>CM042696.1:387953134-388662090 GCA_023614405.1 Avena insularis
TTGAATTTTGGGCTAAATTTTGGTGGAGTGATGTATCTTATGCTTGAGCTTCTAGGTGTGCTTGGGTTTTAAAAGTGGAGTTCATTTGAGTTGTTTTTGAATAAGTGTGATATATATATATATATATATATGAACTACTTTCAATTTTCAAATGTCATTTAAATTTAGTGTTTGAAAGATTTTGGATGAAACAAAGTGGCCTTGGTACATCACTACTTGTACTAGCAAGGGGTTCAAAGAACCACAATTGTTTCTGTTAGGATTTGAGTTCTAGGAATAGCTAAAAGTAGGTATGGTGATTAAAATGGCAAAGTGACCATTTGCTTATTTTATTCTTCTTGATTTGTTTTTATTTGGGATTTGTTTGGGAATGATCTAGATGATGTTTAATTCATTTTAGAATCATTTTACAACCAATGGATCACTCAGAATGGCAATTCAAAACATCTCCTTATTTAAATGCACACACATATGAATGCTTAATCATTTTAAATGGAAAAGTTTTTGTTAACCCTAAATTTGATGATTTGGATCTTAATAACCTTGGATTAGAATTTTGGGACGTTACATCTCATAAGAATCCATCTCTTTTGTTTCACTTCATGCCAACGTATCATATTGAACTTCTTTGTATTTATAGTTGGCCTTACATTTATGAAGAGGAGCAACAATGGAGTACATAGTATGGTCGCCCACATGAGCCGTAGTAGATCTCGTAACACCTACCTGCACGACCCCCTGGAAGTTTGGCAGCCAAAGTTTGGTCCTTGCCACATTTTTTGCTTAAATTTACCATTTGCCTTTCTTGTTTTCATTTTTTTGCCAAAAATTGGCATCAAACATTTTAGCCCCACTATGGTCTTCTTTTGTTCCATGTGCTTAGTTCAATTTTCTAGATATGTAGAGGCTGGGTGTATTTGTTGGGTCTGCAGCATAGAAAACAAAAAATTCTATGATGAGAACTACACGCCAAGATCTATCTATTAGATATAGATCAACAGGTGGACATACATCCATGGAGAATTTACCCTCAAAGACAACGAGCTTTGTTAACGAGTAGGAACTCATGGTTGATGTAGTCGTACACTTGCCGATCTCAAGATCGTGATGAAGTCCAGCAGTCCGCCTAGCACGCCCATCGATCCAGCTCCAGACTACTCAAGTCTAGCACCGCAGCAGCGGTGCATCCGTGATCGCACACACGCCCCGGTACCTCGACAACCTCCATCCTCGCCCAGCAAGCAGCGGAAGCAGCAACCTTTCCAGATAAAGCCACGGAACATGTATCTCGCTAATCCGAGACCATGGGGAATAATACTAGAGGGAGAGATCCTTCACAAGGAGGTGTGTGTGAGAAGTGAGGAGGGGTGGCCTTTATTGGAGGAGGGGATGCCCTCCTTCATGAGCGGCGCATGGAGGAGGTGACCTCACTCTCCATTCATGTGGTGGTAACCTCCACATTAAAATGCCCTTCACATTCCCTTTAAAGTCTCCATTTAAATGCATTAAATTTCTCCAAATTTAATGCTCTCTCATTTAATAAAACTCTTTTATTATTTTTATTCAGAATTTTGTTAATTACTTTAATTAACAATCATTCACATAAAACCCCCTACAACATTTCAATATTACATGTAGAACCAATTTCAGCAATTTCACCCGAATGCGTTTGTCATTGAAATAATTCCAAGCGCTTTCTTAAATTCTTTATCTAAAACATATTTGCTCAAAATGGTGTCGTATCCCTTAAGTGTGTCACCCCACGTGTTCGAATAATAATGCAGACATGACCGAGACCCCTCCGATCAATAATCAGCGGGACCGAGATCCATAACGACTCCTACACATTCAACGATGACTTCTGTGACCGTGAGAACCTTTAACGACAGTAACTAAATCCCTTTGTCCCGCGATATATTACATGTCCGAGATTCGATCATCGGTATCTCCATACCTAGTTTGATCTCGTTACCGACATGCACTCTTTTCTCGTCCCCGTGATATAACATTCTAGTGATCACATCACTTGCTTGCAAGCTATTTCAATGTGATATCACCGAGAGGGCCCACAGAATATCTATCCGTCATCTGGATTGACAAATTCCACTCTTGATCCATGAGCCTCAACATAACACCTTCGAAAGTAATCGAACCCACCTTTATAGTCACCCTGTTACGGTGTGACGTTTGATGTTATCAAGATACTCTTCCGGTGTTAGCAATTAACATGATCTCATGGTCTAAGGACTAAGATTACTTCGTATGATGTTATACCAATATAAACATAATGACTTGATCGTAATGCTATACTTCGGATGAATTTTCATCACATCATTCCACCAATGGTGTGACCTTGTTATTAACAACACCCAATGTCTATGATCAGGAAACCGTGATCATCTTGTTAATCAACAAGCTAGTCTATAAGAGAGGCATAACTAGGAACCCTTTTTGTTTATTAAACACACATGTATTGATGTTTCCGATCAAAACAATTATAGCATGCAAAATAAACATTTATCATAAACATGGAATAAGATAATAACCACTTTATTATTGCCTCTCGGGCATATCCCCTTCAGTATTGCATCTGAGTTGGCTGATAATAAAAACAAGACCACACAAGCGATAAGGTTATGTATAATACACATGTATCATAAGGAACTCTGTGCACTTCATCTCACTCTTGTATCTACTGTGTATCATAGTTACATGAACTAGCTATTTTAATACGAGGAACTTGATGGTTCATTGTTCTTAGGCCGTCGAACCATTGAAATTATCTGGTTGTTCATAAATAAGTCAATGTATGATTGCTTGATTCATTGTTTGTCTGAAATTATCTGGCTAGTATATTCGAGGCTCACAATTGATGTGTTTTTGTTGGCTGATTTACTCTTTTTTGTCTACGATTAAATCAGTGGCAGATTTTGTTGTGTAGTGCTTGGCTAGTTTATATATGAGAATCATAATGGCTTAATTTTCATATTTGTTTTATTCATGTTTTGCACATTCTAGTTTGCGTAGTATGCATCAGGTACTTTGGTTGATTGCTCGCATTGTTATTCAAAATGAACTTGTAGTTTGTTTCCCAAGTCTGTTGTTTAAGTAACTTGTTATGTCTTGGTCTCAGCCATCTTCAAGTAGAGCAGTCATTTCACAGAGCAGCACATGCTCCCACCGCTCCATGGCACCAGATGGTCCAGTTATTCAAGAATAAATGGATGTATGAGCGACCACTATTAATTTCTTACTTCCTTATATATTACCGTATTGACACATTGAAAATTCATGGTGGTGTGATTGCATGTTAAAGATTTTATAACTTGTTTTGTGTTTGTTTCAGGCTGCAAATGACCCTGTGAATGCCGAACAAAGACCCGCTTCTCCAAGTTTAGATTTTGTTTCACACAACAGTAATGACAATACGTATTGCTCATGGCACACCGCTTCGATTGATCCTCTTATTCTAGCCTAAAGATTATTTGAGGATGCCCTCCAAGATGCCTATGATATTGTTGAGCAATAAGCCAACAAAATAGATTCATTAATCACCATAGCATGCAAAACATACTTAATAATCTAATTTGCAGCTCTCATGGGAAGCTAGTTGTTACATGTCTCGCGATGTAAGCTCCATAGAGACCTTTTCTGTAACACCAGTTATGGTGTTTTTTTAGTTGTCTGGACTCTGATGCAACTTTATGCTTCATTTTATTACCACAAGTTTATCGAGGATTGTAATAATCTCTGTAATTTGCAGTTGTAAGTTGTTTGAGGATTGTCACAAACCGAGCATCTATCGTAATTACTACACGCATGAAAAAATAGTGAAATTGTAAGCGTACAACACACGATCTTCTAGAATACGGAGAACATCCATTGTATTACACAAGCACCATAGAACTTGCAAAATTCATAGACATTCACTCAACAAAGTGAACACAATAAAGAGCTAACCTAAAGAGAATACATCAGGAGTAGACCCACACAATCCATCAATCTGATGGATAGCCATCGTAGTGATCGTAGTGGGTGGTACCATCCTCGCCATAAGGCGACATCATCTGCAGCCCAGAATGCTCGACGATTCTGCAATACTCCAAAGAATTGATCGAAGTTCGAAGGACATTCGTTGATCCATAATCCTCCTACTCCATACCCATATACAAACCTTGGCTCCTCTTCCCACACGGGAGGCTCAAAGTTGTAAGATCTAATCTCGGATAGGTCCACATAGTATATGTTGCCGATCTTCACCGTGGGTATACTGGCGCTGTCTATGCAGATGGACCGATTATGAGCAACAAAGAGAGCACGACTTCCGATGCCTCTGACTGGCTGAAGGACATGGTTCTGGGTATCAACCCGGTAAACAACTGGCCTGCCACTGTAGACCGGTCCACTCGCAACGAACAACAACTCCCCATCGGACTCAACGAGGTAAAAACGATTTTCGAACTGCACCTTAATGTGGCCTGCAATGGTGGGATGCATCTCCAGGGTTCGTATGGAGCGGTGCAGCTGGACATCTCCATGAGGAGCATCACACATAATCGAGAGGACATACCCATATGTGTCTGCGACAGAAACATCACCAGCGTAAGAAGTCATGCTCTAGAGTTCTGCGAAGTCATACTGCGAGTACCACCCTTCACCAAAGATCGGGCGACTCCCTTCCTCCATGCCCTCATCCGCCCACCGAATGGTGGTGTACTGATGGTTTGATGTAAACACCATCAACAACGGGAACATCGTCACAGCGACAGAAGCCACCTTCCCGGTCGGTATCTCCTCCCTCAGGCGCTTGATAGCGCCCGAGAAGGGGTTTTACAACCGGGTGCTAGGAGCAGAGAAGAGAACTTACAAGTAGCAAAGCAGATATACATTGGAATGAAATGAAAGAGGGAGGAGCTGATGCATCGGCTACCATAAAGAGCTAGGAGGAAGCGGGTGGTATTGGTCTGGAATTCAAATCAGCAACTTGTACGGCTGCACCCTCTGTCCAAGTACAAGGAGACCGCCGGTTGTGCTACCGACATAAAAGTACCTTCTAGAGAGAGAGAGAGAGGAGAAACAGCGATTCAATCCAGGTAAACAGACTGAAATTCAATCAAGGTAAACCATGGAGCAAAACCTGGGAAACAAGTGGACGAAGAAACAGAAATTGAAAAATAGATAGTATAGGATGTGAATGCGAAAAAGGATCGCATATATACAAATGAATATCAAGAAAGAACATGCGAATAACCCAGCTAATCTTCTTCTCAAGGTGGCAGCTAGTTCTCACGTTCAGCAATGTGATGGTGGCATCGTCTACCGGATACTCCTCTGACAACTAGTTCTCTAGAACAATCAAGTTGGCTGGCATAAAGCGCTCCTCCGTGAAACCGCGTCAGGTGCTGCAGACTGCCCAGAAGGGCGACGTAGTAGTAGAAGTCGTCCGTCGAAAGGAAAATGTCACCTATCTTCTAGACGAGTCCCTTAGGGAGACCAGCCCATGGTGAGTCCTCCTGCTTATTTCGCCATGTATGATGGCGTTATGTGTGTGACACTCCAAAAACACTAAAAAAGATTATCAAGTTCTAATCACCCAATTTCGGGTTAACAAAAACTTTTATTCCAAAATTTTAATATGAATGCACGTGTGTTTTGCATTAGTGTATGATTGAGTGCATTTTCCATGTTTGATTGCTACAAATTATGAGAAATGGTTTAAAGATGAATACTAGATCATCTAGGCCAATTACAAACAAAATCAAAAGAAAAGAAATCAAATATGAATTAAATAAGCTAATGGTCATTTTGACCAAACTTAACCACTAGGCCACTTTGAGTGTTCCTAGAAGAGAATTTCTAACAGAAACATTTCTACTTCTTTTCACCCCTTGCTAGACCAAGTAAAAGTGAACCCAAGCCCACTTTACAAACCCGCAGAAACTATTTTCCAATCTATTTAAAGGACAGTTCAAATTTGAATCAAGTTCATATGGTAAGATCACCATTTTGCAAAAACCACTCAAACCAATGCCGCTTGACTTCTCCAAGCAACCATAGACACTCAAGCATAAGATCCAAATACTCACCAAATTTCATTCAAAAATTTGAAACTTAAATTCATTCGGCCATTTAATCAAACACCTGGCAGACACTAATCAAATCCTGCCTAACTTCACTGTTTGGAGCATTGATCACTCGACCAATTGCCCCCATTGCACTCCCCTGGTCTCCCCTCAGCCTTTAGCAACACCAGACAAGCATCCCCCCTTTACCGTTGCACCAGTGCGCTGTCGCCCGAAACCACACTCGTCGGCCGACCATGGACAGAGTGCCACGGACCACGTCACCCTCTCCCACGACGCGTAGGAGACAGGCGACCGTCCACCACCACCCCCTTTCCAGCCCTCGATCATAGCCAGGCCATGGACTAGGCTAGCAATGTCGTGCCCAGTTTCTCTGCGCCATGCCGAGAACGCACCAGAGCGCCGCACCCGGCTAGCTCGCACGCGCCGCGCCTCGACCTCACCTCGCATGCACTACCACGCCTTAACCCCAGCTAGCTCCCAGACACCCCCGTTCGCCACCGTGTGACCCGTAGCTCCCATGCGGCATCTCGAACACCGCTGGTTCTGCGCAGAGTGTCGCACGCGCCTGACCAACCTCGACCGTCCCGTGCCTCGCCATTAAGCCAGTGATGACCGCCAGGGAGCACCGCACCGCCCCCTAACCACAGCCACGCCGATAGCACATTGTACCGCCGTCGCCGGAGAAGCAAGCCTATCCATCTCGCTCCCCTCGTTGGTGTATAAATAGAGGGGCATATTAGTCTGCAGTACCAAAGTTCCCGGGCAAGTGCACCACAATACCTAAGTTGCCTGAAATTGCCGCGTTTCAAAATGTTGGGCCGCTAACTACCGAGAGGGGCCATTTCGATGCAAACTCATCTCACCCCTACCAAATTCAAACATTCTGTGAAACTGCCCCATGAAGTAGACGGTCGGGACCCTCATGTCGGTCATCTGTCCGTGACGCGAGCGCCAACGCGGTAACCTCTTAGGCAAATCGAGGAACTAGGTGGATTGGATGCGTTGACCAATTTCACAAATCCATTCCCACCTTTCCCCTAGCACCGACGGCGTCGGAATCCACCCTCCAGGCAGGACGATCCCTTCGGACATTTGACTTCTGGCGCCTAGTTGCTGCTCCCAGTCGTTGATCCTGAGCTCCAATGGCGCACGCTAGAAGCCGCCACAGAGGTTTCTAGCCGCCGCCCGCCGATGAAAGCCAGCTCGGAGGATGGCAGATCCTACTACCAAAGAAGAAGAAGTTCTGGCTACAAGTGGGTGAGCTACCCTTCTCTTTTCTATTCGCACTAATTATAACTTCTAGCTGGCTACTGAACCTAAAATTGTTTGTTACCCCACTGCTGACAATCATATTTTGTCCACAGTTTTCTATCAAGTGGGATCTCCACGGACCACCCTTACCTAGTTACGGTAGTCCTCTTCAGGTACGACTCTAAGGGCAAGTGGTATGGACACCATTGTATCACGATGGAAGAAGCGCCTGCGCAGATCTACACTATATCTGGTATGGTTGCTGATCTGCGTAATCTTGATGAATTATGGCCGAAGCAGACTGCAAAGTTTAGCTTCATGGATGAACGTGGCATCATGGTTCCTCTAACGTGTGACAGTCAGCTAATTGGGTTGATGAAAAGGTATGCTTCGGATTGCATGTTTGAGCTGAATTGTGATGTACTGGATGTGGAAGCTGCCGCAACCAGGAGTCGTCCTTGTGTTCTTGGACAGGGTGGTCGGTCGAACCCAATTAGCTCCTGGTAAGCAAAAGTCTCTTGGGGTTCGCATGTTTGTGTTGAATTGTAATATTTTTGTTTCATTTACTCTGTAGATATTGGGAAGTTATGCAACAGTCTTGTTTCTTTGACAGGAAGCGTCGCAAGGTTAGAAACATGAGTGTCGGGTCAGTCATTTTGCTACCCGAAGAAGGCAAAAACGAGTGGAAAGATGATGGTGGACACGATTCTGGTGCTGATTGTCCCGGCGATGCAGAGTACGTGAAGCTAAGAAAATTGGCACCGAGGAAGAGGAAGAAGGAAGGAAATGAAGAAGCCAGTGGACATGAAGGCTTGGCACCCAGGCTGCGGAAGAAGGTTGCTGGCAATGAAGATGCATAGAAATGTGTTGAACTTGAACCTATATATGTAATTCAGTTAAATTCTGGAGCTCTATGTGTGGCACTTTGCTGGGCGAAACAATCTACCCACGTTCTCTGAGTAAAATGTACCGCGACTTAGGGTTTGGAAACGCCCGAGTCAGTAGTTGAATCTGAAATTGTGATTGTGCCACTGCTATCTGAAAACACGTAGCACCGGTTCCACGATTGCTGAGGGGCAGGAGGTCTCCAAATTCGATGGAATGTAAGTGGCACAGAAATAAATTATTTAAGCTGCCATACTCCATGAAGCAGCAACTTATTTGATGTCACTTGAATGACGCGGGCAACATAAACAAAGAATGGCAACTAATAATGCCTAGATGCTTGAGCCCGTCTATCTCACCGCCTCCGCCTCCTGCATCTCCCACGCCCCGCGAAGCTCCTAGATCTCCATTAACCGGGTGTACGTGCTTCCACTTTATAAATTGTGGTTCTGACATTTGCATGCGGCACAATCCACGTAGATTACGTTTAAGCAAACCACCAATGTCAGAATACCACCATGATCAGACAAAAGGAAGTAATGCAGGGTTAAGACAGACTAACGGGAGACCAATTTTTTTCCTCCCAAGACTTCGGGACCACTAGTTATCACACATCTCCTTGATCTTCCTAATCTTAGCAAGATGCGCCTCTTCCTGTGAGAGCAAGGATCAATTCGTCTGCTCCTTCCTTTTAGCATCTTCCTTGCATAGCTTCAATTGTTTCTTTGTATTTTTCCTCATGCACTTGTTAATACTCGTAGTTGTGAACTACAGGACTTTGGCCTGGTGAAGATCATTCCTTGCTTGAGTAAGTCCTTGCTCTGCTTTAGCCTTCAGGGCCAACGCCACGTCCCTCTCCTTCTCGACTTTGCTAACCTTGTCTTGCACCCTCCTGAGATCTCGGTTAAGCTTGGTCGTGTCAACTAGGTCCCATACCTTCATCTCAACACTGTCAAGAAGTGAGCTGACTACGGATTCTTTCAACTCAACAATCATATCCCACAGTTTGTCCAGCGTTTTCTGCATCGATTTGGGCCACTCTGGATCTACCCATTTGACAACACCGCAACTTCCGCCTTGCATCATTGCACGATGTCCTTGACACCGTAGAAACCTCCTGCCTGTGTTTTGTCCTTTGAACGCTACAAATTTAGCGGGCACATATCCATACATAGCAGAGGACTGTCTTCATCGGCTAAACCGTGATAGTCGGAGTCATATAGCGTCTGGTTGGCCTAAAACATCATACGCGCATGAGTAAACAGAGTAGATCTAGCTCAAAATAGATAACTGGCCACAGATGATAGAGATAGAGATGATACGACTCACATCAAAATCACCATACGTGTCATCACGACACATTTCCTCAAAGTCTCCCCTTGAACCCACGACGAGAGAGAGGGAGAGGGGGTGGCTGCCGGAGAGATAGCTGGATGCGCCATCGGCTTGCGGCTACGGCAGGATGGGAGTGAAGTGGGGAGAGTGTCTTCGAGGGGAAGGAAGAGAAGTATGGGGAGGAAGAGAAGTAATGGGGACATGACACTAGAAGATGACCCACTAAACTCGTGAGTCGTGACACTCGCAACAGGTGAGTGCCCGGTGTTGCCAGTTTGTCCAGAGCAAGCGTGGACAATCATGTTGCAGAATAGCCTACTCACGGATCGCTCTCACGAAGACCATCCCAATTGTCCAAGCGCCCCGATCAAACGGTATGTAACAATCGTCAAGCAGAACAACTGTGTTAGGACGTGCCTTCTAGAAGACTCGGTCTAACGACCACCCATTGGGGGGCTAAGGTTAGGGCTCTCCTAAGGTTAGGATCCATATGTGGTTTATGAGAAGAACACACATGCAATGACACTGGTGATATGTGGTTTGTGAAAATAACACACATGCAATGACTCTAACCATGGTCAATGAAAAGAGCAGACATGCAATGACACTGGTGGATCCATGTGTGGTTTGTGAGAAGAACACACATGCAATGACACTAGGTGTGGTTCATGAAAAGAACACACATCCAATGACAGTGGTGGATCCTTATGTGGTTTGTGAGAAGAACAAACATGTAATGACTCTAGATGTGGTTCATGAGGAGAATAAATATGCAATGACATTGGTGTATCCTTATGTGTTTTGTGAGAAGAAGAAACATGCAATGACACTAGGTGTGGTTCATGAAAAGAACACACATCCAATGACACTGGTGTATCCTTATGTGGTTTGTGAGAAGAACATACATGCAATGACTCTAGCTGTGGTTCATTAAAAGAACACACATGCAATGACACTGGTGTGTCCTTATGTGGTTTGTGAGAAGAACAGACATGCAATGAATCTAGATGTGGTTCATGAAAAGAACACACATGCAATGACACTGGTGGATCTGTGTGGTTTATGAAAGGAACATACATGCAATGACACTAGGTGTGGTTCATGAAAAGAACAGACATGCAATGACACTGGTGGATCCTTATGTGGTTTGTGAGAGGAACAAACATGCAATGACACTGGTGCATCCCTGTGTGGTCTATGAAAGGAACACACATGCAATGACATTGGGTGTGGTTCATGAAAAGAACACACATACAATGACACTGGTGGATCCTTATGTGGTTTGTGAAAAGAATACACATGCAATGACTCTAGCTGTGGTTCATGAGAAGAACAGGCATGCAATGACACTGGTGTAACCTTATGTGGTTTGTGAGAAGAATAGACTTGCAATGACTCTAGCTGAGGTTCATGAAAAGAACACACATGCAATGACACTGGTGTATCCTTATGTGGTTTGTGAGAAGAAGAAACATGCAATGACTCTAGCTGTGGTTCATGAAAAGAACACAACGGCAATGACACTGGTAGATCCATGTGTGGTTTATGAAAGGAACATACATGCAATGACACTGGGTGAGGTTCATGAATAGGAACACACATGCAATGACACTAGTGGATACATATGTGGTTTGTGAAAAGAACAGACATGCGATCACAATGGGTGGATCCATGTGTGGTTCATGAAAAGAATAGACATGCAATGATACTGGTGGATCCATTTGTGGTTTGTGAGAAGAACACACATGCAATGACACTGGGTGTGGTTCAGGAAAAGACACACATCCAATGACACTGGTGGATCCTTATGTGGTTTGTGAGAAGAACAGACATGCAATGACTCTAGATGTGGTTCATGAAAAGAACACACATGCAATGACACTGGAGTATCCTTATGTGGTTTGTGAGAAGAACACACATGCAATGACTCTAGCTGTGGTTCATGAAAAGAACACACATACAATGACATTGGTGGATCCATGTGTGGTTTGTGAAAGGAACAGACATGCAATGACACTGGGTGTGGTTCATGAAAAGAACAGACATACAATGACACTGGTGTATCCTTATGTGGTTTGTGAAAAGAACAGACATGAAATCACACTTGGTGGATCCATGTGTGGTTCATGAAAATAACAGACATGAAATGATACTGGTAGATCCATGTGTGGTTTGTGAGAAGAACACACATGCAATGACACTGGGTGTGGTTCATGAAAATAACACACATCCAATGACACTAGTGGATCCTTATGTGGTTTGTGAGAAGAACAGACATGCAATGACACTAGATGTTGTTCATGAAAAGAACAGACATGCAATGACACTGGGTGTGGTTCATGAAAAGAACACACATCCAATGACACTAGTGGATCCTTATGTGGTTTGTGAGAAGAACAGACATGCAATGACACTAGATGTTGTTCATGAAAAGAACATACATGCAATGACACTGGTGTATCGTTATGTGGTTTGTGAGAAGAATAGACATGCAATGACACTGGGTGTGGTTCATGAAAAGAACACACATGCAATGACACTGGTGTATCCTTATGTAGTTTGTGAGAAGAACAGACATGCAATGACTCTAGATGTGGTTCATGAAAAGAACACACATGCAATGACACTGGTGGATCCATGTGTGGTTTATGAAAGGAACATACATGCAATGACAGTGGGTGTGGTTCATGAAAAGAACATACATACAATGACACTAGTGGATCCTTATTTGGTTTGTGAGAGGAACAGACATGCAATCACACTGGGTGGATCCATGTGCGGTTCATGAAAAGAACAGACATGCAATGATACTAGTGGATTCATGTGTGGTTTGTGCGAGGAACACACATGCAATGACTCTAGCCGTGGTTCATGACAAGAACACACATGCAATGACACTGGTGGATCCATATGTGGTTTGTGAGAAGAACGGACATGCAATGAGTCTAGCCGTGGTCCATGAAAAGAACACACTTGCGATGACACTGTTGTATCCTTATGTGATTTGTGATAAGAACAGACATGCAATGGCACTGGTGGATCCATATGTGGTTTGTGAGAGGAACATACATGCAATCACACATGGTGGATCCATGTGTGGTTCATGAAAAGAACACACATCCAATGACGCTGGTGGATCCTTATGTGTTTTGTGAGAAGAATAAACATGCAATGACTCTAGGTGTGGTTCATGAGAAGAACAGACATGCAATGACACTGGTGTATCCCTATGTGGTTTGTGAGAAGAATAGACATGCAATGACACTAGGTGTGGTTCATGAAAATAACACACATGCAATGACACTGGTGTATCCTTGTGTGGTTTGTGAGAAGAACAGACATGCAATGACTCTGGCTATGGTTCATGAAAAGAACACACATCCAATGACATTGTTGTATCCTTGTGTGATTTGTGCGAAGAACAGACATGCAATGACTCTAGTTGTGGTTCATGAAAAGAACACACATGCAATGACACTAGTGATTCCATGTGTGGTTTATGAAAGAAACATACATGCAATGACACTACCTCGATCCATGTGTGGTTCATTAAAAGAACAGACATGCAATGATACTGGTGGATCCATGTGTGGTTTGTGAGAAGAACACACATTCAATGACACTAGGTGTGGTTCATGAAAAGAACACACATGCAATTACACTACTGTATCCTTATGTGGTTTGTGAGAAGAATAGACATGCAATCACACTGGGTGGATCCATGTGTGGTTCATGAAAAAGAACAGACATGCAATGACACTGGTGGTTCCATGTGTGGTTTGTCAGAAGAACACGCATGCAATGACACTGGTGTGGTTCATGAAAAGAACACACATCCAATGACACTTGTGTATCCTTATGTGGTTTGTGGAAAGAACAGACATGCAATGACTCTAGATGTGGTTCATAAAAAGAACACACATGCAACGACACTACTGTATCCTTATGTGATTTGTGAGAAGAACAGACATACAATGGCACTGGTGGATCCATATGTGGTTTGTGAGAGGAACAGACATGCAATCACACTTGGTGGATCCATGTGTGGTGCATGAAAAGAACACTCATCCAATGACACTAGTGGATCCTTATGTGGTTTGTGAGAAGAACAGACTTGTAATGACTCTAGATGTGGTTCATGAGAAGAACAGACATGCAATGACACTGGTGTATCCTTATGTGGTTTGTGAGAAGAATAGACATGCAATGACACTGGGTGTGGTTCATAAAAATAACACACATGTAATGACACTGGTGTATCCTTGTGTGGTTTGTGAGAAGAACAGACATGCAATGACTCTGGCTGTGGTTCATGAAAAGAATAAACATCCAATGACACTGTTATATCCTGATGTGATTTGTGAGAAGAACAGACATGCAATGACTCTAGCTGTGGTTCATGAAAAGAATACACATGCAATGAAACTGGTGGATCCATGTGTGGTTTATGAAAGGAACAGACATGCAACGACACTACCTAGATCCATGTGTGGTTCATGAAAAGAATAGACATGCAATGATACTGGTGGATCCATGTGTGGTTTGTGAGAAGAACATACATTCAATGACAATGGGTGTGGTTCATGAAAAGAACACACATGCAATGACACTGGTGTATCCTTATGTGGTTTGTGAGAAGAACAGACATGCAATCACACTGGGCGGATCCATGTGTGGTTCATGAAAAGAACAGACATGCAATGACACTAGTGGATCCATGTGTGGTTTGTGAGAAGAACACACATGCAATGACACTAGGTATGGTTCATGAAAAGAACACACATCCAATGACACTGGTGGATCCTTATGTGGTTTGTGGAAAGAACAGACATGCAATAACTCTAGATGTGGTTCATGAGAAGAACAGACATGTAATGACACTGGTATATCCTTATGTGGTTTGTGGAAAGAACAGACATGCAATGACACTATCTGTGGTTCATGAAAAGAACACACATCCAATGACACTGGTGTATCCTTATGTGGTTTGGGAGAAGAACACACGTGCAATGACCCTAGATGTGGTTCATGAAAAGAACACACGTGCAATGACACTGGTGGATCCTTATGTGGTTTGTGAGAAGAGCAGACATGCAATGACACTGGGTGTTGGTCATGAAAAGAACACACATACAATGACACTGGTGTATCCTTACGTGGTTTGTGAGAAGTGTTGGAAATATGCCCTAGAGACAAATAGTAGTAAGGACTATTATCATATTTCATATCGTTTATGATTAAGTTTTATATCATGCTATAACTGTATTGAGTGGAAACAACAATACACGTGTGATATACAAACAACGAGGGGTTCCCAGTGAAACTCTACTCACTGGTTCATTGGTCAACAGATGATCATGTTTCCTGATCATATGGCATTTATGCCAGTTGGAAATGGAGTCATCTCATTCCGAGAATGAGATGATGAACCAATACCCAACCTAAACATCATGACTCGATCATGTCATGAAGTTCAAGTTACGATGATTAGAATTGGATCCTCATTGACTATTCCTTAGACCGTGAGGCTATATCAATCACTGTCTCCCGAGAGTGCTTAGATAGCCTCAAACGCCACTCAGTAATACAATGGTTATAAAGGTGTGTTCAGGTACTCGGAGGAAACCGTAGAGGCAATATATGTCAAGAGCAGGATTTGTCCGTCCATGTGACGGGAAGATACTCAAAGGGCCCACTCGGAGAAGTTATATCCAATAGCTGCGCAGCGTGTGATTAGATCACGGGGATATCACTTGTCGGAACGAGTCAAGTAGCATTGTTCAGTAACGAGATTGAGCACGACATGGTGATGTCGTTGATCAGATCTCGATCAATGCAAGTATCAAGAGACAAAGGGAATAAGACACGACTGTCCCGGTTCAAACGACGAAAGATCTTCGTGGAACGCACAGGGTTCACATGGCCATCCAGGTCCCTCTGTCGATCATTGGTGCGGGAGTGTCCTAACCATGTCTGGAGTGTTCCCGAACCGTGGGGTATCATGCTTAAGGGCTTGATGATGCTTACAGAGTGTTTATAGGATCTGTGGAATCGCCAAAGAATAGTAGAGAGAAAATCAGAAAGGTTTCGGTAAGTCCGGAGGATATCTGGAGTGGAGGTGGAAGGTGTTCCATAGCCATGGATATTGAATAATGTGTGAATGAATGTTAAATGTTGATTTAATCATTTATTCATAATTATTTAATAAAGAGAAAATCAATTTAAAGGGTCAAAGGCTTAATGGGCCAATTTCCGGAGGGAGAGGGCCCATTAGAAAAAGGAGCGAGGAAGAAGGGGCAAGGGGGCTAGATGGCTAGGCCTAGCCCCCCCCCCCCCCGCGCGGGGCCCACTAGGTGGCTGGCGGCCTCCCCTTCCCCCTCCTCTCCTTTAGTCCCACCCTGGGACTTTGAGGGAGGTAGTACCTCCCCTCCCCTATATATAGTGGGGGTATTTGGCCAAATTAAATACACCGATAATCAATAAAGGTCTTCTCACTTTTGGGAGGACCTCTAGTTGATATTTTCTCTCTCCCCTCTCTCTCTCTCTCTCGTGACCATGGTCCCAAGTCTAGACAACGCGAACGAGAGACATCTTCACCGCGGAGCGCCATCGCGTTGCGCTATTCGGATCCAAAAGCTCTACTTCCGCAACTGTTGCTGGATCGGGGAAGCGGGAGTCATCGTCAGGAACCGGACGTGTGTAACTCCTCACGAGGTGTGGCACTTAAGGCACTCAAGTCGTTGGAGCCAAGTTGCGCAAGGACTTCATCACGACCTTGAGGTCGGCTTCGGCTCGTCTACATCAACCACGCTCTCCTGAGCGTTGACAATGCTTTTCGGTCTTCAAGGGTAAGTTCGCGAAAAGCCCCTCACGTTACTGTATTACTAATTGGTAGGTCCTGGCAGCTTCAGGGGGTTTAGGGGCGTAGGGTAAAATTTATTGTTTTCATACGCGGAACCCCAACAAGAAGAACAGACATGCAATGACTCTAACTGTGGTTCATGAAAAGAACACACATCCAGTGGCACTGATGTATCCTTATGTGATTTGTGAGAAGAACAGACATGCAATGACTCTAGCTGTGGTTCATGAAAAGAACACACATGCAATGACACGGGTTGATCCATGTGTGGTTTGTGAAATGAATAGACATGCAATGACACTAGGTGGATCCATGTGTGGTTCATGAAAAGAACACACATGCAATGACACGGGTAGATCCATGTGTGGTTTATGAAAGGAACAGACATGCAATGACACTAGGTGTGGTTCATGAAAAGAACAGACATGTAATGACACTGGTGGACCCATATGTGGTTTGTGAAAAGAATAGACATGCAATCACATTGGGTGGATCCATGTGTGGTTCATGAAAAGAACAGACATGCAATGATACTGGTGGATCCATGTGTGGTTTGTGAGAAGAACACACATGCAATGACACTGGGTGTGGTTCATGAAAAGAACACACATCCAATGACACTAGTGGATCCTTATGTGGTTTGTAAGAAGAACAGACATGCAATGACTCTAGATTTGGTTCATGAGAAGAACAGACATGCAATGACACTGGTGTATCCTTATGTGGTTTGTGAGAAGAACAGACATGCAATGACACTAGGTGTGGTTCATGAAAAGAACACACATGCAATGACATTGGTGTATCCTTATGTGGTTTGTGAGAAGAACAGACATGCAATGACTCTGGCTATGGTTCATGAAAAGAACACACATCCAATGACACTTCTGTATCCTTATATGATTTGTGAGAAGAACAGACATGCAATGACTCTAGCTGTGGTTCATGAAAAGAACACACATACAATGACACTGGTGGATCCATGTGTGGTTTGTTAAAGGAACATACATGCAATGACACTGGGTGCGGTTCATAAAAAGAACAAACATGCAATGACACTGGTGTATCCTTATGTGGTTTGTGAAAAGAATAGACATGCAATCACACTTGGTGGATCCATGTGTGGTTCATGAAAACAACAGACATGCAATGATACTGGTGGATCCATGTGTGGTTTGTGAGAAGAACACACATGCAATGACACTGGGTGTGGTTCATGAAAATAACACACATCCAATGACACTGGTGGATCCTTATGTGGTTTGTGAGAAGAACAGACATGCAATGACTCTAGATGTTGTTCATGAAAAGAACACACATGCAATGACATTGGTGGATCCATGTGTGGTTTATGAAAGGAACATACATGCAATGACACTGGTGTGGTTCATGAAAAGAGCAGACATGCAATGACATTGGTGGATCCATATGTGGTTTGTGAGAGGAACATACATGCAATCACACTTGGTGGATCCCTGTGTGGTTCATGAAAATAACACACATCCAATGACCCTGGTGGATCCTTATGTGGTTTGTGAGAAGAACAAACATGCAATGACTCTAGATATGGTTCATGAGAAGAACAAACATGCAATGACACTTCTGTATCCTTATGTGGTTTGTGAGAAGAACATACATGCAAACATCACTGGGTGTCGTTCATGAAAATAACACACATGCAATGACACTGGTGTATCCTTGTGTGGTTTGTGAGAAGAACAGACATACAATGACTCTAGCTGTGGTTCATGAAAAGAACACACATCCAATGACACTGTTTTATCCTTATGTGATTTGTGAGAAGAATAGACATGCAATGACTCTAGCTGTGGTTCATGAGAAGAACACTCATGCAATGACACTAGTGGATCCATGTGTGGTTTGTGAGAAGAACACACATTCAATGACACTAGGTGTGGTTCATGAAAAGGACACACATGGAATGACACCGTGCATCCTTATGTGCTTTGTGAGAAGAACATAGATGCAATCACACTGGGTGGATCCATGTGTGGTTCATGAAAAGAACAGACATGCAATGATACTGGTGGATCCATTTGTGGTTTGTGAAAAGAACATACATGCAATCACACTGGGTGGATCCATGTGTGGTTCGTGAAAAGAACAGACATGCAATGACACTAGTGGATCCATGAGTGGTTTGTGAGAAGAACACACATGCAATGAAACTGGGTGTGGTTCATTAAAAAACACACATCCAATGACACTGGTGGATCCATATGTGGTTTGTGAGAAGAACAGACATGCAATGACATTGGGTGTGGTTCATGAGAAGAATAGTCATGCAATGACACTGGCATATCCTTATGTGGTTGGATGAAAGAACAGACATGCAATGACACTATCTGTTGTTCATGAAAAGAAAACACATCCAATGACACTAGTGTATCCTTATGTGGTTTGTGAGAACAACACACATGCAATGACTCTAGATGTGGTTCATGAAAAGAACACACATGCGATGACACTGGTGGATCCTTATGTGGTTTGTGAGAAGAAATGACATGCAATGACACTAGGTGTGGTTCATGAAAAGAACACACATGCAATGACATTGGTGTATCCTTATGTGGTTTGTGAGAAGAACTGACATGCAATGACTCTGGCTATGGTTCATGAAAAGAACACACATCCAATGACACTAATGTATCCTTATGTGATTTGTGACAATAATGTATCCTTGTGTGGTTTGTGAGAAGAACAGACATGCAATGACTCTAGCTGTGGTTCATGAAAAGAACACACATCCAATGACACTAATGTATCCTTATGTGATTTGTGACAACAACAGACATGCAATGACTGTAGGTGTGATTCATGAAAAGAACACACATGCAATGAAACTAGTGGATCCATGTGTGGTTTGTGAAAGGAACAAACATGCAATGACACTGGGTGGATCCATGTGTGGTTCATGAAAAGAACACACATGCAATGACACTGCTAGATCCATGTTTGGTTTATGAAAGGAACAGACATGGAATGACACTGGGTGTGGTTCATGAAAAGAACATACATGCAATGACACTGGTAGATCCATATGTGGTTTGTGAAAAGAACAGACATGCCATCACACTGGGTGGATCCATGTGTGGTTCATGAAAAGAACAACCATGTAATGATACTAGTGGATCCATGTGTGGTTTGTGAGAAGAACACACATGCAATCACACTAGGTGTGGTTCAAGAAAAGAACACACATCCAATGACACTAGTGGATCCATATGTGGTTTGTGAGAAGAACAGACATGCAATGACATTGGGTGTGGTTCATGAGAATAACACACATGCAATGACACTAGTGGATCCATATGTGGTATGTGAAAAGGACAGACATGCAATGACACTATCTATGGTTCATGAAATGAACACACATCCAATGACACTGGTGTATCCTTATGTGGTTTGTGAGAATAACAGACATGCAATGACTCTAGCTGTGAAGAACACACATGCAATGACACTGGTGTATCCTTATGTGGTTGGTGAGAAGAACAAACATGCGACGACTCTAGCTATGGTTCATGAAAATAACACACATGCAATGACACTGGTGGATCCATGTGTGGTTTGT
This sequence comes from Avena insularis, assembly GCA_023614405.1. Classification (NCBI taxonomy): domain Eukaryota; kingdom Viridiplantae; phylum Streptophyta; class Magnoliopsida; order Poales; family Poaceae; genus Avena; species Avena insularis. Next base: position 387,973,146 of record CM042696.1, read on the forward strand.
ACGATGAACAGACATGCAATGACATTGGGCATGGTTCATGAAAAGAACACACATGCAATGACACTGGTGGATCCATATGTGGTTTGTGAAAAGAATAGACATGCAATGACTCTAGCTGGATCCATGTGTGGTTCATGAAAAGAACATACATGCAATGATACTAGTGGATCCATGTGTGGTTTGTGAGAAGAACACACATGTAATGACACTGGGTGTGGTTCCTGAAAATAACACACATACAATGACACTGGTGGATCCTTATGTGGTTTGTAAGAAGAACAGACATGCAATGACTCTAGATGTGGTTCATGAGAAGAACAGACATGTAATGACACTGGTGTATCCTTATGTGGTTTGTGAGAAGAACATACATGCAATGACACTAGGTGTGGTTCATGAAAAGAACACACATGCAATGATATTGGTGTATCCTTATGTGGTTTGTCAGAAGAATAGACATGCAATGACTCTAGCTGTGGTTGAAAACAACACACATCCAATGACACTAGTGTATCCTTATGTGTTCTGTGAGAAGAACAGACATGCGATGACTCTAGTTGTGGTTCACGAAAAGAACAGACATGCAATGACACTGGTGGATCCATGTGTGGTTTATGAAAGGAACAGACATTCAATGGCACTGGTGGATCCATGTGTGGTTCATGAAAAGAACACACATGCAATGACACTGGTGTACCCTTATGTGGTTTGTGAGAAGAACGGACATGCAATGACTGTAGCTGTGGTTCATGAAAAGAACACACATGCAATGGCACTACTGTATCCTTATGTGATTTGTGAGAACAACAGACATGCAATGACTCTAGCTGTGGTTAATGAAAAGAACACACATCCAATGACACTGATGGATCCTTATGTGGTTTGTGAGAAGAACACACATGCAATGACATTGGTGGATCCTAATGTGGTTCATGAGAAGAACAGACATGCAATGATACTGGTGGATCCATGTGTGGTTTGTGAGAAAAACAGACATGCACTGACACTTGGTGTGGTTCATGAAAAGAACACGCATCCAATGACACTGGTGGATCCTTATGTTGTTTGTGAGAAGAACAGACATGAAATGACTCTAGCTGAGGTTCATGAGAAGAACAAACATGCATTGACACTGGTGTATCCTTATGTGGTTTGTGAGAAAAATAGACATGCAATGACACTGGGTGTGGTTCGTGAAAACAACACACATGCATCAACACCGGTGTATCCTTGTGTGATTTGTGAGAAGAACAGACATGCAATGACTCTAGCTCTGGTTCATGAAAAGAACACACATCCAATGACACTGTTGTATCCTTATGTGATTTGTGAGAAGAACAGACATGAAATGACTCTAGCTGTGCTTCATGAAAAGAACACACATGCAATGACACTGGTGGATCCATGTGTGGTTTGTGAAAGGAATAGACATGCAATGACACTGGGTGGATCCATGTGTGGTTCACGAAAAGAACACACATGCAATGACACTGGTCGATCCATGTGTGGTTTGTGAGAAGAACACACATCCAATGACACTGGGTGTGGTTCATGAAAAGAACACACATCCAATGACACTGGTGGATCCTGATGTTGTTTGTGAGAAGAACAGACATGCAATGACTCTAGCTGTGGTTCATGAGAAGAACACACATGCAATGACACTGGTGTATCCTTATGTGGGTTGTGAGAAGAACACATATGCAATGACTCTAGCTGTGGTTCATGAAAAGAACACACATGCAATGACACTGGTGGATCCATATGTGGTTTGTGAGAAGAATAGGCATGTAATGAGTCAAGCTATGGTTCATGAAAATAACACACATGCAATGACACGTGTGTATCCTTATGTGGTTTGTGAGAAGAATAGACATGCGATGACTCTAGCTGTGGTTCACGAAAAGAACACACATGCAATGACACTGGTGGTTCCATGTGTGGTTTATGAAAGGAACAAACATGCAATGACACTGGGTGTGGTAACAGAAAAGAACAGACATGCAATGACAATGGTGGATGCATATGTGGTTTGTGAAAACAACAGACATGCAATCACACTGGGTGGATCCATGTGTGGTTCATGAAAATAACAGACATGCAATAACATTGGTGGATCCATGTGTGGTTTGTGAGAAGAGCACACATGCAATGACACTAGGTGTGGTTCATGAAAAGAACACACATCCAATGACACTGGTGGATCCTTATGTCGTTTGTGAGAAGAACATACATGCCATGACTCTAGATGTGGTTCATGAGAAGAATAGACATGCAATGACACTGGTGTATCATTATGTGGTTTGTGAGAAGAACACACATGCAATGACACCGGGTGTGGTTCATGAAAAGAACACACATGCAATGACCCTGGTGTATCCTTATGTGGTTCATGAAAAGAACACACATGCAATGAATCTACCTATGCTTCATGAAAAGAACACACATGCAATAACACTGGTGGATTCATGTGTGGTTTATGAAAGGAACATACAAGCAATGACACTGGTGTGGTTCATGAAAAGAACAGACATGCAATGACACTGGTGGATCTAGATGTGGTTTGTGAAAAGAACAGACATGCAATCACACTGGGTGGATCCATGTGTGGTTCATGAAAAGAATAGACATGCAATGATACTGGTGGATCCATGTGTGGTTTGTGAGAAGAACACACATGCAATGACACTCGGTGTGGTTAATGAAAAGAACACACATCCAATGACACTGGTGGATCCTTCTGTGGTTTGTGAGAAGAACAGACATACAATGACTCTATATGTGGTTCATGCGAACAACAAATATGCAATGAGACTTGTGTATCCTTATGTGGTTTGTGAGAAGAACAGACATGCAATGACACTAGGTGTGGTTCATGAAAAAAAACACATGCAATGACACTGGTGTATCCTTATGTGGTTCATGAAAAGAACAGACATGCAATGAATCTAGCTGTGGTTCATGAAAAGAACACACATGCAATGAAAATGGTGGATCCATGTGTGGTTTATGAAAGGAACAAACATGCAATGACACTGGGTGTGGTTCATGAAAAGAACAAACATGCAATGACACTGGTGTGGTTCATTGAAATAATACATATGCAATGACAGTAGTGTATCCTTATGTGGTTCATGAAAAGAACACACATGCAATGACTCTAGATGTGATTCATGAAAAGAACACACATGCAATGACACTCGTGGATCCATATGTAGTTTGTGTAAAGAACATACATGCAATCACACTGGGTGGATCCATGTGTGGTTCATGAAAAGAACAGACATGCAATGGTACTGGTGGATCCATGTGTGGTATATGAAAGGAATATACAGCAAAGACACTAGGTGTGGTTCATGAAAAGAACATACATGCAATGACACTGGTGGATCCATATGTGGTTTGTGAAAACAACATACATGCAATCACACTGGGTGGATCCATGTGTGGTTCATGAAAAGAACAGACATGCAATGATACTGGTGGATCCATGTGTGGTTTCTGAGAAGAACACACATGCAATGACACTAGGTGTGGTTCATGAAAAGAACACACATCCAATGACACTAGTGGATCCTATTGTGGTTTGTGAGAAGATCAGACATACAATGACTCTAGATTTGGTTCATGAGAAGAACAGACATGCAATGACACTTGTGTATCCTTATGTGGTTTGTGAGAAGAACAGACATGCAATGCTAGACGGTGTGGTTCATGAAAAGAACACACATGCAATGAATCTAGTTGTGGTTCATGAAATGAACACACATGCAATGACACTAGTGGATCCATGTGTGGTTTATGGAAGGAACAGACACGCAATGACACCGGGTGTGGTTCATGAAAAGAACAGACATGCAATGACACTGGTGGATCCATATGTGGTTTGTAAAAAGAACAGACATGCAATCACACTGGATGGATCCATGTGTGGTTTATGAAAAGAACAGACATGCAATGATACTGGTGGATCCAAGGGTGGTTTGTGAGAAGAACACACATGCAATGACAATGGATGTGGTTCATGAAAAGAACACACATCCAATGACACTGGTGGATCCTTATATGGTTTGTGAGAAGAACAGACATGCAATGACTCTAGATGTGGTTCATGAGAACAACAGACATGCAATGACACTTGTGTATCCTTATGTGGTTTGTGAGAAGAACAGACATGCAATGCACTAGGTGTGGTTCATGAAAAGAACACACATGCAATGACACTGGTGTATCCTTATGTGGTTCATGAAAAGAACACACACGCAATGAATCTAGTTGTGGTTCATGAAAAGAACACACATGCAATGACACTGGTGGATCCATGTGTGGTTTATGAAAGGAACAGACATGCAATGACACTGGGTGTGGTTCATGAAAGAACATACATACAATGACACTGGGTGTGGTTCATTAAAACAACACACATGCAATGACACTGGTGTATCCTTATGTGGTTCATGAAAAGAACACGCATGCAATGACTCTAGCTGTTGTTCATGAAAAGAACACACATGCAATGACACTGGTGGATCCATGTGTGGATTATGAAAGGAACAGACATGCAATGACACTGGGTGTGGTTCATGAAAAGAACATACATGCAATGACACTGGTCGATCCACATGTGGTTTGTGAAAAGAGAAGAGATGCAATCACACTGGGTGGATCCATGTGTGGTTCATGAAAAGAACAAACATGCAATGATACTGTTGATCCATGTGTGGTTTGTGAGAAGAACACACATGCAATGACACTGGGTGTGGTTCATGAAAAGAACACACATCCAATGACACAGGTGGATACTTATGTGGTTCGTGAGAAGAACAGACATGCAATGACTCTATTTGTGGTTCATGAGAAGAATAGACATGCAATGACACTTGTGTATCCTTATGTGGTTTGTGAGAAGAACAAACATGCAATGACAGAAGGTGTGGTTCATGAAAAGAACACACATGCAATGACACTTGTGTATCCTTGTGTGGTTTGTGAAAAGAAAAGACATGCAATGACTCTAGCTGTGGTTCATGAAAAGATCATACATGCAATGACACATGTGTATCCTTACATGGTTTGTGAGAAGAACAGACAGGCGATGACTCTAGCTTAGGTCATGAAAAGAACACAGATGCAATGACACTGGTGGATCCATGTGTGGTTTATGAAAGGAACAAACATGCAATGACACTGGGTGTGGTAACAGAAAAGAACGGACATGCAATGACACTGGTAGATGCATATGTGGTTTGTGAAAAGAACAGACATGCAATCACACTGGGTGGTTCCATGTGTGGTTCATGAAAAGAACAGATATAGAATGACATTGGTGGATCCATGTGTGGTTTGTGAGAAGAACACACATGCAATGACTGTTGGGGGGATAACCCCGGGTAGGGTCACTCCGGGGTATAAGGACCGAATTAGCCGAGGGTCGGGAAGGTCAAAGCGGATGATGGCCGAGTCACCTGAAGGCAGGCCGGATCACGGAAGAACCCGGACCAGGGGGTCGCCTAACATTGTCTCGTCCGACTCAGGGAGTAAGTCGGAGACACTTGTCTAGCTTATATGCAGGAACAGGTGTGGCCGGATCAACTATGATCCGGATCCTCGTTTGGCTTCTAGGAGAAGGAAGGAATATCTCTGGTCAAAAAGAAGGCCCGGTGCGTACTAGATGAGCGAATAAAGCAAGGGCAGGACCACCGGATCATGGCCGACAAGGGTGACGACGCTCACGTCGGCTGACGCAGGCGTCGCAGAGGCAACGTCGCTAAAGCAAGAGTGACGTGGGGGAAAAGCACCCCTGTCGGGTTACTACTTTGGGAGGAGGCATATTCTTAGGAATATGCCTCCACGTATGCCCTAGGCCAGGACTGAACCACCCCTATATAAGGGGGGGTTGGGGTTCTGGTAAGGGGTTGGGGCTTTTCGGATACAGAGCAAGGGAAATACTTGTGGGTCTTGAGTTCTGGGACGGGAGAGTAGGCAAGAGTAAGAGAGCCCCTTCTTCCTCCTCTAGTCAAAAACAGCTCGAGGAGCACTTGTAGTCTTGAAAACTGAACATCAATACAAAGCTTCTATGTAGAGAATCACTCTACTATCCCTCCCTGGATTCCCCTAGCGCATATTAGTCCCCACCTTCAGCCTATCCATGGCATCTGCCGTGACACCACCACGACAGTTGGCGCCCACCGTGTGCTAAGCGGCGCTAGCGGTGAAGATCCGGACGGAAATTTCATCGCACCGCTGAACGCATCGCTCACGGGCTCGTTCGTTCGCTGCTTGATGCGCTGGACTACGTTAGCGACAACGTTATTGCTGCTTGCACGCGCCTTTCGCAACGGCGCTTCGCTTACAAGCTCGGCGCGCACAGGGTCTATGTTGCCGTGGACGTGTCTTGCGTTCATCTGAGTCGCGTCATAGATGCGGGGGAACCACCCCTCACCGTGGCTCGCGGGGCGCATATCGCCCGTTCCCCGAGCCATGCAGAGGTGATGATGACCGCATCGAGCGCGGGCGTGAGCAGGGATCCAGCGCTAGACCCGGGGGCAACACCCAAAGCACCAAGGAAAGCTAGGGGTCCTCCGCTGGAGAGGCCCGAGAACATGCTGAGGGAAGCTATGGATAGCTTGGCTAACCCGGTGGCAGCAGTGGTAGATCCGGCTCAGGCACAAGCCGAGCTAGAGGAGACCCGGCGAAAGATACTGGAGGGCGCAAAGAAAATAGCAGCGGCTCAGCAGTCGTTGAACATGACGCTGCGTGAGTACGCGAAAGCGAACAAGGTTGATGCAGTGAGGGCCAAAGGGAGAAACCTCATAAGTGAGATGAACAGAGAGGGTGATGATGGACCAGAAGGGTTGGAAAACTATCTGTCTGTGGGGTTGCCGAAGTATAGTACCCCGGCGAAGAACCTTAGAGCAGCAGATGCCGCGGAGTCCGAGCTAGAGGGTCTGACGGGTGAAGCTCGCCAAAGACAGCAAGACCGGGTTAACGAGCTGGTTCGGATCGCGAACAGGCAGAATGAGGAGCTGTTGAGAAGTAATCCGGAGAGAGTTGGAGCTTTTAAAATCGTCCATTCGGTATTGGGTAACCCGGAGAAATCCGCTGGAGTCGCATCATCGCCTCATGGTGGCCCTAGAAGAGAAGAGGTAGTAACCTCGGCCAGACGGAACAAGCAGATCGTTCCGTACGACCCAAAGCGTGCGGGAAAGGAAAAGGAGATACGGAAAAACGACGATCGACGAAGTGTGAGCCGAGGTAACCATGATCAAGGCAATGCCGGTCAAGGGAATGCTGCCAACGGCAACGCCGGACAATGAAACTTCAGCGAGCGGGTCAACCGCTGCAGGGGAATGCACCAAGGCAAGAGCAAAGTGCCGGCCGTGGAATGCAACAGAGAGGACCACAACGGGAGAAAAACCGATACAATGATGGAGACTCGGAGATGATGAATGCGGGATACGCCAGACCGGACTATCATGTGATAGGGTCGAGATTGGGAAGCAGAGATTTGATGCCGGATGACGCTAGGCTAAAACTAGACCGCCTGTATAGGTCGGAACAGATCGAATGTCAAGGTCCTCCGGGTCCAGCGTGCCGGACCCGGATCATGAAGAACCACCAGTACCCAATTTCCAATTACCTGTGGGCACGAAGACGTATGACGGCAGTACAAAGCCGGAGGATTGGCTAATAAACTATGCGACACCGTGAAAATTACAACCGGCAACTTGAGGTGGGTTATGCGATATGTACCCCAAATGTTGGAAGGTCAGCTAGGGTTTGGCTGAATAATTTGCCACCGGAAGCATCAACTGCTGGATAGATTTTGAAGAGATGTTCATCAGCAACTTCTCAAGCACGTATCGAGAGACCGAACAGACCCGAGACCACGGCAATGTGCAAGCGAGATCTAACGAAACAGATCGTGAATTCTTAACCGGTGGTGTACCGTGAGGAACTCGTGTGAGGAGTCATAGAGTCACGAGCTATAGCATGGTTCGCACAAGGATGTAGATATGGTAGCGAGTTGTGGATGAAATTGCAAAGGAAAATGCGATACATTGGCGGAGATGATCCGGATCATGATTCTTATGCTTTGGGTGATCCAACTCAACCTAGGATCGCGTCGAGCGAGTCAAATGAGAGTACTATCCGAGGGACGGATCCGGGTCATCCGGAGGAACGAATCTGAGGGAAAAAGGAGGCGATAGACGGATCATCGATATGTCTCGCAACAAGTTGCGGCCGTGAATCAAGACCAGCCCGGGCAGGAGCAACCAACGCTAGAAAACGGAGGGCAATGGACTCCTCGAAGCGATGGCAAGAAAACATGGACTCGGGCGTAAGAAGCAATGGCAAGAAAAGAAAGATCGTCCGAGGTATACCTACGAGTCAATGTTGGACCAGCCGTGCAAGTTTCACACGCCAAATCCGAGCAGCCCGCGGGTCACACAGCGAGACAATGAGTGGATGGGCAAGATAGAACAAGGTGGTTCGGGGAATGCTCAGGCACCTCGGAATGATCAACCTCGGCAGGAGTTACCCCGGCAGCAATTGCTCTCCGGAGCAAACACGCAGCAACTGATGTTGCCTCCCCCTCCGCCGAGGTATGACAACAGTGAGAGAAGGGATGCAGTGCATCAGATAGAAACCCAGCAACAACCGGATCAGAGGTACTCCGGAAACGAGGGAAGAAATGAGTACAAGGAACATCACCAGAGCTATTGTGTGTTCACAACAGAAGAAACAGATAGGAAGAGCTTGCAGCGCCGACATATGGAGGTTAACGCGGTTATGCCTGCAGTGACGAGGTACATGTCTTGGTCTGACCAGGAAATTACCTGGAGCATCAAGGATCACCCCAAGCTTATGCCAAGTCCGGGCTCGTATGCACTAGTGTTGGATCCGATGTTCATTGGACCAAACTTTAATGTGAGGTTCTCCAAGGTACTGATTGACAATGGCAGTAGCATTAACATCATGTATGCGGATACGATGCGCAAGTTGGGCATCTCGGAGAACATGCTCCAGGCTACGAGAACAACTTTTCATGGTATCGTGCCCGGCATATCCTGCGAACCCATAGGCAAAGTCCGGGTCGACGTGCTGTTCAGTACAAGGGATAACTGCCGAACCGAAAATCTGGAGTTCGAAGTGGTAAACCTGGAGAGCGCGTATCATGCATTACTCGGGAGACCAGCGCTGGGAAAATTCATGGCAAGTTGCCACGTTAGTTATCTGAAGATGAAGTTATCCGGACCAAATGGTGCAATTACTATCGTTGGGGATTTCCGACGTTCTATTGAGTGCGCTTCAGCCGGGTCTAACCTAGCCGAGTCACTCGTAATTGCCCAAGAGAAAAGAAAAATCCAAGAAGTGATGGCATTAGCTCGGTCCGCGCAGCAGTATATGCCGGCGTTAAGTAACCCGCATGGAAGCGTTTCATTTCAAGCCGCGAAGGACACCAAGAAGATACTGGTGGATAACGTGTTTCCGGAGCGCACCATGACAATTGGAGCCGGATTAACTGATAAATAGGAAAGCGAGCTCGTCAACTTCCTCCGTGAGAATCGGGATATTTTTGCTTGGTCCACACAGGACTTGCAAGGTGTTCCGAGGGAGTTGGCCGAGCACTCTTTGAATGTAAGACCCGGAGCAAGGCCGGTGAAGCAGCCTCTCCGACGCTTCGCCGAGGATAGGAGAAAGGTCATTGGTGACGAGATAGCTTGGTTGCTAGCAGCAGGATTTATCATGGAAGTGCTATATCCGGATTGGCTCTCTAATCCGGTACTGGTGGAAAATAAGAAGGATGATCTGAACGTGGCAGTGGTTTGGCGTATGTGTATCTATTATACGAACCTGAACAAGGCATGTCCGAAAGATCCATTTCCGTTGCCAAGGATAGATCAGGTCATCGACTCTACCGCGGGATGTGAACTGTTGTCATTTATCGACGCCTATTCTGGTTTCCACCAGATACCCCTAACCCGGACGATCAAATAAAAACTGCTTTTATTACCCCGTACGGGGCTTATTGCTATCGCACTATGCCGTTTGGTTTACGAAGCAGAACAGCACCAAAGGTGTATGCAAAAATGTGTGCACGATCAAATAGGTCAAAATGTGCAAGTTTACGTGGACGATGTGGTTATCAAGACCAAGGAAAGCGCAACGCTCCTTGACAACATAAGGCAAACATTCACAAACTTGAGGAGATTCCGGATGAAACTTAACCCGGAGAAATGTACCTTCGGCGTCCCGGCTAGGAAATTACTCGGATTTCTCGTTTCTAGCCGAGGTATCGAGGTTAATCCAACTAAGATCCGAGCCATCGAACGAATGGAGCTGTCGAAGTGTCTCAACGACGTCCAGAAGTTCACCGGATGCCTGGCGTCGTTGAGTCGGTTTGTATGTCGGTTAGGGAAAAACGCCTCTCTACCAACTCATGAAAAATCAAATAAATTCGTTTGGACGCCGCAGCCGATGAAGCTTTTGCCCACTTAAAAAGATGTTGGCCCTTTGCACGGTGTTAGCTTCTCCACTGTCGAAGGAGCCAATGTTGCTCTACATAGCCGCAACCAACCGAGTTGTAAGTGCAGTGATTGTAGTGGAACGAGATGAAGAGGGTAAGTCGGTGCAGAGGCCAGTGTATTACTTGAGCGAGGTATTGTCTGTCTCAAAACAGAACTACCCGCATTTTCAAGAGCATCCCATCAAAGTGAGCGAGGTATTGTCTGTCTCAAAACAGAGCGAGGTATTGTCTGTCTCAAAATGGAGTTTATATGGCGGCAAAGAAGTTAAAGCACTACTTTGAAGAGCATCCCATCAAAGTGATATGCGAAGCCCCCATATCCGAGATAATGGGTAACAAAGATGCGAACGGCAGAATCGCGAAATGGGCAATTGAGCTAGCACCATACGCGCCCCAACACGATAGAAGAGAAGCGATCAAGTCCCAGGCTGTAGCGGACTTTTCCGTGGATTGGGCCGAGGTACAATACGAACCACCGCCACCGGATCTGAACTACTGGAGGATGCACTTTGACGGATCAAAGACCAAAGCCGGATTAGGTGCCGGGGTTGTGCTTACCTTGCCAAAGAAGGATCAGCTCAAGTACGTGTTGCAGATCCATTTCGCAGCGTCAAACAATGTCGTCGAGTACGAGGCTCTCGTGCATGGTCTAAAAGTGGCAAAGGAAATTGGCATACGTCGAATAATCTGCTTTGGCGACTCGGATCTAGTAATACAGCAAGTGTCCGGAGTGTGGGACGCCCTGGATCCAAACATGGCACTATACATATTTCATGTGCAGAAAATCTCGGGTTACTTTGAGGGATGCGAGTTTCATCATGTACCTCGTGTGGAAAATGAAGCTGCCGACATGCTGTCGAAGCTCGGCTTGACCCGACAGGCAATTCCACCGGGTGTTGCATTGGAGCACCTCAGAAAGCCATCTATCAGGCCGTCGCCAGGAACCGATTCAATTTATGTCCCGGAAAACGCGGAATCTGGAGCTGAGCCCATGAACATTGACGTGGGAAGTAGTACGCCGATCCCGGGGACTACCTCGGCAAACCCGGGGATTATCTCGGCAAACCCGGGGACTGTTCGGTGTGATCCGGCTGAAGTTATGCCGGTGGATCAGATGGAAATTGACGAGGAGATGTTCCCTGCGAGAGCGATGCAGCTTAGCGCCTATATACCAGTTCTTGAAAGATAGAACGTTACCCACTGAGGAAGTGCTAGCCAGGCAAACTCAGCGGAGAGCCAAAGCTTACACAATCATCAATTCCGAGCTGTACATGCGGAGTGTAACCAATATCCTCCAGCGGTGCGTTGATCCGGAAGAAGGACTTGACATCCTCTGAGATATACACCAAGGAGAATGCGGGCATCACGCCTCCTCCCGGGCCTTAGTGGCAAAGGCATTCCGGCATGGATTTTACTGGCCAAGCGCCTTGGAGCAAGCGGAGGATCTGGTGAGAAAATGCAATGGTTGCCAAAGGTATGCCAACAAGACACATATGCCTATGTCGGAACTCAAAACCATACCAATTACATGGCCATTTGCTGTGTGGTGCTTGGATATGGTTGGCCCGTTCAAACCAGCCAAAGGGAACATGACGCACCTTCTGGTCATGGTGGACAAATTTACAAAATGGATCGAAGTGAAGCCTATAAGAAAGTGTGATGGAGCTACAGCTGTGACATTTCTCAAAGACATCATCTTGAGATACGGTTATCCTCACGATTACAACTGATAACGGCACCAATTTTGCTGAAGGAGCATTTGCACGATTCTGCCGAGATAAGAAAATCCGACTCGACATAGCCTCGGTAGCCCACCCCGCATCGAACGGACAAGTGGAAAGATGCAACGGATTAGTGCTATCCGGGATAAAACCTCGGCTCATTGAGCCGCTGCAAAGATCAGCGGGGTGCTGGATAGAAGAACTACCAGCGGTATTGTGGAGTTTAAGAACAACTCCGAATCGATCAATAGGCTACATGCCGTTCTTTCTGGTATATGGGGCAGAAGCTATATTACCAGCCGACATAGAGCATGATTCGCCTAGGGTCACCCAATACACAGAAGCCGAAGTGCAAGAAGTCGGGCAAAATGATTATGATCTGCTGGAAGAAGCGAGAGAACTGGCACTGTCCAGATCCGCCATATATCAGCAAAATCTCCGACGCTATCATAGCCGGAAAGTATGCCCCCGAGTCTTCCGGGAAGGCGATCTGGTGCTCCGGTTGGTACAGCGTACCACTAGCATGCATAAATTATCCCCCCCTTGGGAAGGACCATTTATCGTGAGCAAAGCATTGCACAATGACTCTTACTATCTCATAGATGCAAAGCCACAGGAAAAGAACAAGGCGGACAGGTCCGGAGAGGAATCCAAGCGACCGTGGAATGTAGCACTACTTCGTCCGTTCTACACTTAGCTAAAGAGTGTATGTACCTCATATGTCGGTATGTATGTCGGCAATGAGCCTATCAATGAAACAGCGGAGCCTCGAGCAGTAACTCGGGGACTGCCTTAATAAATGATTGTGGTTATTTTTTATGCGTTAGCTGGAATGACTCATTTCACTTAACCCGGATTAGTAATGTGTGAGCACCAAAAACCCAACCTTTCGACTCGCTGCTGTCCAACAAGAATTGGCTTCATGGCGAGCAAGGGAACAAGTTTGGAATTGCGTGGCACATGAAAAACGACTAAGGAAACGAGTTTATTCGAGCTAACTTTTGTTTTTCGGACTAACCCTGTATTTATTTTCGAGTTACTATGCTGAATTATTTTGAGATAAGCCTAAAAGTTTCTAAGTATTGTTAAGACAATTTTTGAAGCTCGAGTTCGTAAGTCGTAAAACCGAATCAAGGTAGACACGGACCGAGCCAGAGAATTGGACGAACAAGAACATGAAACTCGGGGACTACGCCCAAGTTAATCCGGCATAGAAATGTACTAGCAAAATATCACATATCCAGCATACAAGTGCACCCGGCATACCGAGGATCTGATAAATTTTCAAGTTTTTTAGAATTAAGGAGCAGCAGGAGGAGGAAGTTCGGCGTCATCATCACTGTCTTCGATATCTGAAGCAGCATCTTCTCCATCATCGCCCGACCCATCCTCCACATTCTCCATCTGTTCCTCCTCTTCGGATTCCAGAAAGCTCGGCCCCTCAACCCAGTCATGGACTGGAGAATATTCGATGAGGCTGTAGGCGCAAGCCTGGCGGCGAGCTACCCACTCCGGATCATCAGTCCATTTGGATCCGGTACGCCGATGGGTGAGAAGGCTCAGATCAATTTTCTCGTACCATGAAAGGATATGATGGAGAAGGGTATCTGTCGCGGCCAGCCAGGCGGATTCCCTCCAGAGATCGAGTTGAGTCTCAATCTCCATTAGCTTGTCCGCAAGAAGTGTGATCCTTTCCGGAGCATCCTCGCTTGGCCAGAATGCGTTGAAGATCCGGACCGCAACGTCGAGGAGATCCTTGCCATAGTTCTTGATAGTTTCCACCCGGGCTGACACGCTAACCAACAGGTCCTCCAGGTCTAAAGGGATACTCTCACCATCAGGAGCAATGGGAGTACCCCTCTCTTGGCAAAATTTGGCAACGGCAGCGCTGGCAATAGCAGTACCCTCCGGAAAGTTATCTGAAAATAGGGAAAGGGAGGATGCTGAAGCACCAGCATATGAGTTAACCCGGAAAACTGCGTCGGGCAAGAGAAAGAAACTTACGTGAGATATGGTGATGGATCCGGGTCAACTCCTGGATACAGCTATCGCGTCTCTGCCGAAGTTGTTCAAGCTCGGGCGAAGCCGACCAAGCCGGACTTGATTCCTTGAGCAGATCCTGGTCCTTGGAGATCTGAAGGGTAAAGCGCCACGCTCTTCGGTGAAGTTCGACAACTTCGGAGCTCGGTTTGTGTTGGGCCTTCATCTTCTCCATCTCGGCCTTGAGTTTGGCTTTCTCACCGTCCTTGGTCCAGTGGAGGGCAAGCTCATTTTCCTTCTTCTTCAGCTCGGCTTGATGCTGTCCTGCTTGTTCGAGAAAATGCAGCATCATATCGAGCGGGCACACTATCCTCAAGCGATGCTGAAATGGTGTGTTGACCCGGCAAAGCCGAGGAGTGAATATTTGCCGAGCCAAGAAAAAGAAAGAATAGAGAGCACAACGATGTTGGCCGAAAGGGGACATACCTCGGATTTCCTCCAAGTTTTTTCGCATAATCTTGTTTTCAGCCTCCACCCCAGCTACAAAAAACCGAATAAGGAGGTTAATCCGCGAAACAAAGCAGCGATGAGGTGTTAAGAGAAATTACCCTCTTTTCATGCTCCGCCAAGTGCAACGTGTTTTATTGCAAGGTCTTATGGGTATCAAGCGAGCATCAAACTCCGGCGCTCGACGGTTGGTAGTTACGACAAAGGCACAGGCATGTAAAGTTAGTTCGGTGCATATTCGAAGTGTACAAGATCCGGGCCAAGCGGAACTTAACCCGGCTCTAGGTGTGTGCATATTCGAAGTGTACAAGATCCGGGCCAAGCGGAACTTAACCCAGCTCTAGGTGTGTGCATATTTGAAGTATACAAGATCCGGGCCAAGCGGAACTTAACCCAGCTCTAGGTGTGTACATATTTGAAGTTTACATGCAGTTACGTTGATCTTCTAAGGAGCATCCGGCCGAATAATAGGTACTCCACCGGAGGCTCGGGGACTAATGGTTATTATCTACAGCATGTAAAGAAGAAACAACCTACCTCCATCATACGCCCAGCAAGGTTAATGGCCTTGGCGGCGGTATTCATCTGAGCGGAAAATTCAGCTGGGCCGAACTTTTCCGGGAGATCGTCGTTGTAGACGAACTCCGCCTTATTCCAGCTCATGACAAACTCGATGAGGCTCGGAGGGTACCGTTCGCCAGTGGGCATGTGAGGCGCCACCAAACCCTTGGCGTGAGCTTCTTTCATTTCAATCAGGGCAAGAGCTGGGCTAGTGTGAAGAACCATCTGCTGCGAATGAGCTAGCTCGGCAGGAGGATCCGTCGCTGCTGCGGATTTCTTTGGAAGCATCGACGACAAGGTTCGCTGCCCAGCCTCGGCGGAGGTGAATTTGCCTTTGGCCTGCTGGGAGGAAGTGACCGCAGTGGATTTGCCCTTGGAAACCGCTGGAGTGGGTCCTCGCCGAGCTTGAGATGACTCGGACAAGGCAGATGAGCTTGGCGCAGGAGCTTTGGTGGCTGGCGTTGGAGCTGTTGTTGGTTTCTTCGGAACCGGGATAGGCGCTGGTTCGATGGCTGGTCTTTGGAGCTCTTCTTTGGGGTTGGAGTTGCGGTAGACTTAATTGTTGCTGGTTGCGGCAATGCCGAAGTGCCGGACGCCATCGCCTCGGCCGATCCGACCCCTCCTGATCCGAGGTCGCGTCCTTCTGAAGGAGGTACTGCGGAATCCGGAGCGGCCGCAGAGCCTTCCGGAATAGGGCTCAGCGGGCGTGACTCGTCGTCACGGGGAGGGGAAGGACTGGAGCGAAGAGGAGAGGAGATGCTCGATCCGCTCTGAGGGACCTCCACAGGAGCCCTGCAAGATAAAATAATGTCAGGAGTGAAATTACCCCGAAGCATGGAGAAATGTGTTGCGCAGTGAAAAAAGAGCTTACGCATCTGAGGTCTCTGCCTCCTTAGGTTTCCGGGCCCTCCTTGCCGGGGCTTTGCCTACTCGTTTGGAGGCAGTCTTTTCTCCGGCCTTCTTCTGCCTTTTGGAAGGCTGAGAAGGTTCGGAAGAAGAACTCGACGCGGTTCCGCGCTTCTTCTTTGATGCCGCCGGAGCAGGCTCGCCTGTGGCAAGGGGAGGATCCTCGTGGATGTGCCGACCGGGGTTAGCTGATGCCGGGTAAGCAAAAGAAAGAGGGACAACCTCAACGGGTTCAATCACATCGATATCCGAGTCATCCTCATCGTCGGGCCAATCTCTAAGAGAAGAGAATTTACCGCTGGGTCGTCTGGTGGCGTCGGGTGTGGGGAGGAACATCTCCTGGTCCGGCTCCTCCTCGTCCGGAATTTCTCGGTCCGGGCCCGCTTAAGGGTCGATCCGCCATCCTCGAGGTTTCTTTGGAGAAACAAATGAGAAAAAGCACAAGGAGCAAGGTCAAGAATGTGATAAGAACCGACATGAGATTGATCCGAAATAAGTTTACCCCGCGAAGCTTACCGCGGGAGGGAGCCTATCATGGCAGTAATGCTCGATTCCCCACGTCCATTTGGCGGAGAAGTCCTTATGGGTGGTGAAAAGAGCCTTGACCCGGCGGAAGATCTCCGTATTGCTCAACTCGAACGAGGAGGTTCGGTTGGGGTCGCAACTGAAGCTCATATGGCACAACTTGTGAGTGCACCGCTGAAGGGGAGAGATTCGGTTGCGCACGAATGTGATCATGGCATCCTTGTTGCACAATCCGAGCTTCTTCAGCTCCGCAAACCTTTTGTTCACTTGGTTGGCCAGGGCTGTAGGCTTCCTGGCAACCTCCTCCCAGAAATCCGTGTCAGGGGGACCCAGAGCGTAGGGCAGCAACCGGATCAAATCTTTCGTGCCTTCATTCCGGACGTAGAAGAAGGTCCGGGCCCACCCTTTGCAGGAGTCAAGCCCGGTGACCCGGGGAAAGATTGAATACCTCCGGGGCGAGATCGAGGCAGCTCCGAACTGAGTTAGCTATTTGTCCTCCGACTCGACGTGGATGTTGGGGACCACATTGCGACGGAGGCCAAAGAACCGGATCCACAGCTCCTTCGTAGGCCATAGCCCGGTGTAGCCCTCAATCGAAGAAACGAAAGCGGACAGAGAGGTGATGGCGTTCGCCGGGAGATGATGTGGTTGCAAGTGATAGGTCCGGATCCAGTCCCGGAAGAAATCACTCACTGGAAGCCCAAATCCTCGTTGGAAATGGGATAAGAAAACAACAAATTCGCCCGGATTGGGTGAGGGGGCCAGCTCCGAGGAGGGGAGATGAGCAGCGACGCCGGCGGGGATGCGCCGTGTCCGGTAGAGCCAAGAGATGTCATCCTCGCAGACCCAGGAGCCGGCCCACGCGCCGCGGTCCGCCGCGCCGGCGTCCACCTCCATATCCTGTTCAACAACGGCGATCTCTTCCTCCGTCATCTCAATTCCGGTGTCTTCGCTGGAGCTGGCGGCGGCGGAGCTCTGCGGTCTAGACTGACGAGGACCCGTGGCTGAACAAGAGGCGCAGCGGTGATTGCGGTGCGGAGAAACAAAGAAAATGCGGCGGCGCTCGCAAGGCGGCGGCATGGTTGCGAGGAAGAAGAAGAGGAACAGGCGAGGGGGCGTGGAGATGGAAAAGTTCTAAGGAGCGCGCCCCTCCCCTATTTAACCACCCCCAGTCATCAACAGGTAGGATCGTGCTGTGCAGGAACACCACACGATGTGGCCATGTATCACCAGCATCGACCAATCAGAGAGGAGCCACACCGGGGGCCGCAGAGTGAATGTGATCCAATGACACGACGTGCGCATTAAGCGAGGAGACGGACGTGACGAAACCCCCGCACAGTAATCACTGACATTTACTGCGGCGGTTACTGCGCAGGCCCTTAAAATAAGGCAACGTAATGATTAACCGTTACGTGGGTTGGCGTACGAGAGAAGGAAGCAAGGCACGGATCCGAGCCACGGTGGTAACCCGGCCGGCAAGTGAAAACTTGAACCGTGCGGAGGGAACGTAAATCCGTATAAGGCCGAAGCTTGGATACAAATGAACCTGATGTGGCCTTAGCGACCAAGGCCGCTAAGGCCGCACCAGCTTCGGGGACTAATGTTGGGGGGATAACCCCAGGTAGGGTCACTCTGGGGTATAAGGACCGAATTAGCCGAGGGTCGGCAAGGTCAAAGCGGATGCTGGCCGAGTCACCTCAAGGCAGGCCGGATCACGGAGTAACCCGGACCAGGGGGTCGCCTAACATTGTCTCGTCCGACTCAAGGAGTAAGTCGGAGACACTTGTCTAGCTTATATGCAGGAACAGGTGTGGCCGGATCAACTGTGATCCGGATCCTCGTTTGGCTTCTAGGAGAAGGAAGGAATATCTCTGGTCAAAAAGAAGGCCCGGTGCATACTGGATGAGCGAATAAAGCAAGGGCAGGACCACCGGATCATGGCCGACAAGGGTGACGAAGCTCACGTCGGTTGACGCAGGCGCCGCAGATTACTACTTTGGGAGGAGGCATATTCTTAGGAATATGCCTCCACGTATGCCTTGGGCCAGGACCGAACCACCCCTATACAAGGGGGGTTGGGGTTCTGGTAAGGGGTTGGGGGCTTTTCGGATACAGAGCAAGGGAAATACTTGTGGGTCTTGAGTTCTGGGACGAGAGAGTAGGCAAGAGTAAGAGAGCCCCTTCTTCCTCCTCTAGTCAAAAACAGCTCGAGGAGCACTTGTAGTCTTGAAAACTGAACATCAATACAAAGCTTCTGTGTAGAGAATCACTCTACTATCCCTCCCTGGATTCCCCTAGCGCATATTAGTCCCCACCTTCAGCCTATCCATGGCATCTGCCGTGACACCACCACGACAATGACACTAGGTGTGGTTCGTGAAAAGAACACACATCCAATGACACTGGTGGATCCTTATATCGTTTGTGAGAAGAACATACATGCAATGACTCTAGATGTGGTTCATGAGAAGAACAGACATGCAATAACACTGGTGTATCATTATGTGGTTTGTGAAAAGGACACACGTGCAATGACACTGGGTGTGGTTCATGAAAAGAACACACATGCAATGACACTGGTGTATCCATATGTGGTTCATGAAAAGAACACACATGCAATGAATCTAGCTATGCTTCATGAAAAGAACACACATGCAATGACACTGTTGGATCCATGTGTGGTTTATGAAAGGAACATACATGCAATGCCACTGGTGTGGTTAATGAAAAGAACAGACATGCAATGACACTAGTGGATCCATATGTGGTTTGTGAAAAGAACAGACATGCAATCACACTGGGTGGATCCATATGTGGTTCATGAAAAGAACAGACATGCAATGATACTGGTGGATCCATGTGTGGTTTGTGAGAAGAACACACATGCAATGACACTAGGTGTGGTTAATGAAAATAACACACATCCAATGAGACTGGTGGATCCTTATGTGGTTTGTGAGAAGAACAGACATACAATGACGCTAGATGTGGTTCATGAGAAGAGCAAACATGCAATGACACTTGTGTATCCTTATGTGGTTTGTGAGAAGAATAGACATGCAATGACACTAGGTGTGGTTCATGAAAAAAAACACATGCAATGACACTAGTGTATCCTTATGTGGTTCATGAAAAGAACAGACATGCAATGAATCTAGCTGTGGTTCATGAAAAGAACACACATGCAATGACAATGGTGGATCCATGTGTGGTTTATGAAAGGAACAAACATGCAATGATACTGGGTGTGGTTCATGAAAAGAACAAACATGCAATGACACTGGTGTGGTTCATTGAAATAACACATATGCAATGACACTAGTGGATCCATGTGTGGTATATGAAAGGAACAGACATGCAATGACACTGGGTGTGGTTCATGAAAAGAAAATACATGCAATGACACTGGTGGATCCATTTGTGGTTTGTGAAAAGAACATACATGCAATCACACTGGGTGGATCCATGTGTGGTTCGTGAAAAGAACAGACATGCAATGATACTGGTGGATCCATTTGTGGTTTGTGAGAAGAACACACATGCAATGACACTAGGTGTGGTTCATGAAAAGAACACACATCCAATGACACTAGTGGATCCTTATGTGGTTTGTGAGAAGATCAGACATACAATGACTCTAGATGTGGTTCATGAGAAGAACAGACATGCAATGACACTTGTGTATCCTTATGTGGTTTGTGAGAAGAATAGACATGCAATGCCAGAAGGTGTGGTTCATGAAAAGAACACACATGCAATGAATCTAGTTGTGGTTCATGAAATGAACACACATTCAATGACACTAGTGGATCCATGTGTGGTTTATGGAAGGAACAAACACGCAATGACACCGGGTGTGGTTCATGAAAAGAACAGACATGCAATGACACTGGTGGATCCATATGTTGTTTGTAAAAAGAACAGACATGCAATCACACTAGATGGATCCATGTGTGGTTCATGAAAAGAACAGACATGCAATGACACTTGTGTATCCTTATGTGGTTTGTGAGAAGAACAGACATGCAATGCACTAGGTGTGGTTCATGAAAAGAACACACATGCAATGACACTAGTGTATCCTTATGTGGTTCATGAAAAGAACACACATGCAATGAATCTAGTTGTGGTTCATGAAAAGAACACACATGCAATGACACTGGTGGATCCATGTGTGGTTTATGAAAGGAACAGACATGCAATGACACTGGGTGTGGTTCATGAAAAGAACAAACATTCAATGACACTGGTGTGGTTCATTGAAATAACACATATGCAATGACACTAGTGTATCCTTATGTGGTTCATGAAAAGAACACACATGCAATGACTCTAGATGTGATTTATGAAAAGAACACACATGCAATGACACTCGTGGATCCATATGTGGTTTGTGAAAAGAACATAAATGCAATCACACTGGGTGGATCCATGTGTGGTTCATGAAAACAACAGACATGCAATGATACTGGTGGATCCATGTGTGGTATATGAAAGGAACAAACATGCAATGACTCTGGGTGTGGTTCATGAAAAGAACATACATGCAATGACACTGGTGGATCCATATGTGGTTTGTGAAAAGAACATACATGCAATCACACTGGGTGGATCCATGTGTGGTTCATGAAAAGAACAGACATGCAATGATACTGGTGGATCCATGTGTGGTTTGTGAGAAGAACACAAATGCAATGACACTAGGTGTGGTTCATGAAAAGAACACACATCCAATGACACTAGTGGATCCTTATGTGGTTTGTGAGAAGATCAGACATACAATGACTCTAGATGTGGTTCATGAGAAGAACAGACATGCAATGACACTTGTGTATCCTTATGTGGTTTGTGATAAGAACAGACATGCAATGCCAGAACGTGTGGTTCATGAAAAGAACACACATGCAATGAATCTAGTTGTGGTTCATGAAATGAACACACATGCAATGACACTAGTGGATCCATGTGTGGTTTACGGAAGGAACAGACACGCAATGACACCGGGTGTGGTTCATGAAAAGAACACACATGCAATGACACTGGTGGATCCATATGTTGTTTGTAAAAAGAACAGACTTGCAATCACACTGGATGGATCCATGTGTGGTTCATGAAAAGAACAGACATGCAATGACACTTGTGTATCCTTATGTGGTTTGTGAGAAGAACAGACATGCAATGCACTAGGTGTGGTTCATGAAAAGAACACACATGCAATGACACTAGTGTATCCTTATGTGGTTCATGAAAAGAACACACATGCAATGAATCTAGTTGTGGTTCATGAAAAGAACACACATGCAATGACACTGGTGGATCCATGTGTGGTTTATGAAAGGAACAGACATGCAATGACACTGGGTGTGGTTCATGAAAAGAACAAACATGCAATGACACTGGTGTGGTTCATTGAAATAACACATATGCAATGACACTAGTGTATCCTTATGTGGTTCATGAAAAGAACACACATGCAATGACTCTAGATGTGATTCATGAAAAGAACACACATGCAATGACACTCGTGGATCCATATGTGGTTTGTGAAAAGAACATAAATGCAATCACACTGGGTCGATCCATGTGTGGTTCATGAAAACAACAGACATGCAATGATACTGGTGGATCCATGTGTGGTATATGAAAGGAACAGACATGCAATGACACTGGGTGTGATTCATGAAAAGAACATATATGCAATGACACTGGTGGATCCATATGTGGTTTGTGAAAAGAACATACATGCAATCACACTGGGTGGATCCATGTGTGGTTCATGAAAAGAACAGACATGCAATGATACTGGTGGATCCATGTGTGGTTTGTGAGAAGAACACAAATGCAATGACACTAGGTGTGGTTCATGAAAAGAACACACATCCAATGACACTAGTGGATCCTTATGTGGTTTGTGACAAGATCAGACATACAATGACTCTAGATGTGGTTCATGAGAAGAACAGACATGCAATGACACTTGTGTATCCTTATGTGGTTTGTGAGAAGAACAGCCATGCAATGCCAGAACGTGTGGTTGATGAAAAGAACACACATGCAATGAATCTAGTTGTGGTTCATGAAATGAACACACATGCAATGACACTAGTGGATCCATGTGTGGTTTACGGAAGGAACAGACACGCAATGACACCGGGTGTGGTTCATGAAAAGAACACACATGCAATGACACTGGTGGATCCATATGTTGTTTGTAAAAAGAACAGACTTGCAATCACACTGGATGGATCCATGTGTGGTTCATGAAAAGAACAGACATGCAATGACACTTGTGTATCCTTATGTGGTTTGTGAGAAGAACAGACATGCAATGCACTAGGTGTGGTTCATGAAAAGAACACACATGCAATGACACTAGTGTATCCTTATGTGGTTCATGAAAAGAACACACATGCAATGAATCTAGTTGTGGTTCATGAAAAGAACACACATGCAATGACACTGGTGGATCCATGTGTGGTTTATGAAAGGAACAGACATGCAATGACACTGGGTGTGGTTCATGAAAAGAACAAACATGCAATGACACTGGTGTGGTTCATTGAAATAACACATATGCAATGACACTAGTGTATCCTTATGTGGTTCATGAAAAGAACACACATGCAATGACTCTAGATGTGATTCATGAAAAGAACACACATGCAATGACACTCGTGGATCCATATGTGGTTTGTGAAAAGAACATAAGTGCAATCACACTGGGTGGATCCATGTGTGGTTCATGAAAACAACAGACATGCAATGATACTGGTGGATCCATGTGTGGTATATGAAAGGAACAGACATGCAATGACACTGGGTGTGGTTCATGAAAAGAACATACATGCAATGACACTGGTGGATCCATATGTGGTTTGTGAAAAGAACATACATGCAATCACACTGGGTGGATCCATGTGTGGTTCATGAAAAGAACAGACATGCAATGATACTGGTGGATCCATGTGTGGTTTGTGAGAAGAACACAAATGCAATGACACTAGGTGTGGTGCATGAAAAGAACACACATCCAATGACACTAGTTGATCCTTATGTGGTTTGTGAGAAGATCAGACATACAATGACTCTAGATGTGGTTCATGAGAAGAACAGACATGCAATGACACTTGTGTATCCTTATGTGGTTTGTGAGAAGAACAGCCATGCAATGCCAGAACGTGTGGTTCATGAAAAGAACACACATGCAATGAATCTAGTTGTGGTTCATGAAATGAACACACATGCAATGACACTAGTGGATCCATGTGTGGTTTCTGGAAGGAAATGACACTTAATGACACCGGGTGTGGTTCATGAAAAGAACACACATGCAATGACACTGGTGGATCCATATGTTGTTTGTAAAAAGAACAGACTTGCAATCACACTGGATGGATCCATGTGTGGTTCATGAAAAGAACAGACATGCAATGACACTTGTGTATCCTTATGTGGTTTGTGAGAAGAACAGACATGCAATGCACTAGGTGTGGTTCATGAAAAGAACACACATGCAATGACACTAGTGTATCCTTATGTGGTTCATGAAAAGAACACACATGCAATGAATCTAGTTGTGGTTCATGAAAAGAACACACATGCAATGACACTGGTGGATCCATGTGTGGTTTATGAAAGGAACAGACATGCAATGACACTGGGTGTGGTTCATGAAAAGAACAAACATGCAATGACACTGGTGTGGTTCATTGAAATAACACATATGCAATGACACTAGTGTATCCTTATGTGGTTCATGAAAAGAACACACATGCAATGACTCTAGATGTGATTCATGAAAAGAACACACATGCAATGACACTCGTGGATCCATATGTGGTTTGTGAAAAGAACATAAATGCAATCACACTGGGTGGATCCATGTGTGGTTCATGAAAACAACAGACATGCAATGATACTGGTGGATCCATGTGTGGTATATGAAAGGAACAGACATGCAATGACACTGGGTGTGGTTCATGAAAAGAACATACATGCAATGACACTGGTGGATCCATATGTGGTTTGTGAAAAGAACATACATGCAATCACACTGGGTGGATCCATGTGGTTCATGAAAAGAACAGACATGCAATGATCTTGGTGGATCCATGTGTGTTTTGTGAGAAGAACACAAATGCAATGACACTAGGTGTGGTTCATGAAAAGAACACACATCCAATGACACTAGTGGATCCTTATGTGGTTTGTGAGAAGATCAGACATACAATGACTCCAGATGTGGTTCATGAGAAGAACAGACATGCAATGACACTTGTGTATCCTTATGTGGTTTGTGAGAAGAACAGCCATGCAATGCCAGAACGTGTGGTTCATGAAAAGAACACACATGCAATGAATCTAGTTGTGGTTCATGAAATGAACACACATGCAATGACACTAGTGGATCCATGTGTGGTTTACGGAAGGAACAGACAAGCAATGACACCGGGTGTGGTTCATGAAAAGAACACGCAATGACACTGGTGGATCCATATGTTGTTTGTAAAAAGAACAGACTTGCAATCACACTGGATGGATCCATGTGTGGTTCATGAAAAGAACAGACATGCAATGACACTTGTGTATCCTTATGTGGTTTGTGAGAATAACAGACATGCAATGCACTAGGTGTGGTTCATGAAAAGAACACACATGCAATGACACTAGTGTATCCTTATGTGGTTCATGAAAAGAACACACATGCATTGAATCTAGTTGTGGTTCATGAAAATAACACACATGCAATGACACTGGTGGATCCATGTGTGGTTTATGAAAGGAACAGACATGCAATGACACTGGGTGTGGTTCATGAAAAGAACAAACATGCAATGACACTGGTGTGGTTCATTGAAATAACACATATGCAATGACACTAGTGTATCCTTATGTGGTTCATGAAAAGAACACACATGCAATGACTCTAGATGTGATTCATGAAAAGAACACACATGCAATGACACTCGTGGATCCATATGTGGTTTGTGAAAAGAACATAAATGCAATCACACTGGTTGGATCCATGTGTGGTTCATGAAAACAACAGACATGCAATGATACTGGTGGATCCATGTGTGGTATATGAAAGGAACAGACATGCAATGACACTGGGTGTGATTCATGAAAAAAACATACATGCAATGACACTGGTGGATCCATATGTGGTTTGTGAAAAGAACATACATGCAATCACACTGGGTGGATCCATGTGTGGTTCATGAAAAGAACAGACATGCAATGATACTGGTGGATCCATGTGTGGTTTGTGAGAAGAACACAAATGCAATGACACTAGGTGTGGTTCATGAAAAGAACACACATCCAATGACACTAGTGGATCCTTATGTGGTTTGTGAGAAGATCAGACATACAATGACTCTAGATGTGGTTCATGAGAAGAACAGACATGCAATGACACTTGTGTATCCTTATGTGGTTTGTGAGAAGAACAGCCATGCAATGCCAGAACGTGTGGTTCATGAAAAGAACACACATGCAATGAATCTAGTTGTGGTTCATGAAATGAACACACATGCAATGACACTAGTGGATCCATGTGTGGTTTACGGAAGGAACAGACACGCAATGACACCGGGTGTGGTTCATGAAAAGAACACACATGCAATGACACTGGTGGATCCATATGTTGTTTGTAAAAAGAACAGACTTGCAATCACACTGGATGGATCCATGTGTGGTTCATGAAAAGAACAGACATGCAATGACACTTGTGTATCCTTATGTGGTTTGTGAGAAGAACAGACATGCAATGCATTAGGTGTGGTTCATGAAAAGAACACACATGCAATGACACTAGTGTATCCTTATGTGGTTCATGAAAAGAACACACATGCAATGAATCTAGTTGTGGTTCATGAAAAGAACACACATGCAATGACACTGGTGGATCCATGTGTGGTTTATGAAAGGAACAGACATGCAATGACACTGGGTGTGGTTCATGAAAAGAACAAACATGCAATGACACTGGTGTGGTTCATTGAAATAACACATATGCAATGACACTAGTGTATCCTTATGTGGTTCATGAAAAGAACACACATGCAATGACTCTAGATGTGATTCATGAAAAGAACACACATGCAATGACACTCGTGGATCCATATGTGGTTTGTGAAAAGAACATAAATGCAATCACACTGGGTGGATCCATGTGTGGTTCATGAAAACAACAGACATGCAATGATACTGGTGGATCCATGTGTGGTATATGAAAGGAACAGACATGCAATGACTCTAGATGTGATTCATGAAAAGAACACACATGCAATGACACTAGTGTATCCTTATGTGGTTCATGAAAAGAACACACATGCAATGACACTGGTGGATCCATGTGTGGTTTATGAAAGGAACAGACATGCAATGACACTGGGTGTGGTTCATGAAAAGAACAAACATGCAATGACACTGGTGTGGTTCATTGAAATAACACATATGCAATGACACTAGTGTATCCTTATGTGGTTCATGAAAAGAACACACATGCAATGACTCTAGATGTGATTCATGAAAAGAACACACATGCAATGACACTCGTGGATCCATATGTGGTTTGTGAAAAGAACATAAATGCAATCACACTGGGTGGATCCATGTGTGGTTCATGAAAACAACAGACATGCAATGATACTGGTGGATCCATGTGTGGTATATGACAGGAACAGACATGCAATGACACTTTGGTGTGATTCATGAAAAAACATACATGCAATGACACGGTGGATCCATATGTGGTTTGTGAAAAGAACATACATGCAATCACACTGGGTGGATCCATCTGTGGTTCATGAAAAGAACAGACATGCAATGATACTGGTGGATCCATGTGTGGTTTGTGAGAAGAACACAAATGCAATGACACTAGGTGTGGTTCATGAAAAGAACACACATCCAATGACACTAGTGGATCCTTATGTGGTTTGTGAGAAGATCAGACATACAATGACTCTAGATGTGGTTCATGAGAAGAACAGACATGCAATGACACTTGTGTATCCTTATGTGGAGTGTGAGAAGACCAGCCATGCCATGCCAGCAGGTGTGGTTCTTGAAAAGAACACAAATGCAATGAATCTAGTTGTGGTTCATGAAATGAACACACATGCAATGACACTAGTGGATCCATGTGTGGTTTACGGAAGGAACAGACGCAATGACACGGTGTGGTTCATGAAAAGAACACACATGCAATGACACTGGTGGATCCATATGTTGTTTGTAAAAGAAACGGACCTGCAATCACACTGGATGGATCCATGTGTGGTTCATGAAAAGAACAGACATGCAATGACACTTGTGTATCCTTATGTGGTTTGTGAGAAGAACAGACATGCAATGCATTAGGTGTGGTTCATGAAAAGAACACACATGCAATGACACTAGTGTATCCTTATGTGGTTCATGAAAAGAACACACATGCAATGAATCTAGTTGTGGTTCATGAAAAGAACACACATGCAATGACACTGGTGGATCCATGTGTGGTTTATGAAAGGAACAGACATGCAATGACACTGGGTGTGGTTCATGAAAAGAACAAACATGCAATGACACTGGTGTGGTTCATTGAAATAACACATATGCAATGACACTAGTGTATCCTTATGTGGTTCATGAAAAGAACACACATGCAATGACTCTAGATGTGATTCATGAAAAGAACACACATGCAATGACACTCGTGGATCCATATGTGGTTTGTGAAAAGAACATAAATGCAATCACACTGGGTGGATCCATGTGTGGTTCATGAAAACAACAGACATGCAATGATACTGGTGGATCCATGTGTGGTATATGAAAGGAACAGACATGCAATGACTCTAGATGTGATTCATGAAAAGAACACACATGCAATGACACTCGTGGATCCATATGTGGTTTGTGAAAAGAACATAAATGCAATCACACTGGGTGGATCCATGTGTGGTTCATGAAAACAACAGACATGCAATGATACTGGTGGATCCATGTGTGGTATATGAAAGGAACAGACATGCAATGACACTGGGTGTGGTTCATGAAAAGAACATACATGCAATGACACTGGTGGATCCATATGTGGTTTGTGAAAAGAACATACATGCAATCACACTGGGTGGATCCATGTGTGGTTCATGAAAAGAACAGACATGCAATGATACTGGTGGATCCATGTGTGGTTTGTGAGAAGAACACAAATGCAATGACACTAGGTGTGGTTCATGAAAAGAACACACATCCTATGACACTAGTGGATCCTTATGTGGTTTGTGAGAAGATCAGACATACAATGACTCTAGATGTGGTTCATGAGAAGAACAGACATGCAATGACACTTGTGTATCCTTATGTGGTTTGTGAGAAGAACAGCCATGCAATGCCAGAACGTGTGGTTCATGAAAAGAACACACATGCAATGAATCTAGTGGTGGTTAATGAAATGAACACACATGCAATGACACTAGTGGATCCATGTGTGGTTTACGGAAACGGACACATAATGACACCGGGTGTGGTTCATGAAAAGAACACACATGCAATGACACTGGTGGATCCATATGTTGTTTGTAAAAAGAACAGACTTGCAATCACACTGGATGGATCCATGTGTGGTTCATGAAAAGAACAGACATGCAATGACACTTGTGTATCCTTATGTGGTTTGTGAGAAGAACAGACATGCAATGCATTAGGTGTGGTTCATGAAAAGAACACACATGCAATGACACTAGTGTATCCTTATGTGGTTCATGAAAAGAACACACATGCAATGAATCTAGTTGTGGTTCATGAAAAGAACACACATGCAATGACACTGGTGGATCCATGTGTGGTTTATGAAAGGAACAGACATGCAATGACACTGGGTGTGGTTCATGAAAAGAACAAACATGCAATGACACTGGTGTGGTTCATTGAAATAACACATATGTAATGACACTAGTGTATCCTTATGTGGTTCATGAAAAGAACACACATGCAATGACTCTAGATGTGATTCATGAAAAGAACACACATGCAATGACACTCGTGGATCCATATGTGGTTTGTGAAAAGAACATAAATGCAATCACACTGGGTGGATCCATGTGTGGTTCATGAAAACAACAGACATGCAATGATACTGGTGGATCCATGTGTGGTATATGAAAGGAACAGACATGCAATGACTCTAGATGTGATTCATGAAAAGAACACACATGCAATGACACTCGTGGATCCATATGTGGTTTGTGAAAAGAACATAAATGCAATCACACTGGGTGGATCCATGTGTGGTTCATGAAAACAACAGACATGCAATGATACTGGTGGATCCATGTGTGGTATATGAAAGGAACAGACATGCAATGACACTGGGTGTGGTTCATGAAAAGAACATACATGCAATGACACTGGTGGATCCATATGTGGTTTGTGAAAAGAACATACATGCAATCACACTGGGTGGATCCATGTGTGGTTCATGAAAAGAACAGACATGCAATGATACTGGTGGATCCATGTGTGGTTTGTGAGAAGAACACAAATGCAATGACACTAGGTGTGGTTCATGAAAAGAACACACATCCAATGACACTAGTGGATCCTTATGTGGTTTGTGAGAAGATCAGACATACAATGACTCTAGATGTGGTTCATGAGAAGAACAGACATGCAATGACACTTGTGTATCCTTATGTGGTTTGTGAGAAGAACAGCCATGCAATGCCAGAACGTGTGGTTCATGAAAAGAACACACATGCAATGAATCTAGTTGTGGTTCATGAAATGAACACACATGCAATGACACTAGTGGATCCATATGTGGTTTACGGAAGGAACAGACACGCAATGACACCGGGTGTGGTTCATGAAAAGAACACACATGCAATGACACTGGTGGATCCATATGTTGTTTGTAAAAAGAACAGACTTGCAATCACACTGGATGGATCCATGTGTGGTTCATGAAAAGAACAGACATGCAATGACACTGGTGGATCCAAGCGTGTTTTGTGAGAAGAACACACATGCAATGACAATGGATGTGGTTCATGAAAAGAACACACATCCAATGACACTTGTGGATCCTTATGTGGTTTGTGAGAAGAACAGACATGCAATGACTCTAGATGTGGTTCAGGAGAACAACAGACATGCAATGACACTTGTGTATCCTTATGTGGTTTGTGAGAAGAACAGACATGCAATGCACTAGGTGTGGTTCATGAAAAGAACACACATGCAATGACACTGGTGTATCCTTATGTGGTTCATGAAAAGAACACACTTGCAATGAATCTAGTTGTGGTTCATGAAAAGAACACACATGCAATGACACTGGTGGATCCATGTGTGGTTTATGAAAGGAACAGACATGCAATGACACTGGGTGTGGTTCATTAAAAGAACAAACATGCAATGACACTAGTGTGGTTCATTGAAGTTACACATATGCAATGACACTAGTGTATCCTTATGTGGTTCATGAAAAGAACACACATGCAATTACTCTAGATGTGATTCATGAAAAGAACACACATGCAATGACACTCGTGGATCCATATGTGGTTTGTGAAAAGAACATACATGCAATCACACTGGGTGGATCCATGTGTGGTTCATGAAAAGAAAGGACATGCAATGATACTGTTGGATCCATGTGTGGTATATGAAAGGAACAGACATGCAATGACACTAGGTGTGGTTCATGAAAAGAACATAAATGCAATGACACTGGTGGATCCATATGTGGTTTGTGAAAAGAACATAAATGCAATCA
The DNA here is from genome assembly GCA_023614405.1 of Avena insularis. Classification (NCBI taxonomy): domain Eukaryota; kingdom Viridiplantae; phylum Streptophyta; class Magnoliopsida; order Poales; family Poaceae; genus Avena; species Avena insularis. The sequence continues at coordinate 388,004,653 of CM042696.1, forward strand.
CACTGGGTGGATCCATGTGTGGTTCATGAAAAGAACAGACATGCAATGATACTGGTGGATCCATGTGTGGTTTCTGAGAAGAACACACATGCAATGACACTAGGTGTGGTTCATGAAAAGAACACACATCCAATGACACTAGTGGATCCTTATGTGGTTTGTGAGAAGATCAGGCATACAATGACTCTAGATGTGGTTCATGAGAAGAACAGACATGCAATGACACTTGTGTATCCTTATGTGGTTTGTGATAAGAACAGACATGCAATGCCAGAAGGTGTGGTTCATGAAAAGAACACACATGCAATGAATCTAGTTGTGGTTCATGAAATGAATAGACATGCAATGACACTAGTGGATCCATGTGTGGTTTATGGAAGGAACAGACACGCAATGACACCGGGTGTGGTTCATGAAAAGAACAGACATGCAATGACACTAGTGGATCCATATGTGGTTTGTAAAAAGAACAGACATGCAATCACACTGGATGGATCCATGTGTGGTTCATGAAAAGAACAGACATGCAATGATACTGGTGGATCCAAGGGTGCTTTGTGAGAAGAACACACATGCAATGACAATGGTTGTGGTTCATGAAAAGAACACACATCCAATGACATTGGTGGATCCTTATGTGGTTTGTGAGAAGAACAGACATGCAATGACTCTAGATGTGGTTCATGAGAACAACAGACATGCAATGACACTTGTGTATCCTTATGTGGTTTGTGAGAAGAATAGACATGAATGCACTAGGTGTGGTTCATGAAAAGAACACACATGCAATGACACTGGTGTATCCTTATGTGGTTCATGAAAAGAACGCACATGCAATGAATCTAGTTGTGGTTCATGAAAAGAACACACATGCAATGACACTAGTGGATCCATGTGTGGTTTATGAAAGGAACATACATGCAATGACACTGGGTGTGGTTCATGAAAGAACATACATGCAATGACACTGGGTGTGGTTCATGAAAAGAACACAGATGCAATCACACTGGTGTATCCTTATGTGGTTCATGAAAAGAACACACATGCAATGACTCTAGCTGTTGTTCATGAAAAGAACACACATGCAATGACACTGGTGGATCCATGTGTGGTATATGAAAGGAACAAACATGCAATGACACTGGGTGTGGTTCATGAAAAGAACAATCATGCAATGACACTGGTGTGGTTCATTGAAATAACACATATGCAACGAGACTAGTGTATCCTTATGTGGTTCATGAAAAGAACACACATGCAATGACTCTAGATGTGATTCATGAAAAGAACACACATGCAATGACACTCGTGGATCCATATGTGGTTTGTGAAAAGAACATACATGCAATCACACTGGGTGGATCCATGTGTGGTTCATGAAAAGAACAGACATGCAATGATACTGGTGGATCCATGTGTGGTATATGAAAGGAACAGACACGCAATGACTCTGGGTGTGGTTCATGAAAAGAACATACATGCAATGACACTGGTGGATCCATATGTGGTTTGTGAAAAGAACAAACATGCAATCACACTGGGTGGATCCATGTGTGGTTCATGAAAAGAACATACATGCAATGATACTGGTGGATCCATGTGTGGTTTGTGAGAAGAACACACATGCAATGACACTAGGTGTGGTTCATGAAAAGAACACACATCCAATGACACTAGTGGATCCTTATGTGGTTTGTGACAAGATCAGACATACAATGAATCTAGATGTGGTTCATGAGAAGAACAGACATGCAATGGCACTTGTGTATCCTTATGTGGTTTGTGAGAAGAACATACATGGAATGCCAGAAGGTGTGGTTCGTGAGAACAATAGACACACACGCAATGACACTGGGTGGATCCATGTGTGGTTTGTGAAAGGAATAGACATGCAATGACACTGGGTGGATCCATGTGTGGTTTGTGAAAGGAATAGACATGCAATGACACTGGGTGGATCCATGTGTGGTTCATGAAAAGAACAGACATGCAATGATACTGGTGGATCCAAGGGTGGTTTATGAGAAGAACACACATGCAATGACAATGGATGTGGTTCATGAAAAGAATACACATCCAATGACACTGGTGGATCCTTATGTGGTTTGTGAGAAGAACAGACATGGAATGACTCTAGATGTGGTTCATGAGAACAATAGACATGCAATGACACTTGTGTATCCTTATGTGGTTTGTGAGAAGAACAAACATGCAATGCACTAGGTGTGGTTCATGAAAATAACACACATGCAATGACACTGGTGTATCCTTATGTGGTTCATGAAAAGAACACACATGCAATGACACTGGTGGATCTATGTGTGGTTTATGAAAGGAACAGACATGCAATGACACTGGGTGTGGTTCATGAAAGAGCATACATGCAATGACACTGGGTGTGGTTCATGAAAAGAACACACATGCAATGACACTGGTGTATCCTTATGTGGTTCATGAAAAGAACACACGTGCAATGAATCTAGCTGTTGTTCATGAAAAGAACACACATGCAATGACACTGGTGGATCCATGTGTGGTTTATGAAAGGAACAGACATGCAATGACACTGGGTGTGGTTCATGAATAGAACATACATGCAATGACACTGGTCGATCGATATGTGGTTTGTGAAAAGAGCAGAGATGCAATCACACTGGGTGGATCCATGTGTGGTTCATGAAAAGAACAAACATGCAATGATACTGTTGATCCATGTGTGGTTTGTGAGAAGAACACACATGCAACGACACTGGGTGTGGTTCATGAAAAGAACACACATCCAACGACACAGGTGAATACTTATGTGGTTCGTGAGAAGAATAGACATGCAATGACTCTATTTGTGGTTCATGAGAAGAACAGACATGCAATGACACTTGTGTATCCTTATGTGGTTTGTGAGAAGAACACACATGGAATGACACTAGGTGTGGTTCATGAAAAGAACACACATGCAATTACACTGGTGTATCCTTATGTGGTTCATGAAAAGAACACACATGCAATGACAGAAGGTCTGGTTCATGAAAAGAACACACATGCAATGACACTGGTGTATCCTTATGTGGTTTGTGAAAAGAAAAGACATGCAATGACTCTAGCTGTGGTTCATGAAAAGAACATACATTCAATGACACTAGTGGATCCATGTGTGGTTTATGAAAGGAACAGACATGCAATGACACTAGGTGTGGTTCATGAAAAGAACATACATGCAATGACAGTAGGTGTGGTTCATGAAAATAACACACATGCAATGACACTGGTGTATCCTTATGTGGTTCATGAAAAGAACACACATGCAATGACTCTAGCTGTTGTTCATGAAAAGAACACACATGCATTGACACAGGTGGATCCATGTGTGGTTTATGAAAGGAACATACATGCAATGACACTGGGTGTGGTTCATGAAAAGAAAAGACATGCAATGACACTGGTGGATCCATATGTGGTTTGTGAAAAGAACGGACATGAAATCACACTGGGTGGATCCATGTGTAGTTCATGAAAAAACAGACATGCAATGATACTGTGGATCCATGTGTGGTTTATGAGAAGAACACACATGCACTGACACTGGGTGTGGTTCATGAAAATAACACATATCCAATGACACTGGTGTATCCTTATGTGGTTTGTGAGCAGAACGGACATGCAATGACTCTAGCTGTAGTTCATGAAAAGAACACACATGAAATGGCACTACTGTATCCTTGTGTGATTTGTGAGAAGAACAGATATGCAATGACTCTAGGTGTGGTTCATGAAACGAACACACATCCAATGACACTGATGGATCCTTATGTGGTTTGTGAGAAGAACACACATGCAATGACACTGGTGGATCCTTATGTGGTTCATGAGAAGAACAGACATGCAATGATACTGGTGGATCCATGTGTGGTTTGTGAGAAGAATAGACATGCAATGGTGTGGTTCATGAAAAGAACACGCATCCAATGACATTGGTGGATGCTTATGTGGTTTGTGAGAAGAACAGACATGCAATGACTCTAGATGTGGCTCATGAGAAGAACAGACATGCATTGTCACTGGTGTATCCATGTGTGGTTTATGAAAGGAACATACATGCAATGACAGAAGGTGTCGTTCATGAAAAGAACACACATGCAATGACACTGGTGTATCCTTATGTGGTTTGTGAAAAGAACACACATGCAATGACTCTAGCTGTGGTTCATGAAATGAACACACATGCAATGACACTAGTGGATCCATGTGTGGTTTATGAAAGGAACAGACATGCAATCACATTGGGTATGGTTCATGAAAAGAACATACATGCAATGACACTGGTGGATCCATATGTGGTTTGTGAAAAGAACAGACATGCAATCACACTGGGTGGATCCATGTGTGGTTCATGAAAAGAACAGACATGTAATGATACTGGTGGATCCATGGGTGGTTTGTGAGAACAACACACATGCAATGACAATGGGTGTGGTTCATGAAGATAACACACATCCAATGACACTGGTGTATCTTTATGTGGTTTGTGAGAAGAACAAACATGCGATGACTCTATCTATGGTTCATGAAAAGGACACACATGCAATGACACTGGTGGATCCATGTGTGGTTTGTGAGAGGAACAGACATGCAATGACACTAGGTGTGGTTCATGAAAACAACACACATGCAATGACACTGGTGGATCCATATGTGGTTTGTGAAAAGAACAGACATGCAATGACTCTAGATGGATCCATGTGTGGTTCATGAATAGAGCATACATGCAATGATACTGGTGGATCCATGTGTGATTTGTGAGAAGAACACACATGCAATGACACTGGGTGTGGTTCATGAAGATAACACACATCCAATGACATTGGTGGATCCTTATGTGGTTTGTGAGCAGAACAGACATGCAATGACTCTAGATGTGGTTCATGAGAACAACAGACATGCAATGACACTTGTGTATCCTTATGTGGTTTGGGAGAAGAACAGACATGGAATGACACTAGTTGTGGTTCATGAAAAGAACACACATGCAATGACACTCGTGTATCCTTATGTGGTTCATGAAAAGAACACACATGCAATGACTCTAGTTGTGGTTCATGAAAATAACACACATGCAATGACACTGGTGGATCCATGTGTGGTTTATGAAAGGAACAGACATGCAATGACACTGGGTGTGGTTCATGAAAAGAACATACATGCAATGACACTGGGTGTGGTTCATAAAAAGAACACACATGCAATGAGACTGGTGTATCCTTATGTGATTCATGAAAAGAACACACATGCAATGACTCTAGCTATTGTTCATGAAAAGAACACACATGCAATGCCACTGGTGTATCCATGTGTGGTTTATGAAAGGAACATACATGCAATGACACTGGGTGTGGTTCATGAAAAGAACATACATGCAATGACACTGGTGGATCCATATGTGGTTTGTGAGAAGAACAGACATGCAATGGCATTGGGTGTGGTTCATGAGAATAACACACATGGAATGACACTAGTGGATCCATATGTGGCTTGTGAGAAGAACAGACATGCAATGACACTATCTGTGGTTCATGAAAAGAACACACATCCAATGACACTTATGTATCCTTACGTGGTTTGTGAGAAGAACAGACATGCAATGACTCTAGCTGTGAAGAACACACATGCAATGACACTGGTGTATCCTTATGTGGTTTGTGAGAAGAACAAACATGCGATGACTCTAGCTATGGTTCATGAAAAGGACACACATGCAATGACACTGGTGGATCCATGTGTGGTTTGTGAGAGGAACAGACATGCAATGACAGGTGTGGTTCATGAAAACAACACACATGCAATGACACTGGTGGATCCATATGTGGTTTGTGAAAAGAACAGACATGCAATGACTCTAGCTGGATCCATGTGTGGTTCATGAAAAGAGCATACATGCAATGATACTGGTGGATCCATGTGTGATTTGTGAGAAGAACACACATGCAATGACACTGGGTGTGGTTCATGAAGATAACACACATCCAATGACATTGGTGGATCCTTATGTGGTTTGTGAGCAGAACAGACATGCAATGACTCTAGATGTGGTTCATGAGAACAACAGACATGCAATGACACTTGTGTATCCTTATGTGGTTTGGGAGAAGAACAGACATGGAATGACACTAGTTGTGGTTCATGAAAAGAACACACATGCAATGACACTCGTGTATCCTTATGTTTTTCATGAAAAGAACACACATGCAATGACTCTAGTTGTGGTTCATGAAAATAACACACATGCAATGACACTGGTGGATCCATGTGTGGTTTATGAAAGGAACAGACATGCAATGACACTGGGTGTGGTTCATGAAAAGAACATACATGCAATGACACTGGGTGTGGTTCATAAAAAGAACACACATGCAATGACACTGGTGTATCCTTATGTGATTCATGAAAAGAACACACATGCAATGACTCTAGCTATTGTTCATGAAAAGAACACACATGCAATGCCACTGGTGTATCCATGTGTGGTTTATGAAAGGAACATACATGCAATGACACTGGGTGTGGTTCATGAAAAGAACATACATGCAATGACACTGGTGGATCCATATGTGGTTTGTGAGAAGAACAGACATGCAATGGCATTGGGTGTGGTTCATGAGAATAACACACATGGAATGACCCTAGTGGATCCATATGTGGCTTGTGAGAAGAACAGACATGCAATGACACTATCTGTGGTTCATGAAAAGAACACACATCCAATGACACTTATGTATCCTTACGTGGTTTGTGATAAGAACAGACATGCAATGACTCTAGCTGTGAAGAACACACATGCAATGACACTGGTGTATCCTTATGTGGTTTGTGAGAAGAACAAACATGCGATGACTCTAGCTATGGTTCATGAAAAGGACACACATGCAATGACACTGGTGGATCCATGTGTGGTTTGTGAGAGGAACAGACATGCAATGACACTGGGTGTGGTTCATGAAAACAACACACATGCAATGACACTGGTGGATCCATATGTGGTTTGTGAAAAGAACAGACATGCAATGACTCTAGCTGGATCCATGTGTGGTTCATGAAAAGAGCATACATGCAATGATACTGGTGGATCCATGTGTGATTTGTGAGAAGAACACACATGCAATGACACTGGGTGTGGTTCATGAAGATAACACACATCCAATGACATTGGTGGATCCTTATGTGGTTTGTGAGCAGAACAGACATGCAATGACTCTAGATGTGGTTCATGAGAACAACAGACATGCAATGACACTTGTGTATCCTTATGTGGTTTGGGAGAAGAACAGACATGGAATGACACTAGTTGTGGTTCATGAAAAGAACACACATGCAATGACACTCGTGTATCCTTATGTGGTTCATGAAAAGAACACACATGCAATGACTCTAGTTGTGGTTCATGAAAATAACACACATGCAATGACACTGGTGGATCCATGTGTGGTTTATGAAAGGAACAGACATGCAATGACACTGGGTGTGGTTCATGAAAAGAACATACATGCAATGACACTGGGTGTGGTTCATAAAAAGAACACACATGCAATGACACTGGTGTATCCTTATGTGATTCATGAAAAGAACACACATGCAATGACTCTAGCTATTGTTCATGAAAAGAACACACATGCAATGCCACTGGTGTATCCATGTGTGGTTTATGAAAGGAACATACATGCAATGACACTGGGTGTGGTTCATGAAAAGAACATACATGCAATGACACTGGTGGATCCATATGTGGTTTGTGAGAAGAACAGACATGCAATGGCATTGGGTGTGGTTCATGAGAATAACACACATGGAATGACACTAGTGGATCCATATGTGGCTTGTGAGAAGAACAGACATGCAATGACACTATCTGTGGTTCATGAAAAGAACACACATCCAATGACACTTATGTATCCTTACGTGGTTTGTGAGAAGAACAGACATGCAATGACTCTAGCTGTGAAGAACACACATGCAATGACACTGGTGTATCCTTATGTGGTTTGTGAGAAGAACAAACATGCGATGACTCTAGCTATGGTTCATGAAAAGGACACACATGCAATGACACTGGTGGATCCATGTGTGGTTTGTGAGAGGAACAGACATGCAATGACACTGGGTGTGGTTCATGAAAACAACACACATGCAATGACACTGGTGGATCCATATGTGGTTTGTGAAAAGAACAGACATGCAATGACTCTAGCTGGATCCATGTGTGGTTCATGAAAAGAGCATACATGCAATGATACTGGTGGATCCATGTGTGATTTGTGAGAAGAACACACATGCAATGACACTGGGTGTGGTTCATGAAGATAACACACATCCAATGACATTGGTGGATCCTTATGTGGTTTGTGAGCAGAACAGACATGCAATGACTCTAGATGTGGTTCATGAGAACAACATACATGCAATGACACTTGTGTATCCTTATGTGGTTTGTGAGAAGAACTGACATGCAATGACACTGGGTGTGGTTCATGAAAAGAATACACATGCAATGATACTGGTGTATCCTTATGTGGTTTGTGTTAAGAATAGGCATGCAATGACTCCATTTGTGGTTCATGAAAACAACACACATCCAATGACACTACTGTATCCTTATGTGGTTTGTGAGAAGAACAGACATGCAATGACACTGGGTGTGGTTCATGAAAAGAATACACATACAATGATACTGGTATATCCTTATGTGGTTTGTGAGAAGAATAGACATGCAATGACTCCAGCTATGGTTCATGAAAACAACACATGTCCAATGACACTAGTGTATCCTTATGTGGTTTGTTAGAAGAATAGACATGCGATGACTCTAGCTGTGGTTCATGAAAAGAGTAGACATGCAATGACACTGGTGGATCCATGTGTGGTTTATGAAAGGAAAAAACATGCAATGACACTGGTGGATCCATGTGTGGTTCATGAAAAGAACACACATGCAATGACACAAGTGTATCCTTATGTGGTTTGTGAGAAGAACGGACATGCAATGACTCTAGCTGTAGTTCATGAAAAGAACACACATGAAATGGCACTACTGTATCCTTGTGTGATTTGTGAGAAGAACAGATATGCACTGTCTCTAGCTGTGGTTCATGAAAAGAACACACATCCAGTGACACTGATGGATCCTTATGTGGTTTGTGAGAAGAACACACATGCAATGACACTGGTGGATCCTTATGTGGTTCATGAGAAGAACAGACATGCAATGATACTGGTGGATCCATGTGTGGTCTGTGAGAAGAATAGACATGCAATGACACTGGGTGTGGTTCATGAAATGAACACGCATCCAATGACACTGGTGGATCCTTATGTGTTTTGTGAGAAGAACAAACATGCAATGACTCTAGCTATGGTTCATGAAAAGAACACACATGCAATGAAACTGGTGGATCCATCTGTGGTTTATGAAAGGAATAGACATGGAATGACACTAGATGGATCCATGTGTGGTTCATGAAAAGAACAGACATGCAATGATACTGGTGGATCCATGTGTGGTTTGTGAGAAGAATACACATGCAATGACACTAGGTGTGGTTCATGAAAAGAACACACATGCAATGACACCGGTGTATCCTTATGTGGTTTGTGAGAAGAACATACATGCAATGACTCTAGCTGTGGTTCATGAAAAGAACACACATCCAATGACACTGTTGTATCCTTATGTGATTTGTGCGAAGAATAGACATGCAATGAGTCTAGCTGTGGTTCATGAAAAGAACACACATGCAATGACACTAGTGGATCCATGTGTGGTTTGTGAAAGGAATAGACATGCAATGACACTAGGTGGATCCATGTGTGGTTCATGAAAAGAACACACATGCAATGACACTAGTCGATCCATGTGTGGTTTGTCAGAAGAACACACATCCAATGACACTGGGTGTGGTTAATGAAAAGAACACACATCCAATGACACTGGTGGATCCTTATGTGGTTTGTGAGAAGAACAGACATGCAATGACTCTAGCTGTGGTTCATGAGAAGAACACACATGCAATGACACTGGTGTATCCTTATGTGGTTTGTCAGAAGAACACACATGCAATGACTCTAGCTGTGGTTCATGAAAAGAACACACATGCAATGACACTGGTGGATCAATATGTGGTTTGTGAGAAGAACAGACATGTGATGACTCTAGCTGTGGTTCATGAAAATAGCACACATGCAATGACACTAGTGTATCCTTATGTGGTTTGTGAGAAGAACCGACATACGATGACTCTAGCTGTGGTTCGTGAAAAGAACACACATGCCATGACATTGATGGATCCATGTGTGGTTTATGAAAGGAACAAACATGCAATGACACTGGGTGTGGTAACATAAAAGAACAGACATGCAATGACACTGGTGGTTCCATATGTGGTTTGTGAAAAGAACAGACATGCAATCACACTGGGTGGATCCATGTGTGGTTCATGAAAAGAACAAACATGCAATGACACTGGTGGATCCATGTGTGGTTTCTGAGAAGAACACACATGCAATGACACTGGGTGTGGTTCATGAAAAGAACACACATCCAATAACACTGGTGGATCCTGATGTGGTTTGTGAGAAGAACAGACATGCAATGACTCTAGATGTGGTTTGTGAGAAGAACAGACATGCAATGACTCTAGATGTGGTTCATGAGAAGAACAGACATGCAATGACACTGGAATATACTTATGTGGTTTGTGAGAAGAACAGACATGCAATGACACTCGGTGTGGTTCATGAAAAGAACACACATGCAATGACACTGGTGTATCCTTATGTGGTTTGTAAGAAGAACAGACATGCAATGACTCTAGATGTGGTTCATGAGAAGAACAGACATGCAATGACACGAGTGTATCCTTATGTGGTTTGTGAGAAGAACAGACATGCAATGACACTGGGTGTGGTTCATGAAAAGAATACACATACAGTGATACTGGTGTATCCTTATGTGGTTGAGAAGAATAGACATGCAATGACTCCAGCTGTGGTTCATGAAAACAACACACATCCAATGATACTAGTGTATCCTTATGTGGTTTGTGAGAAGAACAGACATGCGATGACTCTAGCTGTGGTTCATGAAAGGAACAGACATGCAATGGCACTTGTGGATCCATGTGTGGTTTATAAAAGGAACAAACATGCAATGACACTGGTGGATCCATATGTGGTTCATGAAAAGAACACACATGCAATGACACTATTGTATCCTTATGTGGTTTGTGAGAAGAACGGACATGCAATGACTCTATCTATAGTTCATGAAAAGAACACACATGAAATGGCACTACTGTATCCTTGTGTGATTCGTGAGAAGAACATATATGCAATGACTCTAGCTGTGGTTCATGAAAAGAACACACATCCAGTGACACTGATGGATCCTTATGTGGTTTGGGAGAAGAACACACATGCAATGACATTGGTGGATCCTTATGTGGTTCATGAGAAGAACATACATGCAATGATACTGGTGGATCCATGTGTGGTTTGTGAGAAGTATAGACATGCAATGACACTGGGTGTGGTTCATGAAAAGAACACACATCCAATTAGACTGGTGGATCATTATTTGTTTTGTGAGAAGAACAGACATGCAATGACTCTAGCTATGGTTCATGAAAAGAGCACACATGCAATGAAACTGGTGGATCCATGTGTGGTTTATGAAAGGAACAGACATGGAATGACACTAGATGGATCCATGTGTGGTTCATGAAAAGAACAGACATGCAATGATACTGGTGGATCCATGTGTGGTTTGTGAGAAGAACACACATGCAATGACACTAGGTGTGGTTCATGAAAAGAAAACACATGCAATGACACTGGTGTATCCTTATGTGGTTTGTGAGAAGAACATACATGTAATGACTCTAGCTGTGGTTCATGAAAAGAACACACATCCAATGACACTGTTGTATCCTTTTGTGATTTGTGTGAAGAACAGACATGTAATGAGTCTAGCTGTGGTTCATGAAAAGAACACACATGCAATGACTCTAGCTGTGGTTCATGAAAATAGCACACATGCAATGATACTGGTGTATCCTTATGTGGTTTGTGAGAAGAACAGACATGCGATGACTCTAGCTGTGGTTCGTGAAAGCAACACACATGCAATGACATTGATGGATCCATGTGTGGTTTATGAAAGGAACAAAGATGCAATGACACTGGATGTGGTAACATAAAACAACAGACATGCAATGACACTTGTGTATCCATATGTGGTTTGTGAAAATAACAGACATGCAACCACACTGGGTGGATCCATGTGTGGTTCATGAAAAGAATAAACATGCAATGACACTGGTGGAGCCATGTGTGGTTTCTGAGAAGAACACACATGCAATGACACTGGGTTTGGTTCATGAAAATAGCACACATCCAATGCCACTGGTGGATCCTTATGTGGTTTGTGAGAAGAACAGGCATGCGATGACTCTAGTTGTGGTTCATGAAAAGAACACACATGTCGTGACATTGATGGATCCATGTGTGGTTTATGAAAGGAACAAACATGCAATGACACTAGGTATGGTAACATAAAAGAACAAACATGCAATGACACTGGTGGATCCATATGTGGTTTGTGAAAAGAACAGACATGCAATCACACTTTTCTCACTTTAGGAAAACAGGAGCAGCCCAATAGGCCCAACTCCAGCCCAGCTCCCCTCCCCCGAAGAAACCTTTTCTCACTTAAAGCCGCACCCACACAGAGACTAACAGGTGGCCCCGAATCCCACACTCTCCTCCTCACTGCCAGGTAGGCCCATATCACTGTCGTCGTATCACCCACGCACGAACCGTTTTTCTGCACCGAGAAAGAAACCCACTGAGTGAATGACCCGTGGACCCCTCCTTCCTTTTTTTTTCCACTGACCGCTGGACCCCCTTTCCACTGTTCTCCTTCCCCACCCGCGCGACCAGTTCTTCCTCCTCTCGCCGGCCGTTTTCTACCTTGAATCCGCCGATTAAATTCGCCTTAACACCGCGTTAATTCCTCGCCGCGACCACGCTCCCTTAAAAGCCTCCCTCTCCTCCACCTTTTCCCTCTGTCGCCATTTCCTCCGCCCTAGGCTGCCTCCATTTCTCTCTCAGACCGCCGCTGTCTCCGCGAGCTCATGAGCGATTCCGCCAGCCAACGTTACCCGAGCCTCGACCATGCTCGTGATCCCCACCTCCTGGCGATCATCCCCGTAGCGCCAGCTTGCCCCCGAGCGCCCTAGAGTGTCGGCAACGTCTCCACCTGTACGCCACCGACGACCCCCGCAACTCCGGTGAGCTCTTGCACTCGACTCGTCGCGCTTTAATCCAGAATCATGCTGCTTGATTAGTCGGTGTCTACTACATCTCCAGGTGCTCGCCAATCACTCGCGCGTGACTTCCAGCGTCGGCAACGACGACGACCTGCGACGCCGCCGTCTGCAACCTCTCCGACGATCTCCCCTGGTAAAAGCTGACCACCCCGCGTCCTCTCGTTCATGCACGTATCATCTCCGTGACCTCCCGTACCTAACCCTGCCCCCGTTTTGACCTAGGGCGATCTGCAACTTCGTCCTCGACCTCAGCCAGAGCCGCCCGACGTCGAACAAACTCCGGCGAGCACTTAGTTCCACCCGGCGCCTCCCTCGCAACCACGCCGAGCTTCCTAACGTTCTTGCGAGCATGGTGAGCATGCCCTTTTCCTCTCTCGCTTCTCAGACGCCGCACCATCGATCGACGACTCCGCCGCTATCCACTGCAGCGCCGCCCACTTTAGGTCGAGCCTGCCACAGCCGTTCGATCCAGATCCATCGGACACGATTAGTTCACTTAAACGCCGAAGAGGTACGCTACCTAAGCCGCACGATCTAACTTAGATCTAATGCTCCACAGCCACGATCCCAGCGAAGCGGTACCGACGAATAGAATTGCGCCGCGTGACCAGTATTCTGTTTAAAAACAGATTTGAAAACATAAACTTTTGCAAACTTCAAACCCATGTATCTTTTGATCCACACGTCCAAATTTTACAAATTTGATGTCGTTGGAATCAGCAAGACAAGACCTAACCAAACCTACCCTTAGTTTAGCAAATAGTATCTATTAACTTGTTTAACTTTGCAGATTCTTTTGTATGCTTGCTAACAATAGAAAAATCATTTAAAAATGATATTTAGGTTAAAACCTTTGCCAATTAGTTTGTTGTGACCTTGCTGACCATAGGAACCAACCCATAGTTTGGAAAGTGATTTTGGAAAAGAATAGAATGGATTAATTAGTTTAGTCCATTTCTAGCTAACTAAAACTATTTGTTTTGTTTATGAAAATGCTTTCATAAAGAAAACTTTGAGAAAATGCTTTGAACCAAACCTACTGACCCAAAACACCAAGTTTTGCAATAGCAACTCATTTGGTGAACCCTATAGACTAAAACCCTAGTAGACATATTTCTTCACCACATAAAATGACCAAATAGGTGCCTTGTTTTGAAATTGGTTTTTGAGGTGAAACCTTTTGCTAACAACTTTGCCACTTTGGTAAATGACCAATTTGGATCTTACAAAGTTTAGGAATCTAATAGAAACCCTTTTGCAAATGACTTTGCCATTTTGGTAAATGATCAATTTGGAACTTACAAAGTTAGAAGCCTAGTGAAGACCATCCCTACATTAGAACCAACCTTTGCATGCCTATGCATGACTTTGCCACTTTACAAAATGACTTAGATGTACCCAAATGTCTATGACCCACTAGGAACCACTTTTGCAAACAAAGCAAAGCTTGGCATGCTTGCATGCAATTCCTTGACTTTGTTATTTTTGTTTGTGTGTGTTGTTTTGCTTGATTGGTAGATTGAGTTTGTGCCTTGCTTGATTGATTGTAGTGACTTGAAGAGTGTGATTGTTGCAAGGACAAGGAGTGAACTTATACCCTCTACCAAAAAGGCAAGTGATACTTCATATCTTATGTCCCATTATTTTCACTATGCATTAGTGTTTTGCTAAGTAAAACTTGCATGGTTTTTATTTTGCTAAGTATAGACCTTGCTATAGGAAAAACTAGTAGAATGAATCCTTAGTAGGATTTTCCTAAGTTAAGAATCCTATTACTACCAAGCTTAGCCTAGCTAATAGAAAACCTGGGTGGGATTTATATTCACACTATGGAAAAAAATATTCTAAGTCTAAGGACTTATGTTTTGTTTAAATAAAACAACTAAAAGTTAATGAATCACCTGGGTGGAAATGGAAGGAATGGTTTATGTTGAGTGGTTCACAAGGCCAGGGACTGGCTTGTGTATCTCACTTGTGGATGGCCACCCAGGAAACAAAGAGATTTGAGATGTCAAATGTTGAGAAGCTTCAAGTGCAACCACTTGGCAATATGGGCTCTGCCATGATCATATAGGTTGCAAGAACTTAGCCACATGGACAGTGGGTGGTAGTGATTGATAGGTTGGAGCGCGTCCATGTTGGTCTAAGGAAAAGCTTCTGAAAGATTTTGTCTTGGGAAACCAAGTCTTGTGGGTAAAGTGCACCACCTCTGCAGAGTGTAAAACCTAAGTACTTAGCCATGTCCCTGGTAAAGGACAATTTGAGCATCAAGACATGGAAACTTCAAGAATCTCATCATTCCAATTTCTAAATTAAAACTTGTGGGTGAACAAGGGTTGTGTGAAATTCTTCAATCTTTGATGGAGAGATGGCTTGGTACAAGGATCTCAAAATCTTAGATTGGGAAATTGTTTTTGCCAAGTAAATCTTCAGTCTTTGATTGATAGATGCCCTGAGTGGATCTTCATTCTTTGATTGATAAATGCCTTGGAAACTGTTTTTGCCAAACAAAACTTATTTTCAAAATGATAGGAAAAATCTATTTTGAGCAATGCAAAGCCTCAACTCCACTTAGCCAAATGCATATAGATGATAGACTCCACTATACTACCAAAGTATCACTTGCCAATACAATTCAAATGTATTGACCCTTGTGGCTGTAACTTATTATGTTGCAGGTTTGATTATTTTAGTGAGGATTGATTGATTAGGATTACAAAGTCTACAACCAACATGTCTGCCTGTGGCACTTGAAGATGAAGGACCCATGACTATAGATATTCCGCTGCAATGTAATGTAATAGCCTAATGAGCTATGTTTGATGTAATAAAATTTTGTTATTCCTGGTTATAAAGTTGTATTATGACCTTTGTTTCTCGATATTACATCTGAACTGTGGATGCTAGCTATTGATCCAGGGACTAGCATTGTAAACACAGGGGACTCAATCTTATTAAAGGTTGGGGATCCTACAGAATGGTATCAGAGCATTGTGTTGCCTGTAGGATTTGTAACCCTAGGATTGGACAAAAACCCTTAGAAAATAGGAGTTGTCTTATTCCAAAACTTATTTACAAAAACAATCTTGTAAACTCTTTCCTCAATCATTTTGGTTTCAACTCTACTTCTCTTCTACTTCAAAACTTGATGGAAAAGCCTACCCCATGACCAAAGACTACACCATGTGCAAAGGACTTCTTCAACTTCATCAACTCTAATGATTTCAACTTCTTCAACATCTTCAACATGTACACCAAGGACTTCAACTTGGATATCACTAAAGACTACAAGTCTTGAGTAACATTTCACTTGAAGACTAGGGAAACACAACTTAGAAGAAGCCATCACCACCTTTGAAGATTTGTGAACAAAAGACAAGAATTCTCCAAGGATACAAAGATCTCATTCAAGAAGAATCAACCAAGAAGGATGGAAAGATCACAAGTGAACCATATAGATGGACCACCATATTTAGTTAAGTCAAACCCACCAACTTATGTGGTGTAACAAAAATATTTTGTTGCCTAAAAATGTGCTTGAACTTTGTTTGAGTGGAGTGTTAGTTTGTGATTGCTTGCACATTGCTTGTGTAAATTGTGATGTGTGTGATTAGGATTGATTCCCTTAGAAATATTTTGCCTATTCTAATCCCCCTCCAACCCAAACAGATGACTTCTCCAAGAGACTCCAGCATCAAGGATGATGACACCAACACCAACCAAGCTGATAGCATGAGAGAACTCCTAGCAACCCAACACCAATTGGGCCAACTGACAGCTCAGTTCATAGCCAACAATAGTGATAAAGACCCTACCTTGCAAAAGTTTTTGGAAGAACAATCCCAATTGATGCTTAAGGTGACAAATCAGATGATCAGCATGGAAGAAAACTATCCCAAAAGAGTGTATGACAACAAGGATGACAAGAACATTATGCTAGATGGAGCACCAGCTTGCATTATTTGTGGAGACAAGGATCATACTTCCAAGGAGCATGAAGATCAATGCCCCAATTGTGAAGAGGAACATCCAGTTGACCAATGCCCCACATCTCAAGTTACTTGCTACCTATGTGAAGGAAACGACCATGTACCTATCCAATGCCCCGTTTATGCCATTGTTGAACAAAGGAAACAAGAAGGATCCAAGTATGCCAAGAATGATGATGACAAAGGAAAAGGACCACTTATACCTCCAAACAAGACAACCCAATTCAAAGGATCAAAGAAGCTCAAGAAACCAAAGCAAGACATGAGCCTTGTGCAATGTCGTAAATGTAAGGAAATGGGACACAACCCCAGTGGATGCCCAGAGTCCATAAAGAATAAAAGGATGGATCAAGTAGTGTGCAACAACTGCAAAGAGCTAGGCCATTATGTAGCCACTTGTCCACAAGAGCAACGTAAAGAACTCCAAGATATCCACTGTTTCAATTGCAAGGAACCAGGACACTATGTAAGCAATTGTCCAGAAAAGATGAAGAACAAGATGAACAAGCCAAAGGAGAAACCCAACCTTAGCCCATGAGTCAAGTATGGAAATAAAGGCCACTATGCAGAAGTTTCCAAGAAGAAGTTTTCCTCAAGATTCCAAGCAAGCCAAGATGTAGTTTAGTTGGAAAATTTTTAAGGGTGGTAGTACCCTAGTTGTTTTGAACCTGCTTGTAACCCTAGCCTTCCCAAATCTCGGGACGAGATTTCTTTTAAGGGTGGTAGCCTGTCACATCCCAAGATTTTCCAAATCTTGTAATGTGAAAAATAAAATAACAAAATAATTTTTTGTTGAAAATCAGGGTGAAAAGAAACTTTTGTTTCTAAAAGGAGACTTAAAATTCCATCTTGAACAAACTTTGGTGGAAGTTTGAATTCAACAAAAATTCAAATCAAGGGAAATGCATTCCTCAATGAATGTATCTGGAAATTTGAACATTTGGAAAGTAATCCAAAACCCTAAACCCTAATGGAAGGAAATCATTTTCCAAAGTATCTCCCAATCTATGGATTTGATCCATACCAAATTTGATCAACAAATAATCACAAAGGATCAAGAAAGACCTTAAAGATTTATTTCACTTAAATTGGAACCAAAGACAAAATCTTGTGAATACAATAAGATAAGGAAATTGAATTTCCAAAAGCTAATAAAACCCTTACCAAAAACCCATACCAATTGGTGAACAAATAATCCTAAAGGGATTTATAAAGATAAACATTTATCAAAGGAAAATAAATTGTTTTGGAAATACTAATTTGGATCTTTTAATAAAAGACTTTGTTTTCAAATGAAAGGGTGAGCCAAATTAATTTTGGCCAAACTTTTGAAATAAAATATTTTGTTTTGATAAAATGAGTAAAGGTTTATTTAAATAAAATAAAGGAGTTAAATATCCAATTTTATTTAAGTAAAGGCTTTTCCCATTTTAAAATGAACACCAAGTATTTTATTAAAAGGTTTTGCTTTGATTAAAATGAGTAAAGCATTATTTAAATAAAATAATCCAATTTTATTTAAGTAAAGGCTTTCCCATTTTAATTAAAACACCAAAACTTATTTATTCATTTAAATAAGTTTCCAAGTATTCTTTTATTTTTCAAATTAAACCTCCTGGTTTGGTTTTGAAAATAATTGGAATTCAAATGGAAATATTATTAAATAAATCAAACCCTAATAACTAAAGATCCATTTTATTTAATTATTAAATGGATCTTAAAATAAATAAAAATATTATTTCATTTTGAGATTTGGATTATGTTTCTAAACAGAACCAAATTCAAATGAAAAGTTGAGTGCTTGTTTGAATGTTTGAATCTTGATTGAATTGTTTGAATAATTGTTTGGAAATTGAAAACAGAAAATAGAATAGAAAAAGAAAAGAGTTAGGCAGAAAAAAAAAAATAGGAAAACCCAATAGGCCCAACTCCAGCCCAAGCTCCTCCCTCCCAGAAGAAACCTTTTCTCACTTAAAGCCGCACCCACAGAGACTAACAGGTGGCCCAATCCCACACTCTCCTCCTCCTTTGCTGTAGGCCCATATCCTGTTAGTCATATCACCCACCAACTGCTTTTTACATGAGAAAGAAACCCTGAGTGAATGACCCGTGGACCCCTCCTTCCTTTCTTTTCCCATCACTGGACCCCTTTCTCCATCTCCTCCCCACCGCGACCAGTTCTTCCTCCTCTCATGCCGTTTCTGCCTTGAATCCGCCGATTAAATTCGCCTTAACACCGCGTTAATTCCTCGCCGCGACCACGCCCTTAACAGCCTCCCTCTCCTCCACCTTTTCCCTCTGTCGCCATTTCCCCTCTGCCCCTAGGCTGCCTCCATTTCTCTCTGCACAGCCGCTGTCTCCGGCGAGCTCCGCGAGCGATTCCGGCCAGCCAACGTTACCCCGAGACTCATCCACCATGCTCTCGTGATCCACACCTCCTGGCGATCATCCCCGTAGCGCCAGCTTGCCCCGGCGCCCTAGAGTGTCCGCGTCTCCACTCTGTCGCCACCGACCCGCAACTCCGGTGAGCTCTTGCACTCGACTCCGTCGCGCTTAATCCGTAAATCATCGCTTGATTAGTGTGTCTACATCTCAGTGCTCGCCAATCACTGGCGTGACTTCCAGCGTCGGCAACGACGACGACCTACGACGCCGCCTTCTGCAACCTATCAGACGATCTCCCCTGGTAAAAGCTGACCACCCCGCGTCATCTCGTTCATGCACACGTATCATCCGTGAC
This sequence comes from Avena insularis, assembly GCA_023614405.1. Classification (NCBI taxonomy): domain Eukaryota; kingdom Viridiplantae; phylum Streptophyta; class Magnoliopsida; order Poales; family Poaceae; genus Avena; species Avena insularis. The sequence continues at coordinate 388,024,752 of CM042696.1, forward strand.
CTCCGCCTAACCCCCCGTTTTGACCTAGGGGGCAGCTTCGTCCTCGACCTCAGCCAGAGCCGCCCGACGTCGAACAAACTCCGGCGAGCAATTAGTTCCACCCCAGTGCGCCCCTCGCCTCCTCGCAACCACGTCGAGCTTCCCAACGTTCTTGCGAGCACGGTGAGCATGCCCTCTTTCTCTCTCGCTTTCTGCATCGCCGGCACCGTCATCAACCGACGACTCCGCCGCTATCCACCGTTGCCGCCCACTTTAGGTCGAGCACCTTACCGTTCGATCCAAATCCATCGGACACGATTAGTTCACTTAAACGCGAAGAGGTACGCTACCTAAGCGCGATCTAACTTAGATCTAACGCTCCACAGCCACGATCCCAGCGAATGCACCGAATAGAATTGCGCTGCGTGTCCAGATTCATTTAAAAACAGAATTGAAAACAGAAACTTTTGCAAACTTCAAACCCATGTATCTTTTGATCCACACGTCCAAATTTTACAAATTTGATGTCGTTGGAATCAGCAAGACAAGACCTAACCAAACCTACCCTTAGTTTAGCAAATAGTATCTGTTAACTTGTTTAACTTTGCAGATTCTTTTGTATGCTTGCTAACAATAGAAAAATCATTTAAAAATGATATTTAGGTTAAAACCTTTGCCAATTAGTTTGTTGTGACCTTGCTGACCATAGGAACCAACCCATAGTTTGGAAAGTGATTTTGGAAAAGAATAGAATGGATTAATTAGTTTAGTCCATTTCTAGCTAACTAAAACTATTTGTTTTGTTTATGAAAATGCTTTCATAAAGAAAACTTTGAGAAAATGCTTTGAACCAAACCTACTGACCCAAAACACCAAGTTTTGCAATAGCAACTCATTTGGTGAACCCTATAGACTAAAACCCTAGTAGACATATTTCTTCACCACATAAAATGACCAAATAGGTGCCTTGTTTTGAAATTGGTTTTTGAGGTGAAACCTTTTGCTAACAACTTTGCCACTTTGGTAAATGACCAATTTGGATCTTACAAAGTTTAGGAATCTAATAGAAACCCTTTTGCAAATGACTTTGCCATTTTGGTAAATGATCAATTTGGAACTTACAAAGTTAGAAGCCTAGTGAAGACCATCCCTACATTAGAACCAACCTTTGCATGCCTATGCATGACTTTGCCACTTTACAAAAATGACCATTAGGTGTACCCAAATGTCTATGACCCACTAGGAACCACTTTTGCAAACAAAGCAAAGCTTGGCATGCTTGCATGCAATTCCTTGACTTTGTTATTTTTGTTTGTGTGTGTTGTTTTGCTTGTTTGGTAGATTGAGTTTGTGCCTTGCTTGATTGATTGTAGTGACTTGAAGAGTGTGATTGTTGCAAGGACAAGGAGTGAACTTATACCCTCTACCAAAAAGGCAAGTGATACTTCATATCTTATGTCCCATTATTTTCACTATGCATTAGTGTTTTGCTAAGTAAAACTTGCATGGTTTTTATTTTGCTAAGTATAGACCTTGCTATAGGAAAAACTAGTAGAATGAATCCTTAGTAGGATTTTCCTAAGTTAAGAATCCTATTACTACCAAGCTTAGCCTAGCTAATAGAAAACCTGGGTGGGATTTATATTCACACTATGGAAAAAATATTCTAAGTCTAAGGACTTATGTTTTGTTTAAATAAAACAACTAAAAGTTAATGAATCACCTGGGTGGAAATGGAAGGAATGGTTTATGTTGAGTGGTTCACAAGGCCAGGGGGCTTGTGTATCTCACTTGTGGATGGCCACCCGAAACAAAGAGATTTGAGATGTCAAATGTTGAGAAGCTTCAAGTGCAACCACTTGGCAATATGGGCTCTGCCATGATCATATAGGTTGCAAGAACTTAGCCACATGGACAGTGGGTGGTAGTGATTGATAGGTTGGAGCGCGTCCATGTTGGTCTAAGGAAAAGCTTCTGAAAGATTTTGTCTTGGGAAACCAAGTCTTGTGGGTAAAGTGCACCACCTCTGTAGAGTGTAAAACCTAAGTACTTAGCCATGTCCCTGGTAAAGGACAATTTGAGCATCAAGACATGGAAACTTCAAGAATCTCATCATTCCAATTTCTAAATTAAAACTTGTGGGTGAACAAGGGTTGTGTGAAATTCTTCAATCTTTGATGGAGAGATGGCTTGGTACAAGGATCTCAAAATCTTAGATTGGGAAATTGTTTTTGCCAAGTAAATCTTCAGTCTTTGATTGATAGATGCCCTGAGTGGATCTTCATTCTTTGATTGATAGATGCCTTGGAAACTGTTTTTGCCAAACAAAACTTATTTTCAAAATGATAGGAAAAATCTATTTTGAGCAATGCAAAGCCTCAACTCCACTTAGCCAAATGCATATAGATGATAGACTCCACTATACTACCAAAGTATCACTTGACAATACAATTCAAATGTATTGACCCTTGTGGCTGTAACTTATTATGTTGCAGGTTTGATTATTTTAGTGAGGATTGATTGATTAGGATTACAAAGTCTACAACCAACATGTCTGCCTGTGGCACTTGAAGATGAAGGACCCATGACTATAGATATTCCGCTGCAATGTAATGTAATAGCCTAATGAGCTATGTTTGATGTAATAAAATTTTGTTATTCCTGGTTATAAAGTTGTATTATGACCTTTGTTTCTCGATATTACATCTGAACTGTGGATGCTAGCTATTGATCCAGGGACTAGCATTGTAAACACAGGGGACTCAATCTTATTAAAGGTTGGGGATCCTACATGGATCCATATGTGGTTCGTGAAAAGATGATACATGCAATCACACTGGGTGGATCCATGTCTGGTTCATGAAAAGAATAGACATGCAATGATACTGGTGGATCCATGTGTGGTTTGTGAGAAGAACACACATGCAATGACACTAGGTGTGGTTCATGAAAAAACAGACATCCAATGACACTGGTGGATCCATATGTCGTTTGTGAGAAGATCAGACATGCAATGAGTCTAGATGTGGTTCATGAGAAGAACATACATGCAATGACACTTGTGTATTCTTATGTGGGTTGTGAGAAGAATAGACATGCAATGACAGAAGGTGTGGTTCATGAAAAGAACACACATGCAATGACACTGGGTGTGGTTCATGAAAAGAACACACATCCAATGACACTAGTGGATCCTTATGTGGTTTGTGAGAAGAACAGACATGCAATGACTCTAGATGTGGTTCATGAGAAGAATAGACATGCCATGACACTAATGTATCCCGTTCATGAAAAGAACAGACATGCAATGACACTGGGTGTGGTTCATGAAAAGAACACACATGCAATGACACTGGTGTATCCTTATGTGGTTCATGAAAAGAACACACATGCAATGACTCTAGCTGTGGTTCTTGAAAAACACACACATGCAATGACACTGGTGGATCCATGTGTGGTTTATGAAAGGAACAAACATGCAATGACACTAGGTGTGGTTCATGAAAAGAACATACATGCAATGACACTGGTCGATCCATGTGTGGTTTGTGAGAAGAACGCACATCCAATGACACTAGGTGTGGTTCATGAAAAGAACACACATCCAATGACACTGGTGGATCCTAATGTGGTTTGTGAGAAGAACAGACATGCAATGACTCTAGCTGTGGTTCATGAGAACAACACACATGCAATGACACTGGTGTATCCTCACACATGCAAGGACTCTAGCTGTGGTTCATGAAAAGAACACACATGCAATGACACTGGTGGATCCATATGTGGTTTGTGAGAAGAACAAACATGTAATGACTATAGCTGTGGTTCATGAAAATAGCACACATGCAATCACACGGGTGTATCCTTATGTGGTTTGTGAGAAGAACAGACATGCGATGACTCTAGCTGTGGTTCGTGAAAAGAACACACATGCAATGACACTGATGGATCCATGTGTGGTTTATGAAAGGAAGAAACATGCAATGACACTGGGTGTGGTAACATAAAAGAACAGACATGCAATGACACTGGTGGATCCATATGTGGTTTGTGAAAAGAACAGACATGCAATCACACTGGGAGGATCCATGTGTGGTTCATGAAAAGAACAGACATGCAATGACACTGGTGGATCCATGTGTGGTTTCTGAGAAGAACACACATGCAATGACACTGGGTGTGGTTCATGAAAAGAACACACATCCAATGACACTGGTGGATCCTTATGTGGTTTGTGAGAAGAACAGACATGCAATGACTCTAGGTGTGGTTCATGAGAAGAATAGACATGCGATGACACTAATGTATCCTTATGTGGTTTGTGAGAAGAACATACATGCAATGACACTGGGTGTGGTTCATGAAAAGAACACACATGCAATGACACTGGTGTATCCTTATGTGGTTCGTGAAAAGAACACACATGCAATGACTCTAGCTGTGGTTCTTGAAAAACACACACATGCAATGACTCTGGTGGATCCATGTGTGGTTTATGAAAGGAACATACATGCAATGACAGTGGCTGTGGTTCATGAAAAGAACAGACATGCAATGACACTGGTGGGTCCATATGTGGTTTGTGAAAAGAACAGACATGCAATCACACTGGGTGGAGCCATGTGTGGTTCATGAAAAGAACATACATGCAATGATACTAGTGGATCCATGTGTGCTTTGTGAGAAGAACACACATGCAATGACACTGGGTGTGGTTCATGAAAAGAACACACATCCAATGACATTGGTGGATCCTTATGTGGTTTGTGAGAAGAACAGACATGCACTGGCTCTAGATGTGGTTCATGAGAACAACAGACATGCAATGACACTTGTGTATCCTTATGTGGTTTGTGAGAAGAACACACATGGAATGACACTAGGTGTGGTTAATGAAAAGAACACACATGCAATGACACCGGTGTATCCTTATGTGGTTCATGAAAAGAACACACATGCAATGACTCTAGCTGTAGTTCATGAAAAGAACACACATGCGATGACACTGGTGGATCCATGTGTGGTTTATGAAAGGGAAAAAATGCAATGACACTGGGTGTGGTTCATGAAAAGAACAGACATGCAATGACACTGGGTGTGGTTCATGAAAAGAACACACATTCAATGACACTGGTGTATCCTTATGTGGTTCATGAAAAGAACACACATGAAATGACATTGGTGGATCCATGTGTGGTTTATGAAAGGAACAGACATGCAATGACACTGGGTGTGGTTCATGAAAAGAACATACATGCAATGACACTGGTGGATCAATATGTGGTTCGTGAAAAGAACATACATGCAATCACACTGGGTGGATCCATGTGTGGTTCATGAAAAGAATAGACATGCAATGATACTGGTGGATCCATGTGTGGTTTGTGAGAAGAACACACATGCAATGACACTAGGTGTGGTTCATGAAAAAACACACATCCAATGACACTGGTGGATCCATATGTGGTTTGTGAGAAGATCAGATATGCAATGAGTCTAGATGTGGTTCATGAGAAGAATAGACATGCAATGACACTTGTGTATTCTTATGTGGGTTGTGAGAAGAATAGACATGCAATGAAAGAAGGTGTGGTTCATGAAAAGAACACACATGCAATGATACTGGTGTATCCTTATGTGGTTTGTGAAAAGAACATACATGCAATGACTCTAGCCGTGGTTCATGAAATGAACACACATGCAATGACACTAGTGGATCCATGTGTGGTTTATGAAAGGAACATACATGCAATGACACTGGATGTGGTTCATGAAAAGAACAGACATGCAATGACGCTGGTGGATCCATATGTGGCTTGTGAAAAGAACAGACATGCAGTCACACTGGGTGGATCCATGTGTGGTTCATGAAAAGAACAGACATGCAATGATACTGGTGGATCCATGGGTGGTTTGTGAGAAGAACACACATGCAATGACAATGGGTGTGGTTCATGAAAAGAACACACATCCAATGACACTGGTGGAACCTTATGTGGTTTGTGATAAGAACAGGCATGCAATGACTCTAGATGTGGTTCATGAGAACAACAAACATGCAATGACACTTCTGTATCCTTATGTGGTTTTTGAGAAGAACAGACATGCAATGACACTAGGTGTGGTTCATGAAAAGAACACCCATGCAATGACACTGGTGTATCCTTATGTGGTTCGTTAAAAGAACACACATGCAATGACTCTATATCTGGTTCATGAAAAGAACACACATGCAATGACACTGGTGGATCCATGTGTGGTTTATGAAAGGAACAGACATGCAATGACACTAGGTGTGGTTCATGAAAAGAACATACACGCAATGACACTGGGTGTGGTTCATGAAAAGAACACACATGCAATGACACTGGTGTATCGTTATGTGGTTCATGAAAAGAACACACATGCAATGACACTGGTGTATCGTTATGTGGTTCATGAAAAGAACACACATGCAATGACTCTAGCTGTTGTTCATGAAAATAACACACATGCAATGACACTGGTGGATCCAGGTGTGGTTTATGAAAGGAACAGACATATAATGACACTAGGTGTGGGTTATGAAAAGAACATACATGCAATGACACTAGTGGATCCTTATGTGATTTGTGAAAAGAGGAGACATGCAATCACACTGGGTGGATCCATGTGTGGTTCATGAAAAGAACAGAAATGCAATGATACTGGTGGATCCATGTGTGGTTTGTGAGCAGAACACACATGCAATGACACTGGGTGTGGTTCATGAAAAGAACACACATCCAATGACACTGGTGGATCCTGATGTGGTTTGTGAGAAGAATAGACATGCACTGACTCTAGATGTGGTTCATGAGAACAACAGACATGCAATGACACTTGATTATCCTTATGTGGTTTTTGAGAAGAATAGAAATGGAATGACACTAGGTGTGGTTCATGAAAAGAACACACATGCAATGACACTGGTGTATCCTTATGTGGTTCATGAAAAGAACACACATGCAATGACTCTAGCTGTAGTTGATGAAAAGAACACACATGCAATGACACTGGTGGATCCATGTGTGGTTTATGAAAGGAAAAAGTGCAATGACACAAGGTGTGGTTCATGAAAAGAATAGACATGCAATGTCACTGGGTGTGGTTCATGAAAAGAACACGCATGCAATGACACTGGTGTATCCTTATGTGGTTCATGAAAAGAACACACATGCAATGACTCTAGTTGTGGTAAATGAAAAGAACACACATACAATGACATTGGTGGATCCATGTGTGGTTTATGAAAGGAACAGACATGCAATGACACTGAGTGTGGTTCATGAAAATAACATACATGCAATGACACTGGTGGATCCATATGTGGTTTGTGAAAAGAACATACATGCAATCACACTGGGTGGATCCATGTGTGGTTCATGAAAAGAACAGACATGCAATGAGACTGGTGGATCCATGTATGGTTTGTGAGAAGAACACACATGCAATGACACTGGGTGTGGTTCATGAAAAGAACACACATCCAATGACACTGTGGATCCTTATGTGGTTTGTGAGAAGATCAGACATGCAATGAGTCTAGATGTGGTTCATGACAACAGACATGCAATGACACTTGTGTATTCTTATGTGGTTTGTGAGAAGAACAGACATGCAATGACAGAAGGTGTGGTTCATGAAAAGAACACACATGCAATGACACTGGTGTATCGTTATGTGGTTTGTGAAAAGAACATACATGCAATGACTCTAGCTGTGGTTCATGAAATGAACACACATGCAATGACACTAGTGGATCCATGTGTGGTTTATGAAAGGAACATACATGCAATGACACTGGGTGTGGTTCATGAAAAGAACAGACATGCAATGACACTGGTGGATCCATATGTGGTTTGTGAAAAGAACAGACATGCAGTCACACTGGGTGGATCCATGTGTGGTTCATGAAAAGAACAGACATGCAATGATACTGGTGGATCCATGGGTGGTTTATGAGAAGAACACACATGCAATGACAATGGGTGTGGTTCATGAAAAGAACACACATCCAATGACACTGGTGGATCCTTATGTGGTTTGTGAGAAGAACAGACATGCAATGACTCTAGATGTGGTTCATGAGAACAACAAACATGCAATGACACTTGTGTATCCTTATGTGGTTTGTGAGAAGAACAGACATGCAATGACACTAGGTGTGGTTCATGAAAAGAACACACATGCAATGACACTGGTGTATCCTTATGTGGTTCATTAAAAGAACACACATTCAATGACTCTAGATGTGGTTCATGAAAAGAACACACATGCAATGACACTGGTGGATCCATGTGTGGTTTATGAAAGGAACAAACATGCAATGACACTAGGTGTGGTTCATTAAAAGAACATACATGCAATGACACTAGGTGTGGTTCATGAAAAGAACACACATGCAATGACACTGGTGTATCGTTATGTGGTTCATGAAAAGAACACACATGCAATGACTCTAGTTGTTGTTCATGAAAAGAACACACATGCAATGACACTGGTGGATCCATGTGTGGTTTATGAAAGGAACAGACATGCAATGACACTAGGTGTGGTGCATGAAAAGAACATACATGCAATGACACTAGTGGATCCTTATGTGGTTTATGAAAAGAGGAGACATGCAATCACACTGGGTGGATCCATGTGTGGTTCATGAAAAGAACATACATGCAATGATACTGTGGATCCATGTGTGGTTTGTGAGAAGAACACACATGCAATGACACTAGGTGTGGTTCATGAAAAGAACACACATCTAATGACACTGGTGGATCCTTATGTGGTTTGTGAGAAGAATAGACATGCAATGATTCTATTTGTGGTTCATGAGAAGAACAGACATGCAATGACACTTGTGTATCCTTATGTGGTTTGTGAGAAGAACAGAAATGCAATGAAAGAAGGTGTGGTTCATGAAAAGAACAGACATGCAATGACACTGGCGTATCCTTATGTGGTTTGTGAAAAGAAAAGACATGCAATGTCTCTAGCTATGGTTCATGAAAAGAACATACATTCAACGACACTGGTGGATCCATGTGTGGTTTATGAAAGGAACAGACATGCAATGACACTGGGTGTGGTTCATGAAAAGAACATACATGCAGTGACATTGGGTGTGGTTGATGAAAAGAACACACATGCAATGACACTGGTGTATCCTTATGTGGTTCATGAAAAGAACACACATGCAATGACTCTAGCTGTTGTTCATGAAAAGAACACACATGCAATGACACTGGTGGATCCATGTGTGGTTTATGAAAGGAATAGACATGCAATTACATTGGGTGTGGTTCATGAAAAGAACAGACATGCAATGACACGAGTGGATTCATATGTGGTTTGTGAAAAGAACATACATGCAATCACACTGGGTCGATCCATGTGTTGTTCATGAAAATAACATACATGCAATGATACTGGAGGATCCATGTGTGGTTTGTGAGAAGAACACACATGCAATGACACTGGGTGTGGTTCATGAAAAGAACACACATCCAATGACACTGGTGGATCCTTATGAGGTTTGTGAGAAGAACAGGCATGCAATGACTGTAGATGTGGTTCATGAGAACAACAGACATGCAATGACACTTGTGTATCCTTATGTGGTTTGTGAGAAGAACATACATGCAATGACACTAGGTGTGGTTCATGAAAATAACACACATGCAATGACACTGGTGTATCCTTATGTGGTTCATGAAAAGAACACACATACAATGACTCTAGATGTGGTTCATGAAAAGAACACACATGCAATGACACTGGTGGATCCATGTGTGGTTTATGAAAGGAATAAACATGCAATGACACTGGGTGTGGTTCATGAAAAGAACGGACATGCAATGACACTGGGTGTGGTTCATGAAAAGAACACACATGCAATGACACTAGTGTATCCTTATGTGCTTCATGAAAAGAACACACATGCAATGACTCTAGCTATGGTTCATGAAAACAACACATAGGCAATGACACTGGTGGATCCATGTGTGGTTTATGAAAGGAACAGACATGCAATGACACTGGGTGTGGTTCATGAAAAGAACATACATGCAATGACATTGGTGGATCCATATGTGGTTTGTGAAAAGAACATACATGCAATCACACTGGGTGGATCCATGTGTGGTTCATGAAAAGAACAGACATACAATGATACTGGTGGATCCATGTGTGGTTTGTGAGAAGAACACACATGCAATGACATTGGGTATGGTTCATGAAAAGAACACACATCCAATGACACTGGTGGATCCTTATGTTATTTGTGAGAAGATCAGACATGCAATTACTCTACATGTGGTTCATTAGAAGAACAAACATGTAATGACACTTGTGTATCCTTATGTGGTTTGTGAGAAGAACAGACATGCAATGACAGAAGGTTTTGTTCATGTAAAGAACACACATGCAATGACACTAGTGTATCCTTATGTGGTTTGTGAAAAGAACATACATGCAATGACTCTAGCTGTGGTTCATTAAATGAACACACATGCAATGACACTAGTGGATCCATGTATGGTTTATGAAAGGAATAGACATGCAATGACACTGGGTGTGGTTCATGAAAAGAACATACATGCAATGATATTGGTGGATCCATATGTGGTTTGTGAAAAGAACATACATGCAATCACACTGGGTGGATCCATGTGTGGTTCATGAAAAGAACAGACATGCAATGATACTGGTGGATCCATGTGTGGTTTGTGAGAAGAACACACATGCAATGACATTGGGTGTGGTTCATGAAAAGAACACACATCCAATGACACTGGTGGATCCTTATGTTATTTGTGAGAAGATCAGACATGCAATTACTCTACATGTGGTTCATTAGAAGAACAAACATGTAATGACACTTGTGTATCCTTATGTGGTTTGTGAGAAGAACAGACATGCAATGACAGAAGGTTTTGTTCATGTAAAGAACACACATGCAATGACACTAGTGTATCCTTATGTGGTTTGTGAAAAGAACATACATGCAATGACTCTAGCTGTGGTTCATTAAATGAACACACATGCAATGACACTAGTGGATCCATGTGTGGTTTATGATAGGAACATACATGCAATGACACTGGGTGTGGTTCATGATAAGAACAGACATGCAATGACACTGGTGGATCCATATGTGGTTTGTGAAAAGAATGACATGCAAATCTTGGGTGGATCCATGTGTGGTTCATGAAAAGAACAGACATGCAATGATACTGGTGGATCCATGGTCGGTTTGTGAGAAGAACACACATGCAATGACAATGGGTGTGGTTCATGAAAAGAACACACATGCAATGACATTGGTGGATCCTTATGTGGTTCACGAAAAGAACATACATGCAGTGACATTGGGTGTGGTTGATGAAAAGAACACACATGCAATGACACTGGTGTATCCTTATGTGGTTCATGAAAAGAACAGACATGCAATGACTCTAGCTATTGTTCATGAAAAGAACACACATGCAATGACACTGGTGGATCCATGTGTGGTTTATGAAAGGAAAAAAATGCAATGACACTGGGTGTGGTTCATGAAAAGAACAGACATGCAATGACACGAGTGGATTCATATGTGGTTTGTGAAAAGAACATACATGCAATCACACTGGGTGGATCCATGTGTTGTTCATGAAAAGAACAGACATGCAATGATACTGGTGGATCCATGTGTGGTTTGTGAGAAGAACACACATGCAATGACACTGGGTGTGGTTCATGAAAAGAACACACATCCAATGACACTGGTGGATCCTTATGTGATTTGTGAGAAGATCAGACATGCAATTACTCTACATGTGGTTCATTAGAAGAACATACATGTAATGACACTTGTGTATCCTTATGTGGTTTGTGAGAAGAACAGACATGCAATGACAGAAGGTGTGGTTCATGTAAAGAACACACATGCAATGACACTAGTGTATCCTTATGTGGTTTGTGAAAAGAACATACATGCAATGACTCTAGCTGTGGTTCATTAAATGAACACACATGCAATGACACTAGTGGATCCATGTGTGGTTTATGATAGGAACATACATGCAATGACACTGGGTGTGGTTCATGATAAGAACAGACATGCAATGACACTGGTGGATCCATATGTGGTTTGTGAAAAGAACAGACATGCAGTCACACTGGGTGGATCCATGTGTGGTTCATGAAAAGAACAGACATGCAATGATACTGGTGGATCCATGGTCGGTTTGTGAGAAGAACACACATGCAATGACAATGGGTGTGGTTCATGAAAAGAACACACATGCAATGACATTGGTGGATCCTTATGTGGTTCACGAAAAGAACATACATGCAGTGACATTGGGTGTGGTTGATGAAAAGAACACACATGCAATGACACTGGTGTATCCTTATGTGGTTCATGAAAAGAACAGACATGCAATGACTCTAGCTATTGTTCATGAAAAGAACACACATGCAATGACACTGGTGGATCCATGTGTGGTTTATGAAAGGAAAAAAATGCAATGACACTGGGTGTGGTTCATGAAAAGAACAGACATGCAATGACACGAGTGGATTCATATGTGGTTTGTGAAAAGAACATACATGCAATCACACTGGGTGGATCCATGTGTTGTTCATGAAAAGAACAGACATGCAATGATACTGGTGGATCCATGTGTGGTTTGTGAGAAGAACACACATGCAATGACATTGGGTGTGGTTCATGAAAAGAACACACATCCAATGACACTGGTGGATCCTTACGTGATTTGTGAGAAGATCAGACATGCAATTACTCTACATGTGGTTCATTAGAAGAACAGACATGTAATGACACTTGTGTATCCTTATGTGGTTTGTGAGAAGAACAGACATGCAATGACAGAAGGTGTGATTCATGTAAAGAACACACATGCAATGACACTAGTGTATCCTTATGTGGTTTGTGAAAAGAACATACATGCAATGACTCTAGCTGTGGTTCATTAAATGAACACACATGCAATGACACTAGTGGATCCATGTATGGTTTATGAAAGGAACAGACATGCAATGACACTAGGTGTGGTTCATGAAAAGAACATACATGCAATGATATTGGTGGATCCATATGTGGTTTGTGAAAAGAACATACATGCAATCACACTGGGTGGATCCATGTGTGGTTCATGAAAAGAACAGACATGCAATGATACTGGTGGATCCATGTGTGGTTTGTGAGAAGAACACACATGCAATGACATTGGGTGTGGTTCATGAAAAGAACACACATCCAATGACACTGGTGGATCCTTATGTTATTTGTGAGAAGATCAGACATGCAATTACTCTACATGTGGTTCATTAGAAGAACAAACATGTAATGACACTTGTGTATCCTTATGTGGTTTGTGAGAAGAACAGACATGCAATGACAGAAGGTTTTGTTCATGTAAAGAACACACATGCAATGACACTAGTGTATCCTTATGTGGTTTGTGAAAAGAACATACATGCAATGACTCTAGCTGTGGTTCATTAAATGAACACACATGCAATGACACTAGTGGATCCATGTGTGGTTTATGATAGGAACATACATGCAATGACACTGGGTGTGGTTCATGATAAGAACAGACATGCAATGACACTGGTGGATCCATATGTGGTTTGTGAAAAGAACAGACATGCAGTCACACTGGGTGGATCCATGTGTGGTTCATGAAAAGAACAGACATGCAATGATACTGGTGGATCCATGGTCGGTTTGTGAGAAGAACACACATGCAATGACAATGGGTGTGGTTCATGAAAAGAACACACATGCAATGACATTGGTGGATCCTTATGTGGTTCACGAAAAGAACATACATGCAGTGACATTGGGTGTGGTTGATGAAAAGAACACACATGCAATGACACTGGTGTATCCTTATGTGGTTCATGAAAAGAACAGACATGCAATGACTCTAGCTATTGTTCATGAAAAGAACACACATGCAATGACACTGGTGGATCCATGTGTGGTTTATGAAAGGAAAAAAATGCAATGACACTGGGTGTGGTTCATGAAAAGAACAGACATGCAATGACACGAGTGGATTCATATGTGGTTTGTGAAAAGAACATACATGCAATCACACTGGTGGATCCATGTGTTGTTGGTGAAAACAACAGACATGCAATGATACTGGTGGATCCATGTGTGGTTTGTGAGAAGAACACACATGCAATGACATTGGGTGTGGTTCATGAAAAGAACACACATCCAATGACACTGGTGGATCCTTATGTGATTTGTGAGAAGATCAGACATGCAATTACTCTACATGTGGTTCATTAGAAGAATGTACATGTAATGACACTGTGTATCCTTATGTGGTTTGTGAGAACGGACATGCAATGACAGAAGGTGTGATTCATGTAAAGAACACACATGCAATGACACTAGTGTATCCTTATGTGGTTTGTGAAAAGAACATACATGCAATGACTCTAGCTGTGGTTCATTAAATGAACACACATGCAATGACACTAGTGGATCCATGTATGGTTTATGAAAGGAACAGACATGCAATGACACTGGGTGTGGTTCATGAAAAGAACATACATGCAATGACATTGGTGGATCCATATGTGGTTTGTGAAAAGAACATACATGCAATCACACTGGGTGGATCCATGTGGTTCATGAAAAGAATGACATACAATGATACTGGTGGATCCATGTGTGGTTTGTGAGAAGAACACACATGCAATGACACTGGGTGTGGTTCATGAAAAGAACACACATCCAATGACACTGGTGGATCCTTATGTGATTTGTGAGAAGATCAGACATGCAATTACTCTACATGTGGTTCATTAGAAGAACATACATGTAATGACACTTGTGTATCCTTATGTGGTTTGTGAGAAGAACAGACATGCAATGACAGAAGGTGTGGTTCATGTAAAGAACACACATGCAATGACACTAGTGTATCCTTATGTGGTTTGTGAAAAGAACATACATGCAATGACTCTAGCTGTGGTTCATTAAATGAACACACATGCAATGACACTAGTGGATCCATGTGTGGTTTATGATAGGAACATACATGCAATGACACTGGGTGTGGTTCATGAAAAAGAATGTATGCAATGACACTGGTGGATCCATATGTGGTTTGTGAAAAGAACAGACATGCAGTCACACTGGGTGGATCCATGTGTGGTTCATGAAAAGAACAGACATGCAATGATACTGGTGGATCCATGGTCGGTTTGTGAGAACAAGACACATGCAATGACAATGGGTGTGGTTCATGAAAAGAACACACATGCAATGACATTGGTGGATCCTTATTTGGTTCACGAAAAGAACATACATGCAGTGACACTGGGTGTGGTTGATGAAAAGAACACACATGCAATGACACTGGTGTATCCTTATGTGGTTCATGAAAAGAACACACATGCAATGACTCTAGCTGTTGTTCATGAAAAGAACACACATGCAATGACACTGGTGGATCCATGTGTGGTTTATGAAAGGAAAAAAATGCAATGACACTGGGTGTGGTTCATGAAAAGAACAGACATGCAATGACACGAGTGGATTCATATGTGGTTTATGAAAAGAACATACATGAAATCACACTGGGTGGATCCATGTGTTGTTCATGAAAAGAACAGACATGCAATGATACTGGTGGATCCATGTGTGGTTTGTGAGAAGAACACACATGCAATGACACTGGGTGTGGTTCATGAAAAGAACACACATCCAATGACACTGGTGGATCCTTATGTGATTTGTGAGAAGATCAGACATGCAATTACTCTACATGTGGTTCATTAGAAGAACAGACATGTAATGAAACTTGTGTATCCTTATGTGGTTTGTGAGAAGAACAGACATGCAATGACAGAAGGTGTGGTTCATGTAAAGAACACACATGCAATGACACTAGTGTATCCTTATGTGGTTTGTGAAAAGAACATACATGCAATGACTCTAGCTGTGGTTCATTAAATGAACACACATGCAATGACACTAGTGGATCCATGTGTGGTTTATGATAGGAACATACATGCAATGACACTGGGTGTGGTTCATGAAAAGAACATACATGCAATGACACTGGTGGATCCATATGTGGTTTTTGAAAAGAACAGACATGCAGTCACACTGGGTGGATCCATGTGTTGTTCATGAAAAGAACATACATGCAATGATACTCGTGTATCCATGTGTGGTTTGTGAGAAGAACACACATGCAATGACACTGGGTGTGGTTCATGAAAAGAACACACATCCAATGACACTGGTGGATCCTTATGCGATTTGTGAGAAGATCAGACATGCAATTACTCTACATGTGGTTCATTAGAAGAACAGACATGTAATGACACTTGTGTATCCTTATGTGGTTTGTGAGAAGAACAGACATGCAATGATGTAAGGTGTGGTTCATGTAAAGAACACACATGCAATGACACTAGTGTATCCTTATGTGGTTTGTGAAAAGAACATACATGCAATGACTCTAGCTGTGGTTCATTAAATGAACACACATGCAATGACACTAGTGGATCCATGTGTGGTTTATGATAGGAACATACATGCAATGACACTGGGTGTGGTTCATGAAAAGAACAGACATGCAATGACACTGGTGGATCCATATGTGGTTTGTGAAAAGAACAGACATGCAGTCACACTGGGTGGATCCATGTGTGGTTCATGAAAAGAACAGACATGCAATGATACTGGTGGATCCATGGTCGGTTTGTGAGAAGAACACACATGCAATGACAATGGGTGTGGTTCATGAAAAGAACAGACATCCAATGACATTGGTGGATGCTTATGTGGTTCACGAAAAGAACATACATGCAGTGACACTGGGTGTGGTTGATGAAAAGAACACACATGCAATGACACTGGTGTATCCTTATGTGGGTCATGAAAAGAACACACATGCAATGACTCTAGCTGTTGTTCATAAAAAGAACACACATGCAATGACACTGGTGGATCCATGTGTGGTTTATGAAAGGAAAAAAATGCAATGACACTGGGTGTGGTTCATGAAAAGAATAGACATGCAATGACACGAGTGGATTCATATGTGGTTTGTGAAAAGAACATACATGCAATCACACTGGGTGGATCCATGTGTTTTTCATGAAAAGAACAGACATGCAATGATACTCGTGGATCCATGTGTGGTTTGTGAGAAGAACACACATGCAATGACACTGGGTGTGGTTCATGAAAAGAACACACATCCAATGACACTGGTGGATCCTCATGAGGTTTGTGAGAAGAACAGACATGCAATGATTCTAGATGTGGTTCATGAGAACAACAGACGTGCAATGCCACTTGTGTATCCTTATGTGGTTTGTGAGAAGAACAGACATGCAATGACACTAGGTGTGGTTCATGAAAATAAAACACATGCAATGACACTGGTGTATCCTTATGTGGTTCATGAAAAGAACACACATACAATGACTCTAGCTGTGGTTCATGAAAAGAAGACACATGCAATGACACTGGTGGATCCATGTGTGGTTTATGAAAGGAACAAACATAAAATGACACTGGGTGTGGTTCATGAAAATAACACACATCCAATGACACTGGTGGATCCTTATGTGATTTGTGAGAAGATCAGACATGCAATTACTCTACATGTGGTTCATTAGAAGAACATACATGTAATGACACTTGTGTATCCTTATGTGGTTTGTGAGAAGAACAGACATGCAATGACAGAAGGTTTTGTTCATGTAAAGAACACACATGCAATGAAACTAGTGTATCCTTATGTGGTTTGTGAAAAGAACATACATGCAATGACTCTAGCTGTGGTTCATTAAATGAACACACATGCAATGACACTAGTGGATCCATGTGTGGTTTATGATAGGAACATACATGCAATGACACTGGGTGTGGTTCATGAAAAGAACAGACATGCAATGACACTGGTGGATCCATATGTGGTTTGTGAAAAGAATGTACATGCAGTCCACCTGGTGGATCCATGTGTGGTTCATGAAAAGAATGACATGCAATGATACTGGTGGATCCATTGTCGGTTTGTGAGAAGAACAGACATGCAATGACAATGGGTGTGGTTCATGAAATGAACACAAATGCAATGACATTGGTGGATCCCTATGTGGTGCACGAAATCAACATACATGCATTGACAGTGGGTTTGGTTGATGAAAAGAACACACATGCAATGACACTGGTGTATCCTTATGTGGTTCATGAAAAGAACACACATGCAATGACTCTAGCTGTTGTTCATGAAAAGAACACACATGCAATGACACTGGTGGATCTATGTGCGGTTTATGAAAGGAAAAAATGGAATGACACTGGGTGTGGTTCATGAAAAGAACAGACATGCAATGACACGAGTGGATTCATATGTGGTTTGTGAAAAGAACATACATGCAATCACACTGGGTGGATCCATGTGTTGTTCATGAAAAGAACAGACATGCAATGATACTGGTGGATCCATGTGTGGTTTGTGAGAAGAACACACATGCAATGACATTGGTTGTGGTTCATGAAAAGAACACACATCCAATGACACTGGTGGATCCTTATGTGATTTGTGAGAAGATCAGACATGCAATTACTCTACATGTGGTTCATTAGAAGAACAGACATGTAATGACACTTGTGTATCCTTATGTGGTTTGTGAGAAGAACAGACATGCAATGACAGAAGGTGTGATTCATGTAAAGAACACACATGCAATGACACTAGTGTATCCTTATGTGGTTTGTGAAAAGAACATACATGCAATGACTCTAGCTGTGGTTCATTAAATGAACACACATGCAATGACACTAGTGGATCCATGTATGGTTTATGAAAGAAATGGACATGCAATGACACTGGGTGTGGTTCATGAAAAGAACATACATGCAATGACATTGGTGGATCCATATGTGGTTTGTGAAAAGAACATACATGCAATCACACTGGGTGGATCCATGTGTGGTTCATGAAAAGAACAGACATACAATGATACTGGTGGATCCATGTGTGGTTTGTGAGAAGAACACACATGCAATGACCGGGTGGTTCATGAAAGAACACATCCAATGACACTGGTGGATCCTTATGTGATTTGTGAGAAGATCAGACATGCAATTACTCTACATGTGGTTCATTAGAAGAACATACATGTAATGACACTTGTGTATCCTTATGTGGTTTGTGAGAAGAACAGACATGCAATGACAGAAGGTGTGGTTCATGTAAAGAACACACATGCAATGACACTAGTGTATCCTTATGTGGTTTGTGAAAAGAACATACATGCAATGACTCTAGCTGTGGTTCATTAAATGAACACACATGCAATGACACTAGTGGATCCATGTGTGGTTTATGATAGGAACATACATGCAATGACACTGGGTGTGGTTCATGAAAAGAACAGACATGCAATGACACTGGTGGATCCATATGTGGTTTGTGAAAAGAACAGACATGCAGTCACACTGGGTGGATCCATGTGTGGTTCATGAAAAGAACAGACATGCAATGATACTGGTGGATCCATGGTCGGTTTGTGAGAAGAACACACATGCAATGACAATGGGTGTGGTTCATGAAAAGAACAGACATCCAATGACATTGGTGGATGCTTATGTGGTTCACGAAAAGAACATACATGCAGTGACACTGGGTGTGGTTGATGAAAAGAACACACATGCAATGACACTGGTGTATCCTTATGTGGGTCATGAAAAGAACACACATGCAATGACTCTAGCTGTTGTTCATAAAAAGAACACACATGCAATGACACTGGTGGATCCATGTGTGGTTTATGAAAGGAAAAAAATGCAATGACACTGGGTGTGGTTCATGAAAAGAATAGACATGCAATGACACGAGTGGATTCATATGTGGTTTGTGAAAAGAACATACATGCAATCACACTGGGTGGATCCATGTGTTTTTCATGAAAAGAACAGACATGCAATGATACTCGTGGATCCATGTGTGGTTTGTGAGAAGAACACACATGCAATGACACTGTGTGGTTCATGAAAGAACACACATCCAATGACACGTGGATCCTCATGAGGTTTGTGAGAAGAACAGACATGCAATGATTCTAGATGTGGTTCATGAGAACAACAGACGTGCAATGACACTTGTGTATCCTTATGTGGTTTGTGAGAAGAACAGACATGCAATGACACTAGGTGTGGTTCATGAAAATAAAACACATGCAATGACACTGGTGTATCCTTATGTGGTTCATGAAAAGAACACACATACAATGACTCTAGCTGTGGTTCATGAAAAGAAGACACATGCAATGACACTGGTGGATCCATGTGTGGTTTATGAAAGGAACAAACATAAAATGACACTGGGTGTGGTTCATGAAAATAACACACATCCAATGACACTGGTGGATCCTTATGTGATTTGTGAGAAGATCAGACATGCAATTACTCTACATGTGGTTCATTAGAAGAACATACATGTAATGACACTTGTGTATCCTTATGTGGTTTGTGAGAAGAACAGACATGCAATGACAGAAGGTTTTGTTCATGTAAAGAACACACATACAATGAAACTAGTGTATCCTTATGTGGTTTGTGAAAAGAACATACATGCAATGACTCTAGCTGTGGTTCATTAAATGAACACACATGCAATGACACTAGTGGATCCATGTGTGGTTTATGATAGGAACATACATGCAATGACACTGGGTGTGGTTCATGATAAGAACAGACATGCAATGACACTGGTGGATCCATATGTGGTTTGTGAAAAGAACAGACATGCAGTCACACTGGGTGGATCCATGTGTGGTTCATGAAAAGAACAGACATGCAATGATACTGGTGGATCCATGGTCGGTTTGTGAGAAGAACACACATGCAATGACAATGGGTGTGGTTCATGAAAAGAACACACATGCAATGACATTGGTGGATCCTTATGTGGTTCACGAAAAGAACATACATGCAGTGACATTGGGTGTGGTTGATGAAAAGAACACACATGCAATGACACTGGTGTATCCTTATGTGGTTCATGAAAAGAACACACATGCAATGACTCTAGCTGTTGTTCATGAAAAGAACACACATGCAATGACACTGGTGGATCTATGTGCGGTTTTTGAAAGGAAAAAATGGAATGACACTGGGTGTGGTTCATGAAAAGAACAGACATGCAATGACACGAGTGGATTCATATGTGGTTTGTGAAAAGAACATACATGCAATCACACTGGGTGGATCCATGTGTTGTTCATGAAAAGAACAGACATGCAATGATACTGGTGGATCCATGTGTGGTTTGTGAGAAGAACACACATGCAATGACATTGGGTGTGGTTCATGAAAAGAACACACATCCAATGACACTGGTGGATCCTTATGTGATTTGTGAGAAGATCAGACATGCAATTACTCTACATGTGGTTCATTAGAAGAACAGACATGTAATGACACTTGTGTATCCTTATGTGGTTTGTGAGAAGAACAGACATGCAATGACAGAAGGTGTGATTCATGTAAAGAACACACATGCAATGACACTAGTGTATCCTTATGTGGTTTGTGAAAAGAACATACATGCAATGACTCTAGCTGTGGTTCATTAAATGAACACACATGCAATGACACTAGTGGATCCATGTATGGTTTATGAAAGGAACAGACATGCAATGACACTGGGTGTGGTTCATGAAAAGAACATACATGCAATGACATTGGTGGATCCATATGTGGTTTGTGAAAAGAACATACATGCAATCACACTGGGTGGATCCATGTGTGGTTCATGAAAAGAACAGACATACAATGATACTGGTGGATCCATGTGTGGTTTGTGAGAAGAACACACATGCAATGACACTGGGTGTGGTTCATGAAAAGAACACACATCCAATGACACTGGTGGATCCTTATGTGATTTGTGAGAAGATCAGACATGCAATTACTCTACATGTGGTTCATTAGAAGAACATACATGTAATGACACTTGTGTATCCTTATGTGGTTTGTGAGAAGAAACAGACATGCAATGATGTAAGGTGTGGTTCATGTAAAGAACACACATGCAATGACACTAGTGTATCCTTATGTGGTTTGTGAAAAGAACATACATGCAATGACTCTAGCTGTGGTTCATTAAATGAACACACATGCAATGACACTAGTGGATCCATGTGTGGTTTATGATAGGAACATACATGCAATGACACTGGGTGTGGTTCATGAAAAAAGACATGCAATGACACTTTGGTGGATCCATATGTGGTTTGTGAAAAGAACAGACATGCAGTCACACTGGGTGGATCCATGTGTGGTTCATGAAAAACAGACATGCAATGATCTGGTGGATCCATGGTCGGTTTGTGAGAACAAGACACATGCAATGACAATGGGTGTGGTTCATGAAAAGAACACACATGCAATGACATTGGTGGATCCTTATGTGGTTCACGAAAAGAACATACATGCAGTGACACTGGGTGTGGTTGATGAAAAGAACACACATGCAATGACACTGGTGTATCCTTATGTGGTTCATGAAAAGAACACACATGCAATGACTCTAGCTGTTGTTCATGAAAAGAACACAGATGCAATGACACTGGTGGATCCATGTGTGGTTTATGAAAGGAAAAAAATGCAATGACACTGGGTGTGGTTCATGAAAAGAACAGACATGCAATGACACGAGTGGATTCATATGTGGTTTATGAAAAGAACATACATGAAATCACACTGGGTGGATCCATGTGTTGTTCATGAAAAGAACAGACATGCAATGATACTGGTGGATCCATGTGTGGTTTGTGAGAAGAACACACATGCAATGACACTGGGTGTGGTTCATGAAAAGAACACACATCCAATGACACTGGTGGATCCTTATGTGATTTGTGAGAAGATCAGACATGCAATTACTCTACATGTGGTTCATTAGAAGAACGGACATGTAATGACACTTGTGTATCCTTATGTGGTTTGTGAGAAGAACAGACATGCAATGACAGAAGGTGTGGTTCATGTAAAGAACACACATGCAATGACACTAGTGTATCCATATGTGGTTTGTGAAAAGAACCTACATGCAATGACTCTAGCTGTGGTTCATTAAATGAACACACATGCAATGACACTAGTGGATCCATGTGTGGTTTATGATAGGAACATACATGCAATGACACTGGGTGTGGTTCATGAAAAGAACATACATGCAATGACACTGGTGGATCCATATGTGGTTTGTGAAAAGAACAGACATGCAGTCACACTGGGTGGATCCATGTGTTGTTCATGAAAAGAACATACATGCAATGATACTCGTGTATCCATGTGTGGTTTGTGAGAAGAACACACATGCAATGACACTAGGTGTGGTTCATGAAAAGAACACACATCCAATGACACTGGTGGATCCTTATGCGATTTGTGAGAAGATCAGACATGCAATTACTCTACATGTGGTTCATTAGAAGAACAGACATGTAATGACACTTGTGTATCCTTATGTGGTTTGTGAGAAGAACAGACATGCAATGACAGAAGGTGTGATTCATGTAAAGAACACACATGCAATGACACTAGTGTATCCTTATGTGGTTTGTGAAAAGAACATACATGCAATGACTCTAGCTGTGGTTCATTAAATGAACACACATGCAATGACACTAGTGGATCCATGTATGGTTTATGAAAGGAACAGACATGCAATGACACTGGGTGTGGTTCATGAAAAGAACATACATGCAATGACATTGGTGGATCCATATGTGGTTTGTGAAAAGAACATACATGCAATCACACTGGGTGGATCCATGTGTGGTTCATGAAAAGAACAGACATACAATGATACTGGTGGATCCATGTGTGGTTTGTGAGAAGAACACACATGCAATGACACTGGGTGTGGTTCATGAAAAGAACACACATCCAATGACACTGGTGGATCCTTATGTGATTTGTGAGAAGATCAGACATGCAATTACTCTACATGTGGTTCATTAGAAGAACATACATGTAATGACACTTGTGTATCCTTATGTGGTTTGTGAGAAGAACAGACATGCAATGACAGAAGGTGTGGTTCATGTAAAGAACACACATGCAATGACACTAGTGTATCCTTATGTGGTTTGTGAAAAGAACATACATGCAATGACTCTAGCTGTGGTTCATTAAATGAACACACATGCAATGACACTAGTGGATCCATGTGTGGTTTATGATAGGAACATACATGCAATGACACTGGGTGTGGTTCATGAAAAGAACAGACATGCAATGACACTGGTGGATCCATATGTGGTTTGTGAAAAGAACAGACATGCAGTCACACTGGGTGGATCCATGTGTGGTTCATGAAAAGAACAGACATGCAATGATACTGGTGGATCCATGGTCGGTTTGTGAGAACAAGACACATGCAATGACAATGGGTGTGGTTCATGAAAAGAACACACATGCAATGACATTGGTGGATCCTTATGTGGTTCACGAAAAGAACATACATGCAGTGACACTGGGTGTGGTTGATGAAAAGAACACACATGCAATGACACTGGTGTATCCTTATGTGGTTCATGAAAAGAACACACATGCAATGACTCTAGCTGTTGTTCATGAAAAGAACACACATGCAATGACACTGGTGGATCCATGTGTGGTTTATGAAAGGAAAAAAATGCAATGACACTGGGTGTGGTTCATGAAAAGAACAGACATGCAATGACACGAGTGGATTCATATGTGGTTTATGAAAAGAACATACATGAAATCACACTGGGTGGATCCATGTGTTGTTCATGAAAAGAACAGACATGCAATGATACTGGTGGATCCATGTGTGGTTTGTGAGAAGAACACACATGCAATGACACTGGGTGTGGTTCATGAAAAGAACACACATCCAATGACACTGGTGGATCCTTATGTGATTTGTGAGAAGATCAGACATGCAATTACTCTACATGTGGTTCATTAGAAGAACAGACATGTAATGACACTTGTGTATCCTTATGTGGTTTGTGAGAAGAACAGACATGCAATGACAGAAGGTGTGGTTCATGTAAAGAACACACATGAAATGACACTAGTGTATCCTTATGTGGTTTGTGAAAATAACATACATGCAATGACTCTAGCTATGGTTCATTAAATGAACACACATGCAATGACACTAGTGGATCCATGTGTGGTTTATGATAGGAACATACATGCAATGACACTGGGTGTGGTTCATGAAAAGAACATACATGCAATGACACTGGTGGATCCATATGTGGTTTGTGAAAAGAACAGACATGCAGTCACACTAGGTGGATCCATGTGTTGTTCATGAAAAGAACATACATGCAATGATACTCGTGTATCCATGTGTGGTTTGTGAGAAGAACACACATGCAATGACACTGGGTGTGGTTCATGAAAAGAACACACATCCAATGACACTGGTGGATCCTTATGCGATTTGTGAGAAGATCAGACATGGAATTACTCTACATGTGGTTCATTAGAAGAACAGACATGTAATGACACTTGTGTATCCTTATGTGGTTTGTGAGAAGAACAGACATGCAATGACAGAAGGTGTGGTTCATGTAAAGAACACACATGCAATGACACTAGTGTATCCTTATGTATTTTGTGAAAAGAACATACATGCAATGACTCTAGCTGTGGTTCATTAAATGAACACACATGCAATGACACTAGTGGATCCATGTGTGGTTTATGATAGGAACATACATGCAATGACACTGGGTGTGGTTCATGAAAAAGAATGACATGCAATGACACCGGTGGATCCATATGTGGTTTGTGAAAAGAATGGACATGCAATCCACTGGGTGGATCCATGTGTGGTTCATGAAAAGAACAGACATGCAATGATACTGGTGGATCCATGGTCGGTTTGTGAGAAGAACACACATGCAGTGACAATGGGTGTGGTTCATGAAAAGAACAGACATCCAATGACATTGGTGGATGCTTATGTGGTTCACGAAAAGAACATACATGCAGTGACACTGGGTGTGGTTGATGAAAAGAACACACATGCAATGACACTGGTGTATCCTTATGTGGGTCATGAAAAGAACACACATGCAATGACTCTAGCTGTTGTTCATGAAAAGAACACACATGCAATGACACTGGTGGATCCATGTGTGGTTTATGAAAGGAAAAAAATGCAATGACACTGGGTGTGGTTCATGAAAAGAATAGACATGCAATGACACGAGTGGATTCATATGTGGTTTGTGAAAAGAACATACATGCAATCACACTGGGTGGATCCATGTGTTTTTCATGAAAAGAACTGACATGCAATGATACTCGTGGATCCATGTGTGGTTTGTGAGAAGAACACACATGCAATGACACTGGGTGTGGTTCATGAAAAGAACACACATCCAATGACACTGGTGGATCCTCATGAGGTTTGTGAGAAGAACAGACATGCAATGATTCTAGATGTGGTTCATGAGAACAACAGACGTGCAATGACACTTGTGTATCCTTATGTGGTTTGTGAGAAGAACAGACATGCAATGACACTAGGTGTGGTTCATGAAAATAAAACACATGCAATGACACTGGTGTATCCTTATGTGGTTCATGAAAAGAACACACATACAATGACTCTAGCTGTGGTTCATGAAAAGAAGACACATGCAATGACACTGGTGGATCCATGTGTGGTTTATGAAAGGAACAAACATAAAATGACACTGGGTGTTGTTCATGAAAAGAACAGACATGCAATGACACTGGGTGTGGTTCATGAAAAGAACACACATGCAATGACACTGGTGTATCCTTATGTGGTTCATGAAAAGAACACACATGCAATGACTCTAGCTATGGTTCATGAAAAGAACACACATGCAATGACACTGGTGGATCCATGTGTGGTTTATGAAAGGAATAGACATGCAATGACACTGGGTGTGGTTCATGAAAAGAACATACATGCAATGACACTGGTGGATCCATATGTGGTTTGTGAAAAGAACATACATGCAATCACACTGGGTGGATCCATGTGTGGTTCATAAAAAGAACATACATACAATGATACTGGTGGATCCATGTGTGGTTTGTGAGAAGAACACAGATGCAATGACACTGGGTGTGGTTCATGAAAAGAATACACATCCAATGGCACTGGTGGATCCTTATGTGGTTTGTGAGAAGATCAGACATGCAATGACTCTACATGTGGTTCATGAGAAGAACAGACATGCAATTATACTGGTGGATCGATGGGTGGTTTGTGAGAAGAACACACATGCAATGACAATGGGTGTGGTTCATGAAAAGAACACACATCCAATGACACTGGTGGATCCTTATGTGGTTTGTGAGAAGAACAGACATGCAATAACTCTAGATGTGGTTCATGAGAACAACAAACATGCAATGACACTTGTATATCCTTATGTGGTTTGTGAGAAGAACAGACATGCAATGACACTAGGTGTGGTTAATGAAAAGAACACACATGCAATGACACTGGTGTATCCTTATGTTGTTCATTAAAAGAACACACATTCAATGACGCTAGATGTGGTTCATGAAAAGAACACACATGCAATGACACTGGTGGATCCATGTGTGGTTTATGAAAGGAACAAACATGCAATGACACTAGGTGTGGTTCATGAAAAGAACATACATGCAATGACACTGGGTGTGGTTCATGAAAAGAACACACATGCAATGACACTGGTGTATCGTTATGTGGTTCATGAAAAGAACACACATGGAATGTCTCTAGTTGTTGTTCATGAAAAGACACACATGCAATGACACTGGTGGATCCATGTGTGGTTTATGAAAGGAACATACATGCAATCACACTAGGTGTGGTTCATGAAAAGAACATACATGTAATGACACTAGTGGATCCTTATGTTGTTTGTGAAAAGAGGAGACATGCAATCACACTAGGTGGATCCATGTGTGGTTCATGAAAAGAACGGACATGCAATGATACTGTGGATCCATGTGTGGTTTCTGAGAAGAACACACATGCAATGACACTAGCTATGGTTTATGAAAAAGAACACACATGCAATGACACTGTTGGATCCATGTGTGGTTTATGAAAGGAACAGACATGCAATGACACTGGGTGTGGCTTATGAAAAGAACAGACATGCAATGACACTAGTGGATCCATGTGTGGTTTGTGAGAGGAATAGACATGCAATCACACTGGGTGCATCCATGTGTGGTTCATGACAAGAACAGACATGCAATGACACCGGTGGATCCATGTGTGGTTTGATAGAATAACACACATTCAATGACACTGGGTGTGTTTCATGAAAAGAACACACATCCAATGACACTGCTGGATCCATATATGGTTTGTGGAAACAACAAACATGCAATGACACTGGGTGTGGTTCATGAAAAGAGCACACATCCAGTGACACTGGTGGATCCATATGTGGTTTGTGGAAAGAACAGACAAGCAATGACACTATCTGTGGTTCATGAAAAGAACACACATCCAATGACATTGTTGTATCCTTATGTGGTTTGTGAGAAGAACATGCATGCAATGACTCTAGATTTGGTTTATGAGAAGAACAGACATGCAATGACACTGGTGTATCCTTATGTGGTTTGTGAGAAGAACAGACAGGTAATGACACTAGGTGTGGTTCATGAAAAGAACACACATGCAATGACACTGGTGTATCCTTATGTAGTTCATGAAAAGAACACACATGCAATGATTCTAGCTGTGGTTCATGAAAAGAACACACATGCAATGACACTGGTGGATCCATGTGTGGTTTATGAAAGGAAAAAACATGCAATGACACTGGGTGTGGTTCATGAAAAGAGCAGACATGCAATGACACGGGTGGATCCATATGTGGTTTATAAAAAGAACAGACATGCAATCACACTGGGTGGATCCATGTGTGGTTCATGAAAAGAATATACATGCAATGATACTGGTGGATCCATGTGTGGTTTGTGAGAACACACATGCAATGACACTGGGTGTGGTTCATGAAAAGAACACACATCCAGTGACACTGGTGGATCCTTATGTGGTTTTTGAGAAGAACAGACATGCAATGACTCTAGATGTGGTTCATGAGAAGAACAGATATGCAATGACACTAGTGTATCCTTATGTGGTTTGTGAGAAGAACATACATGCAATGACACTGGTGGATCCATGTGTGTTTCAGGAAAAGAACACACATGCAATGACTCTAGCTGTGGTTCATGAAACGAACACACATGCAATGACACTGGTGGATCCATGTGTGGTTTATGAAAGGAACAGACAGGCAATGACACTGGGTGTGGTTCATGAAAAGAACACACATGCAATGACACTAGTGGATCCATGTGTTGTTTGTGAGAGGAACAAACATGCAATCACACTGGGTGGATCCATGTGTGGTTCATGAAAATAACATACATGCAATGATAATGGTCTATCCATGTGCGGTTTGTGATAGGAATAGACATGCAATCACACTGGGTGGATCCATGTGTGGTTCATGAAAAGAACAGACATGCAATGACACTGGGTGGATCCATATGTGATTTGTGAGAAGAACACACATGCAATGACACTGAGTGTGGTTCATGAAAAGAACACACATCCAATGACACTGGTGGATCCATATGTGGTTTGTGGAAAGAATAGACATGCAATGACACTGGGTGTGGTTCATGAAAAGAACACACATCCAGTGACACTGGTGGATCCATATGTGGTTTGTGGAAAGAACAGAACTGCAATGACACTATCTGTGGTTCCTGAAAAGAACACACATCCAATGACACTGGTGTATCCTTATGTGCTTTGTGAGAAGAACATACATGCAATGACTCTAGATGTGGTTCATGAGAAGAACAGACATGCAATGAAACTAGATCTGGTTCATGAAAAGAACACACATGCAATGACATTGTTGGATCCATGTGTGGTTTATGAAAGGAACAAACATGCAATGACACTGGGTGTGGTTCATGAAAATAACAAACATGTAATGACACTGGTGGATCCATATGTGGTTTGTTTAAAGAACAAACATGCAATCACACTGGGTGGATCCATGTGTGGTTCATGAAAAGAACAGACATGCAATGATACTGGTGGATCCGTGTGTGGTTTGTGAGAAGAACACACATGCAATGACATTGGATGTGGTTCATGAAAAGAACACACATCCAATGACACTGGTGGATCCAAATGTGGTTTGTGAGAAGAACAGACATGCAATGACACTGGTGTGGTTCATGAGAAGAACACACATGCAATCACACTGGTGGATCAATATGTGGTTTGTGAGAAGAACAGAATGCAATGACACTATATGTGGTTCATGAAAAGAACACAGATCTAATGATACTAGTGTATCTTTATGTGGTTTGTGAGAAGAACAGACATGCAACGACTCTAGCTGTGAAGAACACGCATGCAATGACATTGGTGTATCGTTATGTGGTTTGTGAGAAGAACAGACATGCGATGACTCTAGATGTGGTTCATGAAAAGAACACACATGCAATGACACTGGTGGATCCATGTGTGGTTTGTGAGAGGAACATACATGCAATGACACTGGGTGTGGTTCATGAAAACAACACACATGCAACGACACTGGTGGATCCATATGTGGTTTGTGAAAAGAACAGACATGCAATGACTCTAGCTAGATCCATGTGTGGTTCATGAAAAAACAGACATGCAATGATACTGGTGGATCCATGTGTGGTTTGTGAGAAGAATACACATGCAATGACACTAGGTGTGGTTCACGAAAATAACACACATCCAATGACACCGGTGGATCCTTATGTGGTTTATGAGAAGAACAGACATGCAATGACTCTAGATGTGGTTCATGAGAAGAACAGATGTGCAATGACACTGGTATATCCTTATGTGGTTTGTGAGAAGAATAGACATGCAATGACACTAGGTGTGTGATGGCCTAAATATATCGAGCTCGTTGGGGAACCCCAAGAGGAAGGTATGGTGAGCACAGCAGCAAGTTTTCCCTCAGCATGAAACCAAGGTTTAATCGAACTAGAATGAGCAAGGAAACACCCCAAAGGTGTTGCTAGCTGAACTTTGGCAGGGTGCACTACCGGTGCCAGCAGCAACATGGAGACCTGCACAACAGAACCATAGAACTCTGTCCCGAACTTGCGATGAGGTTGTCAATCTCACCGGTTTTGCTGAAAACATAGGATTAAACGTATAGAGTGGAAGAAAGTAAACACAAAGCAGTAAAAATTTGATTGTAGATTGAAAGTAAAAGAAAGGACCGGGGTCCATAGTTCACTAGAGGTGGCTCTCCTTAAGATAGATGACATGTTGGGTGAACAAATTACAGCAGGGCAATTGACAAACATCGAGAAAGCATACAAGCATATACTACTCATCTTGTCTCCTTTGAGATTCGATTCGGCATTACAACATTATACATAGACCGCCATCCAACTGCATCTATGACTAATAATCCACCTTCAGGTTATCATCCGAACCCCCTCCAGTATTAAGTTGCAAGGAACGGATAATTGCGTTATGAATTGCATGTAAAGTAAACAATATGATTGTTCTATGAACAAAGAATTGTTGTTTTGTCCCTAGTAGAAAAAACACATCTAGTACCCTATGAATTGAAGAGTCACTGGTAAGTTAGGCATGATAGTTTGAGAAGGTGCTCTCATAAGAAATATGAATTGAAGAAAAGAGAGCATCAAGAAGCAAATTCAAAACACATTTAAGTCTAGCCCACTTCCTATGCATAGGAATCTTGTATGCAAATAAATGCACAAAGAACAAAGTGACAGGCATAGGAAGATAAAATAAAAGTAACTTCAAAACTTTCAGCACATAGAGAGGTGTTTCAGTACCATGAAAACTTCTACAACCATATTTTCTGCTGTCATAATATTTTTCAGTAGCCCCATGAATAAACTCAACAATATAACTATCACATAAAGCATGCTTTTCATGATCTACAAACACTAGAGCTTTATTATAAATATTTTCAAAAGAATCCTCAGGAACATGCCATTCGTCCTCCTTTGGTAATCTTGGGGGACAATCAAACAATGTAAGGGGTAAAGAGTTACTTTCATTAGAAGGTAGGGATGGGTAGATCCATTCTTCCTCCTCTTGATCATCACTCTCCTCCTCTTTTTCATCCAATGAGCTTCTAGTTTCAGCAATTTCTTCTTCCATTGGTGGAGATCATCTATTAAGATATTCAAGAATATAGCCATTTTCTACCTTGTAATAATCAAAGAAAAATTTAAGTATATCATAAACCTCATATTTATAAGGTGAATCATCTGTATTTTCAAGCAAACTAGCAAGTTCAAATGCACCCTTCCATGCAATAAATTCTTCAATTTGTTCCACATCATAAAAGTCATAATTCCCTTTAACATAAGAAGATATGGTAACATTATCATTATACTCACATTGAAAAGGGAGGTGTTTATACCTCCTACAGCAACAAGATTTATCAAAGCAATAAGTAACATTATAAGTAGAGCACACATTTATAGCAATAGTATACAATTTATCATTTGTTCCCATAACTGTTTCCCTTTTTGTGACAAGCGGTGTTCCTTATAATAATATTTTTGTTCTTCCGTGAACCCACCTTACCAATAAGGTTCAGTTTCAAAGAAACCAACCATTAATAGAAAGCATGATAAAGCAAGACAATAACAGACCAATGAAAATAACAACTATAGTAGGAACTATTTTTTGTGTGTTTTTGATAAAGAAACAAGCAAACAAAGCAAAAGTAAACTAAGCAAAACAAAAATAAAAAAGTAAAGATATTGGTTATGAGGGACTCCCCTTGTGAAGATGTCCTTGACTCCCTGGCAACGGCGCCAGAAAAATAGCTTGATGGCCCAAAATATATCGAGCTCGTTGGGGAACCCCAAGAGGAAGGTATGATGAGCACAGCAGCAAGTTTTCCCTCAGCATGAAACCAAGGTTTAATCAAACCAGAAGGAGCAAGGAAACACCCCAAAGGTGCTGCTAGCTGAATTTTGGTAGGGCGCACTACCGGTGCCAGCCGCAACGTGGAGACCTGCACAACACAACCACAGAACTCTGTCCCCAACTTGCGATGAGGTTGTCAATCTCACCAGTTTTGCTGAAAACAAAGGATTAAACGTATCGAGTGGAAGAAAGTAATAGTTTGTAGAAAGTAAACACAAAGCAGTAAACAGTTGATTGTAGATTGAAAGTAAAAGAAGGGACCAGTGTCCATAGTTCACTAGAGGTGGCTCTCCTTAAGATAGATGACATGTTGGGTGAACAAATTACAGCGGGGCAATTGACAAACATTGAGAAAGCATACAAGCATATACTACTCCTCTTGACTTCTTTGAGATTCGATTGGGCATTACAACATTACACATAGACCGCCATCCAACTGCATCTATGACTAATAATCCACCTTCAGGTTATCATCCGAACCCCCTCCAGTATTAAGTTGCAAGCAACGGATAATTGCGTTACGAATTGCGTGTAAAGTAAACAATACGATTGTTCTATGAACAAAGGATTGTTGTTTTCTCCCTAGTAGCAACAACACATCTAGTACCTTAGATATTTACTCACTTCCCAGATTACTGTGAGGCATGAACCCACTATCGAGCATAAATACTAACTCTTGGAGTTGCTAGCATCTACTTGGCCAAGATAGCTACTAACAACGGAAAGCATGCAAGATCACAAATAACAAAGACATGATAGAATCAATAATCAATCTGAAATAGCATCTCAATATCCATCGGATCCCCACAAACACAACATGCAGAATTACAAATAGATGATCTTGATCATGAATGAAGCTCACAAGATCTAAACATGAAAGCACACAGGAGGGGAACCAGCCATCTAGCTACTACATGGACCCGTAGTCCAAAGATGAACTACTCACACATCACACCGGAGGCTTGCATGATGATGAAAAAGGCCTTGAGGGTGAATTCCCCTCTCCGACAGGGTGCCGGGAAGAGCTTCAGATACCACCCGATCTAGGGATGGAGATGACGGTGGCTACATAATCTTTCATGGAATTTTGATCGGGTACTTAGGGTTTTTGTATAAGAGGCAACTTATAGGCGGAAGGAGAGGCCGAGGGGGTGCCTGGGGCGGCCAGAACACCCCCTGGCACGGGCCAGGCCTGGTGGATCCATATGTGGCTTGTGTGAGGAATATACATGCAATTATACTGGGTGGATCCATGTGTGGTTCATGAAAAGAACAAACATGCAATGATACTGGTGGGTCCATGTGTGGTTTGTGAGAGGAACATACATCCAATGACACTAGTGGATCCTTATGTGGTTTTTGAAAAAGAGCACACATGCAATGACTCTAGCTGTGGTTCATGAAAAGAACACACATGCAATGACACTGGTGGATCCATGTGTGGTTTATTGAAAGAACACACATACAATGACTCTGGTGGATCCTTATCTGGTTCATGAAAATAACACACATGCAATGAAACTGGTGGATCCATTTGTGGTTCATGAAAAGAACACACATGCAATGACATTGGTGGATCAACATGTGGTTTATGAAAAGAACACACATGCAATGAGACCGGTGGATCCATGTGGTTTATGACAATAACACACATGCAATGAACTCTAGTGGGTCCATGTGGTTTATGAGAAGAACACACATCCAATGACAGTGGATCCATGTGTGGTTTTGTGAAAAGAACACACATGCAATGACTATGGATCCATGTTTGTGGTGAGAACAACACATGACAAGTGGATCCATGTGTGGTTTGTGGAAAACACACATGCAATGACAGTGGATCCATGTGGTTTTGTGAAAAACACACATGCAATGACTCTAGGGTAGTGGTTAGTGAAAGAACACATGCAATGACTTGGTGGATCCATGTGGTTTGTGAAAAGAACACACATGCAATGACATCTGATGGATCCATGTGTGGTTTGAAAAGAACACATGCAATGACTATGGTGGATCCATGTGTGGTTTGTGAAAATAACACACATGCAATGACTCTTTGGATCCATATTGGTTTATGAAAAAAGAACACATGCAATGACCTTGTGGATCCATATGTGGTTGTAGAAAGAAGAACACATGCAATGACACTGTGTGGTTGTGAAAAGAACACATGCAATGACAGCGGTGGATCCATGTGGTTGTGAAAAGAACACACATGCAATGACTCTAGTGTGGTCTGAAAAGAACACACATGCAATGACACTTGGTGGATCCATGTGGTTTGTGAAAAGAACACACATGCAATGACTCTAGATGTAGTTATGAAAAGAACACACATGCAATGACTCTAGTGGATCCATGTGGTTTGTGAAAAGAACACACATGCAATGACTCTAGGATTGTGGTTTATGAAAAGAACACACATGCAATGACCTAGTGGATCATATGTGGTTGTGAAAGAACACATGCAATGACATTCTTAGTGTGGTTTGTGAAAAGAACACACATGCAATGATGGTGGATCCATATGTGGTTGTGAAAAGAACACACATGCAAATGACTCTATTGTGGTTTATGAAAGAACACATGCAATGACACATTGGATCCATGTGGTTTGTGAAAGAACACACATGCAATGACACTAGTGGATCCATGTGTTCATGAAAGAACACACATGCAATGACACTGGTGGATCCATATGTGGTTTGTGAAAAAGCACACACAATGACAATTACTCGGTTATGTGGTTTGAAAAGAACACATGCAATGACTAGTGGATCCATATGTGGTTTGTGAAAAGAACACACATGCAATGACTTGTCAGGGATCCATATGTGGTTTGAAAAGAACACATGCAATGACTGGTGTGTGGTTGTGAAAGAACACACATGCAATGACACTAGTGGATCCATGTGGTTTGTGAAAGAACACACATCAATGACTCCATATGTTGGTTAGTGAAAGAACACACATGCAATGATAGTGGATCCATATGTGTGGTTTGAGAACACACGCAATGACCTAGTGTGGTTCATGAAAGAACACACATGCAATGACACTAGTGGATCCATATGTGGTTTGTGAAAAAACACATGCATGCACTGACATATGTGTGGTTAATGGAAAGAACACACATGCAATGACAGTGGATCCATATGTGGTTTTGTGAAAAGAACACACATGCAATGACTCTGATCCATGTGGTTTGTGAAAAGAACACACATGCAATGACACTGGTGGATCCATGTGGTTTGTGATGAAGACACATGCATAATGACGTAATGGTTTAGAAAAGAACACACATGCAATGACAGATCCATGTGGTTATGAAAGACACACATGCAATGACTCTGGTGGATCCATATGTGGTTTGTGAAAAGAACACACATGCAATGACAACTAGTGGTTGGTTTATGAAAAACACATGCAATGACAGTGGATCCATATGTGGTTTGTGGAAAAGAACACACATGCAATGACTCTCTGGATCCTGTGGTTTAGTGAAAAGAACACACACATGACAACTGGTGGATCCATGTGTGGTTTTGTGAAAGAACACACATGCAATGACATTGGATCCATATGTGGTTTGTGAAAGAACACACATGCAATGACATGTGTGGTTTGAAAAGAACACATGCAATGACACTAGTGGATCCATATGTGGTTTGTGAAAGAAACACATGCAATGATGACTCTAGTGGATCCATGTGGTTGTGTGAAAAGAACACACATGCAATGACACTAGGTGGATCCATGTGGTTTGTGGAAAGAACACATGCAATGACTCTAGCTGTGGTTTATGAAAAAACACACATGCAATGACACGGTGGATCCATATGTGGTTTGTGGAAAAAGAACACACATGCAATGATGACACTAGTGTGGTTTGTGAAAAGACACACATGCAATGACAGTGGATCCATGTGGTTTGTGAAAAGAACACATGCAATGACTCTAGTGGATCCATATGTGGTTTATGAAAAGAACACATGCAATGACACTTGGTGGATCCATATGTGGTTTGTGGAAAGAACACACATGCAATGACTCTAGGTGTGGTTATGGAAAGAACACACATGCAATGACACTCTGGTGGATCCATGTGTGGTTTGAAAAGAACACACATGCAATGGATCCCATGTGGTTAATGAAAAGAACACACAAATGACAGTGGATCCATATGTGGTTTGTG
Organism: Avena insularis; assembly: GCA_023614405.1. Taxonomy (NCBI): domain Eukaryota; kingdom Viridiplantae; phylum Streptophyta; class Magnoliopsida; order Poales; family Poaceae; genus Avena; species Avena insularis. The sequence goes on from CM042696.1 coordinate 388,061,988, forward strand.
AAAAGAACACACATGCAATGACTCACGTATGTGGTTATGAAAAGAACACACATGCAATGACATCTAGTGGATCCATATGTGGTTTGAAAAGAACACAATGACTCTAGTGTGATTCATGAAAGAACACACATGCAATGACACCTTTGGTGGATCCATATGTGGTTTGTAGAAGAACACACGCATGTGACTCATATGTAGGCGGTTCATAGAAAAGAACACACATGCAATGACACGGTGGATCCACATGTGGTTGTGAAAAGAACACACATGCAATGACACTAGGATTGTGGTTTGTGAAAGAACACACATGCAATGACATTGGTGGATCCATATGTGTGGTTTGTGAAAGAACACACATGCAATGATCAGTGGTTTATGAAAAGAACACACATGCAATGACATCTAGTGGATCCATATGTGGTTTATGAAAAGAACACACATGCAATGACTCCATGTGTGGTTTGTGAAAGAACACACATGCAATGACACTAGTGGATCCATATGTGGTTAAGAAAAGAACACATGCAATGACACTGGGTCCATATGTTAGAAAAGAACACACATGCAATGACACTAGTGGATCCATGTGGTTTTGTGAAAGAACACACATGCAATGACTCTAGGTGGTGGTTAGAAAAGAACACACATGACTCTATGGTGGATCCATGTGTGGTTATGAAAGAACACACATAATGACTCAGTGATCCTATGTGGTTTGTGAAGAACACACATGCAATGACTTTGGTTGTGGTTATGAAAGAACACACATGCAATGACACTAGTATGGATCCATATGTGGTTTAATGAAAGAATAGACATGCAATGCCACTTGGGTGTGGTTATGAAAAGAACACACATGCAATGATGACACTGGATGGATCCATATGTGGTTTGTGAAAAGAACACACATGCAATGACACTAGTGGATCCATATGTGGTATGTGAAAAGAACACATCACAATGACATTGGTTATGTAAAAAAGAAACATGCAATGACATCTATGGTTTATGTGGAACAACATGAACACACATGCAATGATCCTAGGTGTGGTTATGAAAGAACACACATGCAATGACACTGGTGGATCCATATGTGGTTTATTGAAAAACACAATGCAATGACTAGTGTGGTTGTGAAAAGAACACACATGCAATGACTGGTGGATCCATATGTGGTTTGTGAAAAGAACACACATGCAATGACTCTAGTTATGGTTATGAAAAAGAACACACATGCAATGACACTGGTGGATCCATGTGTGGTTTGTGGAAAAGAACACACATGCAATGACACTAGTGTGTGGTTTGTGAAAAGAACACACATGCAATGACACTGGTGGTATGTGGTTTGTGAGACACACATGCAATGACTAGTGGATGGTTAAGAACACACGACTCTAGACACATGCAATGACAGTAAGTATTTTCCAATTTATTTAAAACCACATTCTGTCAATAGAGTCGAAAATCAATTCAAAGAGATTCACTGAATCAAATTGCATGATTCCAATTTTGTTAGAAAGTTATTTAAATTATCTACCCAAGCCCGTTGGATTCAAATCACTTGGAGTTAGAGACTTTTCAACTTCAAACATTTTTAGGCTTTTCAACTTCAAACATTTTTCAAAAATCAACCATAAATGCTTTTGAGTTGATTCCAACTCTCAAAAATCACATTTGATAAGATCTATCTGAATATGTAAAAATATTTAGGTTTACATGCAGTGACTTTGTACTAGTACCAAAAGAATGCTATATAGGCATTTCTAGTCACTTTGATTCTATTAAATGATAATCTTAAACTTTATAAAATATGGCCACCACTTTAAATCACATTCCCATGTATTAGAATAGGTGGTGATGACATGTGTCAACATGATCCCATATTTTAATTGGAGAATATTAAATCTTAAGTATTTTCAATGAGTAGAAATTACTTTTCTAAAATAAGATAAACAAGATTAAGTCTTTATTTCATGTGATGATTGTGATGATGCTAGATCATTGTAAGATCCCTCCTTATTAAAGGAAAAGATCCCTGTGATTGCAATGCTAGTCCCTGGATCAATGCTAGCATCCACAGTTTAAGATGAAGTACACAGATACAAAGGTCGTTTATTACAGTCATTCCAGAGATAAAACATAGTCTTTTACAACTCATGGCAAAAGGCCTAATACAAGAGTTTATGGAATATGTAAATAAACATAAGTCTTCATCTTCATGTGCCACAGGCAAGCATGTTGAGTGTAGACTCATGACTCCTATTCATCATCAGAGTAACCTGCAACATCATAAGTTACAGCCACAGAGGGTCAATACTTTGGAATAGTATTGGCAAGTGATACCTTAGTATATATTTAAGTGGACTATAATACTATATGCATTTGGCTGGTGGAGCTTAGGCTTGCATTGCTCAAAATAGATTTTTCCTTAACTTTTTGAAAATACTAAATTTTTGTTTGGCAAAGACTATCCCAAGGTATCTACCAATCAAAGACTGAAGATCCACTCAGGGCATCTACCAATCAAAGACTGAAGATCCTTTAACCCTTGTTCACCCACAAGTTTTATTCAGAAATTGGAGTGATGAGATTCTTGAAGTTTCCATGTCTTGATGCTCAAATTGTCCTTTACGTGGACATGGCTAAGTACTTAGGTTTTACACTCTGCGTAGGTGGTGCACTTTCCCCACAAGCCTTGGTTTCCCAAGACATGATCCTTGATAGCCTTTCCTTAGTCAAATGGACGCTCCAACCTATCAACCCATCTACCACCCACCGCCCAAGAAACTAAGTTCCAGCATCCAAAGATCATGGCAGAGCCCATATTACCAAGTGGTTGCACTTGAAGCTTCTCAACATTTGACAACTCAAATCTCTTTGTTCCTGGGTGTCCATCCACAAGTGAGATACACAAGGTTCACCAGTACCCCTGGCCTTGTGTAACCACCAACATATCCCATTCTTTCCATTCCACCCGGTGATTCATTAACTTAGTTGTTTTGTTAAATAAAACAAGTCCTTAGACTTAGAATATTTTTCCATAGTGTGAATATATAAACCACCTTGTTTTCTAGTAGCTAGGCTAAGCATGGCATGGCAACTTATCTTTAGGGAATTCTCCTAGCAATTCTAGCATTCTATTCTAAATAGGATTTCCCATCATCAATTGACAAAAGTAGCATGCAAGTCCTAACAAAATATATCTAATGCAAGTATAAAATATAGGTATGGAATATTCATGAAGATATCACTTGCCTTGGTAGTGTGGAGAGTAGCACTCGTCACAATCACAATCACTAGCAAAATCTACACACAAAGTTATAGCACACAATTACACACAAATATATACAAACAAAAATATTATGAATGCATGCATGCATGAATCTACCAAGTGATGATTTTTGAAAACTCAACCAAGCAAGTGCATGAATACAGAAACTAAACAAGTCACAAAATAGCCAAGGCAACTTAAATAGCCCTAAAAAAATACTAAACTAAACTTATATTCAAAAGGCCTCAAACAAGTCTCTGCAATTTAAGCACATCTAATGGTTACTATTTGCTAAACAAAAAGGATAGGCAGAAAGGTCTTGTTTTTCTGAATCCAACGGTATAAAGTTTGCAAAATTCTAACGTGGGATTCAAAAGATATAGGCATTTGAATTTGGATCAAATTTCTGGTTTTTAAATCTATTTTCAGATCTAACTTAGCCACGCGTCATGCTCTTATTCGCCTGCACTGCTTTCGCCGGATCGAGCTCCACAGCCGTGAGATCTAAATGAAAACTAGCGGTCGATCGCATACCGCTTGAGTTAAGTGGATCTATCCTAGCGCCACGATACGATCTAACGGCTGCTATTTCTCGCCAAGAACGGCGGGTAGCTAGCTACCGGCGCGAACTGTCGATCGATAGCGTTGGCGATGCAGACGGAGAGGAGAAGGAGGAGTAGCTCACCGGCTCAGGAGGTCACGCGAAGCTCGTCGTACGGCGGTTGGTCAAGGCGCCGCACGCTAGGCGATTGCTCACCGGAGTTCGTGGGCGGCGTCTTGCGCCGGTGGTCGTCGTGGGACGCCGCCGTGGATCACCCCAAGGCAAGGCGAGGACACGGTTAGATTCACGGGTCAAGGCGGTAGTGAGCGTGAACGGAAAGGCGAGGGCGGTCTGTACCTTCCGAAAAACTTGTCGGAGTAGATGTCGCCGTCGGTGCTCGCGGTGTCAAGTGGAACCGCGACTGGCAAGACAAAGACGGACTAGTGAGGTCGAGGTGCGCCAAGACATGCTGAGTCGATTGTAAGAACGAGAGGCGAGGGGAGCTCTGGACCACCGGAATCGATCGTCGGAGAGGCTCTGTCTGCGGCGGGCAAAGCTGATTGAGGACAGCCTGGGCGGAGTGAGTGAGGTGTTTGGGGAAAAAGATCACGAGGCGAGAGGATATTATAGCCGGGAATCGACAGTGAAACGCCGAGGATAAATGCCCATTTACGCGCGCCATTACCGGCCATCATCTGCAGCGACGTGGTCGTCGGGCGCGGTCGCTGGACGAGGCGACGCTTGGCCAGCCACAGCGTGAAGAGTGCGAGGTGGCGGTGGGTCTGCCTGTCACCGACTTAACGCGTCAAGGCCTGTGTGAGAAGGGAAAAAGGAGATCCCGGGTGGGCTCATTTGGGCTTGTTTTTTCTTGGGCGATTCCGCCGGCCCTTTTCTTTTCTTTAGGCCTTTTCTTTTTCTAATTCCATTTTCTGAATAGACTTGATATGAATTCAAATCCTTTTGAATTCAAACTGCTTTGGGATTTTGCAGGTTCTGGGTTCATAAACAATCAAATATCCTAGTGGTTACCTTGCAAAGGCTTAGACAAGCTTGGGTTTCAAAATAAATAGAGATTTGCTCTAGTTGCAAATATTTGAAATAGGGGTTTGAAACTATTTCTAAATTTGGAATCTTGGGTTTAAATGCTACTCCTAATCTTTCCAACCATGGAGGCAAGCAAACAAGGTCATGGACAAACAAATCCCAAAGGGTGGTGGCCAATTGAGACAATTTGCCCACATGAAATCATAGCTCAAACTTCTGCCTCTAAATGATTTTGAGAAAAACCCTATATGAATGAATGATGCAAGGATGAAATGAATGAGTTTTTGAAACATGATTTTTGGGATGTTACAAATCTAACCCCCTTAAAATGAATCTCGCCCTCGAGATTCGGATTGGCTAGCAAATAGGTGAGGGTGGTCTTTCCGAAGATCGTCTTCTCTTTCCCATGTAGCTTCTTCTTCGGAATGATGGTTCCATTGTACTTTGCAAAACTTGATGGTTTTTGTCCTTGTGACTCTTTCTGTGGTCTCAAGAATCTTGACAGGCTTTTCTTCATAGGTGAGATCACTTTCTAGTTGAACTTCTTCCAAAGATATGGTATCTTTCAAAGATGTTTCTTCCATTTCTGGGTGACATTTCTTGAGCTGGCTCACATGAAAAACATTATGGACTGCTAATAAAGAGGCTGGCAGTTTGATTTCATATGCAGCTTCTCCCTTGCGACTTAGTATGTTGAATGGTCCTACATATCTTGGTGCTAACTTTCCTTTGACGACAAATCTTTTTACTCCACGAAGTGGTGATACTCTAAGATAAGCTCTATCCCCAACTTCGTAAGTGACTTCTCTACGCTTAGCATCTGCGTAGCTTTTTTGTCGAGACTGTGCTATCTTCAATCTGTCTCTAACCAATTTGACCTTTTCTTCGGCGTCTTTGATAAGATCTGGTCCAAACAAACTTCTTTCTCCCACACCATTCCATAGCAATGGGGTGGTACACTTTCTTCCGTATAGAGACTTGAATGGTGCCATCCCAATACTAGATTGGTGACTGTTGTTGTAAGAGAACTCTGCGTAAGGCAGACTTTCATCCCAACTTGCCCCATAGTCTAGGGCACATGCCCTCAACATGTCTTCAAGAATTTGATTAGTCCTTTTGTTTGTCCATCAGTTTGAGGATGAAAAGCAGTGCTGAATTCCAACCTCGTTCCTAGAGATTCATGAAGCTGTCTCCAAAAGTGAGAAGTGAATTGAGTTCCTCTATCAGACACAATACTCTTAGGTACTCGTGAAGGCATACAATTCTGCTCATGTAGATTTTGGCTAACTTTGCCTGGTATAAGTTGTCTTTACGGGTATAAAATGAGCCACTTTAGTTAGGCGATCTACGACTACCCATATGGAATCATACCCCACCTGGTCCTTGGTAATCCGTAATGAAATCCATACCAATATTTTCCCACTTCCATTCAGGAATAGGCATTGGTTGAAGCAAACTGCTGGTTTCGATGCTCGCTTTCACTCTACTACACACGTCACACAAGGCAATGTGTTCGCGATGTCCCTTTAAGATTGTTCCACCAAAACCTTTCTTTCATATCCATATACATTTTGGTGTTTCGGTGAATAGAATACGGAGAGTTATGGGCTTCTTGTAAAATCAGTTTCGCATTTCGGATCTTGTGGAACACAAATCGTTTCTCGATAAAGTACCTTGTTCGTCCATATGGAAACTTTTAGCTTTCCTTGGCTAATCCTTTCCTTGATCTCTTGATCTCTTTTATCTTTTGGGCTTCTTTAATCTTATCCAACAGAGTGGGTTGAACATCCAAAGACATGAGATGTCCTTCCGGCACAATCTCCAACCTGAGTTCCTTGAATTGCTTACACAAGTCATCTGGCAATTCACCTTTGGTAAGGCCATTTACAAACGCTTTACGACTTAGGGCATCTGCTACTACATTTGCTTTACCGGTGGTATTGCAATTCAAGTCGTAATCCTTGATAAGTTCTAGCCATCTTCTTTGTCTCATATTGATCTCCTTCTGGGTGAAGATATATTTCAAGCTTTTATGGTCGGTGAATACTTCACAATGTTTTCCCAAAAGGTAATGTCTCCATGTTTTGAGTGCATGGACTTCATCTTATAACTCTAAATCATGAGTAGGATAATTTACTTCATGAGTTTTGAGTTGTCTCGAGGCATAAGCCACAACTTTTCCGCCTTGCATAAGTACGGCACCTAATCCTTGATGAGAAGCATCACAATATACTTGGAAATCCTTTTCCAAATCTGGTAGGCACGGGTGTCGACACAAGTCTCTTCTTTAATTCTTGAAAGCTGAGTTCACATCCTTGAGACCAAGCAAATTTCTTATCTTCCTTTAACAATTCATCATTGGTTTAGCAACCTTAGAAAAATTTCAATGAATCTTCAGAGTAACACCGCTAAACCAAGGAAACTACGAACCTCTTTTACATTCTTAGGAGATTCCCATTCATCACAGCGAAACTTTAGCAGGATCAACTGCTACACCATCCTTTGTCATAACATGACCAAGAAATCCAACTTCCTCTAACCAAAACTCACACTTGCTGAATTTGGCATAAAGCTTATGTTCCCTTAGTTTCTCAAGTATCAAGCGTAGATGTCTTTCATGCTCTTCCTTGCTCTTGGAGTAGACTAAGATGTCATCGATGAAAACGACAACGAACTTGTCGAGAAATTCCATGAACACTTTGTTCATCATATTCATGAAGTATGCCGGAGCGTTGGTTAAACCAAAAGGCATCACAGTGTACTCATACAATCCATACCTCGTGGTAAATGCTGTTTTAGGTATGTCTTGCTCTCTTATCTTGAGTTGAAAATAGCCCCGATCAAGATCAATCTTCGAGAACACACATGCTCCTTCTAGTTGATCAAACAAGTCATTTATTCTTGGCAAAGGATACTTGTTCTTGATGGTTACCTCGTTGAGAGAACGGTAATCTATGCATAACCTTTGAGTTCTGTCTCTCTTTTCTACAAACAAAACTAGAGCTCCCCAAGATGAAGAACTTGGCTGGATGAATCCTTTCTGCAATTGTTCTCCAAGTTGTTTCTTGAGTTCCTTAAGTTCGTCAACTGACATTTTATAAGGCCTTTTTGCCCTTGGTCCAGAACCTGGTTCCAAATCTATTATAAACTCCACGTCTCTATCTGGTGGCATTCCCGGTAACTCTTCTAGGAACACATCCGGATACTCACACACAATTGGCACATTGTCCATGCTAACCCCCTTAAGAAAATTTAGCTTGCTTCCTTTAGATTTAAATTTGGACTTAAATGTTATCCTCTTACCTTCAGGGGTTGTGAGTGAAATTGTGCGATTTGCACAATCTAGTACTCCCTCATACTTAGCCATCCAATCCATTCCCAAAATTACATCCAATCCTTGGGAATTTAGGATTATTAGGTTTACTGGAAACTTATGTTTTCCGATCTCTATGACTAGATCCCGGCATCCAAGACTCACTATCATATCCCCTCCCGGAGAGCTAACTTTTATCGGACACCCAATGTTTTCAGATGCAAACCCATTTATATCAACAAACGCTTTTGATATGAATGAATGAGATGCACCAGTGTCAAAGAGTACAAATGCTGAGATGGAATTGAGTCTGAACTTACCAAAGCGGCATCAGTTCTTCATAGACCTCCTCCACATTGATGTGGTTAACATCCTTTGAAAAGGATTGGGCTTGTTAGGTCCTTCAACGTTCTTCTCAGGGCACTCATTAGCATAATGCCCCAGCTTCTTGCATTTGAAGCATTCAACCTGACTGTTGTCCTTCTTAGGTTGACTTCCACTTCCACTTCCACTATGGTGGCTCTTATATCCACTCTTGTGGTTCTTGTACTTATCATTGTCATGACTGCGATGATGCTTGTTGTCATGACGGTTGTGGTTGTGGTGCTTGTTAAACTTCCCATGCTTCGGGATCCTGAGCTGACACTATCATCATAGTGAGATCGTTTATGAGACGATCTCGAGCTATGCTTGTCGGAGTGTTTCCTCTTTCTACTCTCAACTTGCTTCATTTTATTCTCCACAATAACAGCCTTGTCACACAGCGACTGATAAGTTGGAACATATGCCACAGACAGCTGCAGATTCAGTTCGTCATTCAAGCCTTCCAGAAACTTTTCCTTCCTCTTGGCATCAGTGTCAACCTCATCCGGTGCATAGCGCGCCAAATTGTTGAACTCTTCAATATATTCAGCCACGCTGTGGTGGCGCTGCTTCAGGTTGTGAAATTCCTTCTTTTTCAGGCTCATCATTCCTGGTGAGATATGTGTAGTGCGAAAGCCATCTTCAAAGATAGCCCAAGTCACTTCATCAATAGGCGTGGTAATCTGAAGTTGTCCCACCATGCGGCGCTGGTCCTTCCAATGGATGTGCTGCGAACTGACCTTTTCATCTGCATCCCACGGTCACTAAGTCTTTGTTCACGAACGTAGCCAATCATTGGCCACCATGGGATCGGTCGTTCGAAAACTTAGCTGGCCTCGCACGCAGAAATCTGGTGAGCATATCAAAACCGGAGGTTGTTGTTGTTATTATTGTTATTGGGGTTGTTGTTGTTCGGTTCCGATGAACGTCGTCATCATTTGCATAAGTCGTGTTTGCATTCATCATTTGTTGCATTTCGGTAATGTTGGGGTTGGGGTTGGTGTTTGCGTGACGGGAGGCATCTGTGGTTTATTCATATAGAGATAAGAATGAGATACCCTTACATGATTTATGCACAATACATCACAAGCGGACATATATAGCATGCAACACAAGGATAAAGCTAAACAACAAGATAACAAAAGTCTCAAAGTACAAACACAAGTGGCAAGCCATCCACATGTCGGATGGTCCAACAATAAGTTCACAAATAACAAGTGCGGTAAATAAAGATAACTGAGTAGTCAAATCTACTGTCGGCATCAATCTCCTCCTCGACAAAGGTAAGACCTGCTCTCCATTGCGGTCTTGTTCTCCTCGATGGTAGTGGTCAAATAGTCGATCTTGGCCTTGAGAGCCCTCTTCGGGAGAAGCCTCTCAATCACCATCTGCGCCGCTCTAACTCAAGTCCTTGGACTGCAGTTCCTCGGTCATATCACGAATCCTTTTGTTCCTATCGGACACGCTTCTCTTGACTCTTGAACTTACGGTCTTGGGTCTCGAACTTCGTCTCCATCTCCTTGACTATCTCGTCCTGCTGCGCAAAGAGCTTGTCCTTCTCGCGAAGCTGCACCTGGAGCTCGTCATTACTAAGCATGACGTTGGTCCTATCGGTATCCACGTGCCTAATAAGAGTCTCTAAGTCCTGGAGGTACAGACGGCCTCTGCTGTGACCCTCGAGTCGTCCTCAAAGTCGATGGACTCTCCGTCGCCATCACGCCTTCCGAAGGCGTGGAAGTGAGCCTCTAACCTGTCGGGAGTGACGTCTAGATCGTCCCTATCAGATCCTGCATGACAACCTCTATGCCTCTCTCCCTGTCATCGTGCATAAGCTTGAAGACGATGGCCTCCGTAGTAGGCTCAGTCTGGCGTCCTGGCTGGTTCACCTTGAAGCCCCAAAGGTCCTTCCTCTCAAACTTGGTGAGTGGGTGCACCGTAATGATAGGAAGAGGGAGATCGAGTAAAGTAGTAAGCTCTACGACACGAGGACCAAAACGGGTAGCTGGAACTCCTCAAAGGTCTTGGCAATAGGCATCTATTTATAAGATTGAAAAAGTTAGAACAACACAATTTAAGATAAACAAGATAAACATTCAAACACATTCTTGGGACACACAAAATTATACAAGTCATGCATACAAGAATCCATTACATCAACCAAGGTTCAAACTTATTTAAGGTATCCTTTGGAAAATAAGGTGATAGGTGGTGGTCCAACTAACGGCGCGCTCCTTACAATCTCTCATTGATCTGGTGGCTAACACAATGTTCCTAGTGGCAATCACCCTATCTTGTTCACATGCTTCTATCACTAAGTCTATAATATCTCCTCTTAAGGATTGGTTGGTGATTTCCAACTCTTGGGTATGTTCCTTCTCTTTCTCTAAGTCTTTTTGGAGGTTGAGCATCTTGCACTTGACTCTAGCACTTAGTTCCTTGATAGTCTTCCAAGCTGCTTCTTTTGCTGACTCAAAAAATGTGGTGTGCATAAAAGTGTTGGTGTACAGAAGCCCTTTTCTTTGTGGTTGTCTTCCTTATTCTTGTACAAGTGAAGTTGCACCACCAATACTCCACTCCATCCTCCATCACTGGAAAGCCCTTGTACACTGCTGCACCATGTACTCCCATGGTTTCCATGAGGTCCTTGAGAATCTTGGGAAACTCAGTCTCACTCCAAGGTCATGGTCATGAGTGGTCCTTTCTTCACGGCTTCGTTGACGGAGTTCATCTACAAATAGAGATGAGAATGAGAAGATTAGAAAAGTTCTGAGAAGAATAGACAAGTGTAGAAGAAGTTAAAATTTTCCTTAGTGGTTTCCAATCCTAGGGTCATAATCCTACAGCAACACAGTGCTCGATACCATCTGTAAGATCCCTCCTTATTAAAGGAAAAGATCCTGTGATTGCAATGCTAGTCCTCGGATCAATGCTAGCATCCACGCTTAAGATGAAGTACACAGATACAAAGGTCGTTTATTACAGTCATTCCAGAGATAAAACATAGTCTTTTACAACTCATGGCAAAAGGCCTAATACAAGAGTTTATGGAATATGTAAATAAACATAAGTCTTCATCTTCATGTGCCACAGCAAGCATGTTGAGTGTAGACTCATGACTCCTATTCATCATCGGAGTAACTGCAACATCATAAGTTACAGCCACGAGGGTCAATACTTTGGAATAGTATTGGCAAGTGATACCTTAGTATATATTTAAGTGGACTATAATACTATATGCATTTGGCTGGTGGAGCTTAGGCTTGCATTGCTCAAAATAGATTTTTCCTTAACTTTTGAAAATACTAAATTTTTGTTTGGCAAAGACTATCCCAAGGTATCTACCAATCAAAGATCAAGATCCACTCAGGCATCTACCAATCAAAGACTGAAGATCCTTTAACCCTTGTTCACCCACAAGTTTTATTCAGAAATTGGAGTGATGAGATTCTTGAAGTTTCCATGTCTTGATGCTCAAATTGTCCTTTACTGGGACATGGCTAAGTACTTAGGTTTTACACTCTGCAGAGGTGGTGCACTTTCCCACAAGCCTTGGTTTCCCAAGACATGATCCTTCAAGAGCCTTTCCTTAGTCAAATGGACGCGCTCCAACCTATCAACCCATCTACCACCCACTCTCCAAGAGACTAAGTTCCAGATCCTAAGATCATGGCAGAGCCCATATTACCAAGTGGTTGCACTTGAAGCTTCTCAACATTTGACAACTCAAATCTCTTTGTTCTGGGTGGCCATCCACAAGTGAGATACACAAGGTTCACAGTACCCTGGCCTTGTGTAACCACTCAACATATCCCATTCTTTCCATTCCACCAGTGATTCATTAACTTAGTTGTTTTGTTAAATAAAACAAGTCCTTAGACTTAGAATATTTTCCATAGTGTGAATATATAAACCACCCTTGTTTTCTAGTAGCTAGGCTAAGCATGGCATGGCAACTTATCTTTAGGGAATTCTCCTAGCAATTCTAGCATTCTATTCTAAATAGGATTTCCCATCATCAATTGACAAAAGTAGCATGCAAGTCCTAACAAAATATATCTAATGCAAGTATAAAATATAGGTATGGAATATTCATGAAGATATCACTTGCCTGGGTAGTGTGGAGAGTAGCACTAAATCACAATCACAATCACTAGCAAAATCTACACACAAAGTTATAGCACACAATTACACACAAATATATACAAACAAAAATATTATGAGTGCATGCATGCATGAATCTACCAAGTGATGATTTTTGAAAACTCAACCAAGCAAGTGCATGAATACAGAAACTAAACAAGTCACAAAATAGCCAAGGCAACTTAAATAGCCCTAAAAATAAAATACTAAACTAAACTTATATTCAAAAAGGCCTCAAACAAGTCTCTGCAATTTAAGCACATCTAATGGTTACTATTTGCTAAACAAAAAGGATAGGTAGAAAGGTCTTGTTTTTCTGAATCCAACGGTATAAAGTTTGCAAAATTCTAACGTGGGATTCAAAAGATATAGGCATTTGAATTTGGATCAAATTTCTGGTTTTTTTAGATCTATTTTCAGATCTAACTTAGCCACGCGTCATGCTCTTATTCGCCCGTACCGTTTCGCACTGGATCGAGCTCCACAACCGTAGGATCTAAATGAAAACTAGCGGCTCAGATCGCATACCGCTTCGGGGTTAAGTGGATCTATCCTAGCGCTACGATACAGATCTAACGACTGCTATTTCTCTGGCCAAGAACTGGCGGCGGAGCGGTGGCTACCGGCGGCGGAATCGCTTGGTCGATGACGCGTCGGACGATGCGACGGAGAGGGAGAAGGAGGAGTAGCTCACCGGGCTCAGGAGGTCACGGCGAAGCTCGTCAGTACGGCGGTTGGTCAAGGGGCGCCGCACGCCCTGCGATTGCTCACCGGAGTTCGTGGCGGCGCGGTGCGTCGCCGGTGGTCGTGGGACGTCGCCGTGGATCACCCCAAGGCAAGGCGAGGACACGGTTAGATTCACAGGTCAAGGCGTAGTGGCGTGAGCGGAACGGAAGGCGAGGGGCGGTCTGTACCTTCCGAAAAACTTCGTCCGGAGTAGATGTCGCCGTCGGTGCTCGCGGTGTCAAGTGGAACCGCGACCGGGCGAGACAAGACCGGACTAGTGAGGTCGGGAAGTGCCAAGACATGCTGAGTCAGATTAGAACGAGAGGCGGGAGAGGAGCTCGACTAACCGAATCGACTCGGAGAGGCTCGTCTGCAAGCGGGCAAAGCTGATTGAGGACAGCCAGGTGGCGGAGTGAGTGAGGTGTTTGGGGTAAAAAGATCACGAGGAAGATAGGATCTTATAGCCTTGGAATCGACAGGAAACTCTCGAGTATAAATGCCCATTTACTCCGCGCCATTACCGCCATCATCGCTGCCAGCGACGCGGGTCGTCGCTGGGTCTGGGAAGACGAGGCGACGTGGACGGCCCGCTCGTCAAGAGTGCGAGGTGGGGTCTGTCACATCGGCGACTTAACGCAGCGCTGCTGTGAGAAGGAAAAGGAGATCCCCGGGTGGGCTCGCTGGGCTTGTTTTGCTGCTGGGCCAGATTCTGGCCGCTCGGCCCTTTTCTTTTCTTTAGGCCTTTTCTTTTTCTAATTCCATTTTCTGAATAGAATTTGATATGAATTCAAATCCTTTTGAATTCAAACTGCTTTGGGGATTTTTGCAGGGTTCTGTGGGTTCATAAACAATCAAATATCCTAGTGGTTACCTTGCAAAGGCTTAGACAAGCTTGGGTTTCAAAATAAACAGAGATTTGCTCTAGTTGCAAATATTTGAAATAGGGGTTTGAAACTATTTCTAAATTTGGAATCTTGGGTTTAAATGCTACTCCTAATCTTTCCAACCATGGAGGCAAGCAAACAAGGTCATGGACAAACAAATCCCAAAGGGTGGTGGCCAATTGAGACAATTTGCCCACATGAAATCATAGCTCAAACTTCTGTCTCTAAATGATTTTGAGAAAAACCCTATATGAATGAATGATGCAAGGATGAAATGAATGAGTTTTTGAAACATGATTTTTGGGATGTTACAATCATCAAGTGTGAACCTTAGCGTGCTAAATAGAAATAGTTAAGTATTGTTTGGTGATTGTGTACCCCGTATTCATTTATAGACGATAATACCGACCCGGGATACAAGGAGGAGGAGTACTACCAAGAAGAAGAAGAAAACTTCAACCACTGCACTACTCAAGGCAAGCCTAGCACTACAAGTTAACTTTGCAAGTTAACCCTTACCCCTTGGTAACTTAAGAAAAATGCATTTGGCATGCTTGGTTATACAACTTTGATTATACCAATCCCAAGTTTTACTTGCAAGCTTTATTCTTTTACCACTACCAAAGTTCTTGGTGAGTATTGGAAAAATAGTATAGATACCATAAAGAGTATATAACTAGGCCTAACTAGTTATGCTTAGATGTCATTCCATGGCATGAGATTGGAGATTAGCACCCCTCATTAGTGAATACCCTCAACTTTAGTGGCTAGTGCTAAGCATAAAAGTTGATCACTAAAGGATTTGATGATGAAAACTATTGAGATGGGAATACTTGGTGAAAATGATTATGAAAACCTTGGAATGAGGATTCATTCTATTGAGATGTTTTGACATGTGTTGAGAAACACTAAAGGATTTGATGATGAAAATGTTGAGGCATGAGCCTTAGACCTTGATAAAAACTGATGGTTGGGTGCGGATGCGATACCATTCCAATTTTACCGTACAACCACAATACCCGAATTCGGTAGGGCTTAGCTGGAAGTTTATATGCCTTAGTATGGGTTCCCTCGCAGAAGAAGTTGAGATGAGGCTACCTCGTGAGTGTGACTGTCCACCTATGTAGTGCCCAGGATGGCAGATAGCCATGGCTAGGAGGCCAAGCTCATAGGGAGGTGCCTATACTAGAGTGTGTAACTGAAAGGTTATGATTAATTATCCGCATACTAAGTATGATGATTCAGGGTTATCCCTGACGGATGTATCGAATTTTGTGGTGAAAGCGTACCACCTCTGCAGAGTGTCAAACTATTCAAATAGCCGCGTCCGCGGTCATGGACAGTTGGAGTGGCCATACTGTTCCGTCGTCAGATGTTTTCAAAATGACTTGTGAAGTGAACTATGATTTTGACTTGACCACAACAGGATTGTGAACATGAAATCTAGGTTCCCACTTAAGTGATTTAGAACATTAACTTAGTTTTCTTTACTTCTAAACTCAGTTTAGATAAACCTGCCTTTTTTGCAAACAAACCTAGATCTTAAGATTCCTACTAGAACTACCTTACTTGTTAGTGATAGTTTGCGAGTACTTAAAGAGTACTCATGGCTTTGTCCCTGGCTATTCCTATGGCCAGACTATGAGGAGGACTATCAGGATGATGGACAGCAGGAGGTCTACGACAACTACGATCATCTTCCATCGTCAGTATTGCCTATAACCCTGAAGATGGAGCCCCTACTACGTTTATTATTCCGCTGCTTTGATTGTATTAAGACTGGATCATGAGATCCTCTATTTGTAAGACCTTAATATGGTTTGTAATGGATGATGTACTATGATATCAATCTGTTATGTCTCGCAAAAAGGTAATCCTGGGATTGCGAGGTATGGCATAACAGGCATCTAGGATTAAAAATCCGGGTGTTGACAGTGTGGTCTCGGTTCTGTCAACTGGCACGAGAAGCGGTTCCAGAGACACACATTTAAACAAAGGCTTGGGAAAGCCAAGCAAAGCGTGTGGAAACAAGATGATGGCATGCACATAGCAACCACAAGCGCGTTTCATTAAACTGGCATGGGCACGCGCATGCACACGCGCACTAATTACGGGACAACGGTCATGCACACCAGCGTACAACTCCTGGGAGTTGGCGAATGTGTATGTGTAGGATGATACTACTAGTAGTAGTAGTATCATAACCTCATTGCATTTAATTATCCCAAAATCTAAGGAGAAAACATGCGTTCCCTGGTCCCTCAGGGCACATGCAAACGCAAAGCTTTTTCCATCTTTTGCATGGCATTTTCCAATTTTCAATTTTTCTTTTGGATGTGCCGTTGGATGCTCACCATGTGTCCGTATGGGGTGTATGCTCGGTGGAGCTAAAAGCCTCATGTTAGCTCAATAGCACGATCCTTAATTATTTATACAGCCGCAATTGCTAGGCAGGAGGACTAATTAATGATCCTAGTTTTGCTCAATTACTCTTCTAGTTGACCGAAAAATATGAACACCACATCCTGTAATGCTCATGGCCTCTCATGTTGTTAAAACAGGACTGCATCCATTGGCTTGCTTGTTTTCAATTAGATGTGGTGGCCACGTGCATTGGCTGGATTCTAGGATTACTACTACATGCAATAACTAGCGATAAAGAGAATAGGTGAAGTTAATTCTCTGAACTAAGTAGTACTAGTATATCGGGAATACTACTCCGGCCTAGTAGTAATACCGAACGTAGGGCGTACCTCAAGTGTGGTTATATAGATGATCAGTTGATGTGACTCTCGGCCATGAATTCCTAACTAGATAGTTGTACATTCTACCACCTTTTTTTACTACTAATACTAGTAGTACATTGACACTAGCCAAATTCAAAATCTCAATCGAGCGCTAAAATCACAAACCCCGACTTCGAAGCATTTCCCACCTAACCATTTCAAAAACTTTGAGGCAAAATCTCCCAGCAGGGGTGTACCATTTTTATATTATTATTATTAGACGGACGCTAGCCAAATTCAAAATCTCAATTGAGTGGCAAAACCGCACACCGACTTTGAAGCATTTCCTGCCCCTCCATTTCAAAAACTTTGAGGCAAAATCTCCCACCGAGGGAGTACAATTTTTGTATTATTATCAAATGGGCACTAGTTAAATTCAGAATCTCAATCGAGTGGCTATACCATACACCAACTTTGAAGCATTTCCTAACCCTCCGTTTCAAAAACTATGAGGCAAAATATCCCACCGGGGCAGTACCATTTTTATATTATTATTAGATGGATAGTCGCCAAATTAAAAATCTCAATCAAGCGGAAAAATCACACACCAAGCTTGAAGCATTTCACGCCCCTGCGTTTCAAAAACTTTTGACATCAAAATTCCCATTCTACCCATTGTTCTGATGCCCTATGGGCAAGCTAAAGTCAGTAGCTTGGGGGCACGGTCTTAATTATGTTTCTGTTCACCTCCTTAGTCGCGATTCTCTCATATTTTCCCGCTGGTCCTTCCAAAAACCCTAGCTCATCTCCCACGCCCTCACCTCCACGACCACCACGCGCACCAGCTAGCGGAAATTCCACGGTGGCCAGAGCCGCTTGAGCTGCGATCTCGTGCACCGTTGCAACACCGCTTCACCGATGCTCACCCACCAGATCTAGTTCACCAAGTCTCTCTACCACTGCACCAGAGCTACGGTGTTGTTCACCACGCCGATGGCATCATCGACCGCCCAAGATCTACTTCCTGACTGCCGAAATCTACCCAACTGTACTGGATCCGCTTCACTAGTGTACACCAGATGTGATCTAGTTCAAGGAGTTCCATGTCCACTTCTATAGACCAGCTGCTCGGCCGTCGTCGTTCACTACACTAGATCTGCCTCAGCGATCCTCTCGTCCACTATGCTCAAGCCAGCATCAACCGCCCAAGATCTGCTTCCTCGACACTAATAGCCACCGCAACCGCAACACCCTCAGTGACCTGGACGTCACCTGCACGGTATCGATGATGCTTAGACGCCTCTCCGACCAAGTTTAACAAAATCTTCAACCCATTTTTGTTTTGTTAGAAGTATAGTAGGTTCAAGCCTGTCACAGTGAACTGCATTTTTGTAATCATGCTAGTACATACAAGTCAATGGGCATGCATGTTCTTCGTGCTAGTACATACAAGGTCATTAGACATGTTGGTTTGCATTCGCTGCTCTACAAATTTCAAGTCATGCACATGTCTGTTATTTTGTCATGCACATGTTCCTAGATACTCCATACAACAATAATTTCCTGCTATCGTGTAATTCTTGAAAAATCTGAAGTTAGGGTAAAATATTAGTGTGGATTCCCTACTCTACAGTTACTGAATCTATCTGGTTCATCCTGAGATCAATTCCTACTATTATTTCCTCCTTCACATCGTTCTGCTATCCTGTAGTAGCCATTTAGACTCTTCATACTAATTTGATTATAATTTTGTTTTTACCATCCGGTTCTTCAAAAGCTGCATCAATAACTATTTTCTTTTTTCTTGTATAGAGATCAAAATGGAACAATGAACATGTTGGTTTGCATAGCCTATTCTACAGGTTCACAAGGGATGCCATTACTCCCTTATCTGGTGCTGGTTCGTCCTGAGAAATGGTATAACTGTCCTCTACTATATAGTTCACTCGTGGTTTGCATGCCTTCTTTAGAAGTTCACTTTTGATGCCATTATAATTTTTATCTGGTTGATTCTTAGCTATGACAGTAACTACATGTCATTATGTAGCTCACCGCAAATTCTGAGTAACCCAACGACTCTTGCATTCTAGGAGATACCACTGCTTCCATATATATTTCCTGAAATGACCTAGCTATTTTATATTTGCTGAAATTCTAAGAAATACTTTGTTTGATTGATCATTTCATTCTAGGCACACTTGTCAAATGCTTGTTTGTCCTGTTCTATAGGTTCACGAGCGACGCTATTATATCTCGCATCTAGTTCTAGTTTGTTCTAAGCAACGACATAACTATCCTCTACAATATATATATTTCATTTGTGGTTTGCATTCCTGCTCTACAAGTTCTTGTATGATGCGGTTATAGTTTCTACCTAGTTCATTCTTCGCTATGACAGTAATTGCATGCCATTTTCTGGCTCAACGCAAATTCTGAGTCACCCAACGTCTCTTGCATTTTAGGGTATACAACTGGTTCCATATATATTTGTTAAAATGACCCGGCTAGTTTTTATTTGCTGAAATTCTAAGCCACACACAGACATTTTTTGATTGCTCGTTTCACGGTAGGCACACTTGTTTAATGCGGTGTTTGCTTATCCTGTTTATTTGACGTGTTGATCAATAATTGAACCATTGACCATTTGTAAACTCTAGTTCATAGCTCTTGTCATATTAGTCAAATGAGTAGGTTGTCTTGTTTGATGTATTAACTTGTTATTACTTAGTTTTAGACTACAATTATTATTGTGGCCACCAAAGAGGGGGCTAAAAGATCATGTCTCCTCCAATGCAGCTATCACACTCAAAGGAAGATGCAGGTGATCGATTGAGAAAGAAAATTGAGGACTCTGCTATCAACTCAATTGTCAATTGAAATGCCGATTTTTTCCCTTTAGTTGATAATGTGTAATAATTTTAAGAAGTTTGAAGCTGACGTAATATCTAGATAACTCGCATAGGCCATGTAGGCAGTTGACGCCATCCACACATGGTGGTAGTCGTTACAGTAACTACGCCAGCCAGGTTGATTAGGGAACCGTATCGTACTTTGTTATTGGCCCGTCTTGTATTCAGCCGATGATGAATAGTAAAAGTTGCTCGCTAATTATACACCTTTTATGATATTGGAATGGGCTTTAGAAAGACCGAAACTGTAAAAGACTGTAAACGTAATGGGCCGGACCGCTTGTGGAACATGTAATAGTAACATGCTATAACAGTAACATGCTAGAACAGTAGTAGGCCAGAATAGAAATAGGTCATAACAGTAAAAGGCCACAACACTAAAAAGCAAGAAACTTCAAAAGGATAGAATAGTAACAGGCCACAACTATAAAGGGACACAATAGTAAAGGGCCAAAATAGTTAAAGGCCAGAACAGTAGCGAGTTAGAATAGTACCGGCGTGAGAAAATTCGTGTTAAGAATAGTAACAGGCCAACAAAATTACCAGTCCAGAACAGTAACATGTCGATTGTGGCCTGAACCGTTAACGGCCGGAAAAGTAAAAGTCCAGAACAGTAATGGACCATCTCAAAGAAGGACCGGTAGTAGGCGGCCCACGACGGGCTGTGGGAACAGTGATGGACCGACAGCAAGCTTTAAACAGTACCGAACCGAGTAGGCATAGGCTGCTAATGGGGCGTAACAGTGATGGACCAACTTGGGCATTCTATAAGCCTTAACAGTGATTTACCAACTTGGGCCTTCTATAGGCCAAAACAGTACCCAGCCTAAATGTTCATGGGCCTCTGTTGGCTGTATTATTGGGCCCATTTCAAGCAGTGCAGGGCGAAACAATAATGGGTCGTCTTCTTATTGGGCTCTCTTCATGGGCCAGTGCACTTAGTAATTAGCAGGGCTTGGCTGGGCTTGGCTTCTACCACAGTTTCTTTGTCTGTTGACGGTGGTAACTGGCCGTTAACAGTGGCAGCCATGTGGCAGTTTTCATGACGTCAGTAGTCAATATGGCTGACGAACAAATCTATGATGGAACAAGTTTTTGTGGCTGAAGGGTGCGATCCGCCACGGTAAAAAAACCGTGGTAGATTGTTTTGTGAAGGGGTTTTACCACGAAGGCTATCCATCGTAGAAGACTTTTTAACCACGAAAATTGTCCATTGTAAACCATGGTTATATGGGCGCGATATTGTCCCGCGAGGAAACTGATAACCATGGGATTTGACAACTTCTAAAAACTAGACCCGCGATATTGTCCCACCATGTATGAATATTATTTGGTTTCAACCCTAATGACCAAAAAAGGTCATGGACACATCCACATCATAGTTAATGTACTGTTCCCACATTAATTTGGTATATGGGTTCTTCTTGGCGTAGTAGGCAATGTTGCCTGTTGGAGTCTCAACATTGGGCCTGTTTGATTTGCGGGATAGGAAAAACAAAGGAATAGGAAAAACACACTATTATTAGAATATCATGTCTAGTTGAATCCAATAAGATTTGGAGCCTACGGGATTCTTTCATAAAGAAGTGTTTGATTCACAAGAAAGTAAAGGAATTGGAGGTTGAGGTGGATTGTTCTAAAAAATTTACAGAAGACATGTGCATGGCGTCCTTTTGCATGTATCACATGCCATGCAAAATGATAAACTTAAGTTTTGACAACTTTTAAAAAACTAGGTTCACAAAATTGTCCTGCAATGCGTAAGAACGGGTTTCGAGTCGGACGACCAAGGTCAATGCCATATCCTATGATCCACATCATAGTTTATGGTAATTTCCCCATATTATGTAGATTGGTGCATCTTGGCATGGTAAACAATATTTTGCCAAGGGGAGTTTCCAAGAAGTATTATGAAAGAGATGATCTCAATTTTCCAAGTGACATGATTTTTTTTGCAAAAACTGGAACGTTATTTTCTGTAAAGAAAATAGTAGTACTAGGAAAAAGATGGATCAAAATGGAGGGGGAAAAATGAAGAGCTACTGTAGAAGAGATTATGGTGTTAGAGAAGGCGGCCGAGAGGGCAGCAGCGAAGTGGTGTTAAAGGCAGTTCAATGTCAGAGCAAAGTTATGAAAAAAAAGATAGACACAGAGCTATCGTAGTACCATGGCACACGTGTGTAGCGGCACGCTATGGACGAGGGAGAGATCAGCTAGAGGATGGACGTGATGCAACAAAGGAGAGAGTAGTACACCATTTATTTTCCTTGCATAGAGGAGGAGTATTACACTGTAAGGCTGCAGGAGTGAGCACCACGCTGATTTCCTTTGTTAAGCAAGTACAAGTTCTAGTACTCCGATCTATACAAAGAGTATGCCTCGGCTAGTGGGTGGAGAATGAGATCTAGACCCGACTGCTTTTCCATGCTTTATTTCAGGGCCCTTTGTATTAAATATGTGGACTTGGAGGTAATTTTCTCTTTTTAGGTCCTTAATTGATGTAACATGCACTTTCAATGATCGTGTTATGTTGTTAACTACAGCATCTTGATCCTTCTAGGCCCACCATCTTGTTGAAAAAATGCAACCACCCCACATTTCAGACAAAGTGGACTATGCGTTTCTTACAATTCCCAAGTTTTGGCATTTTTCAAGCTTCCTAGCTAATTTCACCCACGGACTTTACGTCAATTTAACGAATTTAGGTCATATATGAACTATAAGTAAGCGCGATAGGGTTTGCTCTTGATTTTTACAAATGTCATTTGGAGGTACCAACAATGTAAATATACCAAGAACCGGCGCGAGTTTTGAGAAAGGCAGGTAACTTCATGCCCACAAATTTGATAATGTTTTGAAGACATGGATATAATACAAAGAAATTATAAAAAGCCAAATACTTTCATGTGGCGTCCTCTTACGTGTATTACTTCCCATGGTTACCGTTTTCATGGCACGTAGTGCACGCGACATGATAGGTCATCATGCGTAAATCTTTTGTTTTTGTTTTTTTCTTTATTTCGTTAAATCAACAAAAAATCACTGAAGTGTGCGAAGTTAGCTAGAAAGCTTGAAACAACCTTGTATGAAAACATGGGAATTATAACCACATGGTTTACACTGTCTAATAATTGGTGTAACATCCCAATCTCAGCAACCCTGATTAGTTGTCCAGAATGCAAAAATTAGGGGGAACAAAAACTTTTTCTTGTTTAGTGATGAAGTGTTTGCCTCTTTCTTGACTATGTTTATGATTATGATTGTGTATTAGAAGATATGCTTCTTACCTCAACACCAGTTGACAAAAGCTATCTAACAAAACTATCCTGGCTCATTTTACATATTCTCAAATGTTCTGGCATTTCAAAACATGAGCCAAGATGCTTATGTAACCAAAACTGTTTTTGTAGCTTCTATTGACAAAACTATGGAGATATATATAATATAATCTCCTTATGTTTTCAAGATAGAACCTTCAACTACTCTTACCTCTAGGATCTCCAAAACCTTTTTGTAAGCTTTTGAATTCTACTCTTGGTAGAGATGCCAAGGACTCTCATCTTATTCAAAATCCAACCTGTTCAAATGCATCAACCTTACCTCAAGCTAAGCTTAATGGTAACCCCAGTAGTAGGTCTGCTTAGTTTATAAGATGAATTGCCTTGATCTGCCGCATGATTTGTCTGCTTAGGAGATAGTATGAGCTACTCTAGGAGCTCATCACTAGGATCAAGAGGTTTCCAAATATCCACACCCTACGAAAGAATGCAAAGCAAGATCTAATCTCTAGATACTAGGTGATCATCTAAAACCCTTAACCAGATCAATTCTGAAGATATCCCTTCTAGAAGTTTCCAAGTCAATGAAGACCAATATCAAGCATGGATTCTTTCTACCCAATCTACACGTCAACATCATTCACTTGATGATGCTTGGGTACCTCGCAACCAATCAAAAACATCCCCTCTCATGCTCTAGTCAAAAACCCTAAATCTGCCAAATTTGGCTGTCTGGAAAACCATTTCCAACATCACCTTTTTGAATGCCTCCCTTTCTCAACCCTTGTGCATTTTTTAAAATGCATATGAACCATCTTGTTAACTATCCTAAAGACTACTAAGGACCACTCTTTCCCTTGGTTAGATCATCCTCCAACCTACTTGTTCTTGATGGTTTTGCAGGCAAGAAAATAACTATTCCTACAAATCTAGTCAACATGCCTACTTTGACAGAAGATCACACCATCATCCAACCTTATATGGACCAACTCTTTGCATGGTGTGTTCTACTCATATAGGTCTATCAATATCTACTTCACTTGTTCCAAGTGGATCTTTGTGCTTCTTAAACCCACAAGGTTTTGAAGGCTAGTTGATATTCTGCTTTGGCAAGCTTATTTTATTCAAAGTTTGAAAGCATGTATTGGTGAACTCAAGCAAGATAAAGCTCAAACCTCTATACCATGTTGATATACATCACTTGGTCTATCCATCTATCTACCCCATGCCCCAAGGGGAGATCTGAGCTCCAAGATCCAACAAGGTTTTGGTGGCATGAAAACAAGCTTACCCAAGATCCTTAAATCTCTAGTTTTCACCAAAATCAACTTGGATTCTCCAATCCGAAGGTTGCAAATGCTTGCTACATCTTGTCTACATCATCTACCTTGATCATCAAAATTTATCAAATATTATCCATAATTACTATGGCTCCAAATCTAATTAATCTCTTTAATAGTCAAAATCTCCAAAACTCCTTTCCCAAAGGAAAGTTTGGTTTTTGCCAAAACACTTCCCCAACTCTAAGCACTTATGAGGCCCACATATCATACCCTATCTTCCCACTTCAAAAATAAATATTTTTCAAGAGCTTTATTATTTCTTTTTACCCATTTTCTTAAATGGCAGAAATGGAATAATAATACTTTTAAATACTTTTAAGCCTCAATAAGTCTTGGGAAAAATCACCATAGTGTGAATTCATATTTAGGGGCATCTCAAACCAAAAACCCAGCTCTCCCAATTCAAAAATCTCAAATGAACTCAATAGAATAGATTCAGCAGTTTTAGAAAAAATATTATAAACATGATCTAAAATCGTCCAATAACTCACAAATAATTCCAGGAGGTATGTCTTAACCCCACCTATCTACCAGCATCACTACCTCCTCTCGCTAAGTTCAAAGTTTGGAACCTTTCTTCATGATCATTAAAGTGGATAAATTGACTACCTTGACCAATCTTGAATCAAATCTCATACAAACTCCATCAAACCTTACCTAGCAAGCTTGCACAGCAGTCACCACCCCTCTGGACGACATCACTGTAGCCCTACACTGTAGTGTCACTGTTCACTGTTCACCCCTTGTCTGATGTGTTTGTTGTAAAGGAGACACAAGGCTAGGCCTTTTTCTAGCCATTTAAAGTCTTGCAGTTGCTGCACCCATCACTCTTCACACCTATGCTCGTGACAGAGCCCTCTCACACCCCCTCCACCGCCCTTAGCCACCAATGGACAGGCCATGGACCTGCCCTAGGTCGTTCTTGGACCTTGCCCACCATACACCATCTTTTCCCCAGATAAAAGGCCACAGGCTAGTAAAGCTCCCCTCTCGCCCCTCATTTGCCCCCTCACCCTGCCCTCACCTCCCAGAGCCTCCACTCCACCTCCCCTGTCTGGTCCTGCCCGAGAGAAAGAGAGGAAGAGCTCTCGGCTCCCTCCATGGAGATGATCTAAGCTCTCTCTCCTCGCATCCTCCCCTACTGCATGTCACTCTATGGTGATCCCCTCCTCCTCCTCTTTCTGACCGTGCCTTTACTTCTGCCCAGGACAACCTCGATCGGCTGCGCCGGCGAGCTCCAACAAAGCTACCATCGGCCACCTCCCGGCGTCGAAGCCCGCCGTTCCGCCCATCGTTCTACTCCCCGCACCAAGCCGCATCGCCCCGTCTCCTCCTCGTAGCCGCTCACACCCTCAGGCAAGCTCCCTGTTGTTCCCCCGACGCCGTCTAGGGTTTCCGCCCGGCGGCGCTCTATTCTGCGGGGACGACGGCCAGGCACCGTCGATCTCCCATAGATCCAACGGCTGAGCTCGCCGGATGCCCCTTCAGCTGTTGGAAATATGCCCTAGAGACAAATAGTAGTAATATCCAAGTATTATCATATTTCATATAGTTTATGATTAAGTTCTATATCATGCTATAACTGTATTGAGTGGAAACATCAATACACGTGTGATATACAAACAAACCAGGGGTTCCCAGTGAAACTCTAGTCACTAGTTCATTGGTCAACAGATGATCATGTTTCCTGATCATGTGGCATTTATGCTAGTTGGAAATGAGGTCATCTCATTTTGAGAATGAGATGATGAACCAATACCCAACCTAAACATCATGATTTGATCATGTCACGAAGTTCAAGTTATGATGATTAGAAATGGATCCTCGTAGACTATTCCTTAGACCATGAGCCTATATCAATCACTGTCTCCCGAGAATGCTTAGATAGCATCAAACGCCACATGGTAAAATGGTGGTTATAAATGTGTGTTCAGGTATTCAGAGGAAACCGTAGAGGCAATATATTTCAAGAGCGGGATTTGTCCGTCCATGTAACGGGAAGATACTCAAGGGCCCACTCGGAGAGGTTATATCCAATAGCTGCGCAGCGTGCAATTAGATCACGGGGATATCACTTGTCAGAACGAGTCAAATAACATTGTTCAGTTACGAGATTGAACACGACATGGTGATGTCATTGATCAGATCTCAGGCAATGCAAGTATCGAGAGACAAAGGGAATAAGACACGACTGTCCCGGTTCAAACGACGAAAGATCTTCGTGGAACGCACAGGGGTCACATGGCCATCCAGGTCCCTCTATCGATCATTGGTGCGGGAGTGTCCCGACCATGTCTGGAGTGTACCCGAACCGTGGGGTATCACGCTTAAGGGCTTGATGATGCTTAGAGAGTGTTTATAGGATCGGTAGAATCACCGAAGAAAAGAAGGGAGAAAACCGGAAGGGTTTCGGTAAGTTCGGAGGATGTCCGGAGTTGAGGTGGAAGGTGTTCCATAGCCACGGATATTGGATAATATGTGAATGAATATTAAATATTTATTTAATCATTTATTCATAATTATTTAATAAAGATAAAATCAATTAAATGGTCAAAGGCTTAATGGGCCAATTCCCGGAGGGGAGAGGGCCCATTAGGGAAAGGAGGGAGGGGAGAAGGGGCCATGGGGTGGCCGGCGGCCCTATTGGACCAGCCTCCCACGTGGGGCCCATGAGGGGGTGGCCGGCGGTGCCTCCCCCCTCCACCTCCTCTCCTTTAGTCCCACCCCAGGACTTGAGGGAGGTAGTACCTCCCCTCCCCCTATATAAAGTGGGGTATTTGGCCTTGAAAAATACACCCAATAATCAATAAAGGTCTCCCCACTTTGGGAGGACCTCTAATTGATATTTTCTCTCTCCCCCTCTCTCTCTCGTGACCGTGGTCCCAAGTATGGACTATGCGAGCGAGAGACATGTTCACCGCAGAGCACCGTCGTGCTGCGGGATTCGGATCCGGGAGCTCTACTTCCACAACTGCTGCTGGATCGGGGAATCGGGAGTCATCGTCAGGCACCGGACATGTGTAACTCCCCACGAGGTGTCGCACTTGAGGCACTCAAGTCGTTGGAGCTAGAAGGAGCGCAAGGACTTCATCACGACCTTGAGGTCGACTTCGGCTCGTCTACATCAACGACGCTCTCCTGAGCGTTGACAACGCTTTTCGATCTTCAAGGGTAAGTTTGCGAAAAGCCCCTCCCGTTACTGTATTACTAATAGATAGGTCCTGGCAGCTTCAGGGGTTCAGGGGCGTAGAGTAAAATTTATTGTTTTTATGCGGAACCCCTACATCAGCGCCCAGTGCCGCTGGCCCATGGGCCCCGCCCCGGGCAGTTAAAAACCATCCTCCCGCCCACGTCTCCATTTCGTGTGGGCCGAATCCGCGCGGTAAGGCCAATCTCGGCATAGAGCTGGCCCGACTCCTTGTTTTATTTTTAATTATATTCGAGATCTGAAGTTTTGCTAGTTGGTTTAAATCTAGAACAAATTGGAAAATGGGGTGAATTGACCAGGTATAAATTTTACCATGTTCCCATATGAATTGTCTAACATTTCCATTAATTGCCTGAAATAATTTTTGTTAGTTAATGGAATTTTATCTCCCAAGATGTGTCCATTTCCATCAGTTAATCCCTCAGGGCATTGTACCTCTCCAAATGAATTAAAACCAAGGGATACTGGAAGGTATCCCCTGTGCCTATTACCTAGCCTTGGTCCCATGTCAAGTTGAACTATGGTTTTACCTTAGTAAAAATAACAAATAGACCCCATATCTGTCTTTAGAAAATTCCCTAGGCCAAACCATGAGTTGTTTTGACCTGATTCCAATTCCCACGGAAGTGGTACATCAGGATATGTCAAAATCCAGGAGCTGAAGAATTATTGAGATTCTGAGGATCTCTAGTGAATTAAACATTTCCGTATGTAGTATTATCAGTAGATAAATCACTACAGTAGCTATGCAACACCAAAAAGGTTGATTCCAATTTCTACAGAAAGGTATTATAAATACCTACAATGTTTCTTTGGAATTAAATCAAAATCTTTTATAGATTAAATCTGGTGAAAAAGACAAAAACCCTCCAGAACTTACTTTGGGAATTTCCTGTGGGCATTCTGGTAAATATCTTGACATGATTCCAACTTTACTTGGATCAATACAGAAAACCCTACTGAACTATCCAAGGAAATAATTTTGGAGCTCCAGAACTTTTCTGGTGAATTATTTCCTAAAACTAGAGTCTTATTCACTATAAAAATCACTATAAATCTTTGGTATGTGATAAAATAGTGAAACCACTTTTGTTGGTTTCATTTTATCAATACCTGCCAGATGGTATCATCCTTGCATTTTTATATCACATAAGACCCAAGCCTAGTTCTAAATCCCCTTAACCGGTGGTATTTGGACAAATACATCCTAAAAGAAAACCCACAAAGGTAATTAAAGTAATTCCATTTACAACCCACTCAATCTATCAAAACCTACTAATTTGAGTAATATGTGGTATGTTTGTTTGCTGTATTGCAATATGCTTGTATGCCTTGTGTTGATTGTGCCCTGGCTTGTTTGCATGTGTGCTCCCTGACGACGATAGTTGCGGTTATCTCGAAGATCAGAAGAAGATGGTTATTATGGTTATTATTAGGCATTGTAAGAAGAAGTCCAGGGACAATTATGCCATATTGCTGATCTGAGGCAAGACACCTTCTTGCTCATAAGCCTTGTTCTACTGTTTTACTTATGCATGTTTTATCCTCTATTTATTAAAACTGAATTGTTTTACTATATGTTGATGTATATATATGGTAGTGGTTTGGCCCCTCCGAACTATTACACTTTTGTACTATTAAGTACAACCCCCTTGATGACACCTACTTGTCCCTAGTGTGGTAGATGGTGTAACACACCATACCCCTTTGGAGACCTCGATTTAGCCAAAGCAAAACTATAGGATGGGAAGACCCCGGAAAAGTTTTACCAAATGTTTTATGTTAAAACCTTGGTGAGGTGGGACCTCCCAAGAGATGTTGAGAAAGAGAAAAGGTTTTGTTTTACGAAATGCTGGATGAAAACCGGAGGAAAAAGGTTTACGAAAATGCACCCGGTTCTTTGCAGTTTAGCTATAAAAACTTAACCCTATGCAACCACATTACTCTGGAATGGGACAGGGCTGGATTTGATGTTTGTCTATTCTGGTATAAGCAGCCTCGCAACTACTACAGGGGATCATGATCCCCGGAAGCTGGGCCTTCTCCCTTAAGGGTCCATGTGGGACATCGACCTGGAGAAGGAACAAAGCTCATCTGGGACAACTGAGCGTTACTATGAGCCCCTCATTGAAAGCACCCACTGTGTAAAGTGTAAAATGCGCTCCGGTTGGTCCTCGGTACCCGACGTCCTGGTTTTCAGGGGAGTAACACTCATAAGATAGGCACTTATATTGGAGTGGGCATCCGGAGAGTCTTGATCGGTTACTCGACCCACGATTGGTGCAGATCAGGTTACTGTACCCGGATGTTGTGGGGAAAGTGTACAACCTCTGCAGCGTGTAAATCTATTCGAATAGCCGTGTCCGCGGTTAAGGACAGGTTGGACAAACTTCTGTAGAGCAGTGCTGGTTTTGGTTTTCAAAAAAAAAAGGATTTCGAAACAGAAATGGCTTTGGAAATGTTTTGACCATGGGATGGTCGGAAAGGATACCTGTTTTGAGCATGGGATGGTCAGAAAGGAATGAAAGGAGTTTGGTCATGGGATGATCGGAAGGAGGAACAAATGGGTGACCCATTCCTAATGTTTTCCAAACTTTTCAAAAAGGTATCCAAAATGTTTACAAAGGTTTTTAACAAAGTTATGTAGATGTTATATCTACAAGAGAAATTAGTTGAGAAAAGAACCTCTCTTGGAGCCCTCCTACCACCACAGCCATACTGCATATCCTCTTGTTATTATTATTCTCTTAAGGTGGTTTGTGAGTACATTCAAAGTACTCACTAGCATTGTCCCTGACTATTAACTTGGTCAGATATCAAGAAGAGGATGAAGTTGACGGCTAAGCGAGCTAGGACATTCTCCCAGTCAGTTGCCTGTAGGTTAAGGCATGGCTCGGGCTCTATGCTTAAGGAAGATCCATTGATGATTATTGATGTGGCCATAATGGCATTTAAGGTATGACATGTATCCCCTTTAAGTATGGATGTTTACTTTGGTACTTGTCGGTTATGTGCCACGACTAATTGATCATGGGATCGTGGTGTATGCATAATAGGGATTCTCGGAGGATTAATCCGGGGGCCCCAGAATTGGGCAGTGGCATTTTCTTTTAACTTTGGAGTCTGTTTTGAGTTTTGTGCGTACTAGTGTTTATCGTGCTAAAGAAAGGAAAAGAAGATATCTAACGGTCAATGTTCCGTATACTATATACTGGTATGGTATTGTAAGAGATAAGACAAGATAAATATAAGATAAGAAGTACTACTGTGAATGGCCGATCTAATGGTAGTTCCCATAGGAGCGACGTGCTTGAGAGTTAACACAGTCGGTCTCGTAGGAGGGAGGTGCTTGAGAGTTAACACGGTCGGTGGAAGTACAAGTTACATCACGGACCTCATAAAAATGAAAATTGCATCCAAGTCCATGCATTTAGCACAAGGACCCTGAAACTGAGCAATGAAGTGTGTGTTTTGAGGTTTGCACATACTAGCGTTCATCGTGCTAAATACTTTCAGTAGAATCTTTCTAGATGCTAAGAATGGAAAAGAAGATCCAATGGTTAGCAATGTTTGGATTTACCAGTCTTGATCAAACGGTCAATGTTCCATACACTATGCATTGGTATGGTATTGTATGAGATAAGACAAGCTAAAGATAAGACAAGAAGTACTGGGAATGGCTGATCTAACGATAGGTCTCGTAGAAGTGAGGTGCTTGAGAGTTAACACGGTCAGTGGAAGTACATCAAGGACCTCATAAAAAATGAAAATTGCATCCAAGTCCATGCATCATTAAGCACAAGGACCCTGAAACTGAGCAATGAAGTGTGTGTTATGAGGTTTATGCATACTAGCATTCATAGTGCTAAAGACTATCAATAGAATCTTGCAAGATGCTAAGAATGGAAAAGAAGATCTAACGATTAGCAATGTTTGGATTTCCAGTCTTGATCCAACGTTTAATGTTCAAAGTTAATCTGTACACTATGAAGTGGTATGGTATTGTAAGAGATAAGACAAGATGAAGATAAGATAAGAAGTACTATGAATGGCTGATCTAATGGTAGGTCCCGTAGGAGCAAGGTTCTTGAGAGTTAACACGGTCGGTGGAAGTACAAGTTACATCAAGGACCTCGTAAAATATAAAAATTGCATCCAAGTCCATGCATTTAGCACAAGGTTCCTGAAACTAAGCAATGAAGTGTGTGTTTTGAGTTTGGCGCATACTAGCATTCATCATGCTAAAGACTATTAGTAGAATCTTTCTAGATGCTAACAATGGAAAAGAAGATCCAGCAGTTATTAGCAATGTTTGGATTTGCCAGTCTTGATCAAACGGTCAATGTTTCAAACACTATACAGTGGTATGGTATTGTAAGAGATAAGACAAGATAAAGATAAGATAAGAAGTACTACTGTGAATGGCCGATCTAATGGTATGTCTCGTAGGAGCGAGGTGTTTGAGAGTTAATACGGTCAGTGAAAGTACAAGTTACATCAAGGACCACATAAAAAATGAAAATTGCATCCAAGTCTATGCATTTAGCACAAGGACCCTGAAACTAAGCAATGACGTGTGTGTTTTGAGGTTTGCGCATACTAGCATTCATTGTGCTAAAGACTATCAATAAAATCTTTCTAGATGCTAAGAATGGAAAATCAGATCCAATAGTTAGTAATGCCAGTCTTGATCCAATGGTCAATGTTCAAAGTTAATCCATACACTATGAAGTGGAATGGTATTATAAGAGATAAGACAAGATAAATATAAGATAAGAAGTACTACTGTGAATGGCCGATCAAATGGTAGTTCCCATAGGAGTGACGTGCTTGAGAGTTAACACGGTCGGTGGAAGTACAAGTTACATCGAGGAACTCATAAAAAAGGAAAATTGCATCCAAGTCCATGCATTTATTAGCACAAGGACCCTGAAAACTAAGCAATGAAGTTTGGGGTTTGAGGTTTGCACATACTAGCGTTCAGTAACACCCTCGAATCGGCCCTATGCAAGTTTTAGCGATTCCCGCCAAACCCGCATAGAAACTTTTCAAAGATGCCCACCATGCACAAAGTAATACCATTACACAATAGTTCACGATTGAACCCACAACACATATATATACAACAACCACTCATTGAGTCAAGAATACAGATATAAAGTACAAAGATCCAATTCACTTTGAAAACGATACAACATCCGAGTACCGATAAGAAGCAAATTGGTCTAAGAGCCCTGAAGAATAACCAATGGCGTCCATAACCCTGCCGAGGCCAAGCCGGAAGGGTAACCCTACTAACAACGTCGATCTCATACCTGCTAAAACAAAAGGGGTGCCGACAAAGGGCAAAGGAAAAAAGGGAGCGGTCAGTACTGAGGCCAGTACACGGCGAGTCTAGAATTCAGCGGCTCTCGCCTACATAGGTATGGTGGACTCAAGCGGCAGCGCCGCATGCACTAACAATCTATAGATACTCGATTCAATTGTCGGCTATTAGAGAGGGATAAGAAAGACATATTCAGATCCAACCTGATAGTAACACCAAAACATACCCATCCTGGTATTTCCCCGTCAAGACCACACGAGGAAGTCAAACCGAGGAACTCACAGAGTTGGCAATTTTATTCATTCCATTATAGTTGTGGCACTTACTAGTTAGATATAATTAGCATAATACATTCCAAATCCAGCAATTGTTGGCACTTTTATTTACTCATTCCGTTGTAGTGAAACTGATTACTAGACATGTTAAAGTCAAATTTATAGCACTACTTTAGTTATAGTTGTCTATGATCGAGGTACTGTGATCCAAGTCATCCATAACCGCGGACACGACTTTCAGAAAGATTTACCCTGCAGGGGTGCACAAATAGCAACACACACACGATCAACCTCGGGAAGAACCAAATAAAAAGCAACAAGGCCTCACGACAAAGCATTCACAGGATTCATAAATCATTTCAGGGGGCCACCCCACTAAGCTACCCGCAACGAAGTTGGTCGGCTCCAGAATTGTAAACGACTAGGAACCCGAAAGTGTGACTGGGCTTGTCGATACCGTGAAAACGTGGCACGATCCTAAATAGTACAGGTGCTCCACGCATAATCGTAAATAAAGCAGTAAAGCATGGCATAAGTACATTATAGTAATAAAGCCCCAAACTACTTTGTGGCCCCAAGAAATAAAGTGTGAATCAAGCTCAAGCAAAGGGGGATTCATAGAGTCTCCCGTATGTGGATAGTGCGAATAGTCAAGGAACCTGTATCAATTACTTGGGGCCTACGGGACACAAGTGAGCGTGGAAGAACCAAATATTAGCTATTGCCCACCGATGCCTCTGCATTTGTTATATCTATTCCCAGCATTTTAATTATTAGTTGAAATTAAAGTCATGATCATCTCCACCATTAAGCATGTGCCAACCTTCCAACAACGATGGAACAACAACGACGCGAAGCAGCACCTGAGCAAGCAACTACGACTCGCAAGGCCAACTATCTATCAAACAACAAGCAATAGGATGTGTTCAAGGCAATATAGAGGCTGCAGGGAATATAAATGGTGCACGGAAACTAAAGCATCTCAACACGGATATCAATAGATCAACAGGAGGAAGTAAAGACTATAAAAGCAAAATAGGTAGAAAGGGGGAGATGCTCGCCTAGGAAACACTGCCGAAGATACATTATCCGAAGGACTTGTCGATACTCGCATACACTCAATGGCCTAATCCGTGAAGAACCAAAGCACTAAAAGAAACACCGAATGCACTACTTAATACTACGACAGACGATCGGGCATGATGCATGTATGATGTATGATATGGCAAAGATGCGATGCAACTAGGTAATTTTAAGCGGAACTAGGGTCCCTACAATTAATTATAAGGTTCAAGTTATGTAGATACCCCGCAATTTAAATGTTGTCTTATAAATGCAAAACATGGCATCGGTTCGCTATACCAATTTAAATGGAGCCAATATAGGACTAGAAAAAGCCCGCATATAGTCTCCATATTTAATTATGAGGTGAATCAACTGTACAACCCAGACCCGCGAAATATGTATGCAAGCATGTACAATTGATATGCAACAATTCATATAGATGTCAATTTATAAAATAGGGCTCAGATAAAGGGGTCACACATTGGCGTCTGGTGATCTTAGTTCGATGTGGTTTAGGTTCGGTCTCGAAGGGATCAGGCTTCGAACTCCGGGAACAAGGATCCAGGATCCGTGAGGAGATCTTGGTGTTCCGGCTCGGTGTACATGGTTTCATGTCAGGGCATCCATGACGGAGATCCTCAGTGGTTCCTCGAGTGGTGCCATGTTCCCTCTTCGAGAGTGTCGGCATCGGCCTCCACCAATATGAAGACAGCCTAGGCCGAGCAAGGTCGATCTTGGTAATATTCAGAGGTCACGTCAACGGGCAACAATGAACTTGATGAGATGGCCAGAGGCGCTATAGCTACAGAAACAATGACTGAGTGTCAAACTTCTGTCCTTGTGGGTATTCACACAAACGCGAGCACACATCTTTGAAAGAAAAACAACCGCCAGATTACAATCGGGGAGCATACACACACGCCACGATTTACTAGTTGCATTGCAACCAAGGTGGGCAGGAACACACCCTCTGACGGCATGATGCAGACGCGGGGTAGGAAACGTAGGGTCGGGCAGCGACCGCAGGAAGGAGACGGGGCAGGAGAGGGAGCGGAGGCAGCGACAAGGGACTGCGACGGAGGAGAGGGTGGAGGGGGCCCTGCAATCTTCAAGGGCACAAACATGATCTGCAGCGGCCAGAGACGAGCGTGAGGGCGGCAGTGACCACGGCTGCTGGAGGCGACTGCACGCGGCTGCCAGCTTGCCGGAGGCGGAGGTGGCAGCCATCGGACTCGAGGAAGAGGGAGGCGGCAACAGGGCTCGGTTGACGGCGATGTGCTCGTGGCGTTAGAGGAAGAGGAGAGACGGCCGCTCGCGGGGCGGTGTAGGCCGGTGAGGGAGATGAAGGCAGGGACGCGCCCCTATCGGCAAGGTCTCGGGCTCGAGGGTGAGGCGCAGGCGATGGAGAGGGTTGCTCGGATGGTGGCCATGGCGCCGAAAGGAGGACGCCGGGGCTCTGAGCGAGGATAGCGGCGCCTGATCTCCGGGAGACGCGGCGGCGACGCTTCCGTGCAGGGAGGACATCGAGGCTTGGTTGGGGAAAACGCGAGGAGAAGGAGTCGTGCGAGGAGCAGGGTCACAGGGAGGGGCCGTGTAACATCCCAAAGCTTTAATACAAGGTTATTAAGAACTAAAGCATCAAAATTAGGGTTAACAAAAACTTTTTCAATTGAAATTATCAAAACATTCATATGTGTGTGCATTTAAAAATAGGAGTTGTTTGAATTGCCATGTTTAAGTGATCCATTACTTGTAGAATGATTCTTAGGTGAAATAAACATCATCTAGATCATCCCCAAACAAATCCCAAAGAAAAACAAATCAAAATGAATAAAAGAAGCAAATGGTCATTTGTGCCATTTTAATCAGCATGCCTACTTTGGCTATTCCTAGTACTCAAAACCTAACAGAAACAATTATGGATCTTTGCACCCCTTGATAGTACACATAATGTTGTACCAAGGCCCACTTAGTGATATGCCAAAAACATTCAAACACTTTATTTAAATGGCATTTGAAAATTGAATCTATTTCATATGGGAAGATCCCACTATTTCAAAAACCACTCAAATGAGCTCAAATTTCAAAACCCAAGCACCCACAGAGTCTCAAGCTTATGCCTAGCACACCCACCAAAAATCTTTTCAAAATTCCAAACTAAGTTTCTTGTAGCCATTTCATCAAACACATGGCATGCATGAATTACACCTAATATCTAGCTTACTATTCTAAACAGGGTTTTGCACCCAATTCTCCTCAAAACACTCCCTCTGTCTCCAAATGATCTAACCATGCCATTATCACCCCCTCCCCTATCCCCTAGTGGCCATCCCAAGCCATGTCGAGCACATGCTGGCCGGCCGACCATGCCACCACCACAGCAGACCATCTCACCCCCTCTCACCATGTCTATAACCTAGCCCTCACCTCACCGCCACTTTCTGTCCCCTCCCCGAGCCGAGCCAGACCGTGGACCACCGCCAAACCGCCGCGCCCAGTGCGACTGCGCCATGCCGAGCACGCGCCAGAGCGCCGCGCCCGACACGCGTGCACAAGCCGCCGCTCGACCGCAGCCCGCGTCCACCGCTTCGCCACGACCCAGGGAGCACGCCGGACATGCCCGTTCGCCGCCCAACGCACCACAGCCACCGCTCGCCATGGACACCATCGTCTCTGCCGCTCAGAGCGCCAGCACAGCCCGACCGCATACCACCGCCCCTAGTCCCGCATTGATCATGTAGAGCACCGCCAGGAGACCAGCGACCGGCCCCTTCCTCGAGCCACGCCGCTAGCACGCTGTGCAACCCTCGCTAGAGTCGCCTGCCCATCCTTCTTGGTCGCATCATCGTCCTATAAATAGAGGCCACCCCGAGCCAGTTTTAGCACACCACTCACCTCCCCTCACCTCACTGACCGTTCCCCACCTATAGCCGGAGCAGCGTGAGCAGCCGTTTGCCGGAATTGCACCAGAGCAGGCCGCCTCTGGAGGAGAAGGGCACCGCTGATTGCGACCACCCCCGGAGCTGCTTCGACCATCCTTGAGCTTGCCGTCGACCACCAGTCCGTTTGCCCGCCTCACCGTCGTCGCTGGAGCCCTGGTACGCCCCCTGAGCACCCCCACTGAGCCGTTAGGGTTAGAGTTCGCCCGCGACAGGTCTGTTGTCGACGATGATCCCCAGCCGTTGATCCCCGTTGTAATCCAACGACCCACATCGCCCCGTACCGCTTCACGCGTTATGAGCCGCTGATCGGTGGACCCCACATCGGTGAGCCCGGTAGCCGTGTAGTGTCCTTTGCGGCTTAAGCGTTCTCGCGCAACCCAGTTAGTTTGAATTAGGATTTTTCTATTTTAGTTAAACCTAGTTCTGTCCCTTAGTTTAAAATTCAATTCAGAGAGATTTACAAACCCCAAATGGAGTGATTCCAATTTTGTTAGAAAGCTACTGAAAAGATCTACCCAAGCCCGTTGGATTTAATTCAATTAGAGTTAGAGATCTCTCTTAGTAAAAATAACAAGACAGAATCATTTGCACCTTGCAACATTTTTATAAAATCAACCATGATAGATTTTGAGTTGATTCCAACTCTCAAAAATCACATTTAACCATACCTATCTGAATATGTAATAATATTAAGGTTTACATGCAGTGACTTTGTACTAGTACCAAAATAATGCTATATAGGCATTTCTAGTCACTTTAAATCATTAAATAATGAACTTAAACCAAAGTAATTATGAACCAACCCTTAAATTACATTCCCACATGTTAAGATATGTGGTGATCACATGTGTCCACATGATCCCATATTTTAAGTGGTGAATATTAAATCTTAGTTAATTTTTAATGAGTAGAAATTACTTTTCTTAAATAAAAAGAATGAAACAAGTTAATAAAACTTGTGATGCTTGTGATGATAATAGATCATCAAATGTATGCCTTAGAGTGCTAATTAGACTAGTTAAGTATTGTTTGGTGATTGTGTATACCGTATGTATTTATAGAAGATAGTAAAGACCAAGCTTATGAGGAGGAGGAGTTCTACCAAGAGGAGGAAGACAACTTCAACCACTGCACCAACCAAGGCAAGATATTATTAGCAAGCTAGGATTAAGCTAGATGAATGAGCAAAGATGCCTTAGGCATGCTTTGGTTAGACTACTTTAACTACTCTTTACCCCAAGTACTGATTTCAAGCTTTACTTCCTTTACTTCACCCAAAGTCCTTTACTTGTTTTGAAGGTAGCATAAAGAGTATAAAACTTGACCTATTTTAGATAACTTTAGATGTCGCTCTATGGCATGAGATTGATCCCATCTTTCCACCTTAGTGAACACTCTTAACTTAGTAGTTTAGAGTAGATAAAAACTTGAGTCACTTAGATGGGAACACTAGGTGAAAATGAATTATGAAAACCTTGGAATGATGAGTCATTCTATTGAGATGTTTTGACATGTGTTGAGAAACAAAAATGTTTTATGATGATGAAAATGTTGAGGCATGAGCCTTAGCCCTTTTATAAAACTGATGGTTGGATTCGGATGCGATACCATTCCAAATTTACTGTAGAACCACAATACCTGAATTGGGTAAGGCTTAGCCGGAAGTTTATATGCATTAGTATTAGTTCCCTCGCGGGAGAGGTTTGAGCTAAGGCTACCTCTCAATGTTGTCCACCTATGCAGTGCCCAAGATGACAGATGGTCATGGTTGGAAGGCCATGCTCATAGGAGAGGTGCTTATACTAGGGTGTGTAAAGGAAAGGTTATGTTTGATTATCTGCATACTAAGTATGACGATTCAGGGTTATCCCTGACAGATGTATCGAATCTTGTGGTCAAAGTGTACCACCTCTGCAGAGTGTCAAACTATTCGAATAGCCGCGCCCGCGGTTATGG
This sequence comes from Avena insularis, assembly GCA_023614405.1. Classification (NCBI taxonomy): domain Eukaryota; kingdom Viridiplantae; phylum Streptophyta; class Magnoliopsida; order Poales; family Poaceae; genus Avena; species Avena insularis. The sequence goes on from CM042696.1 coordinate 388,101,301, forward strand.
ACAGTTGGAATGGCCATACTATTTCGTTGTTAGATGTTTTCAAAATAACTTATGAAAGGAATGATGAATCTTGACTTGACAACAACAGGCTTGTGTTTATGGAACTAGCTTCCCAACTTAGGTGATTCTAGAACTTTATTTTATCTTTCTTTGCTTCTGAACTGAGCTTAGGTATCAAACTTAACTTTATAGTTAAACTAAGAGTTAGCACTTTACCTTAGAACTATACTACTTGTTAGTGGTAGTTTGCGAGTACTTAAAGAGTACTCATGGCTTTTGTCCCTGGCTATTCTCATGGCCAGACTATGAAGGAGACTACCAAGATGATGGCCGGTGGGAATGGCTATGATAACTAGGACTATCTGCCTTCGTCAGCATTGCCTGTGCCTCTGAAGATGGACCCCACCGCTACGCTTATCTTTTATTTCCGTTGCTTGTTGTATTAAGACTAGATCATGAGATCCTTATTTGTTTAAGACCTTATGTATGGTTTGTAATGGATGATGTACTGTGATATCCAATCCGTTATGTCTCGCAAAAATGGTAATCCTAGGATTGCGAGGTATGGCATAACGGGCATCGGGGATTAAAAATCCGGGTGTTGACAAGTTGGTATGAGAGCCATCCTGACCATAGGAGACCCTAGTTAGAATGGACGTCCAAACAAAAACTTAATTTCCAAACCAAAGTGAGTATTTATGAAAAAAAATGTTTCCTCTCTTATCCTTGGGAATTCATTCTTTCTCAAAAATTCATGTTCCTCAAAATTCTTACATTACTACTTAAAATTTGACACACTTGATCACTTCACTAATTTCCTCATCCTTAATTCTTGTAGATGGAGACTCAGTTCAGCAAGTTCTACCAGTTGGGAAACGGAGGCCAACTGATCTTCGAGAGGGATCTGGATTCACTGTCGTAGTTACTAGGACCCCCACATCCGGAGTTTCTTGGAGATCAACTTCCAGGACCCCCAGGAGGAGATTTACAGTGGCTAGTCACCGCTGATCTTAGAGGAAGCACCGAAGCACCAACATCCGGGAGAATCCAGTTCTCCGTGAGAGAGAACAACTGGCTAGATGGATTAGCCAGGGAAATGCATGAAGCTCTCGCACGTCTATGTGCCCTCAGTGTCAACCAACTCCAGGGAACCTGTTTTGCTTACTATGCAAGACGTGACTTTATGGGAATGCCGATGGAGATGCCAAGTCACCCAGAGTTGAGGCGTCAAGTGGATAATCTTGACTTCTTACTGCACGACAAATATCATGAACTGGACAATGCCAGGGAGTTAGCCAACCAGAACCGTGCCATTGCCGACCAGAAGGCCTAGACTTTCACACTGCTCGTCCAAGATCACCAGTTCTTCGCCGCCAGCGTGCAAAGAAGGATCGCACCATCTCCCGTCTTCGCAAGAAGGTGGCCGACCTCGAGAAGACCGTCAAGGAGGAAGAAGCTCAGCTTGCCGCAAAGGAAGAAGAAGAGGAGGGTGAACACATCCAGGGAGACATGGATTCTTACCTCAACAATGATGATGAATTTCTGAAGAAGGATGCTGTGGACTTCTACACTGACGATCAGGTCTCCGACTTCATCGACGATGAGTGGATGCACTAGAGCACTGTTGTAGCATGAGATGTATTGGTCCCACTGTATCATAGCTTGCAGAATGGTTCTTCAAAGCATCGGTTTTCCTTTGATTGTTGTGGTGTGTGTTTGTATCGTGTGCTTGTTAGCATGAATGAAATGAAGTTAGTGACAAAACCTGAGTCAAACTCAAAGTTTTAGCTTGAAACCAAAACAATGAACCTTAGAACTTTCCCTCTTACTCCTTTATCTATCTGAATCTTCAGATGACTCGTGGAAACCAAGGAGGGAGCAGCTCGTCGCAAGACCCAATGCTGCAGATCTTACAGAATCTCATCGCAAACAGAGAAGTAAGCAGGGCAGAACGCCAAGCTAACTTAGCAACATTGCAGCAGATTGCCCAGATGGCTCTCAACAACCAGAACCACGGAAACCAGGATCACCATGGATCCAAACTCAAAAACTTCCAGAATACCAATCCCCCAATCTTCAACCAAGATGAAAACCCACTAGATGCAAATGACTGGTTACATACAATGGAAAACAACTTAGAAGTTGCAGGAGTTGATGACAACGAGAAAGTTCTCTTTGCCAGTCACTATCTGGCAGGAGATGCAAGAGCTTGGTGGACTAGTATCCGCAATATGAACCATGGTCAAGTGATGACATGGGAATCTTTCAAAACAAAGTTCAGCCGCACCCACGTGCCACAAGGCCTAGTCACTAGACTAAGAGATGAGTTTCACAACTTGAAGCAAGGCAGAATGACTATGGTGGAATATCGTGACATATTCCTGTCGCTTGCAAGATATGCCCATGATGAGATCAACACAGAGGTGAAGAAGAAGAAGGAGAGATTCCTGAACGGACTGCATGATGAGATGCACACTGTCCTCGTCAACATCCGATTCGAGGATCTCGAAGAGCTAGTCGGCTCTGCCATTCAGATGGAAGGGAAGATTAACCAGGCAAACGACAACCACAAACGTCGTATGATGCAGCAATCAGGATCCAGCAGTCACCAGAAGTACCGACCCAACCCCTCACCAGGATATGCCCCAAGGAACAACCGACCCCCAATGTCTCGCCCAAGCTACACCAACCGTAGGGGAGAAATCGAAGTCGGAGAAGCAGTCACAACTCGGCAATGCCAACAATTTCAACCGTGCCTCCCAAGAACAACAACAACCGCACCCGGAATCAGCAATGCGTACTGTTGTTGCAGCAAAGGACAAGTCCCAGATCACGTGTTTCGAGTGTGGAGTGAAGGGTCACTACTCCAATGAGTGTCCCAAGAAGACTGCAGCCACTGACAATGTGAATGCCCCAGCTCAACAGCAATGTCGTGTTCAACCAGGGAGAAGGTTTGCCCCAGGGAACCCTCACAACCATAACGGTCGTCTCTTCCACATGAATGCCGAAGAAGCCCAAGAAGCGCCAGATGTAGTGCTGGGTATGTTTTCTGTCAACTCAGTTTTAGCAAGGGTATTGTTTGATTCGGGAGCATCGCATTCATTTGTCACCGAAGAATTTGCATGCACTAGTAAGATTCACCCAACCAACCTGAAGCATGTCATGATAGTTCAAATCCCTGGATCAACTACAAAAGCTAGAAAAATTTGCAAAGCTGTACCTATCAGAATTCATGGGATAGATTTTTATGCCAACCTAATTGTACTTGGAACCAAAGGATTGGAAATAGTACTAGGTATGGAGTGGATGTCAAGGCATAAAGGAATGATAGACTGTGCTAAGAAAGCCATCACCATGACCAGTAGTTCTGGAGTAACAGTAGAGCATATATCTGAAACCTTACCTCGCCAATTCAAGTGCAACAAGAGTCTAGCCCTACCCACCATAGACCAAGTACTAGTAGTCTGTGAATACCACGACGTATTCCCAGATGAATTGCCAGGTATGCCCCCAGATAGGGATATTGAGTTCATTATTGAGCTAATCCCCGGAACCGGACTCATAGCCTAGAGACCCTATAGCATGAACCCCTCATAGTTAGTTGAGTTGAAGAAGCAGTTAGATGCCATGTTAGCAACAGGCTTGATTCAGCCAAGCGCTTCGCCATGGAGATCACTAGTGTTATTCGTCGACAAGAAAGATGGAGGCAACCGTCTGTGTATAGATTACAGAAAATTGAATGACGTCACCGTCAAGAATAAGTATCCCTTGCCAAAGATAGAGGATCTATTTGATCAGTTGACTGGAGCCCAAGTATTCTCAAAGATTGATCTTAGGACTGGTTATCACCAACTTAAGATTTGTACAACGGATATTCTGAAGACCGCCTTTACTACTCACTATGGTTTATACAAGTATACGGTTATGTCTTTTGGATTAACCAATGCCCCTGCTTATTTCATGAATCTCATGAATAAGATCTTCATGAATTTCCTAGATAAGTTTGTAGTTGTGTTTATCGACGACATCCTTATCTACTCCAAGTTAGAGGAAGAGCATGAGCAACATCTAAGAATCATCCTAGAAACCCTGAGAGAGCATCGGTTGTATGCCAAGTTCAGCAAGTGTGAGTTTTGGCTGAAAGAAGTAGGATTCCTAGGACATATTGTGTGTGCCGGAGGAGTCTCTGTTGATCCTGCCAAGATCAGAGATGTCGAAGCATGGGAAGTCCTAATCACTCAAACCCAAGTCCGTTCATTTCTCGGATTAGCGGGATACTACCGCAAGTTCGTCGAAGGATTCTCGAGCATCGCCAGACCCATGACCCAATTGTTGAAGAAGGACAAGAAGTTTGAATGGACTGACAAATGTGAAGCCAGTTTTCAGGAGCTAAAGAAGAGATTGATATCAGCCCCAGTATTGATCATGCCAGACATCAAGAAGCCGTTTGATGTATATTGTGATGCATCCAAGATTGGTATCGGATGTGTATTGATGCAAGAAGGCAAAGTCATCGCGTATCTGTCTCGACAACTGAAGCAGCATGAGCAGAACTATCCAACCCATGATCTTGGAATAGCAGCCATAGTTTTGGCATTGAAGACATGGCGTCATTATCTGATGGATAATCGCTGTGAGATTTACTCGGATCATAAGAGCTTGAAGTATATTTTCACTCAGAAGGAGCTGAATATGAGGCAAAGGAGATGGATAGAGTTAATCAAGGATTATGACCTTGACATTCACTATCACCCCGGCAAAGCTAATGTGGTAGCGGATGCTCTTAGCAGATTGCCGTGCAGGCTTAACACCATGATCAAGGAGAAGCAGCCAAGTTTGTATGAGGAGTTGGAGCAGTTTAGAACTGAGCTGGTTAGCAAAGGATTCTTAGCTAGCATTGAACTTCAACCCACTTTGATTAGCCAAATCAAGGAAGCTCGGAAGGGAAATGAAAGTATCGACGGAATCAAACATCGTATTGGTACAGGAAAGCTACCTGGGTTCACCGAAGACGAAGAAGGAGTTCTGTGGTACAAAGGACGTATCTGTGTGCCAAAAGATTCAGAACTGAAGCAGGTTATCATGAAGGAAGCTCATGGTACTCTTTATTCTATCCACCCCGGAGGAACGAAGATGTATCATGATTTGAAAGAGCAATTTTGGTGGCACAAGATGAAGAGGGAAATCGGAAGCTACATCGCCAAGTGTGACATCTGTCAAAGAGTCAAAGCAGAGCACCAGAGACCTGCAGGACTGTTGCAACCATTGCAGATTCTGGAATGGAAATGGGATTCCATAGGAATGGACTTTATCACCGGTTTGCCTACTTCTAGTAGGGGAAATGACTCAATCTGGGTCATAGTTGATAGACTGTCCAAGGTAGCCCACTTCATACCTGTCAAGACTACCTACCAGAGTGTGAAGCTAGCAGAGCTGTACATTGCTAGGATTGTTAGTCTGCATGGAACCCCCAAGACCATAGTATCAGATCGAGGAACCTAGTTTACCTCGAGATTTTGGTAGAAAGTGTAGGAAGGATTAGGCACCAAGTTGAACTTCAGCACCGCGTATTAACCGCAAACAGATGGACAGACTAAGAGAGTCAACCAAATCCTAGAAGATATGTTAAGAGCTTGTGTGTTGGAATATGGATCAAAATGGGAAGACTGCCTTCCTTTCGTAGAGTTCTCATATAACAACAGTTATCAAGCTAGTTTGCAAATGGCACCATTTGAGTTCCTATACGGAAGAAAGTCCCGTACCCCTTGGAATTGGTCACAAGTAGGAGAGAGTCAGATCTTTGGACCCGACATTCTCTGAGAAGCCGAAAAGAAAGTTCACAAAGTCCGTGAGCACCTCAAGACCGCCCAATCCAGACAGAAGAGTTATGCTGACAAGAGAAGGAGAGACCTAACTTTCAATGTCAGAGATTTTGTATATCTCAAGGTTTCACCGTCGAAAGGAACCCAACGCTTTAGTCTGAAAGGAAAGTTAGCCCCCAGATATATCGGGCCCTTCAAGATTCTGAACCGTCAAGGAGAAGTATCGTATCAACTGGAACTACCTGAAGAGATGTCAGCCATCCACAATGTGTTCCATATCTCGTTACTTCGCAAATGCCTGGAAGTACCAGAGAAGACTGGTGTTTTCAAGAACATCGATCACAGAGCTATGGAGATCAACAATGACCTGACGTATCGTGAAGTGCCCATCCGTATCTTAGAAGAAGCTTACAGAACCACCAAGACCAGAAGTATCAAATTTCTCAAGATTCAATGGAGCAACCATACCGAAGAAGAAGCCACTTAGGAGCGAGAAGATTACATTAGGATAGAGTTCCCAGATCTCTTTAGTTCCTAGTTTTCTTTGTAAATCTCGGGACGAGATTTTGTTTAAGGGGGGAAGGTTTGTAACATCCCAAAACTTTAATCCAAGGTTATTAAGATCCAAATCATCAAAATTAGGGTTAACAAAAACTTTTTCAATTGAAATTATCAAAACATTCATATGTGTGTGCATTTAAAAATAGGAGTTGTTTGAATTGCCATGTTTAAGTGATCCATTACTTGTAGAATGATTCTTAGGTGAAATAAACATCATCTAGATCATCCCCAAACAAATCCCAAAGAAAAACAAATCAAAATGAATAAAAGAAGCAAATGGTCATTTGTGCCATTTTAATCAGCATGCCTACTTTGGCTATTCCTAGTACTCAAAACCTAACAAAAACAATTATGGATCTTTGCACCCCTTGATAGTACACATAATGTTGTACCAAGGCCCACTTAGTGATATGCCAAAAACATTCAAACACTACATTTAAATGGCATTTGAAAATTGAATCTATTTCGTATGGGAAGATCCCACTATTTCAAAGACCACTCAAGTGAGCTCAAATTTCAAAACCCAAGTACCCATAGAGTCTCAAGCTTATGCCTCGCACACCCACCAAAAATCTTTTCAAAATTCCAATCTAAGTTTCGTGTGGCCATTTCATCAAACACATGGCATGCATGAATTACACCTAATATCTAGCTTTACTATTCTAAACAGGGTTTTGCACCCAATTCTCCTCAAAACACTCCCTCTATCTCCAAGTGATCTAACCATGCCATTATCACCCCCTCCCCTATCCCCTAGTGGCCATGCCAAGCCATGCCGAGCACATGCTGGCCGGCCAACCATGCCACCACCGCAGCAGACCATCTCGCACCCTCTCACCATGTCTATGAGCGAGCCCTCACCTCACCGCCACTCTTTGTCTCCTCCCTGAGACGAGCCAGACCGTGGACCACCGCCAAACCGCCGCGCCCAGTCTGTTGCTCCATGCCGAGCCGCCTTGAGCGCCACACGCTGCACGCCGCCAAGCCGCCGCTCGACCGCAGCCCGCGTCCACTGCTTCGCCACGACCCAGGGAGCACGCCGGACATGCCTGTTCGCCGCCCAACGCACCACAGCCACCACTCGCCGTGGACACCGCCGTCTCTGCCGCTCAGAGCGCCAGCACCGCCCAACCGCATACCACCGCCCCTAGTCCTACATTGATCACGTAGAGCACCGCCAGGAGACTAGCGACCGCCCCTACCTCGAGCCACGTCGCTAGCACGATGTGCAGCCCTCGCCGGAGTTGCCTGCCCATCCTTCTTGGTCGCGTCGTTGTCCTATAAATAGAGGCCACCCCTAGCCAGTTTCAGCACACCACTCACCTCCCCTCACCTCACTGACCGTTCCCCACCTCTAGCCGGAGCAGCATGAGCAGCCGTTCACCGGAATTGCACCAGAGCAGGCCGCCTCTGGAGGAGAAGGGCGCCGCTGATTGCGACCACTCCCGGAGCTGCTTCGACCATCCTTGAGCTCGCCATCGACCACCAGTCCGTTTGCCCGCCTCGCCGTCGTTGCTGGAGCCCTGGTACGCCCCCTGAGCACCCCCACTGATGTTGAGAGGCCGAGTGTGGGACTGTCAACACCCGGATTTTTAATCCCAGATGCCCATTATACCATACCTCGCAATCCCAGGATTACCATTTTTGCGAGACATAACGGATTGGATATCACAGTACATCATCCATTATAAACCATACATAAGGTCTTACACAAATAAGGATCTCATGATCTAGTCTTAATACAACAAGCAGTGGAAATAAAAGATAAGCGTAGTGGTGGGGTCCAACTTTAGGGGCACAGGCAATGCTGACGAAGGCAGATAGTCCTAGTTATCATAGCCATCCTGCTGGCCATCATCTTGATAGTCTCCTTCATAGTCTGGCCATGAGAATAGCCAGGGACCAAAAGCCATGAATACTCGTTAAGTACTCGCAAACTACCACTAACAAGTAGTATAGTGCTAAGCTAAAGTGCTAAATCTAAGTTTAACTATAAAGTTAAGTTTGAAACCTAAGCTGAGTTCTGAAGCAAAGAAAGATAAAACAAAGTTCTAGAATCACTTAAGTTGGGAAACTATTGTCATAAACACAACCCTGTTGTGGTCAAGTCAAGATTCGTCATTCATTTCATAAGTTGTTTGGAAAACATCTGACAACGAAACAGTATGGCCATTCCAACTGTCCATAACCGCGGACGCGGCTATTCGAATAGTTTGACACTCTGCAGAGGTGGTACACTTTCACCACAAGATTCGATACATCTATCAGGGATAACCCTGAATCATCATACTTAGTATGCAGATAATCAAACGTAACCTTCCATTTACACACCCTAGTATAAGCACCTCTCCTATGAGCATGGCCTCTCAACCATGACCATCAGTCATCTTGGGCACTGCATAGGTGGACAACATTGAGAGGTAGCCTCAGCTCAAACCTCTCCATGAGAACTAATACTAATGCATATAAATTTCCAGCTAAGCCTTACCCAATTCAGGTAGTGTGGTTGTACGGTAAATTTGGAATGGTATCGCATCTGAATCCAACCATCAGTTTTATAAAAGGGCTAAGGCTCATGCCTCAACATTTTCATCATCATAAACCATTTGTGTTTCTCAACACATGTCAAAACATCTCAATAGAATGACTCATCATTCCAAGGTTTTCATAATTCATTTTACCAAGTGTTCCCATCTTAGTGACTCAAGTTTTTGATCTACTCTAACCTACTAAGTTAAGAGTGTTCACTATGGCGGAAAATGGTGGGATCAATCTCATGCCACAGAATGACATCTAAAGGGTTCTAAATAGGTCAAGTTTTATACTTTTTATGCTACCTTCAAAACAAGTAAAGAACTTTGGATAGAGTAAAGGAAGTAAAGCTTGAAACTAAGACTGGGATGAAATACTAGTCAAGGTAGTATAACTCAATCATGACTAAAGCATCTTTGCTAAACCATCTAGTTCAATCCTAGCTTGCTAACCATTATACTTGCAAGTGTTAGCTTGCCTTGGTTGGTGCAGTGGTTGAAGTTTTCTTCCTCTTCTTCTTTGTAGAACTCCTCCTCCTCGTAGACTTGGTCGGTACTATCATCTATAAATACATATGGAGTACACAATCACCAAACAGTACTCAACTAGTCTAATTAGCATTCTAAGACACACATTTGATGATCTATTATCATCTCAAACATCACCAGTTTAATTCAATAGTTTCATCCTTTGTATTTTAGAAAAAGTAATTTCTACTCATTGAGAAATTAACTAAGATTTAATATTCACAACTTAAAATATGGGATCATGTGGACACATGTCATCACCACATATTCTAACATGTGGGAATGTGATTTAAGGGTTGGATCATAATTACTTTGGTTTAAGTTCATTATTTAATGATTTAAAGTGACTAGAAATGCCTATATAGCATTATGTTGGTACTAGTCCAAAGTCACTGCATGTAAACCTTAATATTCTTACATATTCAGATAGGTATGATGAAATGTGAATTTTGAGAGTTGGAATCAACTCAAAATCTATCTTGGTTGATTTTATAAAAATGTTGCAAGGTGCACATGCTTATGTTTTGTTATTTTTACTAGGAGAGATCTATAACTCTAATTGAATTAAATCCAACGGACTTGGATAGATCATTTCAATACCTTTCAGACAAAATTGGTATCATGCAATTTGGATTTGTCAAACTCCCATAATTGAATTTTAAAATAGTGGACAGAAACTAGATTAACTCTAAATAGAAAAAACTAAATTTGAAACTTTAATACGTGCGGGAACTAACTGGGCCGGCCCATCTACGCACAGTGCGTGCAGCGGGCTGCCTGACATGGGGGCTCCACTGGTCAGCGCCACAATTTACCCGAAGCGGTATCTAGCATCCTAGACCACACGATCTAAAGACGATCAAACGGTGGGAGGTCATCGTCGATGACGGATTACTCCAGCGAGAACCTGACCAAGACGCAGCAGTCGGCGTCAGTTGGGGGCATACCAGGGCTCTAGCAAGGTCGGTGAGGCGGGCAAACGGGCTGGTAGACGACAACGAGGTGAGGCGCAGTTGCGGTGGAGCTTGGGGTGCCCTAAATCGCAGACGCCCTTCTCCTCCTGCTGCGGCAGCTTCGGCTCCAATTCCGGCGACACGGAGCTCGAGCGGCTTTGGCTAGAGGTGGGTAAGGTTCAGAGAGAGGTGGGAAGTGAGTGAGTGTGGAGAAAAGAGGCTGGGGTGGCCGCTTTATATAGGGTCGACGAGGGGGCAAAGCGGGCGACGGTGAGGTCATCGGTGACGATGATGCGGGGCTCTCCCGGCATGGGCGAGGGTGGCGATGGATGCTCTGTCCCCCGACGATCCTCTGAGGCTTAAAGGCGCGGCAAGGCGGAGTCTCTACTGGTCGGGAGCATGCGGTGAACGGCGCGCGGACGGCGGTGTTCGACGCGGTTCCTCCGGGCTGCTGGTCACTAGGCGGTGAACGACGATGTCTGGGCGGTTGCTGGGCCTGCTGCGGGTGCTGACACACAAGGCTACGGCTAGGCAAGGTCGATGCTGCTCAAATGGAGAGGAAGAGAGAGTTAGGGCCGGGGTTTTAGCTGGAGCAGACAGGGGAGAGGGAGAGAGAGTTAGGGCCGGGGTTTTAGTTGGGGGAACAAGGGGACCAAGTTAGTCCCAAATGGAGACCAAAGCTACTGCTCACTATAGTGTTTTAGGTTTTGTGAGATTTGTGTCTACTACCTGTTTGATGAAATGGCCGCAGGAAGCAAAAGTTTGAATTTTGGTTTCCAAAATTTTGAGTGATCTCCACTAGTACTAGATAGCCTGTGGTTGCAAGGGTTTTGAAAATGGAGTTCAAATGGATGGTTTTTGAAATAGGAATGATCTAGGCATATGCATTGAATTCAATTTTCACATGCCATTTAAAATAAGTATTTGAATGTTTTTAGTAGATCAAAAAGTGGGCCTTGGTACCTCATTATATGTACTAGCAAGGGGTGTAAAGATCTAGAAGTATTTCTGTTGAGAAATGAGTGCTAGGAACACTCAAAGTAGTGTAGTGGATTAAAATGACCAAAATGACCATTCCTCATTTTTATTTGTTTCTGATTTGATTTCTTTGCGATTTTCTTGGGAAATATTTAGATGATGTTTAATTTACCATACAAACATTTTACAACCAAAGAATCACAGAACCATGGCAATTCAAATCAATTTCTAAATTACATGCACATACACACGAATGCTTTCATTTTTAATTTGGTAAAGTTTTTGTTAACCCTAATTTTGATGATCTGGATCTTGATAAGCTTGGATTGAAGTTTTGGGATGTTACAGGGACATTGCGTGCGTGCTGCGTGTGCGCATCTGTGTGCCACAACTGATGGTGGCAGCGGGGTGGTGTGCAACGACGAGTGTGGTGGCGGTTGCAAGTGTAGCTAGGGTTTGGTTTAGGTCCGGGATTGGGCCTGGGGATAGGTGGGGTAGATTTAGGGTTTGGTTACGATGGGTAGTAGGTTGCCGGTTGGGCCTTTTGGGCCTGGCTGGCTGCCTCCCCTAAAAATACTCTTATTTCTTTATTTTTATTTTAGAATATTTTGTAAATAGTTTTTAGACAAATAAAAGATCTGAAAAAGACCAGGATTTTACATTTGAAATAGAGAGGGGGTATTTAGAAAACAAAGATAGGATTTTGGAAAATAGATTTAGGCACAAAAATGCATGATGATATGATGATGCTCAAATGCAATGTGGCATGATGACATGAGCATGCGATCATGATGATGCACAAAATAGAAATAGCAAGCGATTTTATAGTAGCGGTTTTACCGGGGTGCTACACGTTCATCGTCCTCAAGACTATTAGTAGAATCTTTCTAGATACTAAGAATGGAAAAGGAGATCCAACGGTTAATAATGTTTGGATTTGCCAGTCTTGATCCAACGGTCAATGTTCAAAGTTAATCCGTACACTATGTAGTTGTATGGTATTGTAAGAGATAAGACAAGATAAATATAAGATAAGAAGTACTACAAATGGCTGATCTAATGGTTGGTCTCGTAGGAGGGAGGTGCTTGAGAGTTAACACGGTTGGTGGAAGTACAAGTTACATCAAGGACCTCGTAAAACTGAAAATTGCATCCAAGTCCATGTGTTTAGCACAAGGACCCTCATACTGACCAATGAAGTGTGTGTTTTTAGGTTTGTGTATACCAGTGTTCATTGTGATAAAGACTATGAGTAGAATCTTTCTAGATGCTAAGAATGGAAAAGAAGATCCAATGGTTAGCAATGTTTGGATTTCCCCATCTTGATCCAACGGTCAGTGTTCAAAGTTAATCCATACACTATATAGTGGTATGGTATTGTAAGAGATAAGACAAGATAAAGATAAGATAAGAAGTACTACGAATGGCCGGTCTAATGGTAGGTCTCGTAGGAGCGAGGTGCTTGAGATTTTACACGGTGGGTGGATGTACAAGTTACATCAAGTACCTCATAAAAATTAAAATTTCATCCAAGTCAATGCATTTAGCACAAGGACCCTGAAACTAAGCAATGAAGTGTGTGTTTTGAGGTTTGCGCATACAAGCGTTCATCGTGCTAAAGACTATCAGTAGAATCTTTCTAGATGCTAAGAATGGAAAAGAAGATCCAATGGTTGGCAATGTTTGGATTTGCTAGTCTTAATCCAGCGGTCAATCTTCAAAGTTAATTTGTACACTATGTAGTCGTATGGTATTGTAAGATATAAGACAAGATAAAGATAAGATAAGAAGTACTATGAATGGCCGATCAAATGGTAGGTCTCGTAGGAGTGAAGTGTTTGAGAGTTAACATGGTCGGTGGAAGTATAAGTTACATGAAAAACCTCAAAAAAATTTAAATTTGCATCCAAGCCCATGCATTCAGCACAAGGACTATCAAACTGAGCAATGAAGTGGTTGTTTTGAGGCTTGTGCATACTAGCATTCATCCTTCTCAAGACTATAAGTAGAATCTTTCTAGATGCTAAGAATGGAAAATAAGATCCAACGTTTAGCAATGTTTTGATTTGCCAAACTTGATCCAACGGTCAATGTTCAAAGTTAATCCGTACACTATACAATGGTATGGTATTGTAAGAGATAAGACAAGACAAAGATAACATAAGAAGTACTATGAATGGCCGATCTAATGGTAAGTCTCGTAGGAGTGAGGTGCTTAAGAGTTAACACGGTTGGTGGAAGTACAAGTTACATCAAGGACCTCATAAAAAATGAAAATTACATCCAAGTCCACGCATCTAACACAAGGACCCTGAAACTGAGGAATGAAGTGTGTGTTTTGAGGTTTGCGCATACTAGTGTTGATCGTGCTAAAGACTATCAGTAGAATCTTTCTAGATGCTAAGAATGGAAAAGAAGACCCAAAATTTAGCAAAGTTTGGATTTGCCAGTCTTGATCAAATGGTGAATGTTCCGTACCCTATATAGTGGTATGGTATTGTAAGAGATAAGACAAGATAAAGATAAGATAAAGATAAAATAAAGATAAGATAAGAAGTACAGTATGATGAATGGACGATCTTTTGAATAACATTTTGTCTTGATGTTTGGGAAGCAAGTGAAAATTTCAAAAACCGGAAAAGTTTGAATTTTTGTGTCGCCAAGGATGAAAGTGGTTTCCTTCCTATGTACTCCTCGTACCTACTCCACACAAACGCACGGCTGCCGAACACACCAGATACACAGAGCCACCGTACCAAGGCACATGTGCACAGCGCCACGCTGTGGACGAGGGAGAGATCAGTTGGGCTAGTGCGTGTGAGGAAAGGAGAGGAGAGATGGAGGATAGCTAAGGAGAGAGAAAACACACGATTTGTTTTGCGTGCATAGGTCCTGAAATTTACTACTAGTAGAGTGTAGTACACTGTAAGGCCACAGGAGTACCTCGTGTCAGGAACACATCATAACTTTGTTCTGACATGGAATTGCCTTCAACTCCTCTTCGCTGCCGCTTTCTTCCCCTGCCAATGTTTTATTCTCTCAGCATGTACATCACATGGAAAGAGGTGAACATATGTCTAATCAAAGAAATATACTCCTACTACTAGTGTACTATTGGTAAGTTGCACGTGTCCTGCACGTGAGACTCAGATAATGGACGTCTGACATATTATGACTATATAAAATTATAGGTAAAGTAAAAAATATATAAATTTGATCAAGATATATAAAGTATGGGTGTATATTTGGTCCTTGTACTTTGTATATCATATAGATTTCAATGATTATTAGCTATCTAAAACTTGAAAATTTTGGTAACATGGTCTAGAGAAACGAGGGAGAAGATTCTAGAATGCTGGAGAAGTGTGTTTTGATTTTTGTGCATAACATTCATTGTGATGAAGACTATCAATAAAATCTTCTAGATGCTAGAATGGAAAAGAAGATCCAATGGTTGGAAATGTTGGGATTTACGAGTCTTGATCCAACGGTCAATATTCAAAGTTATTCGTACACTATATAGTGGTAAGATAAGATACGTATTCGCTTTTTCCCTAATAAGGACATCCACAATGTGTAAAAAGCACACCTTAAAGCATAGTATGTGACATCCGCTAAGGTTCACCTTATATATTATGGAGAAAATAATGTTATCTTTAAGCCTAAGGTGCACCTCAAGCTTCTGGGTTGCCCATAGAGAATAGAAAAATTATTTCCTCTCTCCCAATTTCATGTGATCGTTTTCAAAAGGGGTTAAAAATTTTCAAGATGAAAAATCATAGCAAGATTTCAAACCAGTAGTCGAAGTTGTTTGTGGTTTCTAATATATTAATTGACTACTCGATGGGTACCTCCAAAAGATTTTTTCATAAAAATTCTAAATAAACCTACAATTTATTACTTGTAGTTCAAATTCGACCTTATTTTGATACATTGACATGAAGTCATTCATGTGGGTGGAGTTAGCTAGGAAGATAGAAAACTCATAAAACATCGGAATCGCAAGTACAACATGTTGTTGACCCACTATATATGTCTGAAACTTGTCTTGTGGCATTTAGATCTAATATTCTTCGGGCTTTGTTTGTGGAAAAGAACAATCTCGTCATCACTCGGAAAATTGAGAATGTTTTTTCTTGATAGTTGGATACACACACCAACAACATTATTTACTACAAGAATATGTACTCATCTACCTCTAAAATGACATTTAATTCAAGAGCAATATATCGTTCTTACTTGTAGTTCAAGTTTGACCTAATTTCGTTAAATTTTCAAGATGAAATTTTAATGTATAGGTTCGCAGAGGTTCACTTTGAATCTACACACTAAAAGATGACTAGATACATAACCTTCACAAACCTAAAACATCTTATATTTTGAAATGAAGGGAGTACTACTTACTATACTACGAGTAAGCTCCACCGTTTAGACAGTGTCTAAACGATATGATCCATGGGACCTACTAATCTGAAGATGCTATCTTTTGCATAGGAGTTTTATAGCGTGGTCATACACTACCAAGTGGGCCCATAATTTGCTTTTTCTTCCTTAGGGCATCCGCAATGTGTAAAAAACACACCTTAAAGCATATGTGGCATCCGCTAAGGTTCACCTTATACATTGTGGAAAAAAATTGCCTCAAGCTTGTGGGTTGGCATAGAGAATAGAAACATCATTTCTCCTCTCTCCTCTCTCTTTCAAGGAGCAATATGATAAGCTATGTGGGTCATACCTTGTGGCAAATGTTGACCTTATACATTGTGGTAATTTCCATATAAGCCGGGTGGGTCCCACATTATGGATTCCCTTAGACACTTGTGCCTTGTACTCCCTTCCCCACTATGCTAGACTCATGGGTCCTAAACTATGATGTGGATATGGCCATGACCATGATTGGTCGCTCAAGCCAATTTATCGTTATGCAAATAATAATTACTGCTGGCATTTTTCAAAACTATTCTTGGCCCATTACATATTCGCCGTCCGGGTTCCTTCAAAAGAATTTTGGAAATTTTCAAGAGTAATAGTCTATCGCGCTCACATGTATTCAAGTTTGACCTAATTTCGGTTTATCGGCATAGAGTCATTTAAGTGAGTGGAGCTTTGGCTTGGATGTTTGAAAAATCCTTAAACTTGGTAAAATGTAAGAAAGAATTGTCCACTTTGTATGAAAATTTGTTGGGGGGCATTCTTTGTTCTTTAATTTATTCTACCACTAAAATATTTGAAAAACTCACTTCACGGTATGTCATACTATACCATGTACTTCGTGTGAACTTTTTTGGATTTAAAGGCAAATGACCAAGGTCATGGACATACTCTATATATCTATAATAAAGGTGTGTCCATGTTTTGGTATAGGTCGGTGCATGTTAGCATGGTAAATAAGTAAAAGTTTTTTTTAGAACGAAGTACGGTTAATATCACTAAATTAGAGTTCATAGCATGCGTCATTTATTTACTAGTATATAAAGTGGTTGGATAAATTAATGTTATATTTTTCAGGCTTAATTTTCTACCTAATTTAAGCTACTCAAATGACTTTCCATCGATTTGTCGAATTAGGTCTAATTTAATAATCTACAAGAAGTGCGTGAGAGCAAGTTCAATAGTATAACCGAGTCTTAGGTATAACAAAGTGACATGTCGTTTACTACCGGCCCTATACTAGCATATACAATACCTAGTGATTAAACTATACAACATCTAGCATTATGATGCAACAACCTCATCAAAAAGCAAGAAGATTGAATATGACTAAAATTAAAAACCTTTCTATGTCCGCTTGAAAAATCCTATAACTTGGAAATTATAAGAAAGCATGGTACACTTTGTCTGAAAATTACGGTAGTGTCATTCTTTATCTATTTTTTGGAACTATAGGTCATGGAGGAGCTAGACGCTTATGTTATCGCGCTAGGGTTTGTTGTCATAGCAAGGTGGTCCAAGGACCTTTTTGTAATTATTGTTACCTTTGAGCCTTTTTTGTACTAGTGTTGATGATTATTTTGAATTTCGGAACATAAAAACGATTGCTAAAAGTAGATCAGTGTGTCGTACAAAGGCACACATGCACAGTGTCACGCTGTGGACGAGGAAGAGACAAGCCAGACTATGCACCTATGGCTACAGAGAAGATATCGATGGAGGATGGATGGTAAGAGCCAGCGAAAGAGAGAGAAAACGCAACTTGGTTTGCGTGCATATACTAGTAGTAGGTCCATACATTTACTACTAGTGGAGTGTACCTTGTACCTCGTGTCAGCAACCCATCATAGTTTTGCTCTGACATTGCACCGCCTTCAAGTCCTCCTTTGCGCTGCTCTCGTGTTGCCTCTTTTTTTGAAAGTCTAGCTCCTGTATAGCTCAAGTTTGACCAAATTTTGTTAAATTGTCAACATGCAAAATCTTAGAAAGAAGTTAAACTTCTTTTCCAAGCTCTCGGTGGTTTCCGATATATTAATTGACACCCGATGGGTACCTCCAAAAGCTTTTTCATAAATTTTTCAAAGAAACCTAGGATTTACCTATTGCCGTCCTCCTCTCTCAAATGCCCGTCACTGTCCTCACGCTTGGCTCGTCAGCTATGCCACCGCCTTCATCGACATCCGCCGTGCCCGATGAGATAGGTGCGCCCTTCGATCTCCTGCCCCATGGTTAGTAGTTGTATTAGATAGGCACTTAGCTAAGTAATTAGTCTAGGCTTAGTAGTACTATATATTAGTAGTATTAGTACATTATATTGGTAGTGGTATAGTAGTATTATTAGTAGTAATATTAGTAGTAGTATAGGCATATTAGTAGCAGTAGTAATATTAGTAGTGGTTCGTAGTGGCTAGGCATATTTATTGATTTAACAAAAGAAATGATTATAAAGAAAGTGTATGTATATATTTTTGTGTATAAAAAAATAAATGATTATTATGAAAGTGTATGTATACATAAGAAAGTGTAAGTATATATAACAAAATGTATGTATACATAAGAAAGTATAGGTGTGTTATTTTCTTTGTTTATTTAGTTATTTTCTCTCATATGTTTAATTAGTTATTTTCTTAATTAGTTGTTTAGTTATTTTCTTACTTGTTTAGTTACTTTAGTTATTTGGTTGTTTAATTATTTTAGTTACTTAGTTATCTTAATTACTTATTTATTTTAGTTAGTTAGTTGTTTAGTTACTTAGTTGTTTACTTAGTTATTTTACTTATTTATTTTTCTTACTTTATGGATTATTTAGTACAAATTTGATTTTATTTCAATAGAAATTTGTTATGGGTGGTGATGCCCATCTCGCATCCTCATCATCGACTTGGCGGCAACAACGGAGGACTGGGCTCCGCCGGGCATGTCCGACAATAGGCTCCACCGGGCTGGCACTGGGAGTTGCTACCTTCTGGGATGCATAACTTTGTGAGGAATCCGGGTCCCGTCATCGACCTGAAGCTTCTTTGGTGGCGATCGCATGGTGCACTATCAGTGTAAGGAGAGTCGGCCCTCGAGGAGGTGGTACAGAATCGTGTCAGGAAGGAGGACGAGCATGTCCGTCGCTATATGGTTGTGTTGGACACCAGGGTCTCCAATACCTAGCTGTTTCTTCAGGGATCTCACCCGCGCTATGCTCCTGTGATGGTTCCTTCTCTTTGGGTGTTCACCGCCTGCGGCTCAAGACCCGGGAATTGACGTCCAGTTTGATTGAGATAGATATGTATTAGTGATGTTTTATTCGAGATGTATTAATTTAGTTATTGTTTCTTTAGGGAACTGATATTATTGTTGCATTAACCGAATTATTCGAGATGTAATAACTTTACGTATTGTTTCATTAGTACTATTTTATCTTCTGTATTAGTGAATCTAGGACTTCAACGGCAGAGAAGGTGATGAGAATATGTTCGACGTAATATGAAATCCCCTTGGTGGAGCAGAAGATGGTGGAGCATATCAGAGTCAAGCAGAAGACGATGGAGCCGAAGATGGCTCATAGTTTCTGAATGATTTCGGTGAAAGAATGGAGATAGAACAAACAAACGAAGTGCCAATGAGTTTTGATTGCGATGACGGCTCGCAAGAGATCGAATATTAATTATATATGTATCAACATGTACTGTGTATGTAGTAGCGTAGAATATGTGTATAAAAACATGTTTCAAATTATAATGAAACACAAATTTAAAAAGGAACGAAATGGAAAAAACAAAACGAAAAGGAAAACATAAAAACATGTCGCGGTAAAGAGACACACAAATTCTCTGCCGCATCAGGACTAGAGGTCCTCCAGCCCCGTCACGTTGCCACTGCCACGTGGTGACCTCTAATCCCGGTCCGTGGCAAATCGGGACTAGAGATAGGGGTCTCTAGTCCCAATTTGGCAGTTTTGGGTGTGCAACCGAGACTAGTGCCAGTTATGGACCGGGACTAGAGCCCTGTTTTCCACTAGTGCCTCTTACACGTATTGCTCGCCATCAAAAAATCAGAAATAAGTGTTTGACTTCTTTTCAAAAGAAAAAATGCTCTGTTGTCTCATAGTATCAATATATACCACTATATAGCGTACGAATAACTTAGAACATCGGCAGTTGGATATAGATTGGAAAATCCTAACATTGTTGACAATTGGATCTCTTTTAGTACATTAGATTATGGCATGTCTAGCATCTAGAAGATTCCATCGTTGGCCTTTAGCACCATGAATACTATGCATGGAAAGTACGAAGCATATAGTTATGAATGCCACAAGCCAAGTTTCCAGATATAGTGGACCATGTTTTACTTACGAAGGTGCTTAGCGTGGTGGTGTTATCGTATTTGGTAGGAGTACATAGGTGCTACCTCGCATGATGAAAAATATTGCTAGTAGGAGTTTCCCCCTTGTTAAAAAAATCAAGGAGAGAGAAGAGACTGAGAGCACACGGGAGGCAACGCGAGAGCAGGGAAGAGGGGAATTTGAAGACAGTGCAATATCAGAGCAAAGTTGCGATGGGTTCCTGACACGAGGTACAGGGTACAGTGAGTAGTACTCCTACTCATCACCATCCACGCACCCCGGACAGCTGATTTCTCTCTCGTCCACAATGTGGCGCTGCCCACGTGCGTCGACCTGCCTTGTTGTTCAATTTCAACCCTGCGAAGATGAAGCACCAAGCACACGAGTAATCCTACACTTATGAAGGAATTTTACGCAATCAAACTTACGGGATGACGTGGAGTCACAGGGTTGGGTGCAGTTTTTTCCACACCCCCAGCACGTTGGTTCGAAAGTGTGAGGAGCGTTTTTTGTGTGTGAAGCTAGTACAGTAGTACGAACGGTATGGCTCAGTTGCTTGCTCAAGAAGGATCCAATTGCTTTTCCTTGCTTAACTTTAGGGCCCTTTTTGCTAAATTTATGGACCTCTATGTATCTTTCTCTTTTTTGAGGTCTCGATGTAAAACATACTCGCTCCCATCGACCGTGTCAAATTTTAACTACAAGTAAGTGCGATAGATAGACTCCTCTTAAAATTTTCCAAAAAACTTTTGAAGCTAACCCGGAATTTAGTACATTGAAAACCACCAAAAAGCTTTTTCGTAAAACTTCCAAAGCAACCTACAATTTACTTGTAGTTCAAATTTGACCTAATTTTGATAAATTGGCATAGAGTCTCATTCAAGTCAGCAGAGTTAGTTATGAAGTTTGAAAATTCGCTAGACATGGGAAAATCGAGAATGGTTTTTCCCGATAGTTGGAAACTCACATCGACAACATCGTTTACTAAAAGAAGATGCACCCATCTACCTTTGAAAAGACAAATAATACCAGATCAATCTATCACGCTAACTTGTAGCTCAAGTTTGACCTAATTTCGTTAAGTTGTCGGGATGAATATTTTTAGCAAGAAGTGGAATGTGTTGTCAAAATTTTAGGACCTTTACTATATATGCATGCAAAACAAATTATGTTTTCTCTCCTCGTCACTGCCTCATCACCATCCATGCACACCCCGGGCGGCTGATCTATCCCTCGTCCACAACATGACACTGCCCATATGTGCGTCGACCTGCCTTGTCGTTCCATTTCACACCCTACGAAGAGGAAGGACCAAGCACACCCCATCACGCTGGTTCGAAAGTGTGAGGAGCGTTTTTTCTGTGTGTGAAGCGAGTACGGTAGTACGAATTGAAGGGCATGGCTCAGTTGCTCGCTCGAGAAGGACCCGACTGCTTTTCCTTGCTTAACTTTAGGGACCTTTGTGCTAAATTTATGGACATCTATGTAAATTTCTCATTTTTGAGGTCTTCGATGTAAACCGTACTCGCTCCCACCAACCATGTCAAATTTTAACTACTAGTAAGCACGATAGAAAGATTCCTCTTAAAATTTTCCAAAAAACTTTTGAAGATCTAACCAGGAATTCAGTACATCGAAAACCACCGAAAAGTTTTTCATAAAGCTTTCAAAGTAATCTACAATTTACTTGTAGTTCAAATTTGACCTAATCTCGATAAATTGGCACAGAGTCTCATTCAAGTCAACAGAGTTAGCTAGGAAGTTTTAAAATTCACAAAACATGGGAAAATCGAGAATGGTCTTTCCTGATAGTTGGAAACTCACACCAACGGCATCATTTACTAAAAGAAGATGCACCCATCTACCTACGAAAAGACAATTAATCGAAGAGCTATCTATCACGCTTACTTGTATCTCAAGTTTGACCTAATTTCATTAAGTTGTCAAGATGTAGAATCTTAGCAAGAAGTTGAACCTCTTATTAAAATTTCAAGACATTTACTATATATATGCATGCAAAACAAATTTTAACTACAAGTAAGCACAATAGATAGATTCCTCTTAAATTTTTCCAAAAAACTTTTAAAGCTAACCAGAAATTTAGTACATCGAAAACTATCGAAAAGCTTTTTCTTAAAACTTCCTAGCTTACAAATTTTGCCACATACATAGGTGATGCCCTAATACTAGTATGAAAATAGAAGCTGTAAATAGTAAATCATATGTCTGGTCAAAATGACATGACGAGACTGTAGTGCGCTAGGAAGTGACATGTTTAATTTATTGCACAAGGGAGCATTAGTCTGTAATGCATTCACGCTAGCCGACGTCCTTGATGAATCCTCTTCTTATAGCAGAAGAAAAGAAAGAACCTCTTTCACAGAGCCATCCCATCTTCCCCATCTCCGTTTAGTTTATCCCCACTCGCTAACGCCATCTGGCCGCATCTCTGGTGTGTGCTTTACACATTTTACTGACCATCTTGCCCGCTGCATCACTGCCTCCAGGCCACCAGCCCTCTCCTCCAAAAACCACCAACAACTCTACATAGATCCACCCTTGTCACCAATCCGTCTGGATGTGATGGAGGATTCGACGTGCAACCCGTGGCACTGCGGCTGGAGTAAGGTCGGCGACGATGTGTTCAACGAAATCACTATGTGTATGGACACTACCAGCATCGTTAGGCTGGCCGCATACTCCAAGGATCTGTATCGCCAGGTCACTGGAAAAAAGGTAGTAGATGCCCCAACAACCATTGTTGTTCATTGGTCTCCTACAATGACGTCTATGAGCACCAGATCTAGTGCTACTACGCCCCGTGCGCAGCCTCCATGGAGCAAGGATGCGAGTTCGTCATCCAGCCATTGACTGTGCATGAGCTCTTTGACCACTTGAAATTTGCCCACAAGATGTATTTGCCCGAAGTGACCTACTCAAACAAGCACTAGTACCCGACAGACCTGGTGCCCGCACCAGAGATCATCGGCATCGGGAAAGAGGGCACGGAGGTTGCCACCCTAATTGAAGGGTACACCACGTAGATCTTCCTATCCGTTAGGTACATTAGGTCGACAGCGTGCGAATTGCCGCGGTTCAAGGTGATGTTATGGTCGCTGCCGTCATGGGATAAGCTCCATTCGGTCTAAATGGTAGCGACATCTGAGCTGACAAGCAGGCCTTCGTCGGCTGAAGTCGCGCTAAAAGGGCTCATGTCATACATGTCGAAACCGTGGTGTTACCTGCGAGCTTCTCAAAATATCGTCGAAATTACACTGGATTACAAGAGTATCAACCAAGAGTGAGTTAACACATATAAATCTTCTTGTGATGATCCTAATATGAATATATGTAATGTCATACTAATTAATTACATTATGTTGGTGACAGACCCAATTGGTATGGGCGGTCCAGCCAAATATGTCTTCATGTTCAATGCTCGCTGCTCCAGTCCCATGGAACTGTGTGGTGCCTGGCTGCGAGTTCGTCGCAATTTTGTTTGTGATCCACTCCCACCTCAAAGAAGCCCACTCCATGAGGTTGCGCATTTTCCACTATGGTAAGAAAGACAAGTACATCTCTAAGCCGGTGTCGGCACCGATCTCACAGAATATAGATATCGGGAACAACTGGGGACGATGGCACGGTGTTCTGCGTGTTATTTGATGGGTGCGACAAGGTCATCTTGATATCTATCGTGTACGTCAGGCCGATGACACGATTGCCGCCATAGTACAGGGTGAAGTTGAGCTCTGCACATCCAAATTGCTTGTGTGAGAAGGTATTCTATGCGAAGCATAAAGCCACTTTCTCTTTGTCGGATTGTCGATCTAATCTGGTCATTCATCGTCGGAACCAACCATCGGAGTTCACCGTGGAATACAAGCTTCATATCGACAGGAGTCTCTACAAAATAATAAATCTTAATCTTCTTGTGATGATCCTAACTTGAACACATGTACTCCTCGATAGGATTTTTCTTAACATTTTGGGACATGTGGTTCCTAGCTTAAGGTAGTTCTGAGTATTTTGTAGTAGGAGTAATACCTATGTACGGGTACTTGTTCAGACCGACGGATCTAGTGCAGAATATAATCTCTATTTCATTTCGAATCATGTCCTTGCTACATCTACCGAAATTCAGTGTCTACATTGTTGAATTTGTCAATTCCTTTGGTCATTATCTATACTGCTAAATCAGTCACTTTGAAATGGTGCTAAATCTGTCAAGTGCCGCTTATTATAAACTGGGAATCTCTTGATATTTTCCTATCTTATTCAGTACTACTAAATCTTTCAAATGCCAGTGAATCTTTCAAATGTTCTATTGTTGCTATTACTAATTTTTTTAGAAGGGATTTCTATTTTCATGCCTTGGTTCGTTAGTTGTACTCAATTTTCCCCAGCCGCTTAACTTTTCCTCACTTTTCCCCTCCCTCTATTCTGAAACCCTCGTAGGCGCTCGGACGGAGGGATGCCGTCAAGTCAAAGGCTTGATCGTTACATACTGACTGGTGGGACCCCGTTGGGGCGGGTCATGCGTTCAGCGTTACATTACGTGGCCTCGACCGTTACATACTGACAGGTGGGGTCATATTGGTACGGGTCCTGCATACGTGGTGAAGGGTGGGGCCGTGTTAGGACGGGTCTTGCATATGTGGTGAAGGGTGGGGCCACATGGACACACGTCGGATCGGTCATTCTTGCTGACCCAAAGCATTCGCTTCACCCCCATCCTAGAACAGCTGCCACACCACCCCTCCTCTCCCCCGCTGTCGTGCCCTCCTACCTTATGTCTTGCTAGGACATCGAGCCACCCCCTAGTCGTGGACCCCACTCCACCTCCAGCTCCGCTCCTGTGCCCATAGATCTACCCTTTCATGGAACAGTACGCAATGTCGGCTGGTGTACCGGTCCTCCCTGTTGAGCACAGGTGGAATTGGAGGGATCTAACGCATGGATTCCATCTGGGTAAGCATGGTTTCCCTTTATCGATTGATTATAGGAAGTAATTGAGCACGAATCTCTAGTGCTCAACTAAATGCCTTGCTTTTCGAATAGGATTGATCCAGCGCTGGCATTTCGGCTGGCGGTTAAACTGGATACTAGCGTAATTCGTGGTTGTGAACAGTGTCTCTCTGGATTTTACTTCCTAGTGGTGGTTGCAACCTCCATAAACTCTCAGAGATTTTAAAGATAAAATCTATTATAAATTACCCTAGAGCAATGGCAATTCAGTTGATTTGCAATATTTCAACATTAGCGAGCAAAGATTGCTCCCACTAACTGGCGAAGCTGATCTGGTAATGCTTTTATCTTTGAATGATGCCAACCATTTTGGTCGAATTCTTCTCCATGTGCAATCTCAAGTTGAACACACGGGAAAGAGGGTTAAAGCATCATCTGGTTCTGAGGCATCATCAGTTGGTCAGGCATTATGTGTCTCTGTTGTCTCTACTAATAGTGTGCGCCCTCACGCTCCTTGTAGGTCCACAACAGTACCATATGTTTGCACTTCGAGTGTAAGACAAATAGCTCGTGCGGCCGATGTGGAGGATGAAGCGGAGCCTGACGAGGGAGCACCAGAGGATCAATAAACATGCACTAGAGGATCAATACACGGAGGAAATGGCCCATGGTGCTAGATTTGATGACACTGATGATGAAGAGAACCAGGAGAACAATGACAGTCTCGTTTTAGCCGAGTACGATGGTATGGACTTGCTAGTAATAGAATGGGATACGAATGATCCTAAGATTTCAGAAGGCACCGTATTTGAAATGATGTGGGACTGTCGTAATGCCCTTACTACATATTGCATCCACACCAATAATGATTATTATGTTATTAAGAGTGAGCCAGCAAGGTTCACAGTGAAGTGCCCATACAAGAGGTGTTGGTGGAGGATGCATGCATCCACTATGCTCAGAAGTAGTTTTGTTCAGGTATTACAACCAGTTGTCTATTTTAGATCATTGTGTAGAGTTTGTTAACTGTACTTGACATTTTCATTATGTTTTAGATAAAAATTAACCGGTTTGAACATTCTTGTCCACCTCAAGGGGGACAACCAAAGGACAAAACAAAACTAGCAAATACTACGTGGTTGGTAGATGCAATCATGGATTGGATGAGAGCGAACCCATCACTTTGTACAACAGCGCTCATAAAAGAAGTTTCTGAAAAGTTTAATATTACAGTACCTTACATAAGGATGTTCTATGCAAAGGAAATGGATCTTGATAGGATCAATAGTCCATGGAATGAAAGTTTTCAGTTGCTTTACAGCTTCAACACTAAAGTGGGGATGGATAGTCCAAGTAGTGTTGTGCAGATAGACATGCATAAAGTTCAATACAAAATAAGAGGGAGGACAATGGATAAGGAGTGCTTTAGAAGGGATTTTGTTTGTTTCAAAGCTCACTGGCAAGGTTTTATAGATGGTTGCAGGACTTATTTGGCCGTGGATGCAACAGCTCTTCATGGAAGATTTAAAGGACAGCTAGTAGCTACTACTGTAGTTGATGGCAACAATTGGATGTTCCCTGTTGCTTTTGGAGTTTTGGAAATTGAGTTAGAGGAAATTTGGACTTGGTTTCTGAAGAATTTGCACGACCTTATAGGTCATCCACTAGGACTTACTATCCACACGGATGCTTACAAAGGTTTGGAGAAAGTTGTAGAAGCAGTATTCCCCGGAGTGGAGCATGGGGAATGTATGCGACACTTAGTGCAAAATTTTACGAAGAAATTCAAGGGTAATGTTTATACTGACAACATATGACCAGCTTCATATACATGCAGTTTGAGGAAGCATATGTATCATGTGGAAGTGTTGTATAAACAAAAACCTGCGGTGAAGGAGTACTTGGATGCACATCATGGAATGGTGTGGTCAAGAAGCCAATTCAATGAAATTTGCAAGGTAGACTATGTAACAAGTAACCTTGCAGAGAATTTCAATGCAAAGGTAAAGTCATTGAAAGGGCTTATGTTGTGGAAAATATTTGATAAGATTAGGCAGATGATCATGATAAAGATCGATTTGCATCAAAGAATTGCATCAACAAAATATGTTGGCCATCTCATCCTCCCATCTTTGATTAAGGCTTTGCATGCCAGGGCAAAACAATTGAAGATGAAATACATTAGAAGAGGAATTGAGGCTGAGGTAACATACATTGACAGTAAATATTGGCAATGGAGGTATCCAGTGAGTTGGGTTGATAGGACATGCCATTGCAGTCAGTGGCAACTCCGTGGGAAACCCTGCATACATGCTTTGTTTTTCATGGGTGTTCTACGAGGTGAAGAGGGTGAAGTTGATTAGTACGTGTCGGAGTATTTCTCTGTTGCCAAATTTAGGGCATCATATTCTTAGAATGTTCCAGCTTTGTTGGGAAAAGAGCAATTGATGGAAGTGGATCCGGGCTTGAAGCTATACCATCTAGTTTTTACTAGACCAGGAGGTAGGCCAAGGAAGAACAGGATGAGAGCTAGTGCAGAGGGCGGTGCACCACCTCGACGATGTAAGTGCAAACATTGTGGGATCCTACAACACATTTCTAGGCTTCATAAAAATGAGTGGACTCAGCTTATGGAATGGATGATCAGGCGGGAGTACCAAATGCAGATGAGAATGAAGTATTTGAACGAGAGGAGAATGAAACAATGGATACATTGCAGATTGAACCAACGGATCGAGAGGATATTGAACCAAATGCAGAGGATATTGAACCAAGTGCTAGGGACATTGAACCAATGGATCGAGAGGATATTAAACCAAATGCATACACCAAATGCATGGGAGATTGAAGCAATTGATGCATTGGACGCAGGGAATAAAGCAATTTATTCATTGGAAGAAAAGTTCAAAAGTAAAGGAATTACCCAAGAGGATATTGAAGAAATGATGCCAATTCATTTTCAACCGTATGAACCAATGAATCGAAACGTGATTGAACCAATTGTACGACGGACTGAAGCACTTGATTTATTGGATGCAGAGAAAAAGAACAAAGGGAACAAATGGAAGAAGAGATGGTGGATTCTGAGAATATTCCATCAAGGATCACCCGGAGCAAGGTGGTGAACTCCGAGAATAGTCCAGCAGAAAATACTAGGACAAAGAGAAAAAAATTAATTTGAATTTGTATGATGAATTTGAACTACTATCAATGTTTGTATTTAATTCGAACTAGTGTGACGCACCCAAGTTTTATGTTGCATAATCCCATAATGTATGTGTTATTGTAATTTTCTATGTTCATCCACCTAGTTGCTTAGCACTGCTAAGTTTTACCCTCGACATGTGGTCAACACATGGGGTTTAGCTAGTTCATGGCTTAAACCATAGCAAACGTTGACCAATTGATCCAAAATTTGGCACACTTGTGTATCTTGGATTGAGTTACCATATGAAATTGGAAAATTTTGATTTACTTGTAATCAGCCACATTTTTTTTTTCTAAGTGATTAAATTCAAAAAATGGTTTTAGGGTTAGTTTAACTCTAAAAAAGTTAAAACATAGTGTAATCTTCACATGGAGTCTTGTTATGTTACCTGCAACCTAGCATGAATAATAAAGGAAAAATAAATAAAGAGAAATGGAGTTATCCCCCAAACCACTCCTTAAACCCTTCTTGGAATGATCTACTAGCTATGAAGATGCATGGCTTTCTACTCAATCAACCTACAAAGTAACCCATCCCAAAACATACTCTGTCTAAATGAGGCCAAATTTGAAACACTTGTGTATATTTGAGTTGCAAACAATATAATGTCAGCCAAGATGGATTATTTTGTTCAAATAATACATTTTCCATTTTTATGCCAAAAGCTTGAATTTCCCTTACTCATTTTTTATCTGAGTGCCATTGTTTTCCTTAGCTCTACTCATTTTTCCCCTCCCTCTAAAGTTTTCCTCACTTTTCCCCTCCTACTAAAGTTTTCCTCACTTTTCCCCTCTCTCCTGTCTTAGTTTGGCTGCGCTCTGATTGGTCGAGATGTATGTCACACGGATCTTGGCCAACCACCGTTGGATACATCATGATCCGACGGGCTATAGGTCTCTCTCTCCCAATGGGTGCACCTCCGTTGTACAGCAAGGAGCATCAACTAGCGCTCAGTTTGGCTGCGCTCTGATTGGTCGAGATGTATGTCACACGGATCTTGGCCAACCACCATTGGATACATCATGATCCGACAGGTTGGAGGTATCTCTCTCCCATTGGGTGCACCTAGTCTGTACGGAGAGGAGAGCCTGACGGGCTGGATGTCTCTCCCTCCCTTTCCCTGTCGACATACGGTGGCACGACAGTCTGAACAGCAAGTGGCGATGATGATCTAAGCGTGGTGATCCGAACGGCATGCGGCGGCATGGATCTAAGCATGGTGATCCGAATGGCATGTGGCGGCATGGATCTAAGCGTGGCAGTCCGAACGGCGTGTGGCGACACGGACCTAAGCATGGTGGTCAGAACGGCGTGCGACGATGCGGACCTAAGCGTGGGGGTCAGAACGGCGTGCGGCGGGGCGGATCTAAGCATGGCCGCTGGAACAGCGTGCGGCGGTGAGGATCTAAGCGTCTGAAATTTCTGTCTTTGTCTGTCCCACTTTCATGCACCTCCTCAAATGCAACGATGATTGAAGCCATCATCCGCAACATCAGTGCAACGGCGGTGGTGCCGACAGTGATCATTGAGGCGATGATGATTGAAGCCATCATCCGCAACATCACTATGTTGACGCAGATCAAGCCCTCGTGAACCAAAGTTGTGGGAGGCAAGCCGCGGCCGTGGATGGCATGTCGAGGTGCACTTCAACGGTGAAGGCCGGATGGATAGGAGCACTTTTCCCGCACTTTTTAGAGTACACATACGGCAGGGAGGGCAGCTAGTTCACTGTCCACTTAAACTTGGGACAAATTTTAGCCCAATTTGAACCAAAATTCTGTGACTTAAAATATATGTATGTTTTGAATAAATTTGACATGTATTTGAGCCGTGAGACCGGAGGATATGCTCTAAAGCTTATTTATAAGTAGTAGTACTTGCTTTGACAATCTTCGGTGGGCTTGTGTAAATTTGATCGAAATATGTATGATTTGAACCAAAATTGATATGTATTTGAGCTATAAGGACGGTGGATATGCTCTAAAGCTAATTCATAAGTAGTACTCGCTCTGACCCAAATTATTTGATTTAGATTTGTCTAGATTCGATTGTATCTAGACATGAATTAGTATTAGATTCATCCGTATCTTGATGAATTTGAGTCAACTATTTGGATCGGAGAGAGTAGTACTTTCTTTGACAATCTCGGCCAGTAATTTGGAACAGGGAATGGATGTTGTCGCCAACGCTGCAAGTCTACATGACAGGCACGATGGCAGCGACAGAATGGTCAAAACTGATAGGGCCCCAACTTTACTCTCTAGGCATTTGGCATGCCAACTATGGGCAGCTAGATCCAATGGCAAGCAACTTGGGCCCCGCAATGCATTCTCTCACAACTCTGGGACTGCTAGATCCAATGGCAAGCAACTCGGGCCCCGCAATGCATTCTCTCGATAACTTTGGGACCGCTAGATCTAATGGCAAGCAACTCGGGCCCCGCAATGCATTCTCTCGACAACTTTTTGACCACAAAGTGACTAAATTAGCAGTAACTCACAACCATCCAATGAATAAGAATTATACTCTCTAAATTATCTATTCAAGTAACCATTACACGTGCCACCCTTCACCACAACCCCATACTGTAACTACTAGGACAGGGATGACAACTACTAAAACTTCCCACATGAATCTACTATTCTCCTCCCCCTTCACATGCAGTTCATGTTTTAGAAAAAAAATCAACTTGATCAGATACGGCAAGATGAGCCTCAAGTGTCAACTTCTCTTTGTGAATAAGCTCTAAATTCTTCTTTTCTTCCTCGACAGTACACTTCAGCTGAATATCAACAGGTTTTTGCGGGCCAATTCATCACTTAAATTGGCGACCATCTCCTCCAAATACATCCTCTGGCTAGACCACTGGGTTGATTCATCTTGGTATGCAATGTACCGTGGATCATCGGCCTGTATAGCACATTGTAACAATCCCAAAACAAACCCAAGTGAATTCAGTCCGACTGGCCATGGCTGCACATAAATTTCAATGGTAGTACAAAGTGAAGGAGGTACATGCACTTCCGACATGGTAGGAGAAGGAGAATATGGCCACGACATGATCGATTTCCCACCCTCGCCGATGTACCCACTACGACCAGACATTGATAACTAATTTGCACCTGTAATATCGAGGAAATTACGGGAACCGAATCGATTAGGGTGGGCTGAGTAGGAGCGAAGGTCTTACCAAGCACTACTAGCAATTGATGCGACTGTTCCTCAAGCTATGGCGGCGGAACCATATCCCGGTCGTCGTGGGTGGTCGACCTGCCTGCGGTCGGTACTGCCTAAACGTACAATGCGTGTGGATGAGACAGGTGTTGTAGCCGTGGTTGAGGTGCAGTGTGGCAGTCCGTCTGAGGGCACCGTAGGACGGATCCAGTGAAGCACCGACACGCTGACGATGGCTGCTCTGTCCACCGGTGGGATAGGAGCTGCTCAGGGCTAGGGCTAGGAGAGGATGAGAGAGAGAGAGCTGACCTCACGTGTCATACGACCCCACATGTCAATGTTTGGGGGAGTAGCTGCTCCGGTAATTTTTCATGTTAGCCAATTTGGCATATCTTCCGAACTTTTTCTTTGAATTTTGCATATTTGTCATATGGCCACCACATGTCAGTGACACACAAAATGGCAAATATGCAAGTTGCAAAGTAAAACGTGGAAAATATGCAAATCCCCCTCCAGCCCCACATGACGGCCCCATCGGTCATTGGCTTCGACGGCCCCACAGAACGGCCCCACATGGTGGCCCCATCGTTCATTGGCTTCGACGGCCCCATAGAATGGTCCCATTTGTCATTAGCTGCACTGGTCACACAATCAGGAAAAAAGGGGCACACAAGTCAGCGAGAGATGGATGGTTGTTCCGACGTGTATCTTGGCCCCACCCGTTAGCACGTAACAGCCACGATAGTACCTGCCCCAATGCGGTCCCATCAGTCAGCATGTAACGGTCAAGCCTTTGACCTGACGGCATCCCTCTATCTGAGCGCCTGCAAGGGTTTTAGAATAGAGGGAGGGGGAAAGTGAGGAAAAGTTTAAGCGAGTAGGGAAAACTAAGTACAAATAACGAACCGGGGGCACGAAAATAGAAATCCCTTTTTAGAACTAATAGTGATGTATTGATACTTGTTTAGATCAAGACCATTAGATGGTCTTTCTCTTCTTTTGGAACATGTACAAAATATGGTCTCTCTGTCATTTTGAATTATAGCCTTTCTACATCTATTGAATTTCAGTGTATGCATTGTTAAATCTATCAATTATTTTGGTCATTATATGTACTACTAAATCGGTCACTTTGAAATGTTGCTGAATCTGTCAATTGTTGCTGATTATGTATTTGGAATCTATTGATATTTTTCTATTTTATTCAGTGTTGCTGAATCTTTCAAATGCTAGTGAATTTGTCAAATGTTATATCATTTTTATTACAGTAGTAATGTATTTTATAGAACTAATACTGATGTACTGGTACTTGTTTACATCAAGGGCAGTAGATGGTCTTACTATTCTTTTGAAACATGGTCGCGTCACAGTCTAGATGAGGCTTGGGACATTTTGGTTTGCATATGTGGGTCACACAGTCATTGATGTGAGTAGAAGGTATGCAAAGAAAACAGGCCTGATCGTTAGTTTTGCTTGATCCGATGATCGAGTGTGTTCAGAGAAAAGTGACTGATCTCACGCCAAGGTTTTTAGTGCTGAAACAAGAATTCATTCTCGCCGTCGTACTATTGAATTTCAGAGTCTGTATTGCTGAATCAGTTACTTTGAAATGCTGTTGAATATGAACTGGGAACCTATCGTTATTTCACCAAGAATGATGCAATTTAGGCTGTGGGTTCTTGCCTTTCTAGAAGTTTCAGCAATTTTAGCAGGCTTGCCAAACTTTGCAAAGGGGTACCTTTCTAGAAAGTTCATATGAGGTTCAGCATCTTGGTATTTTGGTATGAAGTACCAAAAAACATAAGTGACTCAACTTACAACTAGTCTGTCTAACTGATATGAGTCTAGACAAAGTTGAGACCATTAGAATACGAACTAGAGGAAGTAGTATAAAAATGGAAGTAGTAAATAAATCATCTCTCAGTTCTAATAACTGAGATGTGATGAGAGAACACTCCATGGCAGCGTGCCAGTCTAGAGTAGCTATAGTACTCCCTACTCCATAACTCTAGTCAGCGTGCTCGATACAGTACGTCCGGCAGAAGACAGCCGAAGGAGCACGGCAAAAACCCCTCCTTCAAAGAGCCATCCCTAACTTCGCGAGGCTGCATTTGGATCTTCTCGAGCGCGCACTTCACACATTTTTCTCGCCATCTGACCCGAAGCATCGATCTTTCCAGTTCGCCACCCCTCTCCTCCAAATAAGCACAACACTCGTACATAGATCCGTCTTTGCCCCCAATCTATTCGGACGTGATGACTGTGGATTTGGGCACAACTGGCTGAACGATGTCTGGACGAAGTTCGACAATGACATCTTCAACAAAATAGCTAGGCGTCTGGACAATACCAGGCCGCCTTGCTGGCCGCATGCTCTAAGGAGCTATACTGCCAAGTCGACGGCGGAAAAGGTAGTAGATGCCCCAACGACATCTGCTGGACTTTGGTATCCTACAAGGACGTCTACAACCACAAGATCGTGTGCAACTACCGCCGGTGTGTCTGCACGGATCCAGGATGCGAGTTCACTGGCATCAAAAAAGTGTTTGTCGAGCACCTCATATCTGCCCACTTGATGACAGTGCCCAGATACAGCCCCAAAAAATGGGACCCGTCTATGTCGGTTCGTGCACCGGGCTCGCTCATAGCTAAGGTCATCGGCATCGGGAAGGAGGGCAAGCTAATCGTTGCCCAAATTGACAGGCATAGCACGGACTTGCTCCTGTCCATCAAGCCAGTTCGGTCGGCAGCGTGCAAATCGTCGTGGTATGAGGTGAGGTTTTGGTCATTGGTCTTGTTCTCTAGTTTCAATCATTTTGTAGTAACGTGGTTATCCGAGATAACGATTAGGCCGTCACTGGCCAACACCACGCAGGAAGTGCTCACGTCTTTTTTGTCAAAGTCGCGGCTTTACTGGCATACTACTGAACCTATCATCGGACAAGATTCACTAGTGAGATATCACATCTTAATCCTCTTATGATGATCCTACTATGAGTGTATGTAATGTTGTACTAATTAGCTAGTTTATGTTGGTGGAAGATTCCCTTCATAATTGGAATTTCCGAAATTAAGGATCCTAAATTTCCTGGTTTGCCTTAAGAATTTTACATGTATGCTGCTGACCTAGAGGCCCATAGGCAACAATGAAACGAGAGACGCGTCCTAGGCAGGAAATCAAGCGCACATCCCGACTAGCACTTTGACACGCTAAAGCATTCTATTTTCTTTGACTATGTATGATGGGACATGTAGTGTGGTTCCTAGCGTACTGTAAGCTTGTAGTTCTACACTTATACTATGTATTTTGTATGGAGTTCAACTACTTCTAATCTATTTTGTACTAATACCTATGTACTAGGACTTGCTCATATCGAGTGGACAATATGCATGGTCTCTCTTTCCTTTTGAAACTCGGCCTTGCCGTATTGTTGTACATCCATTGAATTTCAGTGTTGGCATTGCTGAATCTGTTAATTCTTTTGGTCATTTTCTACCACCGTTGAATCGGCCACTTTAAATTGCTAGTGAATATGTCAAGTGCTACTAAATGTCAACTGAGAACATGTAAGATACTTTTCTAGTCTTATTCTATACTGCCGAATCTTCAAATGCTACCTAATCTGTCAAATTTTCTATCATTGCTTTTACTAAAGTATTTCATAGAGCTAATACTGATGTACTGGTACTTGTTTAGATCAATGGTAGTAGATGGCCCGTATTGATTTTGTTTTGAAATATGGCCGTAACACAATCTAGATGAGGCTTGGGCATTATAGGTTGCATATATGTTGATCACACAGGTATTGATGTAAGAACGAGGTACACACACAAATGCAAACTTGATTGTCAGTTTTGCATTCTCCAATGATGATGTGTATACGAAGCAAAGGGGCAAATTCATCATGTGCCAAGGTTTTAGAGCTGAAACAAGAACTGATAATCTTTGTACTGCTATTGAAGTTTAGTGTCTGTATGGCTAAATCAGCCACTTTAAAATGCTGCTGAATCTATCAAGTGTGGTCGATTACAAAATGGGAAACTATCGATATTTTTCTATCTTATTCTGTACTTCTGAATCTTTTAAATGCTAGTACAAAATCTGTCAAAAGTTTTGTCGTTGCTAACTGGTTATTTGCACTAGAGCTTCTGCCTTTCTGTCATTGGAATCATTGGACGTGTGTTTTGGACAGATAGGAGAGGGGTAAAGATACATCGTGATTTCACCAAGTGAAGTCATAGGGTATCAGTCTAGTTTTGGCGCGAGTGGAGGGCGTGTTCATGGTTCTTTTGACTTTTTGTAGGAATATCTGTCAAAATAATTATCGCTTTTTCCACCTCCCTCTGTCAGGTTTTTGTTTCGAATCCGGCCTAGCCACATCAGAATGAAGTTTTCATTAATGAGGAGAAGAAATCTAGCCCATTACGCCCCTCTTTAGCCTAGAACATTTTAATTCGGAATTTTTGGGTTTAGGGGAGTGCTAACAGCATCCCACTAAAATTTGAGAAAGGACATCCTGGAGCACATCCCAGAGGACTACTGAGCATAGCATAGTGAAATTTGAGAAATGAACCCATAGAGCATAGGTTGTGGAGTATAGCCCAAACCCTTTAAAAAAAACTTTGTCTTCCCATGTTTTTAAGAAACTACTCTATTATGTGGCATTTTATAAATTGAGATGCTAGGAGAGATGCCATTTTATATTTGAAAAGAGATAAACATGGACACAAAATATTTTTAAAAGAATAAACCATAAGCTGTAGTACTAATAAACGTTTAATGATATATTTTCTATAGATATCTTTGGTGTAGTTGTAACACGCTTAGTTTACGTCTATTTAATTCAAAGGTCTTTAGTTCAAATCCCCTACATGCACATATATATCTTGGGTTTATATATATATATAGCTCTGCTATTCAAGAACCGGTTTCTGAATAACTATTCAGGAACCCATCTTCCTTTCACGCGAACAGCGGTAACTCTTGTTAACTTCCACGCTAACACGAGTTAACTTTATTTTCTTTCGAAGTTAACTTTCATTATGTAGTTGTCATAATAAATGTTAACTTCCATATGTGCAAGTTAACTTTCGCGAACTTCTTAACTCCCCCGTGTGTATAACTTAACTCCCACTTTCTATGTTAGTTAACTTCTTGACGGAGCACTGGTATTTCGTGCTTTTGCGGATTGTATATTGCTTATAGTTTTTGAAACACTTATCAGAATGATGCATGCGATATACAGTTGAAAGGATATGGAAATTTTGCATCTTTTTAAAAAATAAAGTTTTTCCAAATTTGGTATATTTTTTAAATAATTTCAAATATATTAAACAGTATTTTTTTCGCGAACTTCTCTGTTACTGTATTATATTTTGGACATAATATTCAAATCGCTCCTCGAAATGATACATGTGACATACTGTTGAAACTATTTTAAAATTGCGCAACTCTTTTGTTTATATTGTTTTTCCAAATTCCTTATGGGTTTTAGTTAATTTTGAATATATACAACTTCATTTTAGTAGACTTTTCGTATTTCGTAAGTGATTTTGTGTCTTATTTTCAAACCGTTTGTCTGATTGATGCGTGTGATATACCGTTGGAAAACTGTGAACATTCCACAACTTTTTAATTAAGAAAGTTTTTCCAAACTAGAGATGCTCGTCGACACTCAAATGTTTGAAATTAACATGTTCTCGATGTTTGGGTTAGACATGACGGCAAGTTAGAGTTAAATTAGGTTCATATTTACTTCAATTACTCGAGAAGAGGGTCAGTTTGGCAATCGAAATACGTAGAAATGAATTTATTATGTAGGATTTCCGTCCGTAAAAAATAGAATAAATAAACTGCTTTCAACATGCATGCTAATTTCTGGATACGTATTAGTTAACTTCTTGTCATGATATAAATCCTCTGTGCTATGTAATAATAAATGTTAACTTCTATCTGTGTAAGTTAACTTTCATTACCTTTTACCCTTCCCCCGTGTGTACAAGTTAACTTCCACTTTCTATGTTAGTTAACTTTCTAACGGAGTACCGATACTTCGTGTTTTTGCGTAGTCTATATTGCTCGTAGTTTCTGAACCACTTATAGGAATAATCCATGTGATATAACGTTGAAAAGTTATGGAAATTTTGCATCTTTTTGTAAATAATTTTTTTCCAAATTCGATATATGTTTTACATAATTTCAAATATAACAAACAATATTTTCGCGAACTTCTCTGTTACTGTACTGTATTTTGGACATAATTTTCAAACCGCTCGTCGGAATGATGCATGCGATATACCGTGGAACCGTATGTAAATTGTGCAACTCTTTTGTTTAAAATGTTTTTCCAAATTCTTTATGGTTTTTAGTTAATTTTGAATATATCAAACTTCATTTTCGCATGCTTTTGGTATTTCGTACAGTATTTAGTGTCTTATTTTCAAACCGTTTGTCCGATTGATGCGGGTGATATACCAATGGAAAACTGTGAACATTGCGCAACTTTCTCATTCAGAAAGTTTTCGAAATTCCTTATGGTTTTTAATTAATTTTAAATATATTAAAACTTGAGATGAGTTCCCTTCCGTTTCTTTTCATGTTAACGTGAAGAAGGTGGGGGACGGAGACGTGGTGGCCCGCCGACACCTACAGTAGGTAGGGTGCTCGGGCGCTTGGGATGGAAGGACGCGGGTGATAGAAGGACGGGGAAGAAGGTGGTTAGATAGGGGTTCTTGAATAAGCTTATATAGAAATCTCTTAAGGGGGTTCTTGAATAGTCTCGTCCTATATATATATATATCTTGGATTTACATTTTTTCTTTTAGTAATATCGCATTATGACAGGCTGACATCACGGAACCACAGCCTACAGCGTCCCACTGAAATTTGAGAAAGGAGGCTATGGAGCATAACCCAGAAGATTATATTTCGGTCTTTTTAGGGTAAGGGGACTACTAAGCACAACACAATGAAATTTGAGAAAGGATCCCATAGAGTATAGCCAAAATATTTTTAATTAGGCCTTATAGGCATTGCCCCCCACCCAATAAAAAAACTCCACCTTCTGATGTTTTTAAAAAACTACTCTATTATGTGGCATTTTATAAATTGAAATACCACGAGCGCTGCTGTTTTATATTTTAAAAGGGATAAACATGGACACAAAATATTTATAAAAAGACTAATACATAAGTTGTGGTACTAATAAGCGTTTAATAATATCTTTTCTATAGATATCTTTGGTCTAGTCGTAACGCACTCAGTTTACGTCTATTTAATTCAAAGGTCTTGAGTTCGAATCCCCTGTGCACACATATATATCTTGTATTTACATATATATATATATGGGATATTTTTTTTTTCTTCAAGCAATATCGCATACGGACAGTCTGACATCACGGACCCACCAGCCTGCAGCATCCTCGAGTTTAATAATCGGGTTTAAAAAAAAGTTAAATACTTGTACAGGAGGCTGGCATCAGGGACCCACTCGCTAGAATAGACAAGGGTGCATCGGGTACCCGCAAGCTAGAACATACCAGATAGGCTAACATGGGGCCCCAGCAGCAAGACCATACACGGCGGCCGCCTTGACCAACGTTGCAAGGTCAAAATAGTGGACGCGGCCGAAAAAAAGTCCATCATACGTAGGTTGCATTTACAGAGAGACCAACATGTGGGACCAAGTAACTCAGCCTTATACAAGTGTTGCATCAAGCAACATTGCCAAGTTTGAAACAGGGAGGCGCGAACGAGAAAAAAGTCCAGCATACACATATTTCTTCTAACGAGAGGCTCACATGGGGGACCCAGCATCCTAGAAAATGGCTGATGCATCGAGGAACGCTATCAAGTTCGAAACACGGAGGCATCACTGAGGGCAAAAATTCCATCATACACATGTTTCTTCTAATGAGTGGATGACATGTGAGGCCCAGTTGCGTGATTAAACGGTGGATGCAGCGAGCAACGCTATCAAGTTCGGAACATAGAGGCACGACTGAGGAAAAAAATCTATCATACACACGTTTCTTCTAATGAGGGTATGATATGTGGGGTCCAGGAGTTTGATTAAATGGTAGATCCATCGACGAGGAGCGCTATCAAGTTCGGAACATGGTAGCGCGAGCAAAGAAATTTTTTCATCATACACCTGATTCTTCTAATATGAGGCTGACATGGGGGACCCAGCAGCCTGACTAAACGGCAGACACATCGAGCAACGTTATCGAGTTGAAACCAGGGAGGCAATAGCCAAGGAAAATATTACATCATACACCTGATTCTTCTAATGAGAGGATGACATGTAGGACCTAGTAGCCTGATTAAACGGCAGATGCATCGAGCAACGCTATCATTCGGAATATGATAGGACGAGCAAAGGAAAAAATTCCATCATACACACGATTCTTCTAATGAGAGGATGACATGTGGGACCTAGCAGCCTGACTATAAGGCAGATGCATCGAGCAATGTTATCGAGTTCAAATTAGAGAGGCGCGAACAAAAAGTATGGTCCGCTAGAGACACTGACGTTCGAGACTCACACGCCTCAAAAGACTTCGGCGAGTCAACATCGTGCAAGGAACCGAAAATCTTGCTTCTGCCACGCGCCAGCCGAGCTTCCTCCATGTTTTTAGCGGTTCCGTCGTAGTAGAGGGCCGCGAAACCAGAAAAAAAGTGTTCCATCGGCCACGGTTGTCTCACACACATCCAAGATGGAACAACAACAAGTGAGATGCTAGTCTCGGTCTTGCCACCACGGGACAGGAAGGTTGCCACGTCTAGTGAAACCCTAGGAAGCTGCACTAGATTGGATTATCTTGTCTGCCTCCACCCACCTTCCTTTATATAGGCGAATAGGTGAGGGCACACAACACTTGTGTCCCTCGGTCCTAGACCCTAACCCTCGTCAAAGTGGGTCTAACACATTGACATGTGTCCCTGTCCAAACAAGTCCAACTTGTCGGCTTGTGATAGTCGGATCATCATCCGGCTAGTTCCACTGTCTTAAGTGTGTGATCCCGCAGGCTTACGGTAAGCCGGACACAACTCGGTAATCATTCCATAAGAGGAGTTGCTTAGTGACTTTCTGACTAGAGCTAATAATCGGTAACGGCCTCTAACAAGACTTGTCGACTCCCGATTTACGCAAATGCCCTTAATGTGACGATCTGCCTGAGTCCCTTTGCCTCATGATATTGGTGATAAACCGCATGGGTGATTCCATCATCACAGTGCCAGTTTAACTCTCTTCTTATTGAAGTGATAACTGATTCCCTCCGGCTTCACTAAGTCGGACTACCTCGATCAATACTTGATCGAGTAGCGCATGGCCATGATTCTGAATCGTATCAGACGAGAGGGCCCAGAGAATATCTCTCCGATATGGAGGGGCAAATTTTGTCTTGGCTTCTCCACGTAATGCAACTTTCTTCGACGTCGACCCAAGACCACCCTTATAACTCCCAGTTATGGTGAGCGTTAGATGGAGTCAAAGTTGGCTTTTCCACAACTCAGATTGTGCGATCCCTTAGGTCTAAGGAGTCCATTGTGTTAGTCAGAGCGTATGATGGTGTGCCCACGTCCAACTAACCATTTGATTGGTACGGCTGTTGTACCTCCTCCAAGTAGCCAATGCAAGGAGGATAACATCTCCATGCTCATGACACGTGAAACATTATCATCTTCCGACTTACAAATTAGTCTCAAATCCAAACCCCGAGTTCAATTAGAAATTTTTGATCCAAACCCCTTCTTTTGCCACCTTTGAGGCAGCAACATACTCAGCTTCTGTAGTAGAATCGGCTACTGATTCTTGCTTGGAACTTTTATAGATCACTAGCCCTCCATTTACTATGAACACATAGCTAGATTGCAAGCACAAGTCATCTAGGTCAGTCTGAAAGCTAGCATCTATGTAACCCTTTACACCTAGCTCTTCCTCACCACCATAGACTAGGAATTCATCTTGGGTATGTCTCGAGTACTTAAAGATATGCTTTGATGATGTCTAGAGGCTTTCGCATGGATCTTACCGATATCTGCTCATTCCACTTAGAGCATAGGAAATATCTGACCTAGTACATATCATCACATACATGATTGATCCTACTGCCAAAGCATAAGGGATCCTCTCCATTTGACTTCGCTCATTAGCCGACACTAGGCATTGAGTCTTATTAAGTCGGATTTTATGCGCCATCGGTAAGAACCCCTTCTTAGACGAATCCATATTGAACTTCTTCAATATCTTACCCAGATATGTACTCTGAATCAAGCCTACGAGTCTCCAGGATCTATCTCTATAGATATTAATTCCTAGTATAAATGCCACCTCACCCAAGTCCTTCATTTGGAAACATCTTTCCAAAGAATCCTTGGTTTCTTGCAACATTGTAATGTTGTTTCCTACTATCAATATGTCATGTACATGCAGTAGCAGAAAAACAACTGAGTTTTCACTAAACTTCCTGTACATATAAGAATGTTGTTCGCTTT
Organism: Avena insularis; assembly: GCA_023614405.1. Lineage (NCBI taxonomy): Eukaryota > Viridiplantae > Streptophyta > Magnoliopsida > Poales > Poaceae > Avena > Avena insularis. The sequence continues at coordinate 388,143,292 of CM042696.1, forward strand.
TGATGAAGCCAAATGATTTGACCACTTCATCAAAATGAATGTTCCAACTCCAACTTGCCTGCTTCAATCAATAGATGGATTTCTGAGGCTTGCAAACTTTGTTAGGACTAGCTAGATCGACAAAACCCTCAGGATGTGTCATATACACGTCCTCGGTTAAATTTCCATTAAGGAAAGCCGTTTGGATATCCATCTGTCATATTTCCCAATCGTAATATACAGCTAGTGCTAACATGATCCTCACCGACTTAAACATCGCTACTTTCATCATAGTCAACTCCCTGAACTTGTCGGAACGCTTTTGCAACAAGCTGTGCTTTATAGACAGAAATATTTTCGTCTTGGTCAGTTTTCCTCTTATAGACCCATTTGCTCTGGATGGATCTTCCACCATCTGGCAGATCAACCAAGTTCCAAACTTGAGTGTCATCCATGGACTTTAACTCGGATCTGATGGCTCCAAGCCATGACTCGGAATCATCACTTCCCATCACACCTTGCTAAGTAGTCGGATCATCGTCGTCCAACATAAGTATGTCTCCACGTATTCTCGCTGATTTTTGTGGCTCTGGTGCATTTGTCAGCTTAGGTACAACATCCGGCTCAACCTCCAAGGTTGCCAACTTGTCCTGAGTTAGTGAATCCTGAATTTCTTCGAGGTGCACCCTACTGCTACTATCTTTTTGGCTTAGAAACGCTTTCTCCAGAAAGACACCATTTTGAGCGATAAACACTTTGCCCTCTTCTCGGTTGTAGAAATAGTAACCCAACATTTCCTTAGGGTAGCCTACAAATACTACCTTATCCGACTTGGGGCTGAGCTTGTCGGATTGTAATTTCTTGACAAAAGCTTCACATCCACATCTCATGTGGTGTCATTTCTACTGATTAGATGTTACTTTGTTTAGTGTTATCATTGTTGTCTCTAGAAAAAACCCCGGAATGATAAAGGTAAATCCGCCTTACTCATCGTCGACCTTACAATGTCCAACAAGGTTTGGTTCCGCCTTTCTAACACACTATTTATCTGAGGTGTTTGATGACCCACAAGTATAGGGGGTGTATCACAGTATTTTTGAGGGAAGTGAAACCCAATTTATTGGTTCGACACAAGGGGAGAAAAAGTATATTTATAAGCCTTAACAACCGAGTTCTCCATTCAGGTGCATCTAGAAACAATCTTGCTCACAGCAGTTTATCAGTAGCAATAGTATTGTAGTAGGAATAGTAAAGTAGCAGCAGTAGTAAAGTAAAGACAGCAGTAACAATAGCGATGTGATGGGATTGGTGCGGTAGGCATAGTGATGGATGGACGGGATTGCATGGACAAGACAATTCACATAGCAATCAGAACAAAGGGCAATTGTAGATAAATAAGATAAAGCATCCAAGTACTAGATAATCCTAGGCATGTGTTCCATATATAGTCATACGTGCTCGCAATGAGAACTTGCAGAACATCTTTTTTCCTGCCAGCCCATTTGCAGCGGGGCCTCAAGGGAACTACTGGCAATTAAGGTGCTCCTTTTAATAGAGCACCGGAGCAAAGCATTAACACTCCATGAACACATGTGATCCTCACATCAAAGCCATTCCCTCCGGTTATCCCGATTTCTGTCACTTTGGGGCCATTGGTTCCGGACAACAACGTGTGTATACAACTTGCAGATAAGACCATAAACAATACTATCATAATGAATCAATAACATGTTCAGATCTGAAATCATGGCACTCGGGCCCTAGTGACAGGCATTAAGCATAACAAGTCGTAACAATGTCATAAAGCACTAATAGAAGATACTAGGCACCATGCCCTAACAATCCGATGCCATTACATGAACGATCTAATCCAATCCCTACCATCCCCATAGCCTACAGAGGGGGATTAATCACTCATAGATGGGAGAAACATGGATGGTCGATGGAGAAGCGATGGTGATGATGATGGCGATGATCTCCTCCAATTCCCTGTCCCGGCAGGGTGCCAGAACGGAGTTTCTGGTGCTGTTTCGTGGAATCTGGTGGTGGTGGCGGAGCGGAACTCCTTCTAGAAAAACGTTGAAACCCCCAGAGTTTTTAGGTTAGAAGGCAACTTATAGGCGAAGAGGGAGACCGAGGGGGAGTCTGGGGCAGCCAGACCACCCCTGGCCTGGGCTTGCCTGGCGGCCGTGGTGGTGTGGCCTGGGCCCAGCCCTCCTGCGTCTCGTATTCTGGCTCCGGGAGTCTTCTGGTGAAATAGGATTTTTGGCATATTTTCCGGAATTTTTGCTGATAGTTGATTTTCTGCACAAAAAGTAGACACCAGGGCAATTCTGCTAAAAACAGCGTCATTCGCGTTCGTTGCATCCAAATCACACAAGTTTAGAGGAGAAACAATAGCAAAAGTGTTCGGGAAAGTAGATACGTTTTGGACATATCAACTCGCCCCAAGCTTAGCTTATTGCTTTTCCTCAAGCAATTCAGTTGAAAACTAAGTGCGATAAAAGAACTTTCACAAACACATTTGCTTCATATGATGTATATATTCTCAGCATATGATCAACTACTCAGACAATTCATAATAAGGAGTATGCAACTAACTTTACTTAATAGGCATTGCAAGCTATGAAGAGATTCTAACTCAAAAATAATAAGTAGCATGAAGCATAAACATAAGCAACATTACAATGCTCATAACAAGGTATGATAAAGTGGTATCTCGCTTGCCTTTGATTATGAATGCCAAGGCACCTCTGAAGTTCAGGTGAAGACTAGAAGTAAAGATATCAAAGATACAAGCATCAAAGTCATAGAACAAATAATCAAGTAATGAGACAGGTACAAAGAATGACAACTATGCTCTCAAGAAGGTGCTCATAGAATAAGTGGAGACTCAAGAAGGAAATGAAAAAGGTTTTGAAAAGTTTGAAAGGCTTCCAAATGCTAAAAGTATGGTACTCATTAGCTTTGAGCTCTCATTGCCCCTATCATAAGCATCTTTTATATGGTTAAGGTGAACGTGAGGTCCAGTCTGAGTTATATGCTTGATAGACTATAAATTGAAAATCCCATGTCCCTTGAGTACGAGGGCCGCTCCTCATGCTACTCAACTTTAGTTACTGGTAAGTTCTTGTCATCGTAAATACGTGCGTATCATAGTGAACCGCCAACGGGGTACCCCTTGCCCGATGATACCGAAGAATCCCCATATCAAAATGACAAGGCAAGCAGACAATGAGTATCTCAGCAATCTTCTTATTTACCATGGGAAAATGGTGCTTTTTTCTCTCTTTCCTCTTTTCATAAATCTCTTTTTTTTCTTTTTCTCAATAGCTATCTCTCTTTCTTTTATAAGAAGAATGCTTCATAGATATCATTATGGTTACACTACAGGTTTCCACCATGACGGCATGGATTAGACCGGCAGCCCAGGCGTTTATCTAACACAAATACATAACTCCATGGACTTACAAGCTCCCCTTTTATTTCACACCGACGACATCTGCAAACAAAAGAGCATGGTATCAACTTGGCATATATTTATAAGTGTTGAAAGCGTTCCTCGTGACAGCACGGTTCTGCTAATCCCCGGCCTATAATTTGCAAGCATATAACTTTCATGGACAGTCACAATGGTTCAGGTTTATTAAGTGCAGAAAATAAAGTGTGCCATCAAGTTCGTGAGAGCTTTACTAACTAACTTTCTCATAACAAGCAAACATTTTATTCGGAAGAAAACAAGGCATATTGAATATGCACGGAAATAGCAAATGATGCTAATAGGTAGGTATGGTGGACACTTTGGAAATATTTGGTTTAGGGAGTTGGAAACATGAGTAAAACATACTCAGTGAAAGTGAAGGCTAGCAATAGTGAGGAAGCGACAGATGAGAGAGAAATAGCTGTCATAATCATGCTTGCAACAAAACAAGACTAATCATGGCATGAAAGTGATTCAAGATCCTCAAGGCAAAATAATTCATCGAGGCTTAACTGATTATTTCAGTCATATGCATGCGTGAGCCTGTGTCAAGTCAATTCAAATGAAACATTCAGAGGAGGATACCACGGTGTCATACCAAGTTATGAATAGAGTAATGCAAGCAAACATTCATAAGACATGCTACAAACTATTAGCAAGCTGGAACTAATCATACGAAAGAAGAACTACTAAGCATCCAAAGTTAACATACACCTTACACGAACAGACTAAGCATGCCCACAGTGATGAGTATATGTACAAAAATGAAAACAAATAGAGTTCGTTACCAGCCTCTTACCACGACTCAAGTTGTCATTAATCCTCATTATTGCTCTTTACTTGTGTGGCTTGAATAATAATATGAAACCAATATCCACTGAGGACTGCTCAACCCTGCAGCAAACTCACAAAGCCAAAGAAGAACAACAAATATTTTTGGTGTTTTCGATTTTTTAAAGCAAGAACCAAAAAGGAAAAGCAAGCAAAGCAAAATATTTTTGGGATTTTCGAATAGTTCAAACAAAGCAAAAAGGGAAAAGCGAACCAAGGCAAAAGAAAGAAGAAACAAACCAAAGAGAAACAACAGAAATATTTTTTGGTCTTTTGTGTTTTAGAAAGCAAAAGCAAAGAAAGAACAAAAACTAAAAGGAGAAGAAAACATGAATATACAAAGTACCGACGCAACATGATAAAGAGATGAGTGCGATGCCGGCGTACCTCCCACCAAGCTTAGGCTTTTGGCCTAAGTGGGTATCAATCCCAAGCTGGCCAGGATTAAGTGTCACCGTGGTACGACGAGGAGGTACCCTCGTCCTGGTGCGAGCTCGAGTATGTCCCTCCGTAGTGCGCGGAGTAATCGTAGGAGGGTACATCCTCCTGATGCTGCTCATGGAAACCCAACAAGCGGAGATGCTCGTCCACCTCCTCCTTGGAGCACGACCACGGTCTCCTGTGAACACTAAACAAAGAAGCATGCAGCAGAGGGATCTCCCTCTCATCCCCGTCAATAAATAACATCCTATATACTAGACTATCCAAATCAGAAGCAGCAGTGACAAAGTGATGAGTTTTCATAGCAACAAGGTCAAGCCTTTGTGGTGCCAACACAGTATCATTGGGGTCCACTATAAGTCCTAATGCATTGACCATATGCGAGGCAATGATGCCCCCATAGATAGGCCCCCTAGTAGCTAGGCGGTGAGCAATAAGCGAGCCAAGATTGTACCGAGTGTCATTGTTAAGCGCAGCAGCAAGGAAAGCTAAATGATAGTTGGAGATATTACTTGTGTTCTCCCTACCAAGTACGCTAGTAGCAAGATAATATGCAAAGTATCTAAGAGCAGGGAGTTGGATGTTTCTTATCTTTCCGCGTTGCGCCACGCGGTCATCATCATTGGTCACCCCTCTTTAAAGCTCCAGCAAATCAGTAGGTCGCCCTTGAATTTTCTTCACGGTCCTTGTCATACTTACACCTACAATACTGCAAAATCTTTCCAATGGCAAGGTAAAGGGTAGATTATAAATTTTGAAAGAGACAGTTGACTAATAGGGCGTGTTAGTAAACGTGAAGCTCTCAACAAAGGTTTTGGTGAGCATAGCGTATTGCTCACTCTCATCTTGCATATATGAGGTCAAACCAACCATCTCAATCAGTAGCAAGAAATCATCAAGAATCCCTGCAGCTTGTAAGAAAGTAAACCAAGGAAAAGTAGATGGGTGAGCATCCCCATCATCCCTTTCATTACCAATACGAGTTGCAATGAGATCTTCGTTGTATGATGGCCTAAACTGAGAGGCCGATCTTGAGGGCCTCGACCTCCTAGGTGCATCCCTCTCAAATATCTCTCCAAAGGTATGGTTGTTCATGCTTGATATTCAGAAATTTAAACACCTATTAAACAAGTGATTGCAAAGTGAATATAATGAAGGATACTACTCATAGGTACTTGTAAGAGGCCTAAACATGCATCAAAACTATATCTCTAAGCATCAAACAAGCTTACAAGCTCTCATAACCTGTCACCTATAGCAGCAAAATACTCAAGATATAATCCACTAAACACAAATCTACTTGGACAAGGGGAGGAGTCACAAACCAGAGAACAAGTGCTCCAAATTTCAGCAACAAAGATGGGCTGAGCAAGGAGATTGAAAAAATCGAGAGCAAGCACAGAAAGAACACGATTTTGAGCAATGAACTGGAGCTTACTCGGGAGAGAGAAGAGAGTGGCAGGTGAGAGAGTTAGTGGAGGGCCAGGGGTGGCCCACACCATGGCATGGCGCCACCCAGGGAAGGCCGCGCCACCAGGTGGTGAGCCTGCCTGGTCGGTCCCCCTGGTACCCTCCAGGCACTCCTCAGCCCCTTTTTTCACGTAAAAATTTAATATGAATTTTCTGGAATTTTTTGAGACACTTTATTTTTGGGCATTTTTCAGGTATAGAAGAATGATTTTCTGATAGACGGATTTTTTTCTGAAATGATGCAATGACAAAACAAGGCTAGAACTACAGGAGATCTAAGACACTCTAACATGCAAGCAACTAACAACAAAAAGAAAACTAAACGAAAGCAAAAAATAAAATGGATAGAATAGAAGTACACGGAAATAATCATAGTGAAAACATTGTTTTGTTCCATGAAATCCTTTTGTTAACAAGGTTGATCAGGTCTTGTTACCAAAACAATTCCATATGAGACAAAACTTTGTATTCCACTAATGATTATGTTACCTCAACCTTGATAGCAATGGTCCCAATCATAATAGTTTCAAATTTTTCTCTTGGTATGGGACAATATATTTCTCCAACTTGAATGCCATCAACATGTTCAATTGAATTCAAACCATAAGTCCTTTCAATCTTCTTCGGGAAATAGACAGTATGTTCCTTGTCATTAAAATTGAAAGTCATCTTTCCTTGATTACAATTAATAACACCTCCTGCAGTATTAAGAAAAGGTCTCCCAAGAATAATGGACATATTATCATCTTCAGGCATTTCAAGCACAACAAAATCAGTTAATATCAAGCAATTACAAGCCACTTGAATAGGTACATCCTCACATATACCAACAGGAATAGTGGTAGATTTATCAGCCATTTGCAAAGATATATCAGTTGGTATCAGTTTTTCAAGTTGAAGTCTCTTATAGAGAGAGAAAGGCATAACACTAACACCAGCTCCCAAATCACACAAGGCAGTTCTAACATAACTGTTCTTAATAGAGCAAGGGATAGTTGGAATCCCTGGGTCTCCAAGTTTCTTTGGAACCTTACCATTAAAGGAATAATTAGCAAGCAAAGTAGAGATTTCTTCATTAGGGATCTTCCTTTTATTCGAGACAATATCCTTCATATACTTTGAGTAAGGAGGCATAGCATCAGTCAAAGGAATTTGCAGGAATAAAGGTTTCATCCAATCACAAAACTTATTATAGTGTTCATCTTCCTTTGACTTGTGCTTCTTATCAGGGAAAGGCATAGGTTTTTGGACCCAAGGTTCTCTTTCACTACCATGTTTCTTAGCAATAAAATCTTCTTTAGTGTATTTAGTATTCTTAGTGTGCTTTTCAGGTTCTTCTTCAATTTTTTCTTCATTAGGAACTTCATTTTCTTCATTACCACTTTCAGTTTCAACATCAGAAATAGATATACTATTAGAATCAATAGCAGGTTTAGAGGGTTCTACAACAGTTTTATGTTTCTTTTTCCATTTCTTACGAGTAGAGCCACTATTTTCAGCTTGTTGAGAATCCTGCTCAATTCTTTTGGGATGCCCCTCGGGATATAGAGGATCCTGGGTAGCAGCACCACTTCTAGTTCTAATTTCATAAGCATGTTTTTCTTTAGCAGCATTAACCAACAAGTCTTTTTGCACTTTAACGAGTTGATCTATTTGAGTTTGAACCATTTGAAAGTGTTTAACAATCATTTTAACATTATTAGAGGTTCTTTCCACAATATCTTTCAACTCAACAATAGCTCTAGTGTTTTCCATTAGATGATTTTGCACCCTTTTATTAAAATTATCCTGCTTAACAATAAAGATATCGAATTCTTCCAAGAATTGATCAGGAGGTTTAGAGTAAGGGATATGACCTTCATGAAAGTGTTGGAGAGAGTGTAACTCGATAGTGGATGAGTAGGGAATAGGCTCACATAATTCTTCTATAGGAGGTAAATTCTTGACATCTGTAGCTTTAATTCCCTTCTCCTTAAGACATTTCTTAGCTTCCTTCATTACTTCATCATTCAATTCAATAATTCCCCTCTTCTTAGGTGATGGAATAGGCATAGGTATAGTAGGTTCAGGTACAATTACTTAAGGTATAGCTTGTTCAGGAGGAGTCCAATCTTCATAGTTATTACTTATTTTAGCCACTAATTCCTCAACTTCCTTAGGAGTCCTATTCCTGAAAACACAATCAGCACAACTATCTAGGTATGTCCTAGATTTTTTGGTTAGTCCATTATAAAATATATCTAGAATCTCATTCTTTGGTAATGGACTTCCAGCCTGTGCATGAATCAAAGCACAAAACCTTGCCCAAGATTCAGGCAATATCTCTTTTTTCCCTGTTTAAAATCAAAAAGTTCCTGCAAAATAACATGTCTAGCACTAAGAGGAAAATATTTCTGCAGGAAAGTACTAATCAAGCAATTCGGGCTATCAATAGATCCAGGAGGTAAATTACTAAACCAAGTTTTAGCTTCTCCTTTCAGTGAAAAGGGGAAAATCTTAGCAACAAAGTAAGTACGCATCTTAATATCATCTGAAAACAAGCCACTCATGGTAGAAAGTTCATTCATATGTGCTACCGCACTTTCATTCTTAGTCCCACAAAAAGGTTCTTTCTCAATAATACCTATGTAAGATAGATTGAGAGAGAAATCATAATCTTTATCTTTAATGTTTATGGGAGAAGCAACAAACTTAGCAATAGGAGACAATTTGGGTCTAATAGTACGCCTCTCAAGGAGACTCTTAGCAGTGCTCCTATCATGGGTGTTTTAACATTCCTTAATAAATTCATCGGTCATCTCAACATAATCGTCTTCAATATCATAGCTCTCACTAGACTCAGGTGAACTAACAGGTGTAGTAGTGTCTTCATTAGGAGTTTCAGTATTTCCAACTATAGTTCTAGCAATCGTAGCATCTAGGAAAGGACCTAATGAACCACTCTTATCAAGCACAGTAGAAGCAGCATCATAAGTATCAGAAGTTTCAGATTCAGCAGTAGCAGCAGTGTGTGTAGCATGTGTATGTGGTGGTGTAACGAGCTTACTCATAACAGATGGTGAATCAAGAGCAACAGAGGTGTTCAGAACCGTACCTCTTCTTGTAGTGGATGGTTAAATAGGAACCTTGCCATCACGAGACTTACCCATGATGGATGCATAACAGCGAATAATAGAGAATCCATGTGAACTTAATAAATAAAGCTATGCTCCCCGGGAGCGGCGCCAGAAAATAGTCTTGATGACCCACAAGTATAGGGGGTGTATCGCAGTATTTTCGAGGGAAGTGAAACCCAATTTATTGATTCGACACAAGGGGAGCCAAAGCATATTTATAAGCCTTAACAACTGAGTTGTCAATTCGGCTGCACCTAGAAACAATCTTGCTCACAGCAGTTTATCAGTAGCAACAATTTTGTAGTAGGAATACTAAAGTAGCAGCAGCAGTAAAGCAAAGACAGAAGTAACAATAGCAGTAAATAGTAGGATTCGAGTGCGGTAGGCATAGGGATGGATGGACGGGCGTTGCATGGACAAGACAGTACACATAGCAATCAAAAGATAGGGCAATTGCAGATAAATAAGATAAAGCATCCAAGTACTAGATAATCCTAGGCATGTGTTCCATATATAGTCATACGTGCTCGCAATGAGAACTTGCACAACATCTTTTGTCCTGCCAGCCCGTTTGCAGTGGGGCCTCAAGGGAACTACTGGCAATTAAGGTGCTCCTTTTAATAGAGCACCGGAGCAAAGCATTAACACTACGTGAACACATGTGATCCTCACATTAAATCCATTCCCTCTGGTTATCCCGATTTCTGTCACTTTGGGGCCATTGGTTTCGGACAACAACGTGTGTATACAACTTGTAGATAAGACCATAAACAATACTATCATAATGAATCAATAACATGTTCAGATCTTAAATCATGGCACTCGGGCCTTAGTGACAGGCATTAAGCATAACAAGTCGCAACAAAGTCATAAAGCACTAATAGAATATACTAGGCACCATGCCCTAACAATCCGATGCCATTACATGAATGATCTCATCCAATCCCTACCATCCCCATAGCCTACAGCGGGGGATTACTCACTCATAGATGGGGGAAACATGGATGGTTGATGGAGAAGCGATGGTGATGATGATGGCGATGATCTCCTCCAATTCCCCATCCCGGCAGGGTGCTAGAACGGAGTTTGTGGTGCTGTTTCGTGGAATCTGGTGGTGGCGGCGGAGCGGAACTCCTTCTGGAAAAAGTTGAAACCCCCAGAGTTTTTAGGTCAGAAGGCAACTTATAGGCGAAGAGGGACACCAAGGGGGAGTCTGGGGCGGCCAGACCACCCCCTGGCGCGGCCTAGGCTTGCCCGCGCGGCCAGGTGGTGTGGCCTGGGCCCAGCCCTCCTGCGTCTCGTATTCTGGCTCCGGGAGTCTTCTGGTGAAATAGGATTTTTGGCATATTTTCCGGGATTTTTGCTGATAGTTGATTTTCTGCACAAAAAGTAGACACCAGGGCAATTCTGCTAAAAACAGCGTCATTCCGCGTTAGTTGCATCCAAATCACACAAGTTTAGAGGAGAAACAATAGCAAAAGTGTTTGGGAAAGTAGATACGTTTTGGACATATCAACTCCCCCCAAGCTTAGCTTATTGCTTTTCCTCAAGCAATTCAGTTGAAAACTAAGTGCGATAAAAGAACTTTCACGAACACATTTGCTTCATATGATGTATATATTCTCAGCATATGATCAACTACTCAGACAATTCATAATAAGGAGTATGCAACTAACTTTACTTAATAGGCATTGCAAGCTATGAAGAGATTCTAACTCAAAAATAATAAGTAGCATGAAGCATAAATATAAGCAACATTACAATGCTCATAACAAGGTATCATACTTTATCATTTTTGCCCGGCGGGCAAAAATAGATATAGCTCGGTGTTCCCCGGCGGGTGAGCTATGGAACTATTCCACAACTCTTGAGATGGTAATCAAACACATGGCTCATATATTCGCCTCCACGATCTGATCACAGGAATTTAATATTCTTTCTGAGTTGGTTTTGCACTTCACTCTGAAACTCTTTCAACTTTTCAAAGGTTTCTGACTTGGATTTCATCGGGTAGACATAGCCATATCTACTAAGATCATCGATGAACGTGACAAAATACTCATAACCACCTCTAGTTGTCATGCTCATTGGACCGCATACATCACTATGTATCAGTTCCGGCAAGTCGAATGCCCTCTCGCAACTCTTTGCAAAAGGTGTCTTGGTCATTTTTCCCAGCAAACAGGATTCGCATGTTTGGAATGGCTCCAAGCCAGACGAATCTAGGAGTCCAGCACCATGATCTTCTGCACGTGTTTCTAGCTGATATGACCAAGGTGACAATGCCATAGATAAGTAGAACTATAAGATCATTCGGCTTCAACCTTTTAGCATTCGATTTATTGACTTATTCACATTTATGATCAAGCACAAAAAGTCCGGCTAGGGCAGATGCATAGCCATTAAACACATTATTCAAATAAAATGAACAACCATTGTTTTTAATACTCGACTCATAACCCTGCTCCATCAAACATGAGGCAGAAATAATGTTTTGGCTTAGTACAGGAACATAATAACACTTATTTAGTTCTAGTACAAATCCTGAAGGTAACTGGAGTTGCATCGTCCCTACGGCTAACACAGCAAGTCTTGCCTTGTTTCCAAATCTAATGTCAATCTCCCATATCGCCAGGCTCCTATTCCTTACCAGTCCCTGCATCGAGTTGCACACGTGAACAACCGATCTGGTATCGTATACCCAGGTGCTGCTAGGAGTGTCGGCAAGATAAGTGTCTATAACATTTACAACAAGTGTACCTAAGTCAAAAGTCATACTTCTACTCCTGGCTTTATTTTCCATGTACTTGTTGCGGTTCCTCTTCCAGTGACCCAAACATGAGGCATAAATGATGTTTTGGCTTAGTAAGGAACATAATAACACTTATTTAGTTCTAGTACAAATCCTGAAGGTAACTGGAGTTGCATCGTCCCTACGGCTAACACAACAACTCTTGCCTTGTTTCTGAATCTGATGTCAATCTCCCCTCTCGCCAGGCTCTTATGCCTTACCAGTCTCTGCATTGAGTTGCACACATGAACAACCGATTTGGTATCGTATACCTAGGTGCTGTTAGGAGTGTCGGCAAGATAAGTGTCTATAACATTTACAAAAAGTGTACCTGAGTCGAAAGTCATACTTCCACTCCTGGCTTTATCCGCCATGTACTTTCACAGCTCCTCTTCCAGTGACCCTCCGCCTTACAGTAAACTCATACTGTACCCGGAGGTTTTGCCAGCTTGCCAGTCACTGAGCCGACACTAGGACTTGGATCCAGCGTGTTGTCTCCCTTTGGCGTGGCTTTCTTAGACCAAGATTTCTTCTTGATCTTGGAACTATTCTGCACCATCAACACTTGACTGGTGCCACCTCTCTTGATGTCGGCCTCTGCTTTCTTGATCATCCCCTGGAGTTCTACCAGATCCTTATCCATACCATGCATATGGTAGTTCAAAATGAACGGACCATAAGCACTAAGAAGAGAATTTAGGAGAATGTTGGTCGCAAACTCTTTCCTCAAGGGAAAACTCAGACGATCCAAGGATTGCACATATTTGACCATCTTGATCATGTGCAGTCCTATTGGATTTCCGTCTTTCATCTTGCACTCAAGCAAGGCTCTAGAGACATTGTACCTCTCTATCGTAGCATGTGTCTCAAACATGCTCTTGACGGCAATGATCATACCATATGCCTCAACATTCTAGAACTATTGCTGCACTTCTGGCTCCATGTGATTGAGCATCAGGTAGCTAACTTCCGTTGAATCATCCTGAACCTGGCGAAAGGAGGTTCTTATAGCATTAGGCTCATCATTTCCCGGCTCATCTAGAATCAGATTGTCCAGGACATGTTCCTTCTTTTCTTGCTTGAGAACGATTCTCAAGTTACGATTCTAGTTGGTAAAGTTTATTCCATTCATCTTGTCCTTCTCAAGGATTGTACACAATGCAAAACTGGTAATTTGAACGGTGCTAGGAGGTGCCATCTACAACAAAATGCAAAATACTTAAGACAATGTATTTGTAATAGGAGGAGGCTGATTAAACTCTTTAATCATGCGCACTCCCACTGACACTGATATCCCTCCGATAGTCGATAGTGATTTAGGATCCCGGTCAGTTATCCGACTAGTGAGCCTTTGCGTCATTGCTAGTCGGAGAACCCTCCGAGTAGGCAACACCTTGCCAATCAGATCTCTATCTGCTTCCTGTTGGATTGTCCGACAACCCTCCTTACCCAGAAGCGCACACCTATTGTGATAGGTCGATCTAGCTACCACGTGCCTAGTAGAGAGAGTCTGAATCTCTCATACTTTATCGAAGAGAATTAGCAGTGCCCCAATAATATGATCCCACTAATAAAATTATCCAACTTGTAGTGTTGTAGCAAATGGCAGGGTAATCTGACTAGACCTTCTTTGAGGGAAAAAGAAGCAAACGAAACCGCAAGTCGGAACCTTTCCGACTCACACCAACTAACTTTTAGTTGTAAGTTTTGACAAGGTATAGTTATTCTATTCTTGTTCAACAAGAAAAGCAACTTTACTGGTTGATCGTGGATGTTAGCCACGTGATCTCCCACTCATATCTGGACCAGTTTTGACTAACTTATTAGCCAAAACAAACCAGATATGGCCACTACAACCAAAAACGCAAAATGAAAGCAAGGAAAAAGATCTAATATTTCCACTAGTGCATCTCCTGCGCAAGAACTGGGCCAAAAACCTAGAGCTTATGCTCTGATACCACTATTCAGTAACGCGTAGAGCTAGGACGAAAACAAAAAAACTTTTTTGCTCCGGCTAGAACTCTGGCGAGCCACCCCAAGATCCGGCCAAGGTCAAAGGAAATAGCTCATACCTCTCAACGTGCATGTTCAGAAGTTGAGGAAGCGTGTCGCGGTGGTGCCTTACGTTCCCCTTGTCTCATCTAGTTCCGGTGAACTTCTCGATCCTAGGGCCACCTCATTGTTGGCTTTGTGCACCTCCTCCTTCCGCCTCCAACTTCGCCGCCAACGAGCACCGCAAGTGTGGTGCCTCCGCTATCTCACACACATACAAGGTGGAATAGCAACAAGTGAGATGCTAGTCTCTTGCCTCTATAGGATAGGCAGGTGGAATTTCAAAGTCTTGAGAAACCCTAGGAAGCAGCACTAGATTGGATTGTCTTGTCTGCCACTACCCACCTTCCTTTATATAGGCAAATAGGTGAGGGTACACAACACTTGTGTACCTCTGCCCTAGACCCTAACCCTAGTCAAAGTGCGTCCAACCCATTGACATGTGTCCCTATCCAAACAAGTCCAACTTGTCGGCTTATGATAGTCAGGTCTTCATCCGCCTAGTTTCACTCTCTTAAGTGTGCGATCTCGCAGGCTTACGGTAAGGTGAACACAACTCAGTAACCATTCAGTCGAAGCAGTAGCTCAGTGACTTTTCGACTAGAGCTGATAATCGGTAGCATCCTCTAGCAAGACTTGCCGACTCCCGGTTTATGCAAGTGCCCTCAGTGTGATGATCTATCTGATTCCCTTTGCCTCACATATTGGTGATAAAACGCAAGGGAGATTCCATCATCGTAGTGGCAGTTTAACTCTCTTCTTGTTGTAGTGATAATTGATTCCCTCTGGCTTCACTAAGTCGTACTACCTCGATCAACACTTGATCGAGTAGCACATGGCCATGCTTCTGAATCAAATCACATGAGAGGGCCCGTAGAATATCTCCGAGATGGAGGGGCAAATTCTGTCTTGGCTTATCCACGTAACACAACTTTCTTGGAAGTCGGCCCAAGACCACTCTTACGACTCCCAGTTACGGTGAGTATTAGATGGAGTCAAAGCCGGCTTTTCCACAACTCGGATTGTGAGATCCCCTCAGTTCTAAGGATTCTATTGTGTTATTCGGAGCGTATGACAGTGTGCTCACGTCCTACTAACGTTTCGGTCCGACTATCGTACCACTTATGACTAGCCAATATAAGGCGGATAGCATCTCCATGCTCATGACATGTGAAACATTGTCATCTTCCAACTTACAAATTAGTCTCGGCAGTGGGTTTCCCTCCCAACCTCAAACGACTAAGAACAAACTGGCTAGATCTAGATATAACTATGTGGTTCCACACCTGCAACAATTGCAGTGACACATACAACTAGCTCTAAGGCGGATTCTGGGTTACAAATACAAGCCATAATCTGAGCCTCTAGGGCATCATTCCTAACAAGATTTATGTTTGGAGGGGTCACGCTCAGAGATCGGGATGTTAGCACACTGAGACATCGATTTATACAGGTTCACACCCCGGACAACCATTTTGCGGTAAACACCCTAGTTCATGTTTTTGGTGGATGGAATTATCATATTGTCCTCAGGAGAAATCGAGATATGGATCGATGTCACCTATGGTGGTTGGTGGTAGAAGATGATCTGAGGGATTCTCGGGTCAAAAGAGCCCCGTCTGATTATAGGGATGAACTGAGGTTTCTAGGTTGTAGATTCTAGGTTATGTCTACTCATCATTCGACGTCCCTTCCCCCTTATATACACGTTTGAGACTATTGTTACAATATTTCCGAGATGATTTAGAAGTGGCGGCGCCTACATGAGATCCTAACAAGAATATGAGATCTAATAGTGACGACATAATCATAATATTCCACAGAATCTGTTTGGAGATACACTCTGGCTTGGCCGTTAAGGCATCTATATTCGGGAATCCTCCTAAGGCACAGGTCTTCATGCTAGGCCACGACAAGTCTAGGTGGTCCCCTTTTGATGATCTAGGCCTACCTAGTTATGGTGACCTCGACAGTAGGCCCCGAGTCCATCATGATCGGATAGACATATCTTTGGGTTCCATTTGGGGTTTCCAAATGCAAGTCATGGAGGAGTTCCCCGAATTCTTGTAGGTCGGTGTGTCGTTGACGTGCTTACCCTTCATTGTTCGTGGTCTGGGCATGATTCCTCAGGAAAAACGAAAGGTCCCATTTCTCTTGGATGAACTGACACAACGGAAAACCTGAGCGTGGAAACTAAAGGGGCAAAGTGCAGTTCCATTTCCCTGAAAGGAAAACCATGACCCTATCAGTGTCTCGCTCTCTCACTCGCCCCAACCCTCATTCTCACTCTCTTTCGTCCTGATCTCTCCATCGCGCCATCGACCCTCACTCCAATGTTGACGTTGGAGAGTGAGGACCTTCAGTACGAGGAAGAAGTGGATTCATCCTCTTTGGAGAAAGCTTCTCTTAGTGAGGTCGCATCATACTCTAGTGGGGAGGAAAATCCTTCTTCCATAGGATGGTGGGGGAGGTTTCCCCGCAAGCGAGGATGAGGCGATGGAGGTTGATGATGATAGTGATGTTGAAGACCGGTGGACCTGCTACTCCCTTAGGGGAGTCACTTGGAGGAGATGGTGGAGCAAGAATAAATTCCTTTCCAAGACGAAATCAGATGGCGATCTGTCCCTGGGGAAGAATTTCTTGATCCAGGGGAGGGGGAGGTAGTTATATTTCCTATCTTTTTACTCCTCGGGCTCAACCTTCCTTCCTTCATGAAGTCCTTTTTCTAGTTTTACAGGATCGGGTTGCATCACCTCAACACTAACTTTGTAGGTCATCTTTGTCGTGGTATTGTCGACAAGGACGTCACGGAGGGTTCCTCACAAGCCGAGTTTAGAGACATGGGGTAAGGTGGCGAGTTGGAGCGTACGAGGTTACATAACTTACCCATTTTCAGGTCCCATGACGGTAGCAGAATCCTACTCTTTCTATAAATCACTATAATGGCAATAAACCGAGTTATAGAGATCGAAAGGTTTGCTATGCGAGGTTGTGTTATGCCCTAAAGTCTCCCAAATCCTAGGGTTATAGGGAAAAGTTCATACTGGACATGTTACAGAGTCCTAAACTAATATTAACTAGTGTTCGTGTCTTGTACTCCAGGGCTCCGGCTTCATCTATGTCGGTGATGTATCCTCCCTGTATCCAGCATGGGTCTCCCTTCTGGACTTCTAACTAGGCCGCCTAGTAGGACATAGGCCCTACTACCAACTGCGGGCCAATGCTATGGTAATAGCCATTATGCTTATCCCCAACAGTAGCCCCCGGAGAACTTTGAAATCTTGTGCCATCTTGTTGCTTCATGTATTGAAATGCTCCGTCTAGGTGATGTCGGCAAACTTGGCAAGCAATATCTTGAAGTCCTCCCAAATAACACTACAAACTTTCTTCTATGTCTTCAACTTTAAAGTAGGAGAATCATAGAGTCTTGATCATTCCTTCAGCAGTCAGTAATCTTTTGGTTTAACCAAAGATTATTTAGACGTGACATATCCACAACAGTTGCTGGGAAAATGACGTAGGGTATAGCCTATGCTTCCTTGGAACTCACAATGGCTAGTGAATAATTATTTCAATTTTCCCGCACGAGAAATATGAAACGTTAGCAGCAGTTATGGGGACATGGTGAAATTACCACGCACATTCTCACACACATAGCCCATGTATAATCCAACGGATTTCCACTTGCATGAATCTTGATCTAAGGTTATATAGGTTACTACGTTGGTTATTAATCGCATTCACCTCCTCTCCCCTAACTTCACATTCTTCCTCATGACGGGCACCGCTTAGAGCTCCCGAGCAACAAACCCTAGACCCCAATCGCATCTCTCACCTCCATCCTCTTTAATGTTGAGATCCAGCAATCCGTCCTAAGGGGTGCAACCCAACACTCAAACTGAGCCATCTTAGGAGGTGGTCGTACCCGAAGAGGGTTTGGTCATCCTGGTCACCGCCGTGGTGGAAAAAAATCCACCGGAGGCGACCATAAAGTGGTGGCGCCAGATCATCCAGAGGACAAGGAGGACGTGGACTCTCACCTTGGTGAGTGGAGGGGGTCAAAATACTCCTGTGGAGATCAAAGATCTCATCGATGAGGGGTACCTACCCTCAATGGAGGGGATCAGCTGGTGACGTGCACCGGACGATGAGTTCATCCTTTCTCCCCATGTCGGGGAAAGGTGAACCTGAAGGCCCAGCTAGTGCGTGGTGTATCCCTCCCAGTATCTGACTTCTTCCTCGAGGTACTGGATCATTTTCGAGTTCTTCCCACCACTTCTCTCTGAATAGCATCCTTGTCCTTAGAAACTATGTAGATTGTTTCAGGGATATATTAGAAAGAATCCTACGTTAGATATCTTTGTATATTTCTTTACTGTCAAGAGGGACTCGGGTGCTAGCAAAGATGAGCTCACCAACTACAGATCTATTAGTTTTAAGATTCATCCATATCGGAGGTTTCCCATCATCGTCGGCCTTGAGTCCGTCAAGATCTAGCAGGAGACCTACTTCTACAGTCCTGAAGTTCCTCTGACTAGACATGCCTCCACATATACCGACTTCATCGATGGTACTGCAGTGGAATCTCCCACATGGTGGACCAGAGCCATCTTCCCCTCCAACAACGGAGCTTACCACATCATCAGGAGGATTGAGTGGATCATACACTCGGGTTTGACCGGATTGGATCTATCCATGTGCTGGTTCACAAGACGGATCCAGCCCCTGCAGCACCTCTCCTACTTGATGCATAAGTACAATGGAGACAGGAAGATCCAGTTCGCATCTCACAGGACAACTTGTCTAGTGACTCCATTAAGATCCTGATGAAGGACATGGTCAAAGTGAAGGATAGGAAGTGTAGCTTCACCATCACCTATGGCATGTTCGAGAACGGTAAATGTCTAGATGTAATCTTCTTTGTGTCTTATTTATTCTCTAGAGTTTCTCTGATTTGGTTCCATCAATCACGCTTCTAACAAGAAATCTTTCGACAACTTATGGGTCTGGACGATTTGGACATGTCCCCTCAAATCTGTGATCCTAGGCTTATGGACATGATGGTTTTGTCGGATGACGGGGCCTCCAAAGATCCAGCTGCTCGGCCAATAAGGAAGTGGAAGGGCTCCGCCCCTGAAGCTTTTGCCAGGGGCAAGAAGAAGAAAAAGTCAGAGGTCAGAGCCTCCAAGAAATCTACCGCCTCTCTATAGGTAGAGAAAAGAATAAAGAGCGCCAACATTCCTTTGACCAAGGCGCTAGCTACTATGTAAATATTTCTTAACTATGACTTTATTATTGTTCTAACTTATTCATGTGCGTAGACCTTTAAAGTTGTACGTTTCAGGAAGAAGAACATTGTGTTGGAAGGTAGTTCCAGGGACATCAGGGAGTTTATCCCTAAGTCGTCCCTAGTCACCGCTCCATCAACTCATGTCGTCAACATGCTTGTTGGCCTAGGAGGATCCTCCACCACTACTACTACTCCTGAAGTCTCCGACATGAAGATAGATGTTATTCCAAGCCAGGATCCTTCAATGTATTCATATGTTGAAGTGATTCCTCCAAACACTCAGGGGACGTAGGAGAGTGCTCCCATATATGAATCATTTGAAGCTTCGACTAAGTATGCTGAACCAAGTAGCAGGGAGCTAGTGGTAATGGCGGCGGGAAACCTGGCAACCAGCGCAGCAGCAGGTTCCCAACTAACTCCTTCATCATCTGACCAAATAGTAGCAAGGGCTTCTTTAGTGCCACTTGCTGGAGCACCATCCACTACAGCTCCTCTGACATTGAATGCCGAAGATCTGTTCTGGCAAGGTGACCTCTTGGTTCACAATGTGAAAATCTTCCAAGATAATATTGTCGAAGATACCAATAACTTGAAGATCATTGCCATGTGATATGTCCATTTTTCATCACTATTTTATATCATAATTTACTGTAATTCATTGATATATTTCATATTAAGAGATGATACTTATGTTATTTCATCTATTTTTGCATGATTGATGACTTTTTGAGGATGAACCACCAGAGTCAGGATTCTGGTGGAAAAAGCACTATCCAGATGCAATATTTGCAAAGATCAAAAAATCCCAAAAAATATAGCAAAATCCTATCTTCCAGAAGATGAAGAACACCAGAAGGAAGGTGGAGATGGGCCATAGGGGGCCCACAACCACTCTAGCGCGGGCCCCCTGGGCCGCGCCACCAGGTGGTGTGGCCACCCTGGCCAACTTCAGGCGTCACCATACCGCGTATATATTCCCCTTGGAAACCTAAAGTTGGAGGGCGATCACACAAAGATTTTACCGCCTCTGCGGGGTGGAAACTATAGAGAGAGAAAGAGCTCTCCGGCAGGTAGAAATCTGCCGGGGAAATTCCTTCCCGGAGAGGGGAGATCGTCGCCATCAACACCATCATCAAGCTAGACTTCATCCAGATCATCATCATCATCTCCACCATCATCTCCACCAGCACCATCACCACCACTCCGTATCGCTGTAACAATTGGGTTGAATCTTGAAAAGTTCTTAGGGGAAACTTTCCCGATGTTGATTACTTTTGTAGTTGATGCTATTGAGTGGAACCATTGAATTATTGTTCATGTCCAGATTGTTACTTATCATTATTTCATCTCTGATCTTGATCCATATGATGTCTCGTGAGTAGTTCATTTAGTTCTTGAGGACATGGGAGAAGTCATGTTGTTAGTAGTGGAATTGTGTTGAGAAAGATTTAATAGTTTGATATTTAAGTTGTGTTGCTATTCTTCTAGTGGTGTCATGTGAATGTCGATTATATGATACTTCACCTTTATGGGCCTAGGGGAATGCATTGTGTATTTGGCTACTAATCATGGGGTTGCCGAAGTGACAGAAACCTAAACCCTCATTAGGAAACCTTTGCATAAGGGAGTGTAGGATCTCAGAGTTTAAGGTTGTGATTAGGTTTTTATCTTAATTACTTTCTTGTATTTGCGGATGCTTGCAAGGGGTATAATCACTAATATGTATTAGTCCTAGTAAGGTCAGTACATTAGCATAGGTTAACCCACACAACACTTATCCAACCAGAGAAGATTAATCAACTATATGAAGCGAAAGCACTTCACAATATTCCCATGTGTCCTCTAGAATGTTTGGTCATCTTAAGTAATACAACTGGCTTGTCCTTTGCTAAAGAAAGGATTGGGCCACTTGCTGCAATTATTATTATTGTCTTTTATTTACTCGCACTTTATTTATCTGCATTATCAAAAAAAAACCTAAAAATATGTTTGCTAAGTATTTACAGAGAATTCCTGATCCAAACAACTTGTCAACACCTTCTGCTCCTCGTTGGGTTTGACACTCTTATTTATCGAAAGTACTACGATACACCCCCTATACTTTTGGGTCATCAAGACTATTTTCTGGCGCCATTGCCGAGGAGTGAAGCGCTATTGAAGAGTGGAACTGGTAAAGGAAACTTCTACTATGAGTATTGTTTATTTATGTTTGTTACCTTATTTCAATATGGATAATTCACTTAGTTTCTTATTTCGGAATGCTACTACCACTGCTAAGGTAGTAGATGAACCACCACCTGCTAAAATTTATCCTTTTAAAATACCTACACAAATTGTTGATCGTGATATGGATAACTACTATTTTGGAGATGGAACAGTCCATCCTAGTGACCATTTGCTTTTTATACATGAATTATGTGGATTGTTCAAGTGTGCATGTATTACAACATTTCAAGTTAAGAAAAAATTATTCTCTGTATGATTGAAAGGCAGAGCTGAGGAATGGTATAAGCTGCTAAAGAATGGCCAATCTCTTGAATGGGAGGAAACTATACCTCTCTTTTATTCCAAACTTTATCCTCCTAGTGAGATTCATAAAGATCGGAATCAAATGTATAACTTTTGGCCTCGTGATGGAGAGAGTACCTCCCAAGATTAGGGGAGATTGAAGTTACTAATGCTCAAATGTCATATTCATGAGCTCCCCAATAATATTATTATCAGTAACTTTAATGCAAGGCTTTCTCTTCATGATAAGGATTTATTGGATGCTTCTTGTGTTGGATCATTTACACGTATGAAAGAATAAGCTAAATGGGATCTTCTAGACCGTATTCAAGACAATGCTAAAGTATGAGAGAATTATAAAGGAAGAAAGTCGGGTATAAATTATGATTATGAATGCATTAAATATTTTATGGGAACTCATGACTTTCATAATATTAGTGTTTCTTATGGTATTGATTCTCAAAATTATTGCAAATTGTTTTAAGGCCTTTGCCTCTTATATTGAAATTCCTAAAAAGAAATGAACAAGTATCATGAGCCATATAAAGATATTGTTAATTGTGTTCCTGCTAGAAATACTGAAGTTTATACTGCTGATCCTATTTTACCTGAACCTTACATCGAGAAAAATACCTTTCCCTGTTAAGGTAAAGGAATATTCTATGATATCTTGTATGGTTAACAAAAGTACAAAGAAAGCTGTAGAACCTGATGAACAAATAGATGTTGAACCTACAGTAGCAAATGTGAAAGACCTTGTCACTAAAAATGTAGAATATGGACACATTATCCTTTGTAAGGATACTTCTAATACTTTTTCACATCCTAGTAGAACTAGGAAAGCTAGTGTCCTTGTGTTTTCTATCAGAATAAGTGATCATTGCTACTATGGTTCATGTGATAGTTATATCTTTAAATGTACTCATGATGCTGAAAGTTATTATGAGAGAGGTAAAAATGTTTTATGCATCTCAATAATATTAAGTTTCCTCGCTTTATGCTGAAAGTCTTTATCTCGCACTTGTTTTGCCTTCCTATGCTAGTAGCCTCTTGTTTCAATAATTTATTTTCTTACAAAATTCCCTTGCATAGGAACTGGGTTAGACTTAAATATGTGTATATTTGCTTCTTGATGCTCTCTTTTACTTCCATTCATATTCTTATGTGAGCATCATTGAAATTATCATGCCTATCTTAATGGCTATAAAGAAAGAGCTTTTTGGGAGACAACCCATTATATTTTTGCTTTCAGTTTATTTTTTGTTTATTTGAGTCTTGGAAGGTATTTCTTCTGTAATAACCTCTCCTTATCCTTTTTATTTCGTTTTTGTGTCAAGATTATACTCTAATGAGAGAGAAGTAAGATTTGGGGAAGTTGCTGTCCCAAAACAGATTTGTGTGCTTCACTGTAAAAAAATCGTGAAACATTCTTGAACATCGTACTGATCTATAATTTTTTGTGTGCATGATTCAGATTATTATTTAACTTTCATTAGTTTTGCACTTTTTGATTTGAGCAACAGAAGATTTTCGAAAAAATTGATCTTTACCTGCTGGTCTGTTTTGACAGGTTTCTGCCATTTTTGCATTTACCTCTTAAATCGATTTCCTTTTTTAATTCTTTCAGGATTTTGAAAGGAGTTGCTATAGTAGCTTATTTTTTGATGCACTTCATTTGACATTTAACCCTAAGCTTTATTATCTTGCATGCACTAATGTTGCTAATGAAGATTGTGTGAAGTTTTGCATGAAAGAAATTTTCAAGTGTTAGGAGAGACTGATGTAATGAGATGAAGAATGGTCAAAAGACTCAAACATTATATTTTTCAAGATTCTTACAATAAAGATATTGATATTATTCAAGTGGTGACTCCGGAAGAATTTATTAAAGACCAAATTCAGAAACCTGCAGAGTCCGTTTTCCAATAGGTAACAGTTCTGGTAAGAAAAGGTCCATGAAAAACTTTTCAATTTATATTTTTGCAGCTTTTATCTAACATGGAAGACAATGAGTCAAAAAAGGGACGGAAATGGATCCCAGGGGCTCACACCACCCCGTGGCGCGGGCCCACCTTGTCGCGCCACCAGGGGGTGTGGCCACCCTAGAGCCCGTCTCGGACACGTTTTCTCCCAGTACCTTCCTTTTGTTGTTATACTTCGTGATATATAATCCCCCGAGGTCCGCATATCGTGTTCTCGTCGTATTTTCGTTTTGATCTGTTTCTGACAGGCAGATTCTCAGTTCTGGAGCCACAATGTCTTCCTCTGGATCACCCAAGGAGGATTCCTCCGTGGACATCATCAACCCGTACATGTATGAGTTGAAGATTCACCACAAGGAGGTGTTGCTCAAAGATGGGAAGGTACATATAAAAGAGGTTCAGGGCCCTAAAGGAGAAGGTAGTTTGGAGGACAGGATGGAAGCACTAGAGCAAAAAGTTTTTAGGTACAAGAAGATGGGAGAACGCGAAGTGGATATCATCCATAAGATAAGTTCAGAACTCATCACCGAGCACAAGAAGGAGACTGTTGAGCTTAGGGATGATATTCTCTCACTCCATCGAACAACCAACCAACTATAAGCACAGCTCTACGATATGCAAAATCAGAACCGTGAGTATGAGGCTAGGTTTAAACACATAAGTTCTGATGCTAGTTTCAGGATATTGGAAACCAAGACGTCCTTTGTTGATGGGGAGCCTTTACCTTGGAAGTTTGATGATGACGAGAGAACACCACTACCACCGAAGGAGTAATTCGTCATCAGGTTTTGGCATCCCCTTGGTTTGTTCCAAGCTTGGGGGAGTGCCGTGGTATCACATCATTATCTTTCATCTTTTTACCTTTTTAGTAGAGTCATATCATGAATAGAGAAGTTATCATATAGGATGGTTTGCATTGTGGAAGTATCTCTCCTCTAGTTAGTTATCTATGTATCCCTTGGTGTGAGTTGCTGTTATGGAATATTAATGAGAAGTTCTATCATTTACTTTTTGCACATCTTATTTTAGTTTGCAATTTGTGTTATATGATTGATCTTGTTGTTAGTAATGGTATCACTTTGGGATCATTAAGTAAATTTAGTTGGTTTTGGAAAACCTAGATCTGGTCAGTAGCAACACTATTTGAGGATTGAATGGAAAAGAGAAAAATACTTTTAGAAATATAATTTCATTATCTTTCTTTCTTGATTGGCTCATAAGCTTAGTATTCTCTAGTTAAGATCTTTTGTGTTTCCAAGGAAGATTGCATGATTGTTTCTATCACTTGTATGTTTGTTTGTTTCCTTCAACTCTTATGCTTGCTACCCAGCCTTACTAGCCAAAAACCTGTACTGAGAGGGAATGCTTCTCGTGCATCCAATCCTTGAACTAAAACCTATGCCATTTATGTCCACCATATCTACCTATTAGCATTATTGCTATTTCAAGTAAATTCTCGAGTTTTATCTATCTTCCAAATTAAAATTGTTATGTTAAAATTAGTGATTAACACTCTCACAAACTTGATGGCACACTTTATTTTCTTGTACTTAATAAATTTGAACCATTGTGACTATCTTATGAATCTTGTATGCTTGGAAATTATAAGTTGGGAGTTAGCAAAACCATGTTATCACGGGGTCCACTTTAGACATTGCACTTTTAGTTGATATCATGTTCTTTTGTTTATGGATGTCGGCGATGTGAAATAAAAGGGGAGCTTGTAAGCTCATGGAGTTTGTATATGTGTTAGAGAAACGCCTGGGCGGCTAGCCTAAGCCATGCCTAATCATGGTGGAAACTTGCACCATAACCATGGTGGCATTGTATGAAGCATCCTCAATAAAAACCTATGCAAATAGCAAATAAAAAGATTGCTGAGATGCTCACTGTCTGTTGCCTTGTCATTTTGATATGGGATAGCACCTGTGTCATGGGGCAAGGGGTACCCCATTGGCGGTTCTCTATGATACACATACACTTACAATGACAAGAACTTACCGGAGACCAAAGTTGAGCATGAGGTCTGGTACTTGTACTCAAGGGGCATGAGATTTTCAACTTATAATTTGTCAAGCATATAAATCATATTTTCCCTCACATTAACCTTAATCATTTCAAGATGCCTATGATAGGGGCAATGAGGGCTCAAAGCTAGTAAGTACCATAATTTTTGGAAGCACTGTTGGGTCCGCAGCATAGAAAACAAAAAAAATCCTACGGTGTGAACTACACGCCAAGATCTATCTACTAGGTACAGAGCAGCGGGTGGACATACATCCATGGAGAACTTACCCTCGAAGACAACGAGTTTTGTTAACGAGTAGGAACTCGTGGTTGATGTAGTCGTACGCTTGCCGATCTCAAGATCATGTGGAATTCCGAGCTCCGCAAATCAGCAGCGCATCCGTCCTCGCACACACGTTCAAGCCACCGGACAACCTCCACCTCCTCGCTCCAGTGAATCAGCGGAAGCAGCAACTCCTTCCAGACGCAAGGCCACCGGAAACATGTATCTCACTAATCCGAGACCATGGGGGAATATCTAGAGGGGGAGAGAGATCCTTCACGAGGAGGTGTGGTTTGTGAGAGGAGAGAGGGGGGCTTTATATAGGAGGGAGGAAGACCCCTCCCCTCCCATAGCTGGCGCATGAGGTGGGGGACTCCTTCCCTCCTTCATTCATGTGGTGAACCTCCACCCACATAAACATAGCCTCCACCCAAAATCCCACTCACATGTATTTAATTTCCACCAAATTAAATGCAACTCTCAATTAATAAAACTCTTTTATTTATTTTATTCAGAATTTTTTTAATTACTTTAATTACCAAACATTCACATAAAACCCCTTGCAACATTTCAATATCACATGCAGAACCACTTTCTGCAATTTCACCCGAAACAATTCCGGTTTCTATCGAAACAATTCCTGTTTCTATCGAAACATTTCCTGCGCTTTAAACCTTTTATGCGGAACATATGTGCTCCTAAATGGTGTCCGACAACCCTTAAGTGTGTCACCCTATGGTTCGCGAATAATGCAGACATGATTGAGACTCCTCTCAGATCAATAATCAGAAGCGGGACCTGGAGATCCATACTGACTCCTGCATATTCAAGGATGACTTTTGTGATCGTGAAAACCTTTAACGTCAGCAATTTAATCCCTTTGTCTCATGATATAATACATGTCCGAGATTCGATCATCGGTATCCAAATACCTAGTTTGATCTCGTTACCGACATGCACTCTTTTCTCGTTCCCGTGATATAACATTCTAGTGATCACATCACTTGCTTGCAAGCTATCTTAATGTGATATCACCGAGAGGGCCCAGAGTATATCTATCCGTCATCGGGATTGACAAATTCTACTCTTGATCCATGATCCTCAATATAACACCTTCATAGCACTGAACCCACCTTTATGGTCACCCTGTTACGGTGTGACGTTTGATGTTATCAAGATACTCTTCCGGTGTTAGCAATAACATGATCTCATGGTCTAAGGACTAAAACTACTTTGTATGATGTTATAGCAATATAAACATAATGACTTGATCGTAATGCTATACTTTGGATGAATGTTCATCACATCATTTCACAAATGTTGTGACCTTGTTATTAACAACATCCAATGTCCATGATCAGGAAACCTTGATCATCTTGTTAATCAACAAGCTAGTCTATAAGAGAGGCATAACTAGGAACCCTTTTGTTTATTAAACACACATGTATTGATGTTTCCTATCAATAAAATTATAGCATGCAAAATAAACATCTATCATATACAAGGAATACATAATAACAACTTTATTATTGCCTCTCAGGGCATATGTCCTTCAGTCTCCCACTTGCAGTAGAGACAATAATCTAGTTTATATAGTGATAAATCTAACACCCATGGAGTTCTGGTGTTGATCATGTTTTGCCCTAGGGAGTACTTTAGTCAACGGATCTGCTACATTCAGGTCCATGTGCACTTTACAAATCTTTATATCTCCATCCTTGACATGCTCGCGGATGGAGTGAAACCGGCGCTTAATATGCTTGGAATTCTTGTGAAGCCTTGGTTCCTTGGCATTGGCTATGGCTCCATTATTGTCACAATAGATCACCATTGGGTCCAACGCACTAGGAACCACACCTAGTTCCATTATGAACTCCTTCATCCAAACTGGCTTCTGCTGCTTCTAAAGCGACAACATATTTCGCCTCCGTCGTTGATCCAGCCACCACAGGTTGTTTGGAGCTCCTCCAACTAACTACTGCTCCGTTCAAGAGAAATATGTATCCGGATTGAGACTTAGAGTCATCCTGGATCAGTGTCAAAGCTAGCACCGACATAACACTTAGCGACTAGCTCTTCTTCACCTCCGTATACAAGAAACATATCCTTAGTTCTTCTCAAGTACTTAAGGATATTCTTGACCGTTATCCAGTGTTTCGAACCTGGATCAGATTGGTACCTACTAGTCAAACTAATAGCATGTGCCACATCCGGTCTTGTACATAGCATGGAATACATTATAGAGCCTATGGCTGAGGCATAGGGGATCTTATCCATTATCTCTCTTTCTTCCGTGGCGGACTTTGAGTCTTACTCAATGTCTTGCCTTGCAACATAGGTAAGTACCCCTTCTTACTTCCGTCCATATTAAACTTCTTTAATATCTTATCAAGGTATGTACTCTGCGATAGCCCAATTAGGCGTCTTGATCTATCTCTATAGATTTTAATGCCTAATATATATGAAGCTTCACCAAGGTCCTTCATCGAAAATTTGTTGTTTAGATAACTTTTAACACTGTTTAAAAGATCTATATCATTTCCAATCAATAATATGTCATCCACATATAATATCAGAAATGCCACATTGCTCCCACTCACTTTCTTGTAAATACAAGCCTCTCCATAAGTTTGGACAAATCCAAACTCTTTGATCACCTCATCAAAGCGGAGATTCCAACTCCAGGATGCTTGCTTCAGTCCATAGATGGATCGCTGAAGTTTGCATACCTTATCAGCATCCTTAGGATCGACAAAACCCTTAGGTTGTATCATATACAACTCTTCTTCAATATTACTATTGAGGAACGCAGTTTTGACATCCATCTGCCATATTTCATAATCGAAATATGCAGCAATTGCTAACATAATCCTAACCGACTTAAGCATCACTACGGGAGAGAATGTCTCATCATAGTCAACTCCTTGAATTTGTCGAAACCCCTTTGCGACAAGTCGAGCCTTATAGATGGTTACATTACCATCAGCATCAGTTTTTCTTTTGAAAATCCATTTATTCTCAATGGCCTTTTGATCGTGAGGTAAGTCCACCAAGGTCCAAACCTGGTTTTCGTACATGGATTCCATCTCGGATTTCATGGCTTCTAGCCATTTGTTGGAATCAGGGCTCATCATCGCTTCTTCATACGTCGCAGGGTCATCTATTTCATCAATCATGAAATTCATAACAGGATTGCCGTACAGTTCAGGAGCTATACGTGTCCTGCTTGACCTACGAGGTTCGGTAGTGTCCTCTTTCGGAGTTTCATGATCAATATCATTAGCTCTCTCTTTATTAGGTGAAGTCAACTCCGAAACAACTTCCGGTGCTACGCTACTCGCCATTTCATGAAGAGATGGTTCAATAACCTCTTCGAGTTCTACCTTCCGACTACTCACACCTTTCGCGAGAAACTCCTTCTCAAGAAAGGATCCATTCTTGGCAACAAAGACCTTTCCCTCGGATCTGTGATAGAAGGTATACCCAATCGTTTCCTTAGGGTATCCTATGAAGACGCATTTTTCCGCTTTGGGTTCGAGTTTATCCGGTTGAAGTTTCTTCACATAAACATCGCATCCCCAAACTTTAAGAAATGATAGCTTAGGTTTGCTTCCAAACCATAATTCATACGGTGTCTTTTCAACGGATTTAGATGGTGCCCTATTTAAAGTGAATGCAGCGGTTTCCAGTGCATAACCCCAAAATGACAGTGGCAAGTCAGTCAGAGACATCATAGATCAAACCATATCCAATAAAGTACGATTACGACGTTCTAACACACCATTATGTTGTGGTGTTCCGGCAAGCGTGAGTTGTGAAACTATTCCACAGTCTTTCATATGTGTGCTAAACTCGTAACTAAGATACTCTCCTCCACGGTCGGACCGCAGAAATTTGATCTTTCTGTTATGATGATTTTCCACTTCATTCTGAAATTCTTTGAACTTTTCAAAGGTTTTAGACTTATGTTTCATCAAATAGATATACCCGTATCTACTCAAATCATCCGTGAAAGTAACAAAATAACGATATCCACCTCGCGCCGACACACTCATTGGTCCACACACATCAGTATGTATGATTTCCAATAAATGCATCCGTTCCATTGAACCGGAAAACGGCGTTCTAGTCATCTTACCCATAAGGCATGGTTCACATGTATCAAATGATTCAAAATCAAGTGATTCCAAAAGTCCATCAGAATGGAGTTTCTTCATGCGTTTAACGCCAATATGACCTAGGCAAGTGCCACATATATGCAGATATATCATTATCAAGTTTAATCCTTTTAGCATCAACATTATGAATATGCGTAATACTACTATCGAGATCCAACAGAAATAAACCATTCAACACAGGTGCATGACCATAAAAGATATTATTCATATAAATCGAACAACCATTGTTTTCAGACTTAAACGAATAACCACTTTGCATCAAACATGATCCGGATACAATGTTCATGCTGAGTGCAGGCACCAAATAACAATTATTCAGGTTAATAACGAATCTCGACGGCATATGGAGAGGCAGCGTTCCGACGGCGATCACATCAACTCTTGATCCATTGCCGACCCGCATCGTGACCTCATCCCTTGCTAGTTGTCGCTTGTTCCGCAGCCCCTGAACCGAGTTACATATATTAGCAACCGATCCCGTATCAAATACCCAGGTGCTACTGCGAGGACTAGTCAAGTACACATCAATAACATGTATATAACATATACCTTTGTTTGCCTTGCCGGCCTTCTTGTCCGCTAAATACTTGGGGCGATTAAGCTTCCAATGGCTATCCTTGCAATAGTAGCACTCGGTGTCAGACTTAGGGCTAGCTCGAGGTTTCTTTTCAGGCGCGGCAATAGATTTTCCGCCCTTCTTTCCCTTCTGCTTGCCTTTCTTGTCCTTCTTGAAACCGGTGGTCTTATTGATCATCAACACTTGATGTTCTTTCCTAATATCCACTTCTACAGTCTTAAGCATTAATAGAAGCTCGGGAAGAGACTTCTTCATGCCCTGCATATTATAGTTCATCACGAAGCTCTTGTAGCTAGGTGGCAGAGATTGGAGAACACGATGTATGCCTAAGTCAATGGGAATCGTTATTCCCAAGGACACAAGATTATCGGCGTACCCAGACATTTTGAGTACATGCTCACTAACGGAGTTGTTCTCTTCCATCATGCAGCTAAAGAACTTTTCAGAAGCATTATAACTCTCTACGGCAGCATGGGTATCGAAAATCATTTTCAGTTCTCCCATGGTATCAAAGGCATTGCCATTTTCGAAATGTTTTCGAAGTTCTGGCTCTAGCCCATACAGTATGCCGCAATGAACTAAGTTGTGGTCCTCCTGACGAGTTATATAGACGTTCTTTTCCTCGTCAGGGGCATCATGAGCTGGTGGGGGCCTAGAGGCGCCTCTAGCACATATTTGTTTTGTGCAGCAGTGAGGAGAATCCTCAAATTCATAGCCCAGTTGGTGAAGTTGCTACCATTCGCAGCAAGCTTCTCTTTCTCCATGAACACATTGAAATTAAAAGCAGGTGGTGCCATCCTCAACAGAATATGTAAAATATATTTAGACTAAGTTTATGATAGATTGAGTTCAACTAATCCAAATTACTAATGAACTCCTACTCAAAAACGACATCCCTTGTGTCCTTTTGGTGATTACATGAACCAAATCCACTACACCAACTCCGATCATCACGTGAGTCGGTGTAGCTTCAAAGGCGAGCATCTATATGGGCATCATATCAACTATATGACTCATGCTTAACCTTTCGTTCCGTGTTCCGAGGCCATGTCTGTACATGCTAGGCTCGTCAAGTAAGAACCTTAGTATTCACGTGTGTAAAACTATCTTACACCCGTTGTATGAAAGCGTAGAGTCGAGAACACCCGATCATCACGTGATGCCTCAAAACACGATCCACAAAACGGTGCATACTTAAGGAAGAACACATTTTATCTTGATATCTAAATGAGGGATCATCTTATAATTCTACCAAAAGCGCCAAACTAGCAATATAAGATGCTAACATCTAATGTGTGAAGTGAGGTGATATGGTCCATGCATTTGATCTCTATCATTTGCATCGTGGTATGATCTCTATCATTCCTTTGTGTGTAAGGCCAAGGTCTATGGAACTTACACGTTAAGTGAGTTGTAAGAGTATCTATCATACATCTACTTACAACAATACCATATCAAGACACTAGCCCAGCAACGATCTAAACTAGACGCCTCTAATTTATCAATTGCAAGTTTTACGTGGCTTAGGGCTTTCGGAGATAGAACCAGTCTTACTGACGAACATGAACCACAACGAGGATAACCAAGTTATTAGCAACTCGTTGTAAATCAGATATTGACTATAGTAGGAGAGATAGACACCCGCTAGCCACTTATGCAAAACTAGTTGCATGTCAGTCGTGGAACCGGTCTCCTGTACGATGACATGTAAGGTTGGTCCGGGCCGCTTCATCCCACTATGCCACCAATATCCAAAGTACACAGAAGATGCAATAACATGATCATCATCGCCCATATATAAACATATGTGTACTACCCGTGCAAAGCACCTACGCATAGATCAGGCTCTGATACCACTGTTGGGTCCACAGCATAGAAAACAAAAAAAAAAATCCTACGGTGTGAACTACACGCCAAGATCTATCTACTAGGTACAGAGCAACGGGTGGACATACATCCATGGAGAACTTACCCTCGAAGACAACGAGTTTTGTTAATGAGTAGGAACTCGTGGTTGATGTAGTCGTACGCTTGCCGATCTCAAGATCGTGTGGAAGTCCGAGCGCCGCAAATCAGCAGCGCATCCGTCCTCGCACACACGTTCAAGCCACCGAACAACCTCCACCTCCTCACTCCAGCGAATCAGCGGAAGCAGCAACTCATTCCAGACGCAAGGCCACCGGGAACATGTATCTCGCTAATCCAAGACCATGGGGGAATATCTAGAGGGGGAGAGAGATCCTTCACGAGGAGGTGTGATTTGTGAGAGGAGAGAGGGGGGCTTTATATAGGAGGGAGGGAGACCCCTCCCCTCCCATAGCTAGCGCATGAGGGGGGGACTCCTCCCCTCCTTCATTCATGTGGTGAACCTCCACTCACATAAACATGGCCTCCACCCAAAATCCCACTCACATGTATTTAATTTCCACCAAATTAAATGCAACTCTCAATTAATAAAACTCTTTTATTTATTTTATTCAGAATTTTGTTAATTACTTTAATTAACAAACATTCACATAAAACCCCTTGCAACATTTCAATATCACATGCAGAACCACTTTCTGCAATTTCACCCGAAACAATTCCGGTTTCTATCGAAACATTTCCTGCGCTTTGCAAACCTTTTGTATGGAACATATGTGCTCCTAAATGGTGTCTGGCAACCCTTAAGTGTGTCACCCTATGGTTCGCGAATAATGCAGACATGATTGAGACTCCTCTCAGATCAATAATCAGAAGCGGGACCAGGAGATCCATACTGACTCCTGCATATTCAACGATGACTTCTGTGATCGTGAGAACCTTTAACGACAGCAATTTAATCCCTTTGTCTCATGATATAATACATGTCCGAGATTCGATCATCGGTATCCAAATACCTAGTTTGATCTCGTTACCGACATGCACTCTTTTCTCGTTCCCATGATATAACATTCTAGTGATCACATCACTTGCTTGCAAGCTATCTTAATGTGATATCACCGAGAGGGCCCAGAGTATATCTATCCGTCATCGGGATTGAAAAATTCCACTCTTGATCCATGAGCCTCAACATAACACCTTCATAGCACTAAACCCACCTTTATGGTCACCCTGTTACGGTGTGACGTTTGATGTTATCAAGATACTCTTCCGGTGTTAGCAATTAACATGATTTCATGGTCTAAGGACTAAGACTACTTTGTATGATGTTATAGCAATATAAACATAATGACTTGATCGTAATGCTATACTTCGGATGAATGTTCAGCACATCATTTCACAAATGATGTGACCTTGTTATTAACAACATCCAATGTCCATGATGAGGAAACCTTGATCATCTTGTTAATCAACAAGCTAGTCTATAAGAGAGGCATAACTAGGAACCCTTTTGTTTATTAAACACACATGTATTGATGTTTCCTATCAATACAATTATAGCATGCAAAATAAATATCTATCATATACAAGGAATACATAATAACAACTTTATTATTGCCTCTCAGGGCATATTTCCTTCAAGCACATTATGAAACTTGAAATCCATGCTTCCCTCTGCAAAGGTCCTATCTTTTACTTTTTAGTTGAGTCAGTGAACCTATTCCTTTCTATCTCAAGCAAGAATTTGAGTTGTTGTGATTCAATAATCCATATGATGATTTATTCAATCATGTTTCTTATGTTCCTCGTTTTGCACACTGCTCTTAGCAAAGTGAATATTGCTTTGTGAGCTATCATTGAAAACATCATTATGTTTGACTCCTGCAATTTGTTAACCGTTCTCCGACCAAGAACAAAGTTTTCCATACCAATTATGATTTACTTTGTGTATCTTTATTGTGTTTCCCTTACTCATTGAAAGTTAAGTTATATAATAGTCAGTTGTTTTCTATTATGATTTGTGTATTGATGAATGTGATGCTTCTTGTCCATATTCTCTTTATCGACACTTCACTCCATAAACTTGTGGTCATGTTTATTGAGCTCAGTTTTCGCTTGGGGACAAGCAAGATCTAAGCTTGGGGGAGTTGATACGTCCATTTTGCATCACTATTTTATATCATAATTTACTATTATTCATTGATATATTTCATATTAAGAGATGATACTTATGTTATTTCATCTATTTTTTCATGATTGATGACCTTTGGAGGAGAACAACCAGAGTCAGGATTTTGATGGAAAAAGCACTATCCAGATGCAATATTTGCGAAGATCAGAAAATCCTAGAAAATATATGGAAAATCCTATTTTTCCAGAAGATGAAGAATGCCAGAAGGGGAGGTGGAGATGGGCCAGAGAGGGCCCACATCACCGCCTGGCGTGGGCCCCCTGGGTCGCGCCACCAGGTGGTGTGGCCACCCTGGCCCATTTTCGGCATCGCCCTTCTACGTATATATTCCCCTCGGAAACCTAATGTTGGAGGGAGACCATAGAAATATTTTGGCGCCTCTGCGGGGCGGAAACTACAGAAAGAGAAAGAGCTCTCCGGCAGGCAGAAATCAGCCGAGGAAATTCCTTCCCGGAGAGGGGAGATCGTCGCAATCAACACCGTCATCAAGCTAGACTTCATCGGGATCATCATCATCTCCACCAGCACCATCACCACCACTCCGTATCGCTGTAATAATTGGGTTGAATCTTGCATAGTTCTTAGGGGAAACTTTCCCGGTGTTGATTACTTTTGTAGTTGATGCTATTGAGTGGAACCATTGAATTATTGTTCATGTTCAGATTGTTATTTATCATTATTTCATCTCTGATCTTGATCCATATGATGTCTCATGAGTAGTTCATTTAGTTCTTGAGGACATGGGAGAAGTCATGTTGTTAGTAGTGGAATTGTGTTGAGAAAGATTTAACAGTTTGATATTTAAGTTGTGGTTCCATTCTTCTAGTGGTGTCATGTGAATGTCGACTACATGATACTTCACCTTTATGGGCCTAGGGGAATGCATTGTGTATTTTGCTACTAATCGTGGCATTGACGAAGTGACAGAAACCTAAACCCCCGTTAGGAAACCTTTCATAAGGGAGTGTAGGATCTCAGAGTTTAAGGCTATGGTTAGGTTTTTATCTTAATTAATTTCTTGTAGTTGCGGATGCTTGCAAGGGGTATAATCACAAGTATGTATTAGTCCTAGTAAGGTCAGTACATTAGCATAGGTTCACCCACACAACACTTATCCAACCAGGGAAGATTAATCAACTATATGAAGCGAAACCACTTCACAATATTCCCATGTCTCCTTGAGAATGTTTGGTCATCTTAAGTAATACAACCAGCTTGTCCTTTGCTAAAGAAAGGATTGGGACACTAGCTGCAATTATTATTATTGTCTTTTACTTACTTGCACTTTATTTATCTGTGTTATCAAAAAAACCTAAAAATCTATTTGCTAAGTATTTACAAAGAATTCCTAATCCAACCACTTGTCAATACCTTCTGCTCCTCGTTGGGTTCGACATTCTTATTTATCGAAAGTACTACGATACACCCCCTATACTTGTGGGCCATAACTGTGGGGCCCCTGGATTAATCATCCGAGAAATCCCTGTTATGTATATATCCATGTTCCCATGATCAGTGAGCCCTGGAACATAACTGACAAGTATCATTACAACATCCGAGATATACCGAATTACAAGACTTACATAAATGTCATTATGGCTATACCATCTTTAGCAGCGGAACATCATCACGCGCAGAGCCCAATCATGCCTCAACCCATCGGCAACTGACTGGGAGAACGTCCTAGTTCCCATAATCGTCATCACCGCCGTCTTCTTGAAATCTGACCAAGTTAATAGCTAGGGACAATGCTGGTGAGTACGTTTGAATGTACTCGCAAACCACCAAGATGAGTTAAACAAGATAATGCAATTTGGTTGTGGCGAGATAGCTCTAGCTAGGGTTGTTTTGAAAAGCATAGAATTTCTCTTGTAGATATGGCATCTCTATATATTTGTGGAAAAATGGTTTTGAAAACATGTCTCCGTTAAAAACCTGGATATCTCCATATCCTTATTGAAAACCTTTTTGAAAACAGTTTTAGAGAAAACCCCTTTTAAACATCTTCGACCATCCCTGGTCAAAACCAAACCTCAAACTGAGATCACCCCGTGACCTCCTCCTTTATTTCCATCCTTTCCCGAAAACACCATGTTTTCGGTACTCCTAGCAATTACCTTTCCAACCGTCCTTCACCGTGGACACGGCTATTCGAATAGATTATACTGTGCAGAGTTTGCACACTTTCCCCACAAGAATCAATACATTTGCCGAGATAAAACTATGGCCCACTACACATGGTAGACGGGGGTTTGGATAATCAAACCTAACCTTTCGCTTGTCGACCCTAGCAAAGGCTTCTTTTCCTTTTGGGTTTGTTCTCCCCGGCAACGAGTATGTGGCCCTTGGCCATAGTCCTGCCTTCTGTACACGTGTATACCCAAACCGCAGCTTGGCGTATACCTTAACTTGGTGACTCCACTTCCGTCCGTACTACCTAAGTCATACCATCCGCGGGAGACCCAATTGTTGCACTGGCACTCCTGCCAAGACAGGCTCACTCTTGCCGAAGCAAGCTACAGGCTTCAGATCCGTAGAACTATTAGCGCCTGCCCGGAATTCAAGGGATTTCTCCCAATAAGCATTGTACAAGCTGCCTCGGCTAAAGAAGACAAACTACGAGCTAAGCCCCAGCACCTCGGGTAATGTGGTTGCACGAATAAATTGTTCCAGTAAAGGTGTAGAACATCCCTTCTCTTTCTCTTGTCCATTTTCTCATTTCTCATCATCACCACGTCTTTAGTTAAAACATCCTATTGGAACTATGCCTCTTCCCAAGGGTTTTACACACCAGTTTTTGAACATTTGTAGTAGGGTAAATCCCAAAACAATTTATTCAACAAAAATCCGTGGTTTCCAATGAAGTAGGATGCTAATCATCATAACCTCGATCTAAAGGGGAGTAAATGGTAGGTTTACATCAGGGTGGGTGCCAAGAGGGACACCAAGTCATAACTTGGAGGAGCCAAGTCATTAGCGCAGTATTTATAAAACAAGACATGCAGGTAAATAATGCAATTTATAAAGGAGGTACAAAACAGGTAATAAAAAGAGTAGGAGAAATATCGGAATTCGGGAATGGTGGTTTGCCTGTGATCAGCAATATGGCATATATTTCCCTAGCCTTCTTCTTAGAATACCATAATAAACCAATAATAATGGCCATTTCTTCTACTCTCTGATTTCATCGTAACTATCGTCGTCCAAACATCACATGCAAACAAACCAAGCCACAATCAATACAAGGCATTCCAAACATCAAAACCAAGCGTCAAATAACATACAACATGTTAATCACTTTAGTAGGTTTTGATAAGATAGGCATTTGAAGATTGAAATGGTCTTGGAGGCAGGGATGAATATCCCTTAGGATTTATAGTCTAGAAATTACCTAAGAGAGGGGTTTTGTACCAAGGACACTTTCTGTATGATACCATTGTATAATAATGATACCTATAGGTAGGTGTTGATAAAATGAAACCAACAAAAGTGGTTTCACTATTTTTATCACTTTTCTTTAATTTCTTATGAATTTTCTAGTGAATAAAACTCTAGTTTTAGGAAATAATTCACCAGAAGAGTTATGTGAGTCCAAAAATTAATTCCTTGGGTGGTTGTGTAGGGTTTGATGTACTTATTCACTGTGAGTTGGAATCATGTCAAAATATTTACCAGAATACCTTCAGGAAATTCCCAAAGGTAGTTCTGTGGACAACTTGTATTTTTCACCAGATTAAATATGCAGGGACTTTTCTAGGGAATTTTCTAAAGTCAAATTGGGTTCAGCTTGACATGAGATAAATTCTAAGTGGTAAGTATAGAGAATACCTCTCATAGCAACTTTGATCCATCCTATTTGGGTAAGGCTAGCTCACAGAGGAATTTATTTAGTGTAAAAGATACATTTTAGTGGATATAATGCCAATAAATAATGAAATTTATTTTTGGCAGAGGGACAGCTCTGCATGATGCACAAAACATGCCTGCACAAGGATAAATTTAGATCTATCCAATTAAAGTTGTTTTCCATTTTCATTTGAAATTAAACCAATTACTCTATTTAATCAGATCTAGAGAAGGTTAAACAAAAGAAAAAGGGAAATGGTTAGTCGGGCCCAATCCAGAGGGAAACTGGTCGCGCAGGGGGAAATCGGCCCACCCGAGTTGTGCCTCACACGGGAGGCTGCCGTTTGAAACTACAAGGCAAGGCCCGCTTGTCGGTGACGGGTTGAGAGTGAAGGGGTATGGGGAGCTGCTGACCGTTCGATCTAGGAGCGATGGACGGCCTCCCATCATCGTCCCCGTGGTGGTTCTGGCGGCGCGGCCAAAACCCTAGCGGTGGCGGGCTGGGAGCAGGGAAGCTTACTAGATGCTCGGGAGGCGTCGGTGAGGTTGCAGGCGGACGCGGCGCACCGCGACGAGTCTAGAGAGGGGCGGCAAGGCGGTGCTCGCTTCAGGAAGGGAGCTCGCGCGACGATGGCCGAGAGGGGCTCGTCAGAGCTAGACACGGAAGCACCTAGGACCTGCTGCCTGCCAAAAATAAGGGCATGATTAGATGCAGGGGATCAAGGGGAATCCAGCGGTGTGATATGCAGAGGGAGAGAGGCGGAGGGGAGGGAGCTTTGCTCAGATCTAGAGCCATGGCCGAGGCACCTTTCATTCTTCTTCCTGGGCTAGACAGGTCAGGGAGAGGGAGTGGTGCTCGAGGGAGGTGAGTGGGAGTGGGAGGGAGAAAATGAGAGGCCGAGAGCGGGTTATCCAGCCTCTGGTTTTATGAGCACACCTATTGCTCCACCTGTTCTTGAAGCTACTTTCTTTGAGATAAAACCTGCTTTACTCAATCTTGTTATGAGAGAACAATTTTCCGGTATTGGTAATGAAGATGCTGCTGCCCATCTAAATAACTTTGTTGAACTTTGTGAGATGCAAAAGCATAGGGATATAGATGGAGATATTATTAAGCTTAAATTGTTTCCTTTCTCCTTGAGAGGAAAAGCTAAATAATGGTTAAACCCCCTAACTAGGAATAGTATTGATTCTTGGACTAAATGCAAAGATGCTTTCATTGGAAAATACTATCCTCCTGCTAAGATTATATCTTTGAGAAGTGAAATAATGAAGTTTAAACAATCTGATAATGAACATGTTGCTCAAGCTTGGGAAAGAATGAAATCTTTTGTAAAGAATTGTCCCACTCATGGACTAACTGCTTGTATGATTATCCAAACCTTTTATGCAGGATTGAACTATTCTTCAAGGAACCTATTGGATTTTGCCGCTGGAGGTACCTTTATGACCATTACTTTGGATGCTGCAACAAAACTTTGGTTGCTCCTCCTTGAGTGATAAGATGATGGTTAACTACTCCAAATGGCATACTGAAAGGGCTCCACAAGGTAAGAAGGTAAATTCTGTTGAGGAAACCTCCTCCTTGAGTGATAAGATTGATGTTATTATGTCTATGCTTGTTAATGGGAAAGCCCATATTGATCCAAATAATGTTCCCTTAGCCTCTTTGGTTGCTCAAGAAGAGCAAGTTGATGTCAACTTTATAAGAAGTAATACTTTTGGCAACAATGCTTATGGCAATAACAATTATAGGCCTTACCGTCCTAATAATACTTATGGTTATAATGGCAAACCTGGAACACCTAGTGAAGGAAGAATTTTAGAAGTTGAAAGAGCCACTAAAAACTTCATGCAAATGCAATATGAACAAAACAAATTATTCACTCAAACTATGGAGGAACAATCTACCATTTTAAAGAATATTAGTCATCAACTTGACAGTTTGAATAGGGAAATTCCTAGTTTGCAATTGAAACTTTCCAATGTTGAAAGAAATATATCATCTTTGTCTGAAGCACAATCCTCTTTGATTAATAAAATGGCTGCTAAACATGAAACTAATGATAATCCCTTTGCAGCTACTAATGCCATACAAGTAAGAATTGATGAAAATGTTAGACTATTAGCTGAATTACATGCTAAGTTGGAAAGAAAAGATGAAATTGCTAGAAACATTAGTGTTTCTACTATCACTACCACTAGTGTTGAGGCTAGTAATAGCTCTACTACTTTAGATGATAATTATGATTTTGATCTTGATGGTTGCAATATCTCTGAAGTTATTAAGTTCCTACAAAAGCTTGCTAAAAGTCCTAATGCTAGTGCTATGAACATGGCCTTTACAAAACACATTACTGATGCTCTCATAAAGATTAAAGAAGAAATTTTGAAACATAAAGCTTCTATTCCTATAAAACAAGAAGATGGTTGGGAACCCATCATTAATATGGAAGTGAATGATTTTGATTTCAAAGCTTTATGTGATCTTGATAGTAGTGATTCTATTATGCCTAGAAGGATTTATGATATGCTTGATTTGCCACCACTTGAAGATTGTTATTTGAATGTCCCACTTGATGATAATGCTAAAAAGAAACTCATGGGGGGTATTAATGATGTTCTTATTATGGTTAATAATGCCCATATCCCTGTTGATTTCTATGTTTTGGATGTTGAATGCAATGCTTCTTATCCTATTACTTTGGGAAGACCTTTTCTTAGAACTGTTGGTGCCATTATTGATATGAAAGAAGGCACCATTAAATATCAACTCCCACTCAAGAAAGGTATAGAACACTTCCCTAAGAAGAGAGAGAAGATTTCTTTTGCCTCTCCTATGAAAACAAAATTTTCTGTTAATGCTTCTTCATTTGAGAACACTTGATTCTTTTTCTTGCTTCTTATGCATAACTTAAAGGCGTTAAAGAAAAGTACTTATTGGGAGATAACCCAAAAGTTTTAGATGAGGCTTGGAAGTTATAACTTCAGTAATAACCGCTCCTTATCCTTTTTATTTTCTTTTTGTGCCAAGAGTAACCTCTAATGAGAGAGAAGTAATGATTGGGAAAGTTGTTGTCCTGAAACAGATTTCTGTGCTTCACCGTAAAAATTCTTGTAAAATCTCTTTACGTCCTTTTGATGCGTGAATGTTTGTGCTTCTGCCCCAGGTTGTTATCTAAGTTTCGTTAGTTCAACACTTTTTGATTTGAGTAATAGAAGGTCTTCGAAAAAATTCGTCTTTACCTGCTGGTCTGTTTTGACAGATTTCTGCCATTTTCTGCATTTGCTTCTTTTTGGTTCCTCTTTTAGTTCTTCTGGGGAATTGAGATTTTTGAGGGAAGTGCTACAGTAGCTAGTGTTTTAATGGAAGTTTTATTGGTGTTAAAACTGAACCTAAAGACCTATTATCTTGACTGCACTAATGTTGTTAATAAAGATTGTGTGAAGTTTTGTATGAAGGAAAAATTTCAGGTGTATGGAAGGAATAAGTAATGAGATGAAGGATGGACTAAACCTCAAGCTTGGGGATGCCACGCATGTCACCCCAAGAAATATCCAAGAAGTACAAGGGTCAAAGCTTGGGGATGCTCAAGGCGTCCCCCTCTTCATCAATAAAAATCCTAGGTTTCTTCCAAACGCTTCATTTTTATTGTTTCATGCATAGTGCTGTTGTTCTTGGAGCGTCTTCTTCTTCATTTTCGTTTTGGTTTTTCTTTTGCTTTGTTTGCTTAGTTTGATGAATAAATTGGTTGTACCCCCTCTTTCATACATTGGTTTTCAAATAGTTTGGTTTGGATTGGAAAAGAGTAGGAAAGTTCATGCTTAAGTGGTAAAGAAAGTTTGTTTTTGACTATGGCCTATGCTTTGTCATGCCATGCTTGATATTGTTTTGGCTTTATGCTTAGTATTCTTTGATGTAGCATCACTTGTTATAAACAATTGAGATTGCTTAATGTGCCTTGGAAGGATCATGCGTTGTTTTAGCATATTAAAGCATAGTATTGTGGTATTCTCCATTGATGCTTTATTTGGGTTGACTTGGCGCATGCTCACACCATGTTATGACTATCCCAAGTCACCATTTCCTTTATGATCCTTTAGTTTTCAACTTGTAGTATCACTTTATGCTTTGATCAATGATGTTTTGTCGCTCTGCATGATTATGGCCATTATTGCTCTCATAGTTTGTCGCTCCTAGTCTTTTGCTAGCCTCCGTAACCAAGTATGAGTTCCACTCATGCATCCAACTCCTAAAACCAAGTTATTCCAAAGAGTCCACCATACCTACCTACTAGCATATGCTATTCCAAGTATATTCATGTATTTATCTACCTTCTGAATTAAACTTGTTATGAGAAAACTAGTGATTAAAGCTCTCACGAACTTGATGGCACACTTTACTTTTCATGCCCTTAATAATTTGAACCATTGTGTCGTATATGTTGTATATGCTTGCACTTATTTGTTGGGGATTAGCAGAACCATGTTGTCATGGGGAACGCTTTCAACATTGCACTTGTACTTTGTACCTAGTTGATATCATGCTCTTTTGTCTATGGATGTCGTCGGTGTGAAATGAAAGGGGAGCTTGTAAGTCCATGGAGTTATGTATATGTGTTAGAGAAACGCCTGGGCCGCTGGTATAATCCATGCTGACATGGTGGAAACCTGCAGCGTAACCATAATGAGCTGTCTATGAAGCATTCTTCTTATAAAAAAAAGAGTCAGATATTGAGAAAAAAGAGAAAAGAAAAAAAAGATTATGAAAAGAGGAAAGAGAGAACAAAAGCACCATATTTCCATGGTAAATAAGAAGATTGTTGAGATGCTCGTTGTCTACTTGCCTTGTCATTTTGATATGGGGATTCTTCCGTATCATCGGGCAAGGGGTACGCCGTTGGCGGTTCTCTATGATACACATGTACTTACAATGACAAGAACTTACCGGTGACTAAACTTGAGTAGCATGAGGAGCGGCCCTCGTATTCAAGGAACATGAGATTTCCAACTTGTACTTCGTCAAGCATATACACCATAGTTTGTTCATTTTAACCTTAATCACTTCAAGATGCTTATGATAGGGGCAATGAGAGCTGAAAGCCATTAAGTACCATAATGTTTGGAAGCTCTTTATGAAACTTGAATCCCTACTTCCTTCTATGAAGGCTTTTCTCCCACTTTTATGTTGAGTCTCCACCTTCTATCTTTATGCACCAACTTTGAGAGCATAGTGGCCATTCTTAGTTCTATGGGCACTGTCCCAAGACTTGTTGATTGATGCATTGCTTTGATATTGCTTGTTTTAAACTATTTGTATCTAGTCACTCTGATGAACTTTGAAGGTTTCCTATGCATTTATGTTTGCTACTCTATGAGGGACAAGCTGAATACTACTATGCTATGTTTTCTTTATGTGAAACAAACAAACGTCTTGCAAAGCATTGCTATTCATTAATCTTTTGTTTGTGCCTTTTCATGTTGCAACATAGTTTCTTTGTCTTATTGCTAGAACTTTGTCATTCATGTTATGATTGAAGTACTATGATCCCATCTTTGAATGTTTTACAAATACTTTGATCAAGTTTATGATGGTGCATGTCACCTCAAAAATTATTCTTTCTTTTTATCACTTACCTACTCGAGGACGAGCAGGAGTTAAGCTTGGGGATGTTGATACGTTGCAAACGTAT
This sequence comes from Avena insularis, assembly GCA_023614405.1. Taxonomy (NCBI): domain Eukaryota; kingdom Viridiplantae; phylum Streptophyta; class Magnoliopsida; order Poales; family Poaceae; genus Avena; species Avena insularis. The sequence goes on from CM042696.1 coordinate 388,187,871, forward strand.
CCATAATTTTTGATGTTCCATGCTTGGTTTTATCTACTTTCTTGTGTTTTGTCCACACTTTGGAGTACTTTTCATATGATTTCTTGGACTAACCTATTAACAAGAGCCATAGTGCCAGCTGCCTATTTTCTGCTCTTTTTGGTTCCAGGAAAGTTAGAAAATGAATATTCTCGGAATTGGACGAGACAAAAGCCAAAGTCAGTTTTTCACCGAGGGACACCTGGAGCTAGAATACGAGACGGAGAGGGGCTGGGGCCACACCACTGGCAGCTAGGGTTTGGCCCACGCCAGGTGGTGTCCGCCGCCCCAGGCACCCCCTCGGCCTCTCTTTCTGCTGATACGGAAACCCTAAGTACCCGATCAAAATTCCAAGAAAGAGTCTATAGCCGCCGTCATCTCCATCCCTAGACCGGGAGGGATCTGAAGCTCTTCCCGGCACCCTGCCAGAGAGGGGAATTCACCCTGGAGGCCTTCTTCATCATCATGCAAGCCTCCGGTGTGATGCGTGAGTAGTTCATCTCTGGACTACGGGTCCATGTAGTAGCTAGATCTTGTGAGCTCTGTTCATGATCAAGATCATCTATTTGTAATTCTGCATGTTGTGTTTGCGGGGATCTGATGGATATTGAGATGCTATTTCAGATTGATTATTGATTTTATCATGTCTTTGTTATTTGTGATCTTGCATGCTTTCCGTTGCTAGTAGCTATCTTGGCCAAGTAGATGCTAGCAACTCCAAGAGTTAGTATTTATGCTCGATAGTGGGTTCATGCCTCCGTAATCTGGGAAGTGATGTAAATCAGAAGGTACTAGATGTGTTGTTGCTACTAGGGAGAAAACAACAATCCTTTGTTCATAGAACAATCGTATTGTTTACTTTACACGCAATTCGTAATGCAATTATCCGTTCCTTGGAACTTAATACTGGAGGGGGTTCGGATGATAACCTGAAGGTGGATTATTAGTCATAGATGTAGTTGGACGGCGGTCTATGTATAATGTTGTAATGCCCAATCAAATCTCAAAGGAGTCAAGATGAGTAGTATATGCTTGTATGTTTTCTCGATGTTTGTCAATTGCCCCGCTGTAATTTGTTCACCCAACGTGTTATCTATCTTAAGGAGAGACACCTCTAGTGAACTATGGACCCCGGTCCTTTCTTTTACTATGAATCTACAATCAACTGTTTACTGCTTTGTGTTTACTTTCTGCAAACTATTACTTTCTTCCACTTGATACATTTAATCCTTTGTTTTTAGCAAAACCGGTGAGATTGACAACCTCATCGCAAGTTGGGGACAGAGTTATGTGGTTGTGTTGTGCAGGTCTCCATGTTGCTTGTTGGCACCGGTAGTGCGCCCTATCAAAGTTCAGCTAGCTACACCTTTGGGGTGTTTCCTTGATCCTACTGGATTGATAACCTTGGTTTCATAACTGAGGGAAACTTACTGTTGTGCTCATCATACCTTCCTCTTGGGGTTCCACAACGAGCTCGTTAATACACGAGTCAGCAATGCCTTTATCGTGATAGTAAGCCTCAACTTCTCCGAGCGATAAGTTCCTTCCATTATCGGTGATGATTCTATGTGGGAGACCAAATCTCACCACTAGATCTCGTACAAACTTAAGGGTTGTTGCCCCATCGAGGTTTCTAATGGGTTTAGCTACAATCCATTTTGTGAACTTATCCACTGCTACTAGCAAATGGGTAAAGCCATTGAGTGTCGTCTTGAAGGGTCCAGCCATGTCAAGCCACTAGACTATGAATGGCCATGTAATTGGTATGGTGTCATCTTGAAGGGTCAACTTCATCTATCGGTAGAGTTCCATCTTTATGGTAATCCATGACAGTTTCGTCCATGCAGGGGGATCACTGCAACTATGTTGACAAATGAATCAACTCTATCCGGATTTCTGAGTCTACTCCCTTTTTGGATGGTACCCGGAGGTGCTCCAGGAATACGCAAGGTGGAACTGGTTTATACGCTGATCCAAACTTTGATAGCAGATCTGCCACTTTATTATCCTCCCTCTTGACATACTTGACTTCGTAGCCATCGACGCCCTTGGCTATCTCATCCACTTTGTCTCTATATGCCGCCATTGTAGGGTTCCATGCATTCCAGGTGCCAGTCACCTGCTGGGTAACCAAGTCAGAACCTCCACAGCAAACTATACGCTTAATGCCAATATCCTTGGCTACGCGAAGTCCATGAATAAGAGCCATATTTTTAGTGGCATTGAAGTGAATCTAAAGGACATACTAGATCTTCTCTCCCGTTGGTGATTAAAATAATACACTAGCCCCGAGCTGTTGATTATCTTGGATCCATCAAAGTGCATGACCCAAAACTCTGGCTCTAGAACAGGAGTATCAGCTAGGATTTATGTCCAATCTGTGATAAAATCTTCCAAGGCCTAAAATTTGATATCATCTTGCTTCTTATAGCCAACTTTTAAGGCGGGAAGATTAATGACCCACTTTGCCACCCATCATGTTGCGTCGCCGTTGTTGATGATGCCGGACAGTGAAGTTTTGCTCACTACCATGATAGGGTGATCCTGGAAGTAATGCCTCAACTTCCGTGAAGAAAGGAATACTCCATAAGCTATTTTTGGGTATTGCGTGTAGCGCTGCTTAGATTCCATCAGGACCTCGCTTACATAATAAACTAGTCACTAGACGCCATGCTCATGTGTTGGCTCCTTCTGTTGCACCTTGACAATGATGTTGATAACTCGGTTGGTTGCCTCCATGTAGATTAACATAGGCTCCCTTGATTCCGGCACTACCAATATTGGTATAGAGGAGAGTATTCTCTTCAACTCTTGCCATGAAGCATCTTCCTCGTCCGTCCATACGAATTTGTCCGCCTTCCTGAGCAACTTGTACAGCGGCATGGCCTTCTCTCCAAGTCGGCTGATGAACCGGGGTATGGCTGCAACGCAGCCCGTGAGCCATTAGATGTCCTTCAAGCATGTCGAGCATTTGATGTTGAGGATGACCTTGATCTTCTCTGGGTTCACCTCATTTCTGCGATGCGAAACAATGAAACCTAACAATTTGTCGATAGGGACCCCGAAGACACACTTCGCAGGGTTAAGCATCATGTTATATTTCTGAAGATTATCGAAGGTTTCCTTTAAATCAGCGATGAGGTCATTTGATTTCTTTGACATCTCTGCAATGTCGTCCATGTAAGCGTGTACGTTGTGACCGATTTGGTCATGTAGGCAACGCTGCATCAGCTACTGGTAGGGAGCATTGGCATTTTTTTAGCCCAAACAGCATCGTGACATAGCAGTATGTATCATAAGGTGTGATGAACGAAGTGGCCAATTGGGCCGACTCGCATCTTAATCTAGTGGTAGCCAGAGTATGCATCTCAGAAACACAAAAGTTTTGAGCCAGCCATTGAGTCAATGACTTGGTCAATGCAAGGCAAAGCAAACGGATCTTTCAGGCATGCTTTGTTCAAGATGGTGTAATCAACACACATTGTTAAAACTTTGGTCTCTTTCTTAGGTACAAGCATGGGATTTGCCACCCAATCAGTGTGGATCACTCCCCGGACAAAATTGGCCTTAAGTAGCCTAGCTAGCTCCTTGCCAATGGTACGCCACTTTTAGTCACTGAAGCATCGTAGTAATTGCTTCACCAGTTTTGCTTTAGGATTGATATTTAAGCTATGCTCCGCAAGTTCCCTAGGAACACCCTTTGTAACACCCCAGTTTTAGTTAATCATAATTAGGGCTTTGATTATGCATTCATGAGCATCAGTTCTTAAAAATGCATGTAAAGAAAATAATGGAAACCCTAAACCCTACTTTCCTTCTTCCTCTCCAATCAGTTCAAAAGGGTTTTGAATTTTGAAAACCCAAAACTGTTGGAGCCCAAACTGAATAAAAGGGCCCCTTCAATATTTTTCGATAGTTTCATAACTCTCTGGTATTTTTGCAATAGTTCAAAACAGATTTGAAATTGGATATACAAAAGGGAAAGTGAAAACAGAAATTGGAAAAAGCTTTTGTTAAAAAAAAGAGAGCTGGCAGCACAGCCCAGGGCGCAATTCTTTCCCTCTCCTCTCTGTCGCACCGTGCATCCAGTAGCAGCAGTCGCGGCCCAGCAACAGCCCAGTAGCCCACGTACCGGTTCGGCCTCCTCCCTCATCGTCGTCTTTGTCCACGACAACAAGCAGCTGTCTGTCGCCGTTGGTGCCATCGATCACCACCGCCTACTCTGCGCCGTCCGTTGCGCCCTGGAGGGGATAAGACCCCGCGCCGAGTCGTGTCCTTCTTTCCCTGTGACTCTCTCTCCCTCTCCTGCCCTCTCTTCCTCTCCCAGAGGATCCCGAAACACTAGCCGCACGGCCACCGCTGGCCACCGCCGTTCCGACCGTCCCAGGGAAAGCTGAGGCCACCACCAAGATCCTCTCGCCCTCCTGGTCCTTCCTGTCAAAGCCATGGAAGCCCGCACACCCCCTATGCTGTGAATCGAGCCCGACTCCGCTGACGACCGTCGCCGTCGTTCCATCAATCACCGTCGTTCCGAAGCTCCTCCGGCCTCACCACCACCATCGTCGCACTCAGGTTGAGAATGCGGTCCTCCAGCACCACTTCGCGCTTCTCCTCTCCCTCTAGTTCGCTCTACCACCATGCACCCGCCGTCGGCCGCCGCAGGTGCTTGCTTTCGGCCAAGCTCCGGCGACCTTCCACTAGTGGCGCTGCTACGATTAGGTTCAGTGTGCACACCCGCTTCGAACGCGTGCAACCACGCCGCCGCGCCCGCATCCTAGCGCCGTTCCCGGCCGCCATCTAATGAGCTCGCCGGCGAGCCTACATGGCGGTGAGGTGTCGTTGAGGTGTCGCTTGCGTGTCGCCCCGTCAGCTCGACCAAGATTTTCCATCGTGGCAACCTGCTTGGCCCCTGGGCCCAGCCGTCAGTGTCTGGGACTGGATCTAGCCCGGTGAGAAAAGTTTAGGGTTAGGTTGAGCTGATGTCATCCTGACGTCATGGTGATGCAGTAAAGTATAATAATTAGTTTAATAATTTCAGAAAAGAGTTAAATCTTATAAATTCAATAAGTAATTATTTATAAGTCAGAAAAATATGTATAATATATCAAAATGTTCAGAAAAATGAGATCTTTACAATAGAATCATAATCATGTATTGATCAACAACTTTCATTACAAGTTTAATTAGAGAACAAAGTGAACCCCCGTAGGTGACTCCGAAGTTTCTCCCAGTTCCAGGGCTTGGACCTCTCGGATCCCCTTTAAATCGCCAAGTATGCTATAGGGTTTTATTTCAATACTATTAAACTTTTCATATCATCATCCTTGCTTGAGCATTCCATCGATGCCATGTGTTGATTGTTGTTCCCTTTCTTTCCGGTGTTTGCTTATTCCTAGTAGAATACGATACCGACTCCAAGATCAAAGACCTAGGTTAACACCATCGAAGATCGACGAACAATACTTGACCAACTATAACCAAGTCAAGTACAAGGCTTCCAAAGATCTATATTTGGGTATCAACAAACAAGGCAAGCAAAGCCCCACCATTATACAATCCTATGATTTCGAATGTATTTCATTCTGCCATGATGCATATGATTCTATTGTGGTCTTTTATCGATAGATAGAGTATCCTATCTATTGAATTACTCCCTTGAGCTTATATTACCTGATCTACTACTCCTAGAATAACTAGGTTTGGCTTGTGTGCACTGCTAGAGATTTTATCTGTGTCTTGCTTAGCCATGCATAGCTGTCAGTGCTGGTTCATCCAGAAGATGTACCAAATTCAGAGAATATAGTATGACAGGAGAACAATGTATACTAATAAGGTAAGATTAGTGGTAAAGGTTAAACATGCTAAGGCTTGTATGGGAGGCCACGGTGGGATGTGGTTTTTGCAGTCACATGCTCACCACTACTAGGACTCGAGTTCTAGCCTCTTGAACCAAGACGAGCATACAACCACACGGGGCCTAGAAAACCTCACGAGTAACTAACTTGCCTAGTAGATTCCATGAGTCACATAGTTCGGGCATTCCATTCGACATATGCATAGAAAATGTTTTCCAAATAGGAGGTGAAGGAGGTGCATTCATACAGGTAGGTAAGCGTGGCCGGGGTTGCTTGGGGTAGATGGCACCCCTGGTAAACTAACCTCGCCCACATCTCTAGGGACCGACTTCAGGATTTGACCCGTTACGGCAGAACCATCCTTAGGGCATGACTCAAGGTCTCGGCGAAAGCAAGGTAAAGGTCGTGTCCAACCACCCTCTGCCGGCCTTCCAAGGAAGAGGGTGATTACTAGTGGCATTAAGAGTCGGTTGGTACGTGTGGGTAAATTTGTACACCCCTGCAGGGTTAAATCTTTTCGAAAAGCCGTGTCCACGGTTATGGACGACTTGGGAACGAACGTGAAGATCATAGAGAACTATAACCTAATCGTAAAACTTGGCAGCTTCAACGTGTGCTTAAGTATGCTTCATCATGGGTACGAGGGGGTGATCCTAGTTGTGAGACGAGGATTACTTTGGTGGATATCAAGATGATGATCAATTCTTCAGAGATGTCACTCTCTTATACCCTTTTAAAATGTTTTGATTAGACGAGCTTCTTCTCTCCCTCTTGTTTTACAAACAAACATGGCTTTATGCAAAATAACCCCACCAGCCACATGTCTTGTAGAGTACACCCTGTACTCACCCTTGCTTTGTTGATACTTTTGTAGCAGAATAAGTGTTCCCTAAAGACAAGTTTCGTACGACATCGACATCGACACCAACTAGTAGCTTGGGGTTCCTGGCCGGCACCCTGGAATCTATGGGCTGGGATGTCATCGTTATGCTTTAGGCCTCTTAGGCCCTTTGCTAAGTTCGTTATACTTAATAGCATAATTTGACTTCCGTTGTTTGATGTTTGTGGTCAGTGACCTCTGCTTGTAATATTTGGTTCTTTGCTCAGTTATGAGCTTGCTGTAATATTTTTGTGTCGCCCGGTTACTGTTGTGTTACCGATTCTCACTGAATATCCTCGAGCTCTAGGTTAAGCTTATGTTAGGATAATGTCTGGGATTTGTTTAACCCGGATCCTGGGGGTATTACAGTTCTTGGTATCAGAGAAGTACCGACCATAGGAAAACCTTGCTATTGGTCGATGTTGAGTCTAGTGCTTGTGAAAACTATCTTAAAGTTGAAAAGTATTTGCGGAAACTCTAGTATGCTTCTTTTTCTTCTTAGATGGTATCGCTGTAACTCTGGGTCATCTTATCTTGTGTTGACTTTGAAAAGTTTTGATATCTCTTCTAGTCTTTCAAAACTTAGGTGTCTTCTGGGCATGACGTTTCTCAGCCAGTTGACCTAGTGTTGAGTTCTCTAGAGTTGCATGTGTTGTGAATTCCTTGTGTTCCCTTTTCTCTACTTTGTCCGAGAGATTCTGTTCCATCATGATCTCTCTATCTTATGGTCCCACAATATTATATTGTAGGATCCAAAGTGTTCTGGTCTAGGCTTCGAGGTTTCCTTTCGCCTCGTGTGCCTCCTTTTTATTTGTTTGGGTACTTCAGAAGTTATTTCTTCTCTTGGAAGCTACCTCATGGTTACTACCTTGTAGTACCCTCTGTATTACCAAGATAGTAGTTACTCCTTTCTCTGGTTTTAACCCTTGGACTTGAACCGAAGATCCCGGACTGTACTAGATTCTAGTGTTGTGAATCTTGTACATGAAGTTGATCTTTAACACAAGATCCATTCCTTTGACCCCTATTGCTAATGTTCAAACATTACCTCAGGATGGCTAGTACTACAGTTGTAGCCTTCAAGCTTGTGGTTATTGTTGCGATTGAGTCATTACGATTAAGGACTTCCCCTACCACTAGCTATGGTAGATGTTCTTTAATGGAGCCAAATAGATCACGAAAAGAGTACTCATCGTGAGTCTCGCATCTATACATGTGACTCTGCCACACCCTCCCTTCTATGCATTGGTTTTCGAAAGATTGATAATCTATGCATCTACATCTCTGGATTCTATCCTGAGCATGTTCCATTTTCCCTTGTTGTTTTCCGACCTTTGTTTACCAGTTGGTAGCCAAGTAGTAATGCGCATTGGTGTCTTCTGATGCAAGATATTCTTGTGGTCCGTCAAGACAAACCATGTCAGGATGTCAGGAGAAACAAACTCCGGTACCTCGTCATATCTAGGACCAGGTCAAAGTGTTGTAACCCGCAGATCAAAAAGTGTTGATTAGCTTCTTTTCTGTTCTACCTTAAAGTATCACACTCTTATACACTAAGAGAACGTGCCGAGTCTCATGACCCTCTTAATGAAGTGATGCTCTTACACATATTTACCCACTCCTCTCTCGAGCCTCCGCGCTCGTGAGCGACATGTGTGCGTAATAATGTGGCCATCTAGGATTCTTAGCAATTCGTTATTGCTTTGAACTCTAAGGACATTTGTGTCATTCTTAGCATGATTGGTCAACCCTATCACTAAGCGATGGATGATTTTGCTACCAAGTCCATTATTCTGGTACACTCTCTTCGGTCAAAGAGTTAAGCTTTTGCCGAAGCTTTGAGACTATGTCTTCTTGCCTTGCCAAGCAAGTTACCTCTCAAACTAAGTGACATGTCGATGGTTCGTGATATTCTAGACGTCTTTCTAGAAGTACCACCATGTTGCCACATGACCGTGTTGTCAAGTTCTTGAGTAAGCAAGTTCTCCGAACTTCTCTTTTCTCCAAGGATCCGTACTGGATTCCCCTAAATTAGTTGGTTGAGGTTAAACAACAACTTGGAGAGTGATACGTTGCTAACGTATCCATAATTTTTGATGTTCCATGCTTGATTTTATCTACTTTCTTGTGTTTTGTTCCAACTTTGGAGTATTTTCTATACACTTTCTTGGACTAACCTATTAACAAGTGTCACAGTGCCAGTTGCCTGTTTTCTGCTATTTTTGGTTCCAGGAAAGTCGGAAAATCAATATTCTCGAAATAGGACCGGACAAAAGCCAAAGTCGATATTTTACCGGAAGACTCACGGAGCTAGAAGACGATACGGAGAGGGGCCACAGGGTGGCCACACCAAGTGGTGGCGCGGGCTAGCCCTGGCCGCGCCACCAGGTGGTGAGGGCCCCCTGGCCGCCCACCGACCTTGCCTCTTCGCCTATAAGATGCCTACCGATGCAAAAAACCCTAAATAATCAAGCCTCCAGCCACGAAAAGTTCCAGTACTTTACACCGGAAGGGAGCTTGAGGGACGAAAGTCTTTATTCCGCACCTCACGGACGGGAAGTGCCCTCGGAGCCATCTCGATCGATCTCCACCACCATCTCCATCGCCATTCCTGATTCCCATGATGATGAGGGAGTAGTTCTTCCTCGAGGTTAAGGGTTCTACTAGTAGCTATGTGTTCATCTCTCTCTCTATGCATGATCATATTGTGATCATGAGCTTTGTAATCAAGTAGATCTACTTTGTTACTCAACTGCTTTAATAGATCTCTGCTCTCCCCCTGTGTGTGAAAGTGACAGCGTGCACACCATGGTGGCACTTGGGCTAGAGATTATTAATACTTGTTATGAGTTATATTTGGAGTTGGATGTCTCTATGAAATTGTGGTGTTTGTTGGAACCATCTAGAGCTTAAGGTGACAGCGTGGGGTTATCTAGATGGCAAAAGCGGACTTTGAGGTGTGTTGTTATAGCCCTACCATGGATTAGAGCATCCAACCGGAGAGTAGTTCAGCGTAGTATCATAAAGAAGAATATATTTATATGAGAGTGTTCACTAGTGAAAGTATGATCCCTAGGCCTTGTTTCTAATCATTGAAACACCGTTTGCAATTAGATCTGTTACATGTTTGCTTGCTTCCATCTTTATTTAAGTTTTCCTTTAGTCTCTTCCATGCTAGCAAGCTATTTTCTATCACAGTTACCACTTATAATTATCTATACCACTTGTATTTTACTATCTCTTCACCGAACTAGTGCACCTATACACCTGACAAGTGTATTGGGTGTGTTGGGGACACAAGAGACTTCTTGTATCTTGATTGCAGGGTTGCTTGAGAGGGAATACCTATCCAAGAAGTACAAGCGTCAAAGCTTGGGGATGCCCAAGGCATCCCCTTCTTCATCAATAAAAATCCCAGGTTTCTTCCAAACACTTCATTTTTATTGGTTCATGCACAATTGTGTTGTTCTTGGAGCGTCTTCTTTTTCGTTTTGGTTTTGGTTTTTTGTTTGCTTGGTTTTCTTAGTTTGCTGAATAAATTGGTTGGACCCCCTCTTTCATGCATTGGTTTTCAAATAGTTTGGTTTGGATTGGAAAAGAGTAGGAAAGTTCATGCTTAAGTGGTAAAGAGAGCTTGTTTTTGACTGTGGCCTATGCTTTGTCATGCCATGCTCGATATTGTTTTGGCTTTATGGTTAGTATTCTTTGTTGTATCATGACTTGTTATAAACAATTGAGATTTCATAATGTGCCTTGGAAGGATCATGCGTTGTTTTAGCATATTAAAGCATAGTATTGTGGTATTCTCCTTTGATGCTTTATTTGGGTTGACTTGGCACATGCTCACACCATGTTATGACTATCCCAAGTCACCATAGCCTTTATGATCCTTTAGTATTCAACTTTTAGTATCACTTTATGCTTTGATTAATGATGTTTTGTCGCTCTGCATGATTATGGTCATTATTTCTCTCTTAGTTGGTCGCTCCTAGTTTTTTGCTAGCCTCTGTAACCAAGTATGAGTTCCACTCATGCATCCAACTCCTAAAACCAAGTTATTCCAAAGAGTCCACCATACCTACCTACTAGCTTATGCTATTCCAAGTATATTCATGTATGTATCTATCTTCAGAATTAAACTTATTATGAGAAAACTAGTGATTAAAGCTCTCACGAACTTGATGGCACACTTTACTTTTCTTGCCCTTAATAAACTTGAACCATTTTGTCGTCTATGTTGTATATGATTGCACTTATTTGTTGGGGATTAGCAGAACCATGCTGTCATGGGGAACGCTTTCAACATTGCACTTGTACTTTGTACCAAGTTGATATCATGCTCTTTTGTCTATGGATGTCGTCGGTGTGAAATGAAAGAGGAGCTTGTAAGTCCATGGAGTTATGTATATGTATTAGAGAAACGCCTGGGCCGCTGGTCTAATCCATGCTGTCATGGTGGAAACCTAGAGCGTAACCATAATGAGCTGTCTATGAAGCATTCTTCTTATAAAAAAGAGTCATATATTGAGAAAAAATAGATTATGAAAAGAGAAAAGAGAGAAAAAAGCACCATATTCCCATAGTAAATAAGAAGATTGTTGAGATGCTCGTTGTCTGCTTGCCTTGTCATTTTGATATGGGGATTCTTCCGTATCATCGGGCAAGGGGTACCCCGTTGGTGGTTCTCTATGATACACATGTACTTACGATGACAAGAACTTACCGGTGCCTAAACTTGAGTAGCATGAGGAGTGGCCCTCGTATTCAAGGGACATGAGATTTCCAACTTATACTTTGTCAAGCATATACTCCATAATTTGTGCACTTTAACCTTAATCACTTAAAGATGCTTATGATAGGTGCAATGAGAGCTGAAAGCTATAAGTACCATAATTTTTGGAAGCTCTTTATGAAACTTGAATCTCTGCTTCCTTCTACGAAGGCCTTTCTTCCACTTATATATTGAGTCTCCACCTTCTATCTTTTTGCACCTACTTTGAGAGCATAGTGGCCATTCTTAGTTCTATGTGCATTTTCCCAAGACTTGTTGATTGATGCATAGCTTTGATATTGCTTGTTTTAAACTATTTGTATCTAGTCACTCTTATGAACTTTGAAGGTGTCCTATGCATTTATGTTTGCTACTCTATAAAGGACAAGCTGAATACTATTATCCTATGTTTTCTTTATGTGAAACAAACAAACGTCTTGCAAAGCATTGTTATTCATGAATCTTTTGTTTGTGCCTTTTCATGTTGCAACATAGTTTCTTTGTCTTATTGTTAGAACTTTGTATTTCATGTTATGATTGAAGTACTATGATCCCAGCTTTCAATGTTTTACAAATACTTTGATCAAGTTTATGATGGTGCATGTCACCTAAAAAATTATTCTTTCTTTTTATCACTTACCTACTCGAGGACGAGCAGGAGTTAAGCTTGGGGATGTTGATACGTTGCTAACGAATCCATAATTTTTGATGTTCCATGCTTTGTTTTATCTACCTTCTTGTGTTTTGTTCCAACTTTGGAGTATTTTCTATACACTTTCTTGGACTAACCTATTAACAAGTGCCATAGTGCCAGTTGCCTGTTTTCTGCTGTTTTTGGTTCCAAGAAAGTTAGAAAATCAATATTCTCGGAATTGGACCGGACAAAAGCCAAAGTCGATATTTTACTGGAAGACTCACGGAGCTAGAAGACGAGACGGAGAGGGGCCACAGGGTGGCCACACCATGTGGTGGGGCGGGCTAGCCCTGACCGCGCCACCAGGTGGTGTCGGCCCCCTGGCCGCCCACCGACCTTGCGTCTTCGCCTATAAGATGCCTCCTGATGCAAAAACCCTAAATAATCAAGCCTCTAGCCACGAAAAGTTTCGCAGCGCCGCCGCCACCGAAGGGGAGATTCGGGGGACAGAAAGTCTCTGTTCCGGCACCCTGCCAGGACGGGGAAGTGCCCCGGAGCCATCTCCATCGATCTCCACCACCATCTCTATTGCCGTTGCTGATTCCCATGATGATGAGGGAGTAGTTCTTCCTCGAGGTTAAGGGTTCTACCGGTAGCTATGTGTTCATCTCTCTCTATGCATGATCATATTGTGATCATGAGCTTTGTAATCAAGTAGATCTACTTTGTTACTCAAGTGCTTTAATAGATCTCTACTCTCCCCGTGTGTGTGACAGTGATAGCGTGCACACCATGATGGCACTTAGGCTAGAGATTATAAATAGTTCTTATGAGTTATATTTGGAGTTGGATGTCTCTATGAAATTGTGGTGTTTGTTGGAACCATTTAGAGCTCAAGGTGACAGTGTGGGGTTATCTAGATGGGAAAAGTGGACTTTGAGGTGAGCTGTTATAGCCCTACCATGGATTAGAGTGTCCAACCGGAGAGTAGTTCAGCGTAGTATCATAAAGAAGAATATATTTATATGAGAGTGTTCACTAGTGAAAGTATGATCCATATGCCTTGTTTCTAAGCATTAAAACACCGTTTGCAATTAGATCTATTACATGTTTGCTTGCTTCCATCTTTATTTCAGTTTGCCTTTAGTGTCTTCCACGCCAGCAAGCTATTTTCTATCACCGTTACCACTTATAATTATCTATACCACTTGTATTTTACTATCTCTTCGCCGAACTAGTGCACGTATACACCTGACAAGTGTATTGGGTGTGTTGGGGATACAAGAGACTTCTTGTATCTTGATTGCAGGGTTGCTTGAGAGGGAATACCTTAGACCACTTCCTCCTTGAGTTCTATAAACCTTGGGTGATCCACTTAAGGGAAAACTTGCTTCTGTTCTACAAACCTCTGCACTTGGAGGCCCAACAACTGTCTACAAGAATAGAAGTGCGTAGACATCAGAGAGTTGTAAGACAAAAGTTCTATATGACTTAGTTTATCTTAAAGGGATGTCTAGTTTTGTTCATGCTGAAGAAAGATGGTATCTCCTTCATGGATATGTTATCTTCCCCCACCTTTGATTTGGGTTATCGTCAAATCAAACTCAGTCCCAAGGACTATCTTGATGATGTTGCTACTTCTGATGTTTCACTTGAGTACATCCTCATATCCGTTGGTCTGACCAAGAGTTTTGTCTTGTTCATGCAACATATGAGTCCATCTCCATGGAGTATCTCGATGATTTTGTTATTGAGCCCATCGATAACATCCTTATTTTCTCCAGGCTAAGATAGATTCATATGGAACAGTTGGCATTAATGTTGGAAACTTTTTAAGAACCTTCTTCGTGATATCTTGAAGTATGTGTTCTGGAATGTTAGAAGTAACCCTCTCCGATTCACGGGCAAATGCTGAAAGATGTCGTCGTGGATTCGAGTAGAGTTAACTCTGTACCTTAAGGACACATGTGTGTTTTGATGCAAATACTCAATGTATGAGCAATTGTCCTTTGACAAGTTGTTAATACATGGGTCTAGCAACCTAGCTCAGTCTGTTGGAGCTTGACACTGTAGTCCATGTCTTGAGAATCTAGTGACTTTATCCTTGTGGTAAATGTTGCAAACTATCTATTCGGACATGCTGAGTCTGAAGTATCATTCCACTTAACCAAATCTGAATCTCAAGCAGATATATGGTTGGTGTTCCTCAAGGTTTTGATATAGGTTTCTATGTAAGTCCAACATGATTGATGTAATGGTTGACACAACTAGTCGGAAGACTTATTGTCATATTCTCTTGAATCAGCAGTAACAACCACTCCTCATGAGGCATCTTCTATGATTTATTATAGGAGTTTTGCTTATGGTTTCCCTTGTCTCCGAAGTTCGACCTTTACTTGATGTCTGCCTTCTCGAACATCAAGTATACCATTTAAAGTAGTGTTGCTAAATGTTTCTCGGTCGATCCTCCAGACCCTCTTATGTTGGCAAGCGTTTGTTATGCCAAGTAATTGAAGTCTAAGAATGAAGTTTCTTTTCCTCGTGTCATCAGGAATCTTCTTGTCTATTCATCTTAGTGGTGTAAAGTGCTATCGTGATCTTTGGCAAGGATTTTGGTAAACCTGGATGAATAAAGGGTTTCCTTCATTTTCTTAAACATGTTCGAAGAGCGACTATGATTTTGGTAATCAATAGTTCTCTTGTTACATGTTCCTTGTGACTCTTATGAGTCCTCACCACAAAACACCTTTCTGTCTTAGCCTTCTGTTGAATGAAGAGTGATCCTTCTGTATCAAAAGTAATTCAACAGCTTGGTTATCCATATCTCTGTAATCTAAAATCTCTACTCAAGCCATTTAGTAGAGGTTCATCTATTGAAGTCCGTGGTCATGTTCTTTCTGTTGTAAGCTTTCCCTTTCAGAAGCTTAAAACTCTTTTGAAACTCCATGGTCTCAATCCTTATGAAAACCAGTTATCTGTTACCATGAAACCTTCTCCTTTTGTTCCTCCTCTACCTTGACGTGTTTCATGTTCGTCACCTCAGAGTTGTTTCTGAACACTCCTTCATGAGTTGACCATGAGATACTTTGTGTCTTGTTTAGTGTGTTTCCCTCTTATCCTTAGAAGTGACCCTGTTTCTTTCTCCCTCTGTCTCTCTTCCTACCTTAGGAATCTCGGGTCGAGATTCTCGTAAGGGGGATAGAGCTGTAACACCCCAGTTTTAGTTAATCATAATTAGAGATTTGATTATGCATTCATGAGCATCATTTCTTAAAAATGCATGTAAAGAAAATAATGGAAACCCTAAACCCTAGTTTCCTTCTTCCTCTCAAATCAGTGCAAAAGGGTTTTGAATTTTGAAAACCCAAAACTGTTGGAGCCCAAACTGAATAAAAGGGCCCCTGCAATATTTTTCCATAGTTTCATAACTCTCTGGTATTTTTGCAATAGTTCAAAACAGATTTGAAATTGGATATACAAAAGGGAAAGTGAAAACAGAAATTGGAAAAAGCTTTTGTTAAAAAAAAAGAGAGCCAGCAGCCCAGCCCGGGGCCCAATTCTTTCCCTCTCCTCTCTGTCGCACTGTGTGTCCAATAGCAAAGAGCATGACCCAAGAGCCCAGCCCATGTACCGGTTCAGCCTCCTCCATCATCGCTCTTAAATCGACGATAACAAGCGATTGTTTATGCCGCACCACGATCACCACCGCTTTTGCCGTCTGTCATACCGGAGGATAAGACCTCGCGAGAGCCGTCCTTCTTTCCCTGTGCCTCTTTGTCCCTCTCCCTAGCCCTCTCTTCCTCTCCCAGAGGATCCTGAAACCCTAGCCGCACGGCCGACGTTGTTCCGACCGTCCCAGGGAAAGCTGAGGCCACCACCGAGATCCTCTCGCCCTCCTGGTCCTTCCTGTCAAAGCCACGGAAGCCCGCGTGCCCCCTATGCTATGAATCAATCCCGACTCCGCCGACGACCGTCGCCGTTGTTCTGTGAACCACCATCGTTTCGAAGCTCCTCCGGCCTCACCACCGCCATCGTCGCGCTTAGGGTGAGAATGCGGTGCCCCAGCACCACCTCACGCTTCTCCGCTCTGCCGCCGTGCACCCGCCGTCGGTCGCCGCAGCTGCTTTCTTCTGGCCAAGCTCCGGCGACCTTCCGCTGGCGGCGCCGCTATGATTAGGTTCAGCACGCACGCCCGCTTCGAATGCGTGCAACCACGCCGCCGCGCCCGCATCCTAGCACCGTTCCCAGCCGCCATCTAACGAGCTCGGCGGCGAGCCTACGTGGCGGTGAGGTGTCGTTGAGGTGTCGCTTGCGTGTCGCTCCATCAACGTCGACCAAGGTTTGCCATCATGGCAACCTGCGTGGCCCCTAGGCCCAGCCGTCAGTGTCTGGGACTGGATCTGGCCCGCTGAGAAAAGTTTAGGGTTAGGTTGAGCTGATGTCATGCTGACGTCAGGGTGACGCAGTAAAGTTTAATAATTAGTTTAATAAGTTAAGAAAAGAGTTAAATCTTATAAATTCAATAAGTAATTATTTATAAGTCAGAAAAATATGTATAATATATCAAAATGTTCAAAAAAATGAGATCTTTACAATAGACTCGTAAACATGCATTGATCAACAACTTTCATTACAAGTTTAATTAGAGAACAAAGTGAACCCCCTTAGGTGACTCTAAGGTTTCTCCCTGTTCTACACTATAAGAAATGTGTTAACTTGTGACCTTCTCATAGTGACGGGAAATGAAATCGTCATAGATCTATGACGATTTGGCACAAGATGGTCATAGGTTGTTTGAAGATGTCAAAATCCTATAGAATTACGACGATTTGCGTCAAATCGTCGTAATTTTAGCATATGACATCGTCATAACCCCCAGGATACAGCTTAGAGCCTTATTTATACCAATTTAAATCGTCATGTCGTTTAAAATTTTAGACACTTAATTGAGTGATCGGCCACATCATCAGTTACGCCCATGTGGCATGTCTATATGTCCATGTGTCAATACACGTGTACTTGGACCTGGTGCCTCGGGAAATAATCGCAAAAAATGCCCAACAAGGGGAATCGAAACCACAACCTCCTGAACTGCCTAGCAACCACAACCAATACAGCACACCATGGTTCTTGTATTATTCCTGTGCATCACTATAACTAACACAGAGTTGGTTTGCTGGGCTTAGCTAAAGTCAGAATAAATGCGGCAAAAATATGGTCAATCCAGGAATCGAACCAGCGACCACAACCTAACTTTCTACCGACCCTAACCACTAAATCACACGACGGTTGTTGTAACATTCGCGCGCATGAGTATAATTAACACAGAGTTGGTTTGTTGGGCTTAGCCAAAATCAGCGAATAAATGCGGCAAAAATATGGTGGATGCAGCAATCGAACCAGCGACCTCAACCTCCCTCACATTCTTGCGACCATAACCACTCAAGCACACAACGACTCTTGTAATACTTTCCGTGCATGAGTATTCTTAACCTAGAGCTGATTATTACTGGACACACCACTATTTAGTGGGATTATTAGTAAAAAAGAGGTCAACCGAGGACTTGAACTCGTGACCTCGCAAACAAGCCACCGAGTGACTTACCACCAGGACATGATAGGTCATTTCCGTGATGGTTTTTTCGAGATGCAATCAATATACCAAGTTTGGTATTTTTTCTTGCAAGTATGTCACATAATATGACACCACGCGAAGGATTTACATTGTTCGGAGGGTTTTTGAATTTCTTATGCCCGTTTCAAAATATTCCTATTTCAAACTATGGTCAAAACGACGGGCATGAAGATAGAGAATGAGCCTCGCTAAACTTGCGTTGGATCTCTAGAGAAACATCATATTGTGAGTCTAAAAATGATTTTTTCAAAAAATCATGAGCATCAGATCATGTACCTGTAGTTCAAACCGGACCCACTTCCTACCGAATCAGCACACATTTGTCTTTTTCACCAGGGGTGGAAGGAAAGGTTTTAAAATCCCCGTTTTTGACATTGTCCATGTAAGGTGGTCTAGTATTTTTGAAAAATGGGGTGGTAGCATTTTTGAATTTAACATTTGGTGTTGCTTCACAAAACACCCCGATTTTGGCAGTGGAAAAATAGAAAATGGTTTTTCCATGCGACGAAAAGGAAAACTTCCTCCAGCAACATCGTTCGCTATTCCAATATGCACATTTGTGCACAATATGGGCACATTATCACAAACTATGCCGCTATTCTAGCCATAACACTGGTCATTTTGCCCGAAAGCCGTGAAACCTTGAACATCATAGGTCATTTTCGTGAAGGTTTTTACGAGATGCAATCAATATACCAAGTTTCGTATTTTTCCTTGCAACTATGTTACATAATATGACACCATGCGAAGGATTTACATTGTTCAGAGGGTTTTTGAATTTCTTATGTCCGTTTCAAAATTTTCCTGTTTCAAACTATGGTCAAAACGACGGGCATGAAGATAGAGGATAAGCCTCGCTAAACTTGCGTTGGATCTCTAAAGAAACATCATATTGTGAGTCTAAAAATGATTTTTTCAAAAAATCATGAGCATTAGATCATGTACCTGTAGTTCAAACCGGACCCACTTCCTACCGAATCGACACACATTTGTCTTTTTCACCAGGGGTGGAAGAAAAGGTTTTAAAATCTCCGGTTGGGACATTGTCCATGTAAGGTGGTCTAGTATTTTTTAAAAATGGGGTGGTAGCATTTTTGAATTGAACATTTCATGTTGCTTCACAAAACGCCCTGATTTTGGCACTAGAAAAATAGAAAATGGATTTTCCGTGCGACGAAAAGGAAAACTTCCTCCTGCTACATCGTTCTCTATCCCAATATGCACATTTTTGTGCAATATGGACACATTATCACAAACTATGCCGCTATTCTAGCCATAACACTGGTCGTTTGGTCCGAAAGCCATGAAACCTTGAACATGATAGGTCATTTCCGTGATGGTTTTTTCGAGATGCAATCAATATACCAAGTTTGGTATTTTTTCTTGCAACTATGTCACATAATATGATACCACGCGAAGGATTTATATTGTTCGGAGGGTTTTTGAATTTCTTATGCTCGGTTTAAAATTTTCCTATTTCAAACTATGGTTAAAACGACGGGAATAAAGATAGAGGATGAGTCTTGCTAAACTTGCGTTGAATCTCTAAAGAAACATAATATTGTGAGTCTAAAAATTATTTTTGCAAAAAATCATGAGCATCAGATCATGTACCTGTAGTTCAAACCGGACCCACTTCCTACCAATTCGGCATACATTTGTCTTTTTCACCATGGGTGGAAGAAAAGGTTTTAAAATCCCCGGTTGGGACATTGTCCATATAAGGTGGTCTAGTATTTTTGAAAAATGGGGTGGTAGCATTTTTGAATTGAATATTTGTGTTGCTTCACAAAACGCCCCGATTTTAACACTAGAAAAATAGAAAATGGCTTTTCCGGGCGACGTAAAGGAAAACTTCCTACTGCAACATTATTCTTTATACCAATATGCACATTCATGTACAATATGTGCATATTATCACAAACTATATCACGATTTTGGCGATAATATTGGTCATTTTCCCTATAGAATAACCTAGCCAATCAGAGGACACAGATACACTACCCCGGATCACCCCCGGACATAGATCTGAGCCATCCACATGGTCTCATCCAACATACAGAACTCCTTCCCTCAGATTTCGGACAGGGGCACCAAAAGAGAAAAAAGACCTAAATGCCCCCACCAAAAGTGAAAAAGAAAGGGGCAGTTTGGAAAAACCATGCTCATCCCTCACTTCCGCTAGGTCACCCTATCCCTCCCTCCTCAGATCCCATCGTAGCCTCACCAACTCCTCGCCGCCACCATCTACCTCCACTGCCCTCTACGTGAGATCTCGATCTCGATCCAGAGAGGTTCCTCGTCGGAGAAACCTCTCCATCGCCACCTACCCGAGATCCACACACACCTAGCCCAGCGTCGCCTACCCCAGATCCACGCGACCACCCCAGCGCCTCTTACCCCAGATCCCCACGCGACCAACCAGTGCCGCCCTGGACCTTTCTCTCCTAGTGCCGGTTGCGACCCCTCCCACCCTAGACCCCCTATCCCAGTGCCGGTTGCGGGCTTGCATCCCCTCCCACCCTATACCCCCCTCCTTTGGCTCGACGGGCGCCACCACGACATGGTTGTCACCACCACAATGACGCCAACATGGCGAGCAGGATGGCGGCAGACTTCGTGATGTGTGGCGTGGAGGCGGCAATAGAGCCCGTGAAGATGCTTCTGTAGAACCTCGGTGGCGCGTCCGTGTTCGTAGCCACGCTGAGGAAGCAGCAGACTGATACGCTCGTCACTGTTCGCCTCTTCAAGCACACCCCAATTCGAACGACACCATGAGGTACGACCAAAGCCCCCCACTCCTGTTTCTAGTTCCTTTAGCTACACACTTGACTTAGATGAGCGTGATTTGTAGGAAGATCGACCGTGGATATTTGTGGTTCATTTATTTGCGGTGTGGGGATTCGTTGTTCCTATCGCATATTGAATCTGCACTAAACACTGTGTGCTTGAGCTGTTACTGGTAGAAACTAATTGATAGATTGATAGTTGTAAACCTATTGTAGATATGCAGTGTGCTGAGCATATTATTATCTAAACAAAAAAACATGGAAGAAGTGCTAATATTAATCTAATGAAACTATTTTGCAGTAATATTATAGTTGTTTCAAGATCAACAACGTTTGGAATAAATGCTTGGTATTGCTGGTTATATTGCACATCGTTTTGTAGTAATATTGATATATGTATTGCTTCATTTACTGAATCAAGTACAAGAATGAATAGGTTACTATTGCACTGTTTTTCATCTTACATGGGTAATTATGACACCATGTTGCTACACTGTGATGGTGCTTGCCAGATTGTTCATGCTTGCTTTCTTGTTCACATACTAGTTCAACATCTATTTAAGCAAGAACTATGTACCTGATGTCAATAAATTTTACACTAACTGAACCATCCAATGAGCTTGTTCACATCTACAATTTAAACAGTGCTAGATTGTGATTTAGAACTAGAGCACACGGGAATTATTTACTGGAGAAACATAGTACATGTTTATTTTCTTTCTAGCTAATCTATGTTATTTTTAGAAGGTATTGCTTTCTTTCCAACTGACAGCCATTACCATATTTTCCATTCTTTTACAAGAGCTCTAGGATGAAGGTGGAAAAAGTGAAAGCTTCATAGTCAGCAAACAGTTGATGGTCATATATTTTGTGTCTAGTTGTATCTTCTTAGGAGTTGATAAGTCATATGTTTACGAATTGCTGGATGTTCTCTGTTTATAGCACACTCTTGTACTGCTAGCTTTACCTGAGATTTGATGCTACTATTAACTTGTATTCTTGCTGGTTGTTCTCACAGACCCGATGTAGTGCTACAACCGGAGCAACATCTTCTTCAAATTAGATAAGTCTCTGGTCTATCCCTTTCTCCTCTTTGTTATTTGGTTGATGGATCATGATGCCCTGCATTATTTTTGAGTAAAGTCCCGATGTGAAAAGGAAGTTGTTTTCTGATTAGCTTTTACTAGGATCTGGTCGAGTCTATGATGTTAATTTGGTTACTATTGTATGTGTTTCTTCCGAGTCATGGTGTAAGTGATAAGTGATAATGATCTCTATAGGAAAACACTGTACTCCAGTTTTTAATAAATGCTAGGAATTGCTCATGATACTACCAGAAAGTTTTTTTTCTTAATGTAACTAGTTCCTTTATATTTTTCATATCAGGTCCAAGTATGCATTGGTTGTGTTTCAAATAGAAGTTACATGATCTGTTGTACATGTTCTCAACTTGCCTAGTTCTTGCTAGTAATATTGTTTTCTCAGCTTCTGTTATCAAAGATGTGGTACATTATCTGTTCATATACAGATGATTGTGCCAACTAAGTTTTTATAGGTGATTCTATCCTATAGTATAAGAACTGAGTGAAATCTAATCTTGTGTTAATGGTACTTTTCGGTTTGAAATGCAGAAGGCCGAGAAGCCCAAGGCCGAGTACACCATTAAAATCGTCTTTACGAGAGCTACATGCTGATGAAGTTCCAGAGTAGCTAGCTTTAGTACTTGTTGAGAGTTTAGTTTGTATGTTCCAGGCTATGAAAGATTTGATGGCTGAATTAGTTGTGATGTTATCGTTGTAATGTGTTCTAACTATTCTGACTGTCATACTGTAACAAAGCGATTTTGGATATTATTTATATATTTTCATGTGTTTTCATTATCCTTTCTGATTGGTATATTGGTTATTATTTTGATGTGAAAATAATTCAAATCTCACAAATGAGAACTGACATTTGGGACCCATTGTCTAGAACAACCTGACAGTTTGGACCCATTGTAGAACAATCTGACAATTGGGACCCATCTAACAAAAAGGCCGAAATTGGAAATTAAATGGATTGTAAAAAGGCCAAGAAATAAAACAAACAGTTGAAAATGTAGAATATATCCCACCAAGCTAAGACCAGAATTAATAAGCATAAATTGATTGAATGGGCTTGGCCCATATAAACGAGTGAAGTGGACAGGGCTGAATTCTTACCACATAGGATTTGCCATGTAGGATATGACGTGGCCATACTAGATGTCCCATGACGATAATAGATCGTCATAGAGGTTATGACGTTGCGAGATCGTCATAGGCGGTTATGACGATTTCGCAAAAATCGTCATTATAGTTCATTTGCGACGCCTAGCTTTCGATGATCTCAAAATCGTCATAGAATCGTCATAAACGGACTATTGTGACGATTATGTGACGGAAATAGAGGGTCATATATAGCCAGATTCCTTGTAGTGCTAGGGTTTGGACCCCTCGAATCGCCTTTAAATTGCCAAGCATGCTATAGGGTTTTATTTCAATACTATTAAAATTGTCATATCATCATCGTTGCTTAAGCATTGCATCGATGCCATGTGTTGATTGTTGTTCCCTTTCTTTCCGGTGTTTGCTTCTTCCCGGTAGAATACGATACCGACTCTAAGATCGAAGACCTAGGTTAACACCATCGAAGATCGACGAACAATACTTGACCAACTGTAACCAAGTCAAGTACAAGGCTTCCGAAGATCTATGTTTGGGTATCAACAAACAAGGCAAGCAAAGCCCCACCATTATACAATCCTATGATTTCGAACGTATTTCATTCTGCCATGATGCATACGATTCTACTGTGGTCTTTTATCGATAGATAGAGTATCCTATCTATTGCATTACTCCCTTGAGCTTATATTACCTGATCTACTGCTCCTAGCATAACTAGGTTTGGCTTGTGTGCACTGCTAGAGCTTTTATCTGTGTCTTGCTTAGCCATGCATAGCTGTCAGTGCTGGTTCATCCAAAAGATGTACCATATAGTATGATAGGAGAACGATGTATACCGATAAGGTAAGATCAGTGGTAAAGGTTAAACATGCTAAGGCTTATATGGGAGGCCACGGTGGGATGTGGTTTTTGTAGTCCCATGCTCGCCACTACTAGGACCTGAGTTCTAGCCTCTTGAACCAAGACGAGCATACAACCACACGGGGCCTAGAAAACCTCACGAGTAGTAGATTCCATGAGTCACATAGTTCGGGCATTCCATTCGACATATGCATAGACAATGTTTTCAAAAGAGGAGGTGTAGGAGGTGCATTCATACAGGTAGGTAAGTGTGGCCGGGGTTGCTTGGGGTGACTCACGGTCTCGGCGAAAGCAAGGTAAAGGTCGTGTCCAACCACCCTCTGTCGGCCTTCCAAGGAAGAGGGTTATTACTAGTGACATTAAGAGTCAGTTGGTACGTGTGGGTAAAGTTGTACACCCCTGCAGGTTTAAATCTTTTCGAAAAGCCGTGTCCACGGTTATGGACGACTTGGGAACAGATGTGAAGATCATAGAGAACTATAACCTAATCGTAAAACTTGGCAGCTTCAATGTATGCTTAAGGATGCTTCCTCATGGGTACAAGGTGGTGATCCTAGTTGTGAGATGAGGATTACTTTGGTGGATATCAAGATGATGATCAATTCTTTAGAGATGTTGCTCTCTTATCCCCTTTTAAAATGTTCTGATTAGACGAGCTTCTTCTCTCCCTCTTGTTTTACAAACAAAGATGGCTTTATGCAAAATAACCCCACCAGCCATAAGTCTTGCAGAGTACACCCTGTACTCACCCTTGCTTTGTTGATACTTTTGTAGCAGAATAAGTGTTCCCTAAAGATAAGTTTGGTACGACATCGACACCGACGAGTAGCTTGGGGTTCCCGGCCGGCAGCCTGGAATCTATGGGCTGGGACGTCATCGTTATGCTTCAGGCCTCTTAGGCCATTTGTTAAGTTCGCTATACTTAATAGCATAATTTGCCTTCCATTGTTTGATGTTTGTGGTTAGTGACCTCTGCTTGTAATATTTGGTTCTTTGCTTAATTATGAGCTCGCTGTAATGATTTTTGTGTCGCAGGGTTACTGTTGTGTTACCAATTCTCACTGAATATCCTCGAGCTCTAGGTTAAGCTTATGTCAGGCTAATGTCTGGGATTTGCTTAACCCGGATCCCGGGCGTGTTACGCCCTTCATGTCGACAGGTTGCCAGGTGAAGATGTCATTATTATCACGGAGGAACTCGATGAGCGTGCTTTCCTATTTGGGATGTAGTGATGTGCTAATGGTGGTGGTCTTGGAGGAATCTCCTTCAACAAGTTACACCGGCTTGGTCTTGATGGCTTCCTTGAATGCGGGTTCGGAGTCAGATATCTGTTTCTTCGAAGCCGGCATATCCGAGGAATCGACCTGGCTCTGGATCTCCTTAAACTCTTCACCGTAGAGTACTGCTTCGGTGTAGGTTGCTTCTCCTAGCTCGCACTCCCTTGCCTTCTTAAAGCTTCCGACAATGGTGATGATACCGTTAGGTCTAGGCATCTTGAGCTTGTTGTAGATGTGACACGGCTGTGTGTGGAAGCGACGAAAAAGGTCGCGGTCGAAAATGATGTGGTACTAAATCTTGGAAGGTACCACCTCAAAGGTTATCTTCTTTTGGTGGTAATTATTAACATCGACAAAAGCGGCCTGAAGGGTAATGCATCCAAGGGATTGTGCTTTCCTACCAGGAACCACCCCGTGAAACATGGTGTTGCTCCACCTAAGTTGGGTATCATGCAAGTTCATCTTACGCAGTGTATCGACATACATGATGTTGATGCTGCTTCCGCTATCCACAAGGAACTTGGTGAACTCGTAGCCGTTAATAAATGGGTTGATTACCATGGCATACTGGTTCTCTTCTAGGATGATCCTCTTTGTCCTAGGTAATAGTAATCTCCGACCACTTCACGTACTGAGCTACTTTGGGGAGGGTGGATTGCAGTATCCTCATAGAGTTTTTCTACGCCTTGACCGTTCGAGTGCCAATGAAGGTGTGATAGGTGGCATTCTTCTTCTTGAACGGATTTTTGCTCTTTACTCCGCCATCGCTCTTGTCGGTGGGCTTGGGATCAGTATCCTCCTCCATATCATCAGAATCCTTGGACTCCTTATCTTCCTTCTTACCCTTGCCTTTTCTACGAGGTCTATTCTTCCGAATTTTCTTGTAACTAGACTTGAGGTCCTCCTTTAGATCATTGACAAAGTTGCAATTGCGGTTAGTGTGGGTGGACTTACCATTGGTATCCATGTGCATGAAGCACGACATATCCCGGTATTCCGCATACATCTGGGGAACGTGGGTCGTAGAAGGTGTAGCTTCGCCACTACGCTACTACCCACGACCAGCTCCCCGATCACGTCCACGCTATCCGCCATCGCCTCTGCCAGCGAACTCCATGGCAACCATTTCAGCCACTTGCTTTTCTTCAAGCGGATTCTTCCGCTTATTGTTGGAATTTTTCTTAGCTTGGTTGGGGATGGAAAATACAGGTAGATGATGACTACAAGTGCACATATCATTTGTAGCTAGTTTCGAAATAAAGATATCGATCCCATAGGGAGCAGGAGTCTGAAGTCTAATAACTCTTGAAATAAATATTATGATAGAAATGCTAGATAAAGTTCTAAGTGACAAGGTAAAATGTGAGTATTGTGTAAAAAGGTGTTTTTGGGTTTTTGGTATAAGAGCAATAATAAAGTAAAGAAAAATAACTTAATACAGAAAGTAAGTATCATGTATGTAGAAAGATTGGAACTGCAGTAGGGAAAAGGCGTTCTCAGGGAGTAGCGGATACACCACTCGTATGGTAAAGATTTAAGATAAAGATTATCATCATGAACATTATCAACTATGTATGTGTGGGAGGAACTCCGTATTTTGACGAATAGGCAGTAACCACTGCTCACATCATCCTCAGAACCACACAGTCAGCAGTCGACATCAATCGAATTACTATGCTATTAAGGGACGTAATCCCGTAGGACATATCCCATGGCATGGATAGTGTTCTATGAGTTTTCTCAGTTTCCCAAGTTGATACATAAGGGGTTCCAACAACTTTATAGTCACTGTAAGTGCTAGCACGCCTCCGTCTACCGACAAGTAGTTTCCTCCGTCAAGTCCCCACAAGAGGCAAATATCGAGAGGTCGACTTCTCTCAACATCAAGATGTAGAAAATCTAACACATGGTCACAACGATGAATATCATAATAAACTTTATCTTATTTCAATCACATACTAGGGTTTCTCCATCTCCCCAAGAACTAATGATCTACTCAGACATGGAGGCAATCAACATCATGGCAATGGTAATGGAAACAATCATAGATTAATAGTACTTGTATAAATCCACAACAAGTATGGGAATTACAACAAGATCTAGACAAGATGTAGATGGGGTGGACGGAGATGGTGGTGATGAAGCGGTGGATGATGAAGATCGATGCCTTAGCCTCCCAAATCTGCGCAAGGCGAAGATGGATCCCTTGTGGATGAGTTCCCCCTCCTGATGCCTTCCGAAGGTGAGGTTTCTGCGATTTCTAGGTGTTCTGTATGTCGTCTCCTCGAACCAATTGCACGGGGTGAAACTGTTTGACGAGGCGAAGGTGGCGCCAACTATACGGGTTAGTAGCTATACGGGTCGAGAAATTCTTCGCCGTGCTCACATAGTTGGTCGTTGGACTCTCTGCCTCCCTTGTTCGCTTCTGGTTTTCTTTTGGTATTATTAATATTTCCCAAATAAGCGATTTACGTTGTTTTTTACTCCTTTTCTCCACAGTACAACTGCTCTAAGAATTGTATCCATTGGATCCATCATTTGTCCCGATCCTGGTGAAAACAGACATAAAATGTGCGTGCGAGCGCCGTAAGATACCAAGATCCTACATCTACAATGCAAAATAATAATGTAAAACATGATGCAAATATGCACTCATCAACTTCCTCAAGCTTAGACTCTTGCTCATCCCGAGCAAATTTTAGCTTAATGGATGTGATCCTCATATTCATGAAGCTGAGTCGATTAAAATAAATGAGGCAGTTGCAAAATGTGTTTATCATATACGATACATAGGAATAAGTTCGTGAATAGTACCTTACTCGAACCATCTAAATAGTGTTAGCAGGATTCCACACCTTAGTTATCAACAGTCCATAAAAGATGAATCTCAACATAATGTAAAAGTATCTGGTTCAACTGAATAAGTTAACGAGGTAATTCCAAGTGTTTTAGGATCAACGTATTCACTCGGGATTCAAATCTCAAAAGTGTCTCTTTTTCATACTACAATATAGTGGTATATGCCTATTTGCTCTTTGCACATTCGCTCCTTTTCTTCTTTCTTTTCTTTTCTTTTGCATATATGCTCACACTTTTGTTTTAAGTGTTGTGCACAGGAGCTAGCCATATATTCCACCTTATGTAGGACTTCAAAGTTCAACAATCTCAATTATCAAATTCCAATTGTATATGAAGCATTCTTATGACTTGAAGATTCTACCTCGAATTGTTCTCACTCTATTTTGATAGCACTTTCATTTTCCTTTGTTCAAGGTTTCTTTTTCAACTTAATTGTATAGATAATTTTTCTTTGTGAATCAAACCGTAGAATTGCAGCATATTGACCAAATTATCTTTATTTGTTCCATTAATACCAATGGTGTGGAAGACTCCTATTGCTATCATCAAGTGCAAGTAAAATCATACTCAAGTCATTCATATATCATTAAAGCAAACACAAACTCAATATTGCTCCATATATAATAATAAACTCTAAGTTTCATAAAAGGGATCGACTATTCCTGAAGGGAATTCTAATGATGCAAACATTATTTCTAGTTTGAACTAATGCAAAAATAATAATAAAATCTTATAAGATAGATTACAAGGTCTTAAAGATCTCCCCAAGCTTGGAATCAAGCCAGGTGGGATCAAATAATCCCTTGCGATTATTTCATACCGTGCGTGTTGTAGATCACTGTGGCACCATGGCATGTAACACCGCGGTGCGTAGCTTCTTGTTGGTATCCTCTAGAGTAGTTATGCGGCTGTAGCATCTATGCAGATTAGATTGCAGAGTGTCCACTCTATCTGCGAGCTTAGTCACCAATGGAAGGAGGTCTTCCTTCTTCTCCATCTCATTGAGATGGTGACGGACTTCGATGCGATGGAGTAGCTCTTGCTTCTAATATATCTCTAGTGCCTGCACGTGATCCTTGGCCTGGGGACAGCTTCTTCTTCCTCATCCATAATTGATGGATCGGGAAAGTGGAAACCGTACCTCTACTCTTCTTGTGACTTAACCTTCATACGAGCACCAATGGTTGGCTTCAAGAGTGGAACCTCCCCTTCCTTGCTAGCACCTGCACCAATATTAGATAATTCCTTATGATTGTGCGGCCTTGGATCTGTGGTGATGATATTGACCGTCTCCACATGCCCTTTTCCATGTGGCTTGCGATCTTCTCTCTCTTGTTGACCTTTCTTCATCGCCGCCCAATAGATCTCCGGTGGATCATAGACGTCTCGGTGGATGTAGACGTCAATCACGTCATCTTCTGAATCATCGTTGAAGTATCTTGGCTCAACGTACCCCTTGTACCTCAGGCTAAACCTCTCCACCTTCTCGTCATCGTCCTCCATGGATAGTCTGCTAGATCGGTCCCTGGAAGGAGCAATGAGCCCCATGGGTTCTCCACGGCCTAGGACAGGAAACACATTGCTAGATTGGTTCCTGTAGATTGCGATTAGAGAGAGAGACAATGGCATTATATAAGGGGGTCAGAGGTCGCTAAAACTCGCGATAACACCAAATTGTCGCCCAAGAAAAGAATCCAAACAATACAGGGAAAGAAATCACGGATTTGGAAGTGTCCTGCCACGTAACGACCAACTATATGGGCGCGACCCGTATAGGTCCGGCCATATAGTTGGTTCCGGGCAGATATTTCTGAATATCTCGAGTCCAGGTCGATTAAATCATGACTCAGAACTGACAATAATGGTTTTTTAGATTAATAAAAGAAAGATTGAACGAAAAAGTGTCTGAGAGTTTAACGACCAACTATGCGGCCGAAATTTTTGCTCCGGTTGTATAGTTGCGACCGTATAGATACAAACACAAAAATCAAAAGTGTTTGAGACTTTAACGACCAACTTTATGGCCAGAATTTTGGCTCTGGTCGTATAGTTGCGATCGTATAGATACAGACACCAAAAAGAAAAAATATCTGAGAGTTTAACGACCAACTATACGACCAGAATTTTTGCTCGGGTCGTATAATTGCGACTGTATATGCTCACATATCGAAAACAATTTCACAAAGATGATAGAGAGAGTTTAACAACCAACTATACAGCAGGAGCTTCCTCTCCAGTCGTATAGCTCCGCCGTATAGTAGGTAAAACCCCTCTAAAATTTCAGAAAAACACAAGGAATTCGAAGGCAAAATTTTCAAAAGTAAAAACTGTGAAAAAAAAATCACTTATTTGGGTAAGAACACTTACCTTGCACTTACCATTTTGCTTATTCAGGGATGAGAAGTTCCTCCCACAAGAAGAACTCCTTCTCTTTTGGAGGAATTGACTTTAGTTCATTAAATAATTTCCATAATCAGAAATCACCAGGACTAAAGTTCCTATCAATAAGATTGGTGTCTTCCTGTGCAGACATGGACACTACATCTGACATTTTTATTTCCTGCCTCTACATAATTTTCAACTCAAATTCTTGAAGTGAAAGAATCCAACAGATCAGCCTTGGCTGATGGTCTTTCCTTTCAAGAAGTTCTTTTAAGCCATCACGATCCGTGTGAACCCTCACCTTTGCATCAACTATATAAGAACGAAATTTATCATAAGAGAAAAATACAGCAAAAAGTTCCTTTTCTTCCTTAGGGAATTTCTTTTGAGCACCATTGAGAGTTCTACTAGCATGATGTATAATATTAAATCTACGACCAATATGTTGTCCAAGAGTTACTCCGACAACATCATCCCTAGCTTCACATATTAAGTCAAAGGTTGTATCCTAGATAGGTGGTTTAATGGTGGGAGCACGAGTTAAAGAATTTTTAAGTTTATCAAAGGCTTCAAGACACTTATCATCAAAACTAAATCTCATTCCCTTTTGCAAGAGGTTAGTCAAAGGTTTAGATATCCCAGAGAAATTTCTAATGAACCTTCTGTAAAAACCCACATGACCAAGAAAACTTCTTATACCTTTAATATCCCTAGGTTGCGACATTCTCTATATTGCTTCAACCTTAGCTCTATCAACTTCAATTCCCTTACCTGATACCTTATGTCCAAGGACTATACCTTCTTTGACCATAAAGTGGCACTTCTCCCAGTTTAGAACAAGATTAGTTTCTTCACAACGCTGTAAAAATCTTTTGAGATTATCCAAGAAACTAGTAAATGAAGTTCCATAGACAGAAAATTCATCCATAAATACTTCCATTATAAGTTCTATAAAATCCACAAAAATAGTAGTCATACATCATTGAAAAGTAGATGGAGCATTACATAGACCAAAAGGCATACGTTAGTAAGCATGTAAATGGTAAGGACTTATGAAAGTTGTTTTAAGTTGGTCATCCGGATGAACAGCTATTTGAGAGAAACCAGAGTATCTGTCCAAGTAAAAAAATGAGAATGGTTTGTTAACCTTTCTAAAGTTTGATCTATGAACGGTAATGGATAGTGATCTTTCCTAGTCTCTTTATTTAATTTCCTGAAGTCTATGCACATCCTATGCCCAACAATAGTTCTAATAGGTATCAATTCATTGTTTTCATTAGGAATAATAGTAAAACTGCCCTTCTTAGGGACAAAATGAACAAGACTTACCCATTCACTCTCTTTAACATGATAAATTATACCTACATCTAGTAGGCGTATAATTTCTTTTCTTACCAGTTCTTTCATTTCAGGCTTTAATCTTCTATTAAATTCTATAACTAGTTTAGCACCTTCTTCCATGAATATTCGATGGATGGCTATCATGGGACTAATGCCCTTCAAATCATCCATTGAGTACCCAAAGGCATGGCGATGCTCCTTAAGGATCTCCATAAGTTCTTCTTCTTCTTTTCCTAAAAGTTTAGCACTAATAATAACAGGAAATTTATTTGTATCATCTAGAAACTTGTATTTGAGATTATCTGGTAAAGTCTTTAACTCTAGGGGTGGTAATTCCTTGTCCCCTCTCTTTTCTGGCTCTTCAAAAGCCTTATCAGTCGGAGGTCCCAAAATGGGAAGTGAATCAAATTCATCTTCTAGTTCTCCTAGGGACTTGTCCTCCATAACTATTTCTTCATAATTTGGATCTTCATTTATTTCTTCTTCTTGATTACCAAAGAAAAGAGCCACCATTTCTTCAATAGTTCTCTCTTCCTCTTCTTCTTGTATTTGTGGAGTCCTGTCTTTAAATTTGGAAAAATGGAATTTATTTTCCGTTCCCCCAAGCCTAAGAGACATAATCTCCTTCTTGAAATTAACATAGGAACCTATATCACCTAAAAAGTTTCTTCCAAATATAATAGGGTCAGTTGGCACATCAACAACTACAAAATCGATAGGAAATTTTTTGTTGCCAATCATGATAGTTGCATTGTCAACTACTCCCAATGGAATTCTAAGGTTTTTATTGGCTAACATAATTGTTATATCAGTATTTTCAATTGTAGCTAGTTCTATTTCTTCTTTTATTTCTAAGTAGAAATCATAAGATATAACATTAACTTCGGTGCCAAGATCACATAAACCGTAATGAGAGGTTTCTTTAAATATGCAGGGAAGAATAGGCTTACCCAGATCTTTACCTTTATTTTACCTTCAACCAATACGAAAGTTTATTCATCAAGTTCAACTATGTTATAGTGTGAGTACATAGCCAAAATTTTCCTTGGTTACCTCTTCATATTTGGTTTCTTCTAGGTGTTTCAGGACTCCTGGCATGCTTTCGTCTTCCTTCTTTTCCTGTACTGCTTTGACCTATTCATATTCAAAAATATGCTTTTGTGCAGTGTTAGGGAAAGACACTTCATATATTGGTTCTATGGAGGCAAGTGTTGCTTTATCTTCTCTTTTCTTTTCTGGTTCGGGTGGTGGATCATACTTGATTGGACCCTCCTTTGGAGCTTTAATATGTTATGTAAAAGCTTTAACAACTTGCAACACAAGATCTGAATCCAAATAAAGTTCTTTAGATAATTCTTTAACATGGAATTTTTTATTATAGTCATGAATACAATCATGCTCTATTTCTACGCCTCCTTCACTTCCTAGGCCAAAATTCCATGAAACTCTATGATCACGAATTCTATTAAGTAAAGCCCAAGCTTTAGGTATAGGAAGATTCATAAAGGCTCCTTCCGCGAAAGAGTCTAGTTCAATTTTATTATGTTCAATTAAACTGCCATAAAAGATATGTAATAAATACCATTCAGGCAAATCATGATGAGGACATAGTCGTAGTAAATCTTTAAATCTAATATAAGCCCTTACTAGTCCTTCATTAGAACGATTCTTCCAGGTCATTATAAGACGCCTTATTCCAAAAGATTTTGATAATGGATAATATTTTGATAGAAATTCATAGGCTAAATTATCCCAAGTAGTAGTGGCTTCAGGGGGTAGAGATCTATACCATGAGAGAGTTGTACTTGTCAAAGTTTGACTAAAAAGTTTAACCCTTACCTCATCAGCGATATATCCCATCAATAGAAAAGTGCCACATATATCTTTAAAACATGCAATATGCCCATATGGATCAGGATCTTCTTCATCTCCAGTAAGTTGCTTCTTATGTAGAATACTAAGTAGTGGAGGATTTATTTCAAACCCCCTTGTCTTCTCATTGAAGTTTTCTCTTTTATAAATATCATAGGGCTTCACAAAGTGGTTGTGTGGGTTAGCACTAGTCATATGCTCAAACTCCATCATGTTGGTGGAAACCTGTAACTCAAAACAAAATTTAGCAAGACAAAAATAAATAAGCAAAAACTAAAAGATCCACAACGCTTAGCTCCCCGACAATGGTGCCGGAAAATAGCTTGATGACTGCAAGTGCACAGATCGTTTGTAGCTAGTTTCGAAATAAAGATATCGATCCCACAGGGAGCAGGAGTCTGAAGTCTAATAACTCTTGAAATAAATATTACGATAGAAATGCTAGATAAAGTTCTAAGTAACATGGTAAAATGTGAGTATTGTGTAAAAAGGTTTTTTGGGTTTTTGGTATAAGAGCAATAATAAAGTAATGCAAAATAACCTAATACAGAAAGTATCGTGTATGTAGAAAGATTGGAACTATAGTAGGGAAAAGGCGTTCTCAGAGAGTAGCGGATACACCACTAGTATGGTAAATATTTAAGATAAAGATTATCATCATGAACATTCTCAACTATGTATGTGTGGGAGGAACTCCGTATTTGGACAAATAGGCAGCAACCGCTGCTCACATCATCCTCCTAATCACAGCATTCAGCAATCAACATCAATTGAATTACTGCGCTATTAAGCGATGTAATCATGTAGGACGTATCCCATGGCATGGATAGTGTTCCGTGAGTTTCCTCGGTTTCCCATGTTCATACGTAAGGGGTGCCAACAATATTATAGTCACTGTAAGTGTTAGCACGCCTCCGTCTACCAACAAGTAGTTTCCTCCATCAAGTCCCCACAAGAGGCAAATATTGAGATGTCGACTTCTCTCAACATCAAGATGTAGAAAATCTAACACATGGTCACAGTGATGAATATCATAATAGAGTTTATCTTATTTCAATATCATACTAGTGTTTCTCCATCTCTCCAAGAACTAATGATCTACTCAGACATGAAGACAATCAACATCATGGCAATGGTAATGGAAACAATCATAGATGAATATCACTTGTATAAATCCATAGCGAGTATAGGAATTACAACAAGATCTAGACAAGATGTAGATGGGATGGATGGTGATGGTGGTGATGAAGCGGTGAATGGTGAAGATCGATGCCTTAGCCTCCCAGATCTGCGCAGGGCGAAGATGGATCCCTTGTGGATAAGTTCCCCCTCCAAATGCCTTCCGGAGGTGAGGTTTCTGCGATTTCTAGGTGTTATATATGTCTTCTCCTCGAACCAATTGCACGGGGTGAAACTATTTGACGAGGCGGAGGCGGCACCAACTATACGGCCGGAGCTATTCGGCCGAAGAAATTGATCCGCCCGTATAGTTGGTCATTGGACTCTCTGCCTCCCTTGTTCGCTTTTGGGTTTCTTCTGGTATTATTAATATTTCCCAAATAAGTGATTTACGTTGTTTTTTACTCCTTTTCTTCATAGTACAACTGCTCGAAGAATTGTATCCATTGGATCCATCATCTGTCCTGATCCTAGTGAAAACAGACATAAAATGTGCGCGCAAGCGCCGTAAAATACCAAGATCCTACATCTATAATGCAAAATAGTAATATAAAACATGATGCAAATATGCACTCATCAGTAGAGAACCATAAGCATCATCATTAGAGGCGGTGAACTTGCTAGCCTTGGCTATCATTGCGTTAAGATCAAGCTTGCCCTTGTCCTGAGTGCGCTTCAGCGTATGCCAGACCAGGGACCCTTTTTCCAAACTGTCGATGAAGGCGGCCATAGCAGTTTGATCGTGTACTCCCTCGCACGAGTTTTTCATGTTGAGCCAACTAGATAGCTGGTTCTGAGATGACTTGTATTTTTTCCTGTAAACACTGCTACAGGTCACCGATAGTGCATGGACGTTTGTACATACCCTCAAAAAATTTGGTGAACGCCTCGTGCATGTCCAACCAGTTGTAGATGGATTTCTCTAGTAAGTCATCGATCCATTGGTGGGCAGTGCCGGTGAGCAGGAGTGGGAGGTACTTAACAGCGACATTGGGGTTTCCCCCTGCGATTGCTTTCGTTAGTAGTCCTGCAACCATGTAGCTGGTCAAGCCGGGCCATCGTATGGCATGATAGTCTTATCAATCCAGAGACCCACGGGGTAAGTTGTTGTCCAGATACCCGGGTCGAATCAATGTGGACCCAGGTCGGGTTCTTCCTAGGCTTCCCGGAGTTCATTGAGGTGCTTACGCGCATCGTAGGCCTTTGGAGGTGGAGCATTGTGCTCTCCGCCATTGGAAGGGGAGTTACGTCGTGATGGGCGAGTCCTACGAGATCCTCCGCCATGGTGGTTGCTTGGTGGTGATGGCGGTCGTGGTCACGGTGGCTCGGGATCAGTCCTCTTGCTTCTTCCATCATGAGAACCAATGTGGACATCTTGATTGTTTGGAGCCTTTCTCCTTCGACCGTCATTGGCATTGCGCTCTCTGCCATAGTGCTCATGCTCTCCATTATCGCGTATGACGATGCCACCTTGTGGGTGTATAGGAGGTGACATGTTTGTATGATGGGGCGGTGGTGCCTCTCCGTATCTTCGGGATTGCCAAAGAGGTTACAGCGAGCAGCCGGGGTGTGCCTTGGCTCCTTTGTCGGAGATATGGGGATAGCATTGTCCCGATTCCGTGCGTCCCTCCACCTTTTCTCTATGGAGCCTATGCTTGATCCGTCATCTTGAGATAGGTCTCTGATTTGGAGAGCTGGAGATCTCGCTCTGTGGTTGTTGTGAGCGCTAGACTAGAAAAGTCGGGATTTGTCTCGAGCCTCTGTGAGGTTCTCCTATTGTTTGACAACCTTGGCGACTAGATCATAGACCTAGTCAACCACCGCGGGTGATCTATCCTGCTCCAGTAGGTTCTATTGGCGACGACCATCTTCAGGGTGGGGGTGGGCATGACCTTCTGCCCCTCATTGTCAATGTAGGGGGTAGCCTTTGGTTTTCTGCCTTACTTTTCCAAATCCTAGTTTACGTGAATGCTAGGGTCTTGGACGACATGATCGGGAGCTCGTACTTTCTTATGTTGTGCCAGCAATTTTTTGTACTCTTCTTCCATTGCTATTGCCGCCTTGATGGATTCATGTGCCTTGGTGATCTCCTTGTTAAGATGAGTGCTCTCCTCTGTGACGCACTTGGCCTCCTCTAGGATTTCTTGGCGCTTCTCGTCTAGCTGGACAATGTTTTGGATATGAACCACAATCAGTCGCTCTATGAGGGTTTCGTTGTATATCACTTTGTCGGCCGGAGTAACAAATACGTTGTCTGCTGCCGAGGTTGATGGTGGTGGTGAAGGATTTGCTTGATTTGTAGCACATGGTACGATTGCTAGTTCCTGCATAGGCTACGGGGGGATAGCTGGAGGACGCATGGATTTTGCCAAATCTGTAGGATCTACAATGTTCTTACCTATGGCCACTATTCTTCCGACATTGTCCACTATTGGTGGAGCCACTCTGACACCTTGTCTTTCTTCTGTGATGACCACCAGCACTTGGTGGGTAGCCATTGCTCGTTCATTGCATTCCTTGTGGTCCATCTCCTTATCGATCTACCTCATGGCAGCATCAAGTTCCTCCGAGTTGGATGGCTCACTCCCACAATCCATATCACCGATTTCGGCATAGAGTGCATCTAGGACTGAGTATGAGTTATTGCTGACCGTTTCAGAGGTAGAGCCTGATTCTGAAGCAACGTAACCAATGAACTTTCTTTTTTCAGCAGCGGTAGAGGAAGGCCCAAAGTAACTATGTTAGCCACAGGGTAGTCATAAACAATTTCGATCACATGGCGAGAGTTAGCAATCTAGAAGCCTCCCGGCGCCTTAGCATATGCTAGAGAAGTGAGTCTTGTTCAAGCCCTTCAATGAAGTGAGGCATGGCCTTTTCATCGAAGATCCCCACAATGGAGTTTTTCAACCAAAGTCATCTGGTTAGGAACTCACGCAGGGTTTCGTCCGGCATTGGCTACAGCGCGACAGATCATAAGAACTTATGGTAGCCATGAAGTGTGACCTCTGCTTTTCTAACACTTGGGTGAGCCAAGCGGATCAGCTTTGGTCTTCCACCGTTATATCCTGCATAGGGGCAGTTTGGGTGGGCCTTGAATTGTTGAGATATAAGTCGGCAAACTCCAAAAAGAGATCTGTCTCAGACCGTTCTTCCGTGATCATGTATAGTCGGAAGGAGGTCCGTGCGGGCCTTGACGTGTGTCCGAATTCTTGGGAGGTTGATCCCGAGCCGTTCTCACTGATGAAGATGTGGATGTACCCGATGGGAACGATGGAGTAGCGGGTGGGGTTCGTCATCACCGGGATCCAGAACTCATCTCGGGGGACAATCAGACCATTGCCAAAGAAGATAACACACCTGATGGCTACAGTGTCGCTGATTCCCGCAAAGTGCTCCGGCCTCGCCGGGTGTAGAGATCGAAGCGCCTCTTTCCCCATGGTGGGCGCCAACAGTCGTGGTATTTTATATGAGTATGCCATGGAGGGTTCCTCACAGAGCATGTTTAGAGACATGGGATAACACGCCGAGTTGACAGGTTCAATGTTACACAACTTACCTAGGTCCACATCCCACGACGGTTGCGGAATCCTACTCCTTCTATAAATTACTATAATGGCAATGCTCCGAATTATAGAGATCGTAAGGTTCACTATGCGAGGTTGTGTTATGTCCTAAAGGCTTCCAAAGGTCCATCTTATAAAGGCGCTAGATCCTAGGGTTACAGGAAAAAGTCCATACCGGACAGGTTACAAAGTCCTAGACTAATACTAACTAGTCTTCGTGTCTTGTACTCTAGGGCTCTAAATTCATCTATATGGTGTCGCAGCCTCCCTGTATCCGGCATGGGCCTCTCTTTTGGATCCTTCTAACTGGACCACCCAGCAGGCCATAGTCCTTGCTACCAACTTTGTGTTATCCGGAATAGAGCTTCATGCATATCCCAAGCAATATTGCCGCCTTTGTGGTACTGTGCGAGCTTTACCCTAGGATCACTCCTTGCCTCTCATGTGGTGCTACTTTTTCCTTGCTCGTCACAGACAACGGGATGTGGCTGCGAGCACCCAATTCCAACTCAGGGCAAAGAAAGGCCTGAAGTACCCTTTCGTGAGGTTCATCAATTCGAACAAGGGGTGGCACCCCTAATGGGGGTACTTCTGAATCTTGGAAGGTTCTTTGTCGAATGCCAAAAACTCCAGATTCCCGCAGGACAAGGCTGGTCAACGCCACTTTCCAGGACGGAGCTTCAGAGAATTGTTCCTAAGCTGAAGCAAATCCGAAGCCTAGTCGACGGGAGGTGACCATCTCGATAGTGACTTGGGAGTTTCATGTTTGGAGGATCCTAACCTGTAGCAATGCTCCCGGTTGATGTACCAGGTTCCTGGTCCACCTGGCTCCTTATTACACATGGGAGGGAGTTCCTTTCGCGCAAAAGTTGGTCAAGTGGCTGAAGGCCGCATTCGGTATAGGTCCCCCGGTTCTTCCTAGAGGTCCTTCTCCATGGAAGGCTTCAGCTTCAGTAAGTTTCTTCTTTCCTTGTTCTCCTGATTCTCTCGGATTCTTTCTTGAACCTTCTGTGGGTTTGCTAGGTCGCCGAATCTTCTAAGAAAACGCTCGAGGAACTTGCGAGGTTGGCCGAAGGTCGACCGTGTCGTTCAGTCGGGGTAGGTGCAGCATCCTTTACTAGTGGACCTTTTGTTTGCATAGACGCTAATATTTGAGTTTCTTTCATCGATCAGGGACCAGGAGCTTCCCCTGCTTCCGCTAGTGCGCCGGCCAGGAAGTCTGGGGAGAACCCAGCCGAGGCGGTTGTTGGGAAACCAGTCGAATTTTTTCTTAGATGTAGTCATGCTTCGGAGATACAGGGTGAAGAAGTATACATGGAACGATCGTAAGGAAGGACTTCAGCGGCAGGAAGAATGTCTTGAAGTTTGACACTATGAACTCCTCCTCAGGAAGTCGAAGCCCTAACTCTGGTTGTAAGTATATGTGACTATGTTTTCCTTTTCCGAACCTATTTGTCATACGCTAAATTTACAATAACATATGTTACGTAGAGAAGCGGACAAAAAGCAGAACAATACAAGCAGGCGAGTGTAAAATTCAACGACAGCAGCGCGACATGTCTAGGATCGTTTTACACAGGCTTTGGTCGACATTCGAGACTTGGAACTACCTACTTACTTATTTATGTAACGTAAATATAAATATAATTATTCTGTGTGAGAAACCGCATTACCCTTATTGATATGTTGGTACATAACTACATAACTACAAGTTGAGCATCGTTTAGATGTGCCAGATCAGACATTGTTACTGTAGATGCGATCTACAGTACGGGTCTTTTTCGTCTGCTTTATTTTTAGGGAGCCAAGTAGCCACGGTTGCCTCTTTCCTTTACACCACGTAGTGTTTTCCAATCAAACTTTAGAAAATATCCACCGCTTTGACCGGTGCTTCGACTCCACCGTCGTCTTTTTCCTCATGCAGCACGCCACCCTCTCCTCCTCAACTGCTCCCAGCTTCTACGGCGGCTAGCTGCGCCACTCCTCCTCTTCGACCGCCTACCCGTAGTGAGTAGGAACGGCGCCCGTGACTCCACCCCCAACACCCCACTCATGAATTCCGGACGCTGCAGTAATCAATCTAGCCAGCAAACTACTCTACCGTCCTCCCCCATGGAACACCCCGTCGATTTGTCGCTACAGCCATGGGCTTTTTTCCCGTCCTCCTAGCTCCGCTCCTCCCTCCGGGCCCCCGCCTGCCACCTCTCTGTCGCTCCCCTTGAGGCAGATCAGCTGGAGGAATTCTTGGGGCCAAGCACGGCAGCCGAGCTCCTCGATTTCGTCCCCGACGACCTCCGTGGAGAGCACGTCGGTGTTGGTGCTGACGGTGGAGCGGCGGCGTTGGGAACCCTCTGGAAGGGAAGAAGTGCAAGCGCCCAGCTCCATGGCCGAGCTCCCCCTACCCGAGGCTTGAGAATTCTGGCACCGACCTCGCGCTCGGGGCGGACGCCGTCCCGCGCTGTACCGTACGCGACCCGGTGAGTTCAGGACTCCCCTGTTGTGTGTTCATATCAGTTCCCTTCTCACCCGTCTCTCTCTGTCAAGATCGAGACCATGGCACAAGGACAAATATGGAGGTGCCAGATTAGAAACCTCACTTCTCAATCAGGTTCGTCAGCCAATTCATGATCTCTTCATGTTGCTGGCCACGCCATTAATTTTTCTTGCCATGTACAATCAAATCTGGGACCATGCTAGCAGAAATTATACTGTAGATATTTTCCATGAATTATGTTTGTGATTTTCTGGGTTTCTCAATGCAATCTGGGAGCTTAATGATCAGGGGCTTTCTAAGGTCATCCTTCCCTTTTGCAAAATCATTATGTCCTGCCATTAACATAAATCTTATTTCTAATCCATAGTCCATCCACTCCATCCGCTTTGTTCATTTCAGCAATGTGGCAGCTATGTGCAAATGTGCAATTACAAGGGCTTGGTCAGTTGACGGTGATTGTGTGTTTTGAGTATCATCAACAAACAATAATTCTATCAAGAAAATTTCAAGGGGATCAGTGGTGATGATGTAGCTGCAAGTTGTTGTTTTCAGCACGTATTATCCTTGGTTTATCAGTTTCTTATGGTCTGGTTCAAATCTTTCAGGCGATATGACTCGGTTGCCTTCATCCTGTGTGTTCCCTTCTCACTCAGTGTGCCAGCGAATCGAGTAAACTCAATGCATGCTTCAGATGGATCAACACCTTTTGGCCCTATGGAACATTTCCCACATGGCAATGCAAGAACATTCTCTACATCTTAATCACATATCGCAATTGGAACCAGGCCTTCTATGTTCAGCGAGAATGAATCAACGTCACCTTGCAGGCGCCGGGCAGACCTCTGCCAAGGGCGCTGCGAATGTAGCCACGCCTAACAGCTCCTCTTCTGTGCTGTTTTTTTGCCCAATTAGTTTGCTAAATTCAGCCATGTGTCTCCTAACATTTTGGAACACATCGTTGGTGAGGATTTATTTAGACTGTGCAGTTTCTTCAGCATATTATCTTATCAATATTGTTTAATAGAGTCGTATCAACTTTCTCCATAATTTGAAGCCTTTCAAGCCGGTATGCTTCAACACCTAGTGAATAGGATCCTACGGACAGCAATGTAAGCACCACCATTCTAACAAACTCAAACGATAACTATGCAGAAATGATCATCAAACGTTCTATCTATCGGCTACGTCCCGGAGGATGCAAAGAGAAGTCTAGTATATATAAATTGACATCTACAATTCCAAATGCATACAATATGAAACTATATTTCTTTATAGTTATAATATTATTATCAACGCGGATTTGCTATCTAGAATTACTACCTACGCATGCATGTGCTGTCGTTGGATATAGGAAGAAGTTCTAGTAGCTATCTAGATGAGAGGGAGCAAGAAACATACATGCAATTCATGGTGTCATCTCCGTTGATTCTCCAAACCACACGGCAAGTACTTACATCAGCATACTGAGTTTTTTGGCATAAATTTGTGCTTGAATGTAGGTATGTGCTGAGTTGTCCCTAGGTGCATGTTAGGTAGGTGTGTGATAGGTAGGCAAGCAAATCAAGCATCTAACCAAGAGACCAGCCTTCAGGGCAACCCAATATTCTACAATCTCAATTCGCACAGGTGAAACCCTTGTAACCCATATTCAGGCTTTTCTGTATTACTGGATTGACAACAGGAGTAGGATCCATCCAAAGCCGGCGGATTCGAACCTAGGTAAAGCTTGTGTGCTCACCGTCCCGGAATACCGTCACCTCACACCCCCTTTCTCCATAAGCCTCAGGACCCCCTCTCGGCGTACATGTCTTCAATCTGACGACAGCTGGCGCCCACCATGGGGCAAGTGAGTTTCGCCTCTTCGTTCCGGGTGGAATCTGCGGAAGAACTTTTTGGATCTACTTTGTCTACGGAAGCGACAGAGTTCTGGGTCTCGAAAAACCCTAAGCCCACCCAGCCCAAAATTGAAGCGGAGATAGTGGAGAAGATCGAATCTGAAGTAGATCTCCCCGTGCAGGCTAAACCCGAAGCGGATCTCCCTAAATAGGTCAAATCTCAGGAGGCTCTCCCCAAAGAGGTCAAAGCTCAGGAAGATTAAAGCAGCTACAACTCTGGATCCAGTTCCACCGATGCCGGAGCGGGACAATCGTTCTTGAGGCACATGTTGAGGCGTATGATGCTACATGATGCCAGCATGGAGGAGATCCTTGAGACCATCAAGTGTTTCGAGGAAGCAAATTAAGAAAGCCGCAACTACCTCAGGACGCAAGCATCGCACTTTGTCAGCTACGTCGGATCTGGATCTGGCTCTGTCGATGCTAGAGACGACAACGACTCGGTGCTGCAGGAAATTGGAACAAACATCGACTTACTGGCATCTTCGGATGACTCCATGACGTTGGTAGATTTCCGAAAGTTCTCCGTGGAATATGAAGAGGAGTTCAACTCCAAGACCGTGGAAGAAGGAGAAGCCATG
Source organism: Avena insularis (assembly GCA_023614405.1). Taxonomy (NCBI): domain Eukaryota; kingdom Viridiplantae; phylum Streptophyta; class Magnoliopsida; order Poales; family Poaceae; genus Avena; species Avena insularis. The sequence goes on from CM042696.1 coordinate 388,230,961, forward strand.
GATCAAAGCCCACACATCAGCACAAAGGAGGGATCCGGAGAAAACTCTCCCGAACCACAAGATGACATGGATCTCGGAGATAATCCCGATGTCCAGATGTCCGAGAGTACTGATAGAATCCTAACTCCAGGACTCAGACCCAAATCCGTCTTTGCTACCAGTGCAACCAAGAAGGCAAAGAAGAAAAAGAAGAAGAAGACTTCGGCTAAGGATCTCCCAACGGATGAGGTAATAGCCGAAGAATATGAAGAGGACTCAGATGGAGCTCTGATCCTAAATGAGCCTAAGGACACTCCATTCAATGAACACGTGGTCACTCCTGGTGCCCGTAAACTCCTTGGAGAAGCAATTACCACCCTATCCTGACAGCTGCAGGAATCACACCTGTGGAGTTGGAAGACAGGGCCCAAGCCCTAGAAGCGCACTGTCAAGCACTCCTCGAGGAAACCACAAATATCCTTGAGGAAAAAAGCGCATCACAACTGCAGGGCAGCCTAGCACCCGGCAGCATCAGAAGACCCGGAACAGCCCTCTATTGGCCAATAAAAATCCAGATGTCCACAAAACCCTTTTCAAAGGAGAAACAACCGCATGGAAGCCTTGGATCGATAGCAAGGGTAACCGGGTGTATAAAACGCTAGTGGAAAATGTTGTTGCGGCTCGAGATCTCTTTGCAAACAACCCAGGTCCAGAACAGGTCCGGCTAAGTGTGAAACTACTCACTAAGGGCCTGGAGTAGCAAAAGGTCACCACATCCGGTAGCGGAAAACTGGTCTCCAAGTCAGACCAATGTCGCACGGATACGGGTTGACACAAAGACGTAAGGCCTTGATGCGAGACGGAACAGCGCTACCGTTCCGACCCTCGGGAAGATAACTACTCAAGAACTAGATCTTTAGGATAGCGGGACAGACCCGCACAAAGCTAGAGTAACGTTGCTCTAGCAGCAGAGCGAGACGCTGTTGCGGCAATGGTCCAACCTCCCCGGCGACAATCGAATAATCGCAGGGAAGATGAAGAAGCTCAACATCGGGAGCAAGACCGACAGAGGATGCTCCTCCTAGACACACTAGCTGTCCGGCGGAGCCACGTCACAATGATGGCAATGATGGACGAAGGAACGATGGACATCATGTTGGAACAAGCCGGCATGGTGGTCGTCATCATGAAACCCCATCTAGGGGTAACAATCCAGCACCACCTTCTCCGCCAAGTAGCAACCACAGCGGCACTCATGGAGGGAGCCAGGGGGACGTCGTGTAGGAGGTGGTGGCATAATAAGTAGGAGTCCGGCTCATGGGCATCGTAGCCATAGTGAACAACCAACACAGCGTGCCATATCACCAAGTGATGCTAGGCACAGGATCAATTCAAACATTGAGGCACGGCGCTACGAGTCGAACAATATCTATGTGGGTCCAAAATGCTTCGAATCGCGTGTACGACAAAAAAACTTTCCGGAAGGGTTTGCCATCTCAAGGCACATCTAGCCCTATGACGGTGTGGCTCAGCCAGACACCTGGCTCCAGGACTTCTTCTAGGCTTGCTGCATTGCCAAAGGAGGAAATAGCTTGGTCACGATGCGGTATCTCCCGCTTGTGCTAAGGAAGAAGGCTCGATCATGGCTCAGTGAACTCCCGGAAAACACCATCCACAACTGGTATGATATGCAAAGTGCTTTCTTTCGGAATTTCGAGGGAACATACAGGAGGCCCTGCATGGTCGAGGGAACATACATCGGTGCACTCAGAAACCCGAAGAAACTTGCCAGGACCACCTCAGATGATGGATTGACACGAAGAACTCCTATGAAGGAGTAAGCGATCAAAGCATTCATCGCGGGACTCCCAATTGGTTTACTACGTCATCGCTTGAAGTGTGATAAAGTGACTGATTTTGGGGAGATGATAGAGATGGCAAGCAAATATGCTGACGTTGATGATGACGTGGAAGGATTCCTCAACGTGCTGGTTGTGCCACAGTCAGCAAAACAACCAAAGCAGCAAGCTACAAAATGCAAGAACACCTCGGATCAAAAGCCCAATCTGTAAACTATAGCAGTCAATGCAACTTTCGGGTCTGGAGGACAAGGAGACCATGGAATTTCAAGAGTCCAAGGTAGAGGAGACTAGCAACCTAGCAAAACCTACTCTTGGGCCGACATTGCCAATAATCCATGTGTGCATCACTCGTACGGCAATGGGGGCTCATCCCATACCAATGATGAGTGTCGTTTCAATGACGACATCAAGAAAGACGAATTCGCTGGCTACATGGCCAAGCGACAAAAAGGAAAGAAGAATTCCGACAAAGAAAAAGAGACCAAGGAAGATTCCGACATGGAGGAAGCAGAAGCCTCAAATCCCAAGTTGGATGGAAAGAACCAGAAAGACACTTATGTCATCTTCCTTAGGTCTCAACCAGCCAAGGTCAAGAAGGTAGTAATGCACGAGCTCAACACAATTGTTCCGGATGTCCCTCAGTTTTTGGATTGGTCAGAAGTTACAATCACCTTTGACTGAGGCGATCATCCACCTTAGCTACACAGGCGAGGAAAGTACACTCTAGTCGTCAATCCACTTATTGATGGCTATGGGTTCTCCAAGACCCTCATGGACGATGGCAACAGCATCAACATCATCTACGTCAAAACGCTACGCCGGATGAGGATATCAGAGACGAAGCTGAATCATAGCTCTGTGATTTTTCAAGAGTTGTCCCTGAAAGATAAGCAAATTCTCTAGGAGAGATCACTTTGGATGTTACCTTTGGAACTCCAAAGAACTACTGCACGGAAGCACTTTCTTTTGAAGTGGTCCTATTCAAGAGCGCATACCACGCTATCTTTGGGCGTCTGGCTTATTGGTCTTTCATGGCTCGCGCTTGTTATATTTACAACATGATAAAAATTCCAGGTCCCAATGGCGTTTCACGATCCAGGGAGACCCGAAGAAGGCACCAGAATGCAAGGACAGAAATGCTTCCTTTGCTGAATTCATGTTGCATGCTCAGGAGTACAAGGAGATCAAGAAGAACATCGATCCGTTCGAGATGCCCGCAACGAAGAAGGAGGTGACCAAGCTGACTCCGGAGTTCAAGGCATCAAAAGAGATGAAGACGACGCCATTGAAGGATAATGACCCCTCCAAGGTGACCCATATAGGTGTAGGTTTGGACAACACATAGGAAAGCGCGCTCGTCGAGTTCCTCAAAGCCAATAAACATATGTTCGCATGGCAGCCATCAGACATGACCGGAGTACCTAGGGAACTTGCCGAACACAGTCTAAATGTATAACCAAATGTTAAACCCGTCAAATAGTCCTTACAATATTTTGGCGATGAAAAGCGAAAATCAATAGCTAAGGAACTAGCCTGGCCCGAGTTAGCCGGATTCATAGAAGAGGTCATCCATACTGATTGGTTGGCCAACCCTGTAATAGTCCCTAAAAAGGACACCACTGATTTAAGGATGTGTGTTGATTATACTGGCTTGAACAAGGCTTGTCCCAAAGATCTGTTCCCTTTTCCTTGAATTGATCAAGTGATTGATTCGACAATAGGCTCGGAACTCCTATGTTTTCTCGATGCATATTCCGGATATCACCAAATTTGGATGAAGGAGTCAGACAAAATAAAGACTTCGTTCATCACACCTTTCGGAACCTTCTGCTACGTTACAGTGCCTTTTGGGCTAAAAAATGCAGGAGCTACGTACCAGCGCACTATGCAGCGTTGCCTCCATGATCAAATCAGACGTAATGTACATGCATATGTGGACGACATAGCTATGATGTACAAAAAGAAGGAAACACTAATTTCTGACTTGGAGGAAACATTCAGCAATCTACGAAAATACAACATAATGCTCAATCTGAAGAAGTGTTTCTTTGGAATCCCAGCTAGAAATTGTTAGGCTTCATTGTGTCTCAAAGAGGCATAGAGGTGAACCATGACAAAATAAAGGCTATACTCAATATTTCTAGGCAAAATCGCCTGAAGAACGTACAAGGACTAACTGGTTGCATTGTTGTAGTTAGTTGGTTCGTAAGCCGGCTCGGTGAAAGAGTCGCACCACTATACAAGCTCTTGAAAAAGACCAAGAAATTCATCTGGACTGATGAAGCTGAAGCTGCACTATAGTATCTAAAAGCCGTACTCTCATTCGCCCCTATTCTTGCAGCACCGGAGCCATAGGAGCTGATGTTGCTATACTTAGCTGCGATAAACAGAGTTGTTAGTGTCGTCATGGTGGTGGAATGACTAGAAGAAAAACAGGAACACCTGGTGCAGCGTCTGACTTACTATCTAAGCGAGGTCTTGACTGAATCAAAGATAAAGGTACCCTCATTACCAAAAGTTAGCCTATGGTGTGTTCTTCACCTCTAGAAACATAAGACACTATTTTCAAGAGCACAAAATTGCCGTGGTGAGCACAGCTCCCATGAGATACATGATCAATAACTGTTGGGGGGATACCCCCAGGTAGGGTCACGTCGGGGTATAAAGGCCAAGTTGGCCGAAGTGCGGCATAGTCAAAGCGAATGCCCGTCGGGTATCCTCAAGGCAGGCCAACTTACGGGGTAATCCGGCCTAGTGGGTGTTCACCTAACATTAACCCGGCCAACATAGAATGTAAGTCAGCTATGCCTGATTTACCATGTGTGCAGGTACCCTCGTAGCCGGGTTAGCCAAGCGCTAGCCGGGTTAACACTTGGCTTCCAAGAGAAGGAAGGAATCTCCCGCTGGTCAAATGGTGGCCTCTGTCCACTGTAGCATGAGCGAAGCGAGCAAAGGGAAGGACCAGCGGGGCGTGGCTGACAAAGGTGACGCGGGTAGTGTCGGCTGACGTGAGCCGTGTCGGGTGACGCCAAAAGACGAGGAGCTCACTGAGGATTACGTCCATGGTTTGGACTAGCCGTTTAAAGTGAATAAAGAAGCATCTTGCTTTAGCCAAAGGGCATATTCGGGGAATATACCCCCACATATGCCCTAACTTTGTAACCTAGGTTCCCTATATAAGGAGGACTAGGGCCTCCGTAGAAGGGGATGGATAATTCGGTTAAGGAAGAACTCTAGGGATTTGTAGTGAGGGGTAAGAGAACTGGTCTCCTTCTCGCGAACAGCTCGAGGAGCCCTTGTAATCCACATCCAAAGAGAGAGTAATACAAGCATCAGTATGTGGAATCACCACACTATCCCTCCCTGGATTCCTCTAGTGCACATTGGCCCCATATTTAGCCTATCCATGGCATCTGCCGTGCCACAACCACGACAGTTGGCGCCCACCGTGGGGCTAGCGGCGCTAGCAGGGGTAAAAATCCCGACGGGAAACATCTTCGGCACAGGCGAGCACGTCATCTCCGAGCTCGTTCAGCTCTTTGGAGCGTTGGACTATGTCAGAGACAACGCGGGGAGCTTCAGCAGGAACCCTATTCCGCGCAACGGCCTCTTCATCAAGCTTGGCGCGCACAAGATCTACGTCAGCATCGACGAGTCATGCGTACACCCGTGGCATATCGTCGAGGGGGCGAACCACCTCTTAGCACGTCTCGCGGCATGCGTATCACTCGCTCCGCAAGCTGCGTTGAGGTCATGATGACATCGCTAGACGCAGGACAAGCAAGGACCCAGCGCTAGAGCCGGAGGCAATGCCAAAGCAGGCAAGGTCCAAATTTCCTCCACTAGAGAGGCCAGAGAATGTACTGCAACAGGCAATAGATAGCTTGGAAACACCCATAGTGCCAGTAGTAAATCCGGCTCAGGCACATGCCGAGTTAGATGAAACTAGGCAGAAGATGCTAGCTGGTGCGAAAAAAGTAGCAGAGTTACAGCAATCACTAAACATCACTCTGCGGGAGTATGCAACGGTAAACCGTATAGATGGAATAAAAATGCGAGATAGAAACCTGGTTACCGAGATCGACAGGGAGTATGTGCCTAGGCCGGGTCAGACATATATGATAATAACTGCCGGACTGGAGAGATATAGTACTCCGGCTAAGACCCTCAAGGCTGCCAATGCAGCTGCCTCCGAGTTAGAAGGCTTAACCGGAGAAGCCCGAGAGAGGCAATAGGAAAGACTTAACCAACTGTTGAGGGTAGCATGTCAGCAGAATGAGCAAATAAACAAGGCAAACCTGGCACAGCCCGGAGCATCTCACATAGTTCATTCGGCAAGGAATAACCCAGCAAAATCTGCAGGAGCAATGTCGTCCCTGGGTCACGGTACTAGGAGAGACAAATTGGTAACCTCGGGGAGACAAGATAAACAGATGGTCCCGTATGACCCGGTAAGGGCAGAGAAAGGAAAACCAATGCAAGTTGATGAGGATCGTCACAATGCCAACCGAGGTGAAGCTGGCCGAGGAAACTGCGACCAAGGCAATGCCGGTCAGAGGAACATTGCCAACGGCAATGCCGCACAGTGTAATCCGGCGGAGATAGGGCAAAATGTGCCTCGGCAACATCTACAGCAATACACACCTCGGCAGGAGAGAAGTGCTGGCCCAGCAATGCAGCAACAAAATGCTCGTCCGGATCTAGACAGATACAATGATGGTTAATCGGCAATGGCCAATGCCAGATTCCTTAGGCTGGAACACCATGTGGTTGTATCAAGATTGGGAAACAGGAACTTGCAGCCGGATGATCCTAGGCTAAAGTTGGACCGGATCTATAGGTCGGAGATGATTGAGGTACAGAGACCACCGGGTCCATCATGCTTTGGACCTCAGATCATGAGAGAACCACATGTGCCGAATTTTCAGTTGGCCAGAGGAACAAAGACATACGATGGCAGCACAAAGCCGGATGATTGACTCATTGATTACGCAACTATGGTAAACATTGCAATGGGTAATTTGAGATGGTTGTGAGATATGTACCGCAGATGTTGGAGGGACCAGCAAGGGTTTGGCTGAACAACTTGCCACCAGGGAGTATCAATTCTTGGCTGGATTTCGAGGAGATGTTCATTAGCAACTTCTCAAGCACCTACAAAAGGCCGAACATGCCACAGACTTTGGTGTTATGCAAGAAGAGACCAAATGAGCCGAACTGAGAGTTCATGACTGGGTGGTGCAATGTGCACAATTCATGTGAAGGGGTAATTGAATCGCAAGCTATAGCATGGTTCGCCCAAGGTTGTAGCTATGGGAGTATGTTGTGGCAGAGGTTGCAGCGAGATATGCCAACGAACCTAGCTGATATGATCCGGATCGCAGATTCGTATGCCTTGGGAGACCCAACGCAACCCCAGTTAATGTCAAGCGAGTCGAACAAGGAATACTACAATAGAGATGGTTCTGGATCATCTAGGAGAATGATTTCCGAGGTAAAAGAAGGGATGATCGTCCGGATTACCAGTACAGCTCGCAGCAAGTGGCCGCTGTGGACCGGGATCAGCCCAGTGCCAGCACAAGCTAGCGCCAGAAAACTAGAGGGCAACAATGACAACAAAAGAGTGAGGGTAAGAAGCGTTGGACCCCGGAACAGAAGAAACAGTGGCAGGAAAGAAAGGAACGTTCGAGATACACACTCGAGTCTATGCTGGATCAACCTTGAAGTTCCATACGCCAAGTCCAAATAGTCCGGCGAACCATACGACCCGACAATGTTAATGGATGAGGAAGTTAGAGTAAGGTAGTTTGGGGAATGCTCAAGCACCTCGGCACGATGCACCTCGGCATGATGGACCTCAGAATGAAGCACCTCGGCAGCAATTGCTCACTGGGGCAATGGACAACAGCTGATGTTTCCTCCACCTCCACCGAGGTATGAGAATCAGGAAAGGAGGGATGTTGTGCATCAAGTGAATAACCAGCAACAACAAGACCAAGGATATCACGGCAATGAGGGGAGAAATGAGTACAGAGAGCATCACCAAAGTTACTGTGTGTTTACCATAGAAGAGACTGACAGGAAGAGTTTGCAGCACCGGCATATGGAGGTAAATGAAGTGATGCCAGCCGTGGTGAGGTATATGCCTTGGTCGGATCGGGATATTACTTGGAGCATCAAGGATCACCCAAAGCTTATGCCAAGTCCAAGGACCTACGTGCTGATACTAGATCCGACGTTCATTGGGACGAATATCAATGTAAGGTTCTCCAAGGTGCTGATAGACAGTGGCAGTAGCATTAATATCATGTACAAGGATACCATGCCAAGTTGGGGATATCAGAGAATATGCTTCAGGCAACAAGGACCACCTTCCACGGCATTGTGCCAGGTATCTCCTGTGAACCAATTGGTAAAGTCCAGGTTGATGTGCTATTCGTCACAAGGGATAATTGCCGAAGTAAGAACTTGGAGTTTGAGGTGGTGAACTTGGAGATCACATACCACGCGTTACTTAGCAGGCCTTCTGTGGACAAATTTATGGCAAGTACTCACATCAGTTACTTGAAGATGAAATTACCCGAACCAAGGGGGTGATTACCATAGCCAGAGACTTCAGGTGTTCTATTGAATGTGCATCCATCGGATCTAACCTGGCCGAGTCACTCGTGATCTCTCTGGAGAAGAGGAAAATCCTGGAAGTGGCTGCACTGGCTCAGTCCATGCAGCAGCATGTGCCGGCTTTGAGTAACCCGCATGGGAGTGTTTCATTTCAAGCAACGAAAGATACATAGAAAGTGCATGTTGATGATCAGTTTCCGGAGACAAATAGGAAAGCGAGCTCGTCAACTTCCTCCGTGAGAATCGGGACATCTTTGCTTGGTCTACACAGGACCTGCAAGGTGTGCCGAGGGAGTTGGCCGAGCACTCTTTGAATGTAAGACCCGGGGTGAAGTTGGTGAAGCAACCTCCCCGCCGCTTCACTGAAGACAGGAGAAAATCCATTGGAGATGAGATAGCTCGGCTCCTCGTAGCCGGATTTATCATGGAGGTACTTTACCCAGATTGGCTCTCTAATCTGGTGCTCGTGGAGAAAAAGAAGGATGATCCGGATGTGGCAGTGGTATGGCGCATGTGTATCGATTAACGAACCTGAATAAGGTGTGTCCAAAAGATCCATTCCCGCTGCCAAGGATAGATCAGGTCATAGATTCAACAACTGGGTGTGAGTTGTTGTCATTCATAGATGCATATTCTGGTTTCCACTAGATACCCCTGAATCCGGATGATCAAATGAAGACTATGTTTATCACACCGTATGGCGCTTATTGCTATTGCACTATGCCATTAGGATTACGTAATGCAGGAGCAACGTATCAACGATGCATGCAAAATTGTTTACAAGACCAAATAGGTCAGAATGTGCAAGTTTATGTCGATGATGTGGTGATAAAAACCAAGGAAAGAAAAACGCTCCTTGACGATATCCGGCAAACATTCGCGAACCTAAGGAGGTTCTGGATGAAGCTTAACCCGGAAAAATGTACCTTTGGCGTGCTGGCAGGGAAGTTACTCGGTTTCCTTGTATCCAGCCGAGGTATTGAAACCAATCCCACTAAAATCCGAGCCATAGAGAAAATGGAACTACCGAAGTGTCTTAATAATGTTCAGAAGTTTACGGGTTGCCTGGCATCCTTAAGTCGTTTTGTAAGTCAGCTGGGAGAGAAGGCATTGCCCCTCTACCAGTTAATGAAAAAGGCAATTAAATTTACATGGACGCCGCAAGCTGATAGCGCGTTCCGAGAGTTAAAAAAGATGTTGTCCTCTACACCAATATTAGCTGCGCCGCTACCCAAGGAGCCAATGTTGCTCTATATAGACGTGACCAACCGAGTCGTAAGTGCAATAATAGTGGTGTAACGCGACGAGGAAGGAAAGTCGGTGTAGAGACCGATAGATTACCTAAGCGAAGTATTATCAGCCTCAAAATAGAATTACGCACACTACCAGAAGATGGCATATGGTGTGTATATGGAAGCCAAAAAACTTAAGCATTACTTCGAGGAATACCCCATCAAAGTGGTGTGTGAAGCACCCATATCCGAGATTATGGGTAATAAACATGCTAGTGGCCGAATTGCAAAATGGGAAATTGAGTTAGCCCCATATGCACCGCAGTTTGATGGAAGAGATGTGATCAAATCACGAGTTGTGGCGGATTTCTTCGTGGATTGGACTGAGATGCAGTACGGACCACCTTTGTCGGACTCAAATTACTAGCGAATGCACTTTGATGGATCGAAGCTAAAGCAAGGACTGGGGGCCGGGGTAGTTCTTACCTCGCCCAAGAAGGACCAATTGAAATACGACCTACAGATCCATTTTAGTGCATCAAATAATGTGGACAAATACGAAGCACTTGTGCATGGACTCAAAGTAGTAAAGGAGGTAGGCATACGTCAGATATTGTGTTTTGGAGATTCAGATTTGGTGGTACAGCAAGTGTTTGGCAACTAGGATGCTCTGGACGCAAACATGGCACTTTACAGTTTTTATGTCCAGAAGATAAGTGGTTTCTTCGAGGGGTGTGAATTCCATCACGTACCTCAGATTGAAAATGAGCCAGCTGATGTATTATCCAAGTTGGGGTCATCCCGGCAGCCAATTCTGCCAAGCATTGCATTGGAACACTTGAGAAAACCATCTATTACACCATCACCAGAATCCAAATCAATTTATATCCCGCCCCTCTCCAGATCAGAAGCTACCCCCATGGAAATAGACTGGGGAAGCACCTCATCAAACCCGGGGACTGTTTCGGTAGACGCGGGGGCTGCTTCGATAAACCTGGGGGCTGTCGCACAGAACCCGAGGACTGTTCGGCTTGGCCCTGCTGGAGTTATGTCAGTGGATGCAATGGAAGTTGATGAGGACCTTTTCCCCGTCCAAGCTATACCTGCATGGGCAAAGACGATATTCGAATTCCTAAATGAGGGAACTTTGTCGAATGGTGAGATACTCTCAAGGGAAACTCAGAGAAGAGCAAAGGCATACACTATCGTCAATGCTGAATTATACAAAAGAAGTGTCACCAGTGTTTTACAATGATGTGTAGACCCGGACGAATGGCTTGATACACTCCGAGATATTCATCAAGGAGAGTGTGGTCATCATGCATCTTCGAGAGCATTAGTGGCAAAAGCTTTACGGCATGGATTTTATTGGCCAAGTGCCCTGGAACAAGCAGAAGATCTAGTGAGAAAATGCAACGGTTGTCAGAGATATGCCACAAAAACCCATATGCCAATGTTGGAACTCAAGACCATCCCCATTACTTGGCCATTTGCAGTATGGTGTTTGGATATGGTCGGACCATTTAAGCTGGCAAAGGGAAACATGACTCATATCTTGGTGATGGTGGACAAGTTCACCAAGTGGATTGAAGTGAAGCCAATCAGTAAATGTGACGGGGCAACAGTTGTGACATTCCTCAAAGATATAATCTTGAGATATGGCTATCCCCACAGTGTCATAACTGATAATGGCACAAATTTTGCTGAAGGAGCATTTGCGAGGTTCTGCCGAGAGAAGAAGATCCGGCTAGATGTTGCCTTTGTAGCCCACCCCGCATCGAACGGGTAAGTGGAAAGATCCAACGGACTAGTATTGTCCGGGATAAAACCCTGGCTCATTGATCCGCTGCAAAGATCAGCGGGGTGCTGGATAGAAGAACTACCAGCGTTACTATGGAGTTTAACAACAACTCCGAATCGATCAACATGCTATATGCCATTTTTTCTGGTATATGGGGCAGAAGCTGTACTACTAGCCGACATAGAGCATGATTTGCCAAGGGTAACCCAATACATAGAAGCCGAAGTGCGTGAAGCTCGGCAAAACAATGTTGATCTGCTAGAAGAAGCGAGAGAACTGGTCTTGTCCAGATCCGCCATATATCAGCAAACTCTCTCATGCTACCATAGCCGGAAAGTAAACCCCCATGTTTTCCGGTAAGGTGATCTCGTACTTCGGCTGGTGCAACGCACTGCTGGCATGCATAAGTTATCCCCCCATGGGAACGACCTTTCATTGTAAGCAAAGCTTTGCACAATGATTCCTACTATCTTATCGATGCACAGCCACATGAGAAGAACAAGGCGGACAGGTCCGGCGAGGAATCCAAGCGTCCATGGAATGTAGCTCTACTTCATCCATTTTACACCTAGCAAAGAGGTGAATGTATCCGAATCACTCATATGTCGGTATGTATATCGGCAATGATCATATCAATGAAACTTCAGCACCCCTAGCATAAACTCGGGGACTGCCTTAATAATTGCTTTAGCTGTATGTACCTTTTTATATGTCGGTTGGCTTAAATTGCATACACCTTAGCCGGATTAGTAGTGTGTAAGCACCAAAAACCTAAATCTTTGACTTTGCTGCTGTCCAACGAGAATTGGCTTCATGGAAAGCAAGAGAACAAGTTTGGAATCGCAAAGCACATGAAAAACGACTAAGGAAAGGAACATAATTGAGCCAACATTTTTTATTCAGATTAACCCTATATTTACTTTATCTATAGTGTGTCGGATTATGTTGAGCTAATCTCAAAGTTTCAAGTATTGTTAAGTCAATTTTTTGAACCTCGGACTCGTAAGTCAAAAACCGAATCAAGGTAGACACGAGCCGAGTCATAAAATTGGAGGAACAAGAAAAGGAAACTCGGGGACTTCGCCCAAGTTAATCTGGCATTAAAAACTTAGTAGCAAAACATAACTAATTGTAGAAAAACGAACCATTGTGCACAAATACAACTACACCTAGCATACCGGGGATCTGATGAATATCGTTAAGTGTTTATATCTCATGGAGCAACAACTGGAGATGGATCATAAGTTGAGGGAGGAGGTACTTCGGCGTCAGTAGGCCGGCCACTAGTCCCTGCCTCATCTTCGGGGTTAGCCTCCTCATCCTTCGAGTCTTCATTATCATCGCCAACCTCGGAGGATTCCTCTTCATCTTCTTCACCCTCAGCAACATCAGAAACATAGGCGTCATCAACTGCATCGAGGAAGCTCGGACCCTCATTCTAGCTATGGCAGAAGGCGTACTGGATAAGATTGCTCGTGCAGGCTTTGTGTTGGGCGATGCACTCTGGATCTTTGGACCATTTAGATCTAGTGCGCAAACGACCAAGCAACTCCAGGTACAACACTTCATACCATGAAAGAACAAAGTTCAACGTCCTCTCAGCTCCGACTCGTGTAGCAGATTCCCGCCATAAGTTCAGTTGAGTCTCACACTCCATTAGTTTGGATATAAAAGTTGTAGTGCCTTTGGGAGTGGGCTCAGTGGGCCAGAGAGCGTTAAACATCCGGACTGCTGCTGGCATAATGTCCGCCCCATAGTTCTTCATGACCTCAATACGCGCGGTGAGGCTTACCAGCATGTCCTCCATGTCATAAGGAATAGACTTAGAGGCAAAGTCAGTTAGGGAACCTCGCTAAAGGCGAAATTTGGCGACATTAGTAGAAGAAAGAGGTTCGCTCTCTAGGAACTTGCCTGTGAACAAAGCAAGAAATATCAATAAGTAAGGAAGCATGGCCCAGAGAAATGAATGTCTGATGGAGAAAGAAAACTCACATCCAATATGGCACAGGATCCCACTCAGCTCTTTTTGTCCATCAGCGTTCCTCAGCTAGAGCTTCTCATGCTCAGTGGTCACCGACTTAAGCTTGATGTCAGCTTCCTTTAGCAAGTCGTTGTCCTTGGCAATCTGAGTCTTCAGGCGCTCTTTATCCTCGTAGAACTCCTGGCCAGCTTTGTCTAGCTCGGATTTATGGAGATCCTTGAGCTTCTGGATTTCGGTGTTCAGCCGAGTAATCTCATTGTCCTTGAGGTGCATCTTAGCGATTTCATCATCTTTCTTCTTTAGCTCGGCCTGAGGCTTTCCTGCTTGTTTGAGAAAGTGAAGCATCATGTCAGGAATGGGCACGCAATCTTGAAGTGTAACTACAATAAAGGATTACCGCGGAAGAGCTGAGGTGTAAATATCTGTCGAGTTAAGCGAAGAGCATGAAAAGGCTAAATGAACAAGGTGGGTTACCTTGGATCTCAGCCAAGTTCATGCGCATGATGACGTTCTCAGCCTCAGCCTCAGCTGCATAATCCGGATGATAAATTAGTATGGATAGCAAGTAACTCGAGGGAACATAAATCAAAAGGTTTTAAACAAAGTAATTTACCCTTCTTTTGGTGATCGATAAGTAGTTTGCTGTATCTGGCGCGAAGATCCTTATATGAGTCCAGCAGACGCTAGAACTCAGCAGTTCGGTGGTTGGTGGTGATCTGAAACAAGCCAATGTTAGTTCAGAAATAGGAAGAAAGATATTCAAAGTCTACAAGATCCGGTCCAAGTGGAACTTCACCCGACTCTAGGTGTGTGGATATTCGAAGTCTACAAGATCCAGGCCAAGTGGAACTTAACCCGGCTCTAGGTGTGTAGATATTCGAAGTCTACAAGATCCGAGCCAAGTGGAACTTAACCCGGATCTAGGTGTGTGGTTTTAGTAAAGTCTGCAAGATCCGGGCCAAGTGGAACTTAACCCGGCTCTAGGTGTGTGGATATTCGAAGTCTACAAGATTCGGGCCAAGTGGAACTTAACCTGGCTCTAGGTGTGTGGATATTCGAAGTCTACAAGATTCGGGCCAAGTGGAACTTAACCCGGCTCGAGGTGTGTGGATATTCGAAGTCTACAAGATCCGGTCCAAGTGGAACTTAACCCGGCTCTAGGTGTGTGGATATTCGAAGTCTACAAGATCCGGGCCAAGTGGAACTTAACCCGGATCTAGGTTTGTGGATATTCGAAGTCTACAAGATCCGGACCAAGTGGAACTTAACCCGGCTCTAGGTGTGTGGATATTCAAAGTCTACTAGATCCGGGCCAAGTGGAACTTAACCCGACTTTAGGCATGTGGATATTTGAAAATACTAAGGACTTGCACTAATTCTCTAAGAGAATCTGACCGAGTAATGAATTTCTCCCCCAGAGGCTCGGTGACGATGGGTAACCTCGGTAATGCCCATGGTGATGGACTTGGGATTTCGCGGAAAAGAGAACACTGGGAATTTCGTCGGATGTTCAAGGAAACAATGGAATCAAAGTCGCCTGAATATTGAGTAATCGCACTATTACAAGTTGTCTTCTCGATTTTGGTACCCTCGCTTGGGCTTCTCCCGTCCTATATATAATAGGCCAGGTCTCAAAGCTATATGCGGATAGGTTTCATACACGCGTAATTACAATACCAACATAATGTTGGTTCATAGTTTCTTTCCTAATACAATCAAAGTCTTTTGTCGGTTGCTTCCTTGGGCTCTCATCTGAAACCTTCATGGGCCATAAGCTTTTTACCCAATATAGGGTAGCAAATCATAGTTATCCGAGTAATCATACCTATGTCACTCGGGGAGTAGTGGGTATATCTCTAACTATTTGTATATAAAAAAGGCATAGTAGAAAAAGGGGTTTACCTCCATCATCTGGCCAGTAAGGGAGATCGCCCTAGTGGCGGTGTTCATCTGAGCGCTGAACTCCGCCGGACCAAACTTCTCCCGGAGATCATCCTGCGGGTTTATAAATTCGGCGTCATTCCAGTTGTTCACGTACTCGATGAGTGCTGGACTATAACTCTCCTCGCTAAGCGACTGGCTCATCACCAAGCCCTTAGCATGGGCTTCCCGCCTCGCGAACTGAGCAGCAGCCGAGCTAGTATGCAAGGTCAATTGTTTGCTGCTCTCTGATCCAGCAGCAGATGGGTCGGAGGATGAATCTTTGACTGTCTCGGTGGCCTTCTTGCTTTTGCTGGTAGATTTCGGCCGTTGTAGAGGAGCCGAGGCTACCGCTCTGCAATGATCTTGAGGGGCCGGCTAAAATATGTCTTTAATGGACATAGTTGATCCAGAGGCGGCGGCTTCAGGTTTCTTCTTGGAGGTTGGCTTTGCCGTGGCTGTTGCTGGTGTTGCTGTTGCTGATGCTGGTGTTATTGGTGCTGGTGTTGGTGCTGCTGGTGCTGGTACTGGTGCTGCTGGTGCTACTGGCGCTAGTGCTGCTGATGCTGATGCTACTGGAGATACTAGAACTGAAGAAGATGGTGTTTGGGGTGGTGCCGATGAAGCTAGCACCTCAGAAGCTGAGGGTTGTGGCAGAGCCGAAGAACTGGAGAGATCCAGCATCACCGTATCCTCGGCAGCTCCACTACCCCCCTCCCCCCCACATCGACGTTACCCTCCTCATGGTGAGGTAGACTCAGATCTAGCCCTGCCGCGGAATCCTCTTGGATAGGACTCAGCGGATGAACATCATCATGGGAGGGAGATGGGCCGCTCCGGATTGGAAAGGAGATGCTGGGGCCACTCTGGGGGATCACCCTAGGAGCGCTGCCAAACCAGACAATGAACGACAAGTTACAAAGAGAAATAGATCAAGTGATATGCAGATATGGTGAAGCAAGACCTGGAAACGAGCAGGGAAAGAAAAGTGACATACTCAGCCGAGGTTGGGGGCTCCCGAGGCTTGGGTGCTCTCCGAACGGTGCTCTTGGCCACAGGCTTGCTCGGACCCTTGACCCCGGATTTCTTTTGCCTCTTCCTAGGCGGCGGCGCCTCCATAGCTACGGCCGAGGTTGCTGGACGCTTCTAGGAAGGGGCAGGAGCCGGATCATCCATGGCAAGAGGAGGAACCTCGTGGACCTGACCGGCCAGGTTAGCTAAAGATTCGGAGATAATCGGAAGTGCGTAAGAGATGGGCACCATATCAAGTACCTCCATAACCTCAACATCAGAGTCGTCATCATATGGCCAATCCCTTAAAGAAGAGGCCTTACCAGAGGTTCGCCTGGTGCTATCCGGAGTAGCCAAGAATCTCTCCGGGTCAGGCTCGTTTGCGTCCGGCTCTGTGCGGTCCTCCACCCATTTGAGGGTCGGCTCCTTGGCATCCTCAATTGTCTGCTGGAGAAACAACTAAGAGAAAAAGTACTAAATGGTCAAGTTAGGATGCAATCCGACATACCGCAAGACTCGGAAAGAATACCAGGAGAAGAACATACCTTAGGCGGCAGTTTGGCCCGAGTGAAGTGCTCAAGCCCCCACTTCCACGCCTCGGAGAACTCCTTGCTTACCATAAAGATAGCTTTAAACTGGCAGAATATCTCGGTGTTAGTAAGATCGAAGGAGGAGGTGTGGTTGGGGTCAAGAGGACCACTCAAGTGGCAAAGCTTATGTGAGCGTTCCTGAAGAGGGGAGATCTGGCTGCGTACAAAGGAGATCATAACATCCTCTCTGCACAGCCCCAGCTTGACGAGCTCCTTGATCCTCCTATCTACCTGATTCGCTAGTGTAGTAGGCTGCTTCGGGATTTGCTCCCACAAGGAGGCGTCCAAGAGACCAATCTTGAAGGGGAGTAGCCGGATCAAGTCTTTGGCCGAATTGTTCCTGATATAAAAGAAGGTCCGGGCCCAGCCTTTGCAAGATTCAAGGCCGGTAACCCGAGGAAAGGCGGAGTTCTTGGAGGGAGAGATTGAGGCTCCACCGCACTGGGTCAGATGTTTGTCGGTAGGGGCGAGATGAGGATCCGAGATAACATTCTTACGGAGACCAAAGAACTTGATCCGTAGTTCTTTGGTGGGCCAGAGGCCGACATATCCCTCTATGCTAGAGGCGAAATAGGAAAGGGAAGTGATAGCGTTGGCAGGAAGGTGGTGCGGCTGAAGCTGGTAGGTGGTGATGAAATCATGGAAAAAGTCACTCACAAGGAGGCCAAAGCCGTGCTGGAAGTGAGACAAGAACATGACGAACTCGCCTGGGTTTGGAGAAGGAGCGATCTCCTTGGCAGCGAGGCGACACGTGATGCCCGCGGGGATGCGACGGGTTGCGTAGAGCCAATTGATGTCGTCTTGGAAGATGAATGCGCCTGCCCAACCACCACGCTCATGAGCTTCTTCTTCCTCTCCCTCCTCCTTAGCAACGAAAATTTCCTCCTCAGTCATGGCCAGATCGAGGTCTTTGAGGGAATAATCTACGGAGGGGAGAGGCGATTTGGAGCTGCAAGGCCCCGTGGCGAAGAGTCTGCGACAGAGCGGTGGCACGGTCGCGAATGAGCAGCGAAGCACGGCAGCAGCAGCGCTATGCTAAGACAGAAGCGGCGGCGGCGTAGTGGAGACGAAGGGGGCAAAGGATAGGGGCGCGTGCGAAATGGGGGAACTTCCCCAAGAGCCGCCCTTGTCCCCTATTTAACCGTCCCTCAGGGGCGCGTAGTGGGATCAACCATTGTGACATGACCACACAATGTGGCCGTGTATTTTCCGAACCCACCAACCAGGCTCGTGCCACACCAAGGGCCACAAGGAGCAGGGGATCCCACGATGCAACGTTATGATACGGTTAACGAGGGGCTGCCGCAATGTGACGTGCGGAACAGTTATTCCTGACAATCAATACAATAACCGGCGCAGTAAACTAGCGCGCCCCTTAAAATGAGGCAAAGTGATGATTACCCTCCACGTCGGATGTGGGGAAGCGTATGAGAGAAGGAAAGATAACCCGAATACATGGACAATAACCCGACCAACGAGAAGTAACTCGGATTGAGTCAAGGGAATGTCAAACGAAAGAGTCCGGGTTACGGAATAACTCGGCAAATAAAGTGCAGATCTTGATAAATGGAACCTGTTGTGGCCTTATCAGCTGAAGTTGCTAACGCACCAGCTTCGGGGACTAATGTTGGGGGGATACCCTCGGGTAGGGTCACGCCGAGGTACAAAGGCCGAGTTAGCCAAACTACGACACGGTCAAGGTGAATGCCGGTCAGGGTCTCCTCAAGGCAGGCCTACTTACGGGCTAACCCGCCCTGGCGGGTGTTCACCTAACATTAACCCGGCTGACATAGAATGTAAGTCGGCTATGCCTGATTTACCATGTGTGTAGGTACCCTCGTAGCCGGATTAGCCAAGCGCTAGATGTTGGGGATATGCCATAGAGGCAATCATGGTTGATGATATTTCCCAAAGTATTCATAAAGTAAAGTTGTCCTTATATGAACATCAGATATATATCACTGAATGCGTGATTCAGTTGTAGAACTATGTATTCATGATTGTTCATATTAGATTGTCCTTGGTCGTTAAGGTTGTGCTGGACACACAACTTATACCAATGTGCAAGTCGGCTGATGACACGGTTCCACTTGTCATGGGCATGGTGATGCTATTCCGACTTACACTAATTCGGCTAAAGAGTTTAGCGAGTCGGACTGACCCATAGTTGAGATGCAACGAGCATGTTGTAATTTGCAGTCTCAAGCAATGGAATCCTTCGACCTGAGGTGATTGCATGATCCGAGTTGTGGATCGCCAACTTAGGTTCTATCAAACGTTGTTCCGTAAATGGGCAGTTATACAGGTAGAGTTCGGGTTGGTTGTGAAGCAAGCTGCGTGATGTGGATTACCAAGATGGGATTTGCCCCTCCGTAATGGAGAGATATTCTCTGGGCCCTCACGTGTGATATGATTCGGAAGCATGGCCATGCGCTACTTAGTTAAGTGTTAACTGAGGAGTCGGACTAAGAGTTAGTCTAGTGAATCACATATCATGGTACGAGAAGAGAGTTAAGCTATTAAAGGGATGGCAACTACTCACCTGTAGCTTAACAGGTATATCATGAGGCAAAGGGACTTGGACGAAAGTCTCGTTGAAGGTTTGTCTTCTGACTTTACGGCACTTGGGAGTTGGCACGTCTTGCTAGAGGCCGCTACCATCTATCGACTTGAGACCGAGTGTTCATGGGAGTGAGTTGGACTCAAAGCCATGATGGGATACTTGGAGGAGTAGCTCATGTCGTGTCTAGGTGTACGTGAACCTACA
Organism: Avena insularis; assembly: GCA_023614405.1. Taxonomy (NCBI): domain Eukaryota; kingdom Viridiplantae; phylum Streptophyta; class Magnoliopsida; order Poales; family Poaceae; genus Avena; species Avena insularis. Next base: position 388,250,725 of record CM042696.1, read on the forward strand.
GGGTCACACACTTAAGGGTAAGGAGCCCATGTGGATTAGATCCATGTGGAGATTAGAATACGGCCTAGATAGACCTCAAGCGTTGAGCCCAACTAGGAGTGTATATAAGTGGAGTGACAAGGGATAGTCCCTGACCTAGTCGTCACTTTCTCCACTTCCATTTCGGGCTAGACAGGATCTAGCAATCCTCTGTCCGAAGCTCCTTCCTGTATGTGTGGATACTGGTAGAGGCGTTGCACGTGCGGCGCTGGAGACAGGGACATGGGGATCTGGCGAAGGAGTTTGTGGGATCTGAAGAAGCTGTCAGTGGGATTCGGAGGGCTGTCCGGGGATCGTTCGGCACTGCTTCGACGCGCTGCATCAACTTCCGTATCTGCGCGTCTAGCGTTAATCTCGTGGCCTACAACCTGAGCTAGATCTTGGGAGTACCGCGTAGGGAAAAAGTTTTGTTTATCTCTGTGTGGCCCAATAGTGGTATCAGAGCAAAAGCTTCGGGTTTTAGGCTCTAGATCTGTGCGTATGTGATATGCACGAGGTGGTGGATAGGATCCACTTAGGGTTTCGGTGGTCGATCTATGAGATAGATCGGTTTTGTGCAAGATTGATTGGACCAAACGCACTCGAGGGTGCATGGAAGGTCAGATGCAGATGATCAATATGATTGGTCAGATCTACACAGGGATCAGATTTGGGTAAAAGTGTTTTATCCAATGAAGGAATCCATGGTTCGGAATGCAGATTAGATTTGTGATTTCGGAAAAATCGTCAGGCGCTGCCCGCACCCGCGAGGGGTGCTACCCCTTCGATCCTTGCCCGCTATCCGGCTAGCGGGACCGCTGGCTTCGCCCTGTCGTAGCGCATTAGATGTCGTTTTGATGTTCACAATGCCAGTAGATATCATATCTATGCATAACTCGTTTTTGCAGGAAGTTGTGAATGGTATGGCTTATGTCCATGTGATGTGTGTAATCCATATGTGATCTGCGTATCACGGGTTTGTCAACCGGCTGGAGCCAAAGTGCTGTCAATGTTATTGTATAATGACCTGCGTGTTGGCATGAGATGCCATCTTCTTGTATATTCCTTAGTGCTGGCGTAGCGTATTTGGAGGACTTGAAGGACACTGCAAAGATATTTGCGTAGTATTAAAATGTCGGCATGCTATTTGTGTAGTATAACGACCTGCGTGTCGGCATGATATTTGCGTAGTATTAAAATGTTTAATACCCCTGCTCTTTTATGAATACTTGTCTTAAGTGTTTTGCATATTTCTGTTGTAGATAATGGCACCTAGTAGCAGTCTCCCTCAGTTGTCCAGTTTTGCTTTGAGGACCATTCTAGAAAAAGATAAACTTAATAGGACAAACTTCACCAACTGGTATCGTAATCTGAGAATTGTTCTCAAACAAGAAAAGAGGGACCATGTTCTAGACAACTCGCTTCCAGATGCGCCGGATGAGAATGCGAGTGTTGCAGCAACCAATGCCTATTGTAGAACATGTGATGAGTCTACAGAAATTAGCTATCTTATGCTTGCTCACATGGAACCGGACTTGCAGCAGCAGTTCGAGAATGTTGAGGCCTACGATATGATCGAAAGCCTCAAAAGTATGTTGCAGGGTCAGGCAAAGACCGAGACGTATCAAGTATCTCAAGCTTTGCTGAGTTGTAAGCTTAAGGATGGTGATCCACTAAGTCCGCATGAGATCAAGATGGTTGGTTACGTGCAGTCTCTAGAAAGGCTTGGCTACCCCATTAGTGAAGAGTTCGCTATGGATATAATTCTGAACTCTCTTCCTAGTGTCTATGGTCAGTTTATATCGAACTACCACTTGCATGGTATGGATAAGAAGCTCACTGAATGACATGGGATGCTTAAGCAGGCAGAGGTTGATCTCAAGAAAGGTACTAGACAAGTGTTGGTGGTACAAAATAAGGCTAAGTTTACAAAGAGTTCTTGGACTAAGAAGAAGAAGGCTAAGTCAGGAGGTAATGCTCAGGATGAGATCCCAAGCGTTTCCTCAGGGACTAAGTCATCTCCTTCAGCCGATTCCGCTTGCTTCTATTGCAAAGCGGATGGCCACTAGAAGAGGAATTGCAACAAGTATTTGGCGGATAAAGCCAAGAGTGGAGGTGTGACTTCCAACTCAGGTACACTTGTTTGCAATGTTATAGACCTTTATCTTGCTGATGCACCCGGTAGTTCTTGGGTATATGATACCGGATCAGTCATTCATATCTGCTACTCATTGCAGGGACTGGTAAGAACTAGGGGCGTAGCAAGAGGCGAGGTTGACATTCGGGTCGGCAACAAAGCAAGAGTTCCTGCGTTGGAAGTCGGCACGTGACTTCCAACTCAGGTACACTTGTTTGCAATGTTATAGAGATTTATCTTGCTGATGCACCCGGTAGTTCTTGGGTATATGATACCGGATCAGTCATTCATATCTGCAACTCGTTGGAGGGACTGGTAAGAACTAGGGGCATAGCAAGAGGCGAGGTTGACATTCGGGTCGGCAACAAAGCAAGATTTGCTGCGTTGGAAGTCGGCATGATGCAACTTCATTTACCATCAGGATTCTTAATGGAACTAAATAATTGTTATTATGTTCCAGTGCTTAGTCGAAACATCATTTCTGCCTCATGTTTGATGAGACAAGGCTATGAGTCTAATATTAAGAACAATGGTTGTTCTTTATATTTGAATGAATATGTTTCACGGCTTTGCACCCGTTCAGAACGGGTTATTTATTTTGAATCTTGATGGTGGGTCGGTCTATAACATAAATGTGAAAAGGTTGAAACCAAATGATCTGAATGTGACTTACTTTTGGCATTTTCGACTTTGTCATATAAGTTGGAAACGCACGAAGAAGCTCCATGATGATGGACTCCTAACTTTGTTCGACTTGGAGTCGTTCGAGACATGTGAATCCTGCCTTCTAGGCAAGATGACCAAGACACCTTTTGCAAGGAGTTGTGAAAGGGCGTCTGACTTGTTGGGACTAGTACATAGTGATGTATGTGGTCCAATGAGCGCGACAGCCAGGGGTGGTTATGACTACTTCATTACCTTCACTAATGATTTGAGTAGATATGGATATGTCTACTTAATGAAACATAAGTAGGAAGCCTTTGAAAAGTTCAAAGAATTCTAGAATGAAGTAAAGAATCAGCTCGGCAAGAAAATAAAGTATCTTCGGTCAGACCGAGGAGGCGAGTACATGAGCCATGAGTTTGATGACCATCTGAAGAGTTGTGGAATAGTTCCTCAGCTCACTCCGCCGGGTACACCACGGAGGAACGGTGTGTCGAAATGGTGGAATCGGACCTTGTTAGACATGGTACGATCAATGATGAGTCAGACAAATCTACCTTTATCATTTTGGGGTTATTGTCTAGAAACAGCGGCGTTCACACTAAACAGAGTACCATGAAAATCGGTAGAGAAGACACCACATGAGATGTGGACAGGCAAGAAGCCAAGTTTGTCTTTCTTAAGATTTGGGGTTGTGAAGCTTTTGTCAAGCGACTTCAGTCAGACAAGCTTATAGCCAAGTCGGATAAGTGCATTTTTGTTGGGTATCCAAGGGAAACCTAGGGTTACTACTTCTACAACCGAGAAGAGGGAAAAGTGTTTGTCGCTCGGAATGGTGTCTTCCTTGAGAAAGAGTTTCTCAGTCGGGAAGTTAGTAGGAGTACGGTGCGGCTCGAAGAAGTTTGAGAGGAACCGATCAGTAGCGATTTGGTGAAAGCCTTGGAGGTTGAGCCAGTCGTGGTAGCTGAGCCGGTAGCTGCACCTCCACTGCGAAGATCGGAAAGATTGCGAAGTGTTCGTGATATATTACTGTTGGACAGTGATGAGCCGACAACTTATTCAGAAGCGATGGTGGGTTCTGATTCTGCGTCGTGGCTTGGAGCCATGAGATCCGAGTTAAAGTCCATGGACGATAATCAAGTTTGGAACTTGGTTGATCTGCCATACGGTGCAAGACCCGTCGAGTGCAAATGGGCCTTTAAAAGGAAAACTGATATGGATGGAAACGTTTCTATCTATAAAGCACGGCTTGTCGTGAAGGGGTTCCGGCAGGTTCAAGGAGTTGACTACGATGAGACTTTCTCACCTGTAGCGATTCTTAAATCAGCTCGGATCATGTTAGCTATAGCATCCTATTTCTACTATGAAATATGGCAGATGGATGTCAAAACGGCTTTCCTTAATGGAAAATTAACCGAGGACATATATATGATACAGCCCGAGGGTTTGGTCGATCCGGCTAATGCTAACAAGGTATGAAAACTTCAGAAATCCATTTATGGATTAAAGCAAGCATCTCGGAGTTGGAATATTCGCTTTGATGAGGTAGTCAAATCGTTTGGCTTCATCAAGAGTGATCATGATTCTTGTTTATACAAGAAGTTTAGTAGGAGCAAAGTAAACTTTCTGATCTTATATGTGGATGACATATTATTGATTGGAAATGATGTCCATATGTTGCAAGAAACCAAGGAATCATGAGAAAGGACTTTCTCAATGAAAGACTTGGGTGAGGCAACTTATATACTAGGAATCAAGATCTATAGAGATAGATCCAGGCGGCTCATTGGATTGAGCCAAAGTACATATTTGGACAAAGTGTTGAAGAAATTCAACATGGAATCGTCTAAGAAGGGGTTCTTATCGATGTCCCATGGCATAAGAATTAGCAAGAACCAGTGTCCTTCGACAACTGATGAGCGAAGTATAATGAGTGTGATTCCGTATGCTTCGGTAGTCGGGTCCATCATGTATGCCATGATTTGTACTAGGCCGGATGTTTCCTATGCTCTAAGTGTTGTGAGCAGATACCAGGCTGACCCTAGAGAAATCCACTGGGCAGCAGTTCAGAACATTCTTAAGTACTTGAGAAGGACTAAGGATGTGTTCCTAGTTTATGGAGGTGAGGTTGAACTCAGTGTAAGGCGTTACATGGATGCGAGTTACCTTACTGACTCAGATGATTCTCGTTCGCAATCTGGGTACGTGTTCGTTATGAACGGAGGGGCTGTGAGCTGGAAGAGTTCCAAGCAAGAGACTATGTCTGCATCTACAACAGAGGTTGAGTATATTGCTGCCTCGGAGGTGGCAAAAGAAGCTGTTTGGATCAGGAATTTCCTAATTGATCTTAGTGTGGTTCAAGGCTCGTCCAATCCATTAGACGTGTATTGTGACAACAATGGTGCTATTGCACAAGCCAAGGAACCTAGACAACACCAGAAGGACAAGCATATACTCATGTGATACAACTTGATTCGCCAGTTCGTGGATCATGGTGATATCAAATTATGCAAGGTACAAACGGATGCAAATGTTGCAGATCCGTTGACAAAGCCACTTCCACAGCCTAAGCATGAGGCGCACGTAAGAGCCATGGGCATTAGATGTCTAGACATGTGATGTCGGATGATGGAATCTAGTGCAAGTGGGAGACTGTTGGGAATATGACCTAGAGGCAATCATGGTTGATGATATTTCCCAAAGTATTCATAAAGTAAAGTTGTCCTTATATGAACATCAGATATATATCACTAAATGCATGATTCAGTTGTGGAACTATGTATTCATGATTGTTCATATTAGATTGTCCTTGGTCGTTGAGGTTGTGTTGGACACACAACTTAGACCAATGTGCAAGTCGGCTGATGACACGGTTCCACTTGTCATGGGCATGGTGATGCTATTCCGACTTACACTGATTCGGCTAAAGAGTTTAGTGAGTCGGACTGACCCACAGTTGAGATGCAATGAGCATGTTGTCATTTGCAGTCTCAAGCAATGGAATCCTTCGACCTGAGGTGATTGCATAATTTGAGTTGTGGATCGCCAACTTAGGTTCTATCAAACGTTGTTCCATAAATGGGCAGTTATAAAGGTCGAGTTCGGGTTGGTTGTGAAGCAAGCTGCGTGACGTGGATTACCAAGATGGGATTTGCCTCTCCGTAATGGAGAGATATTCTCTGGGCCCTCTCGTGTGATATGATTCGGAAGCATGGCCATGCGCTACTCAGTTAAGTGTTAACTGAGGAGTCGGACTAAGAGTTAGTCTAGTGAATCACATATCATGGTACGAGAAGAGAGTTAAGCTCTTAAAGGGATGGCAACTACTCGCCTATAGCTTAACTGGTATATCATGAGGCAAAGGGACTTGGACGAAAGTCACATTGAAGGTTCGTCTTCTGACTTTACGGCACTTGGGAGTTGGCACGTCTTGCTAGAGGCCGCTACCATCTATCGACTTGGGACCGAGTGTTCATGGGAGTGAGTTGGACTCAAAGCCATGACAGGATACTTGGAGGAGTAGCTCATGTTGTGTCTAGGTGTACATGAACCTACAGGGTCACACACTTAAGAGTAAGGAGCCCATGTGGATTAGATCCATGTGGAGATTGGAATACGGCCTAGATGGGCCTCAAGCGTTGAGCCCAACTAGGAGTGTATATAAGTGGTGTGACAAGGGATAGTCCCTGACCTAGCCGTCACTTTCTCCACTTCCATTTTGGGCTAGACAGGATCTAGCAATCCTCTGTCCGAAGCTCCTTCATGTATGTGTGGATACCGGTAGAGGCGTTGCACGTGCGGTGCTGGAGACAGGGTCGTGGGGATCTAGCGAAGGAGTTCGTGGGATCCGAAGAAGCTATCCGTGGGATTTAGAGGGCTGTCCGGGGATCGTTCGACACTGCTTCGACGTGCTGCATCAACTTCCGCATCTGCGCGTCTAGCGGTAATCTCGTGGCCTACAACTTGAGCTAGACCTTGGGAGTATCGCGTAGGGAAAAAGTTTTGTTTATCTCTGCGTATCCCAACACTAGCCAGGTTACCACTTGGCTTCCAAGAGAAGGAAGGAATCTCCCGCTGGTCAAAAGGTGGTATCTGTCCACTATAGCGTGAGCAAAGCGAGCAGAGGGAAGGACCAGCGGGGCGGGGCTGACAAAGCTGACGTGGGCAGTGTCGGCTGACGTGAGCCGTGTCTGGTGACGCTAAAAGACGTGGAGCTCACAGAGGATTACGTCCATGGTTCGGACTAGCCGTTTAAAGTGAATAAAGAAGCATCTTGCTTTAGCCAAAGGGCATATTCAGGGAATATGTCCCCCACGTATGCCCTAACTTCGTAACATGGGTTCCCCTATATAAGGAGGACCATGGACTCCATTGAAGGGGATGGATCATTCGGTTAACGAAGAACTCTAGGGCTTTGTAGTGAGGGGTAAGAGAACTAGTCTCCTTCTCCCAAATAGCTCGAGGAGCCCTTGTAATACACATCCAAAGAGAGAGAGTAATACAAGCATCTGTATGTGGAATCACCACACTATCCCTCCCTGGATTTCTCTAGTGCACATTGGCCCCATCTTTAGCCTATCCATGGCATGTGCCGTGCCACCACCACAACAATAACATCGATGCCACAGGACACGTCGGTAAGTGGGTAATAGAGCTAGCAGCTTTTGATATTGAGTACAAACCACATATAGCAATCAAGTCCTAGATTCTTGCTAACTTTGTCGCCGATTGGACAGAGACGGTCGAAAACATAGGCCTCCCTGAGACGGACGTTTGGACCCTACACTTTGACGGGTCTAAAGCGCTCGGGGGCTAGTGTGGTACTCAAGTAATCCCAAGGTGATAAAATGTTCTATGTATTGCAGATCCACTTCACAGCTACAAACAATATTGCTGAGTATGAATCCCTGCTACATGGAATTCGAATCGCTAAAGACATCAGTATTTGCTGACTAATGTGTTATGGAGACTCGGATTTAGTTGCTCAGCAAGTATCCAGCATCTGCAACGCCAACAAACACATGGCAGCTTATAGAGCCATCGTGGATGAACTATCTAAATCGTTCGAAGGGTTTGAAGTTCAACACATTCCCTGAACAGAAAATGAGGAAGCAAATGCTCTATCAAGAATAGGCTCTACATGGAAACAGGTCCCGGATGGTGATTTTTTGGAGCATTTGAAAGTTCCCTCTATCACAGGAGTTGATGAGGAGTATCCAACCAAATCTGACTCACCACTCATAGCAATTCTGGATGTAATTCCTAGCTAGACCAAACCCTACCTTGATTGCTTGGTAGAGAGAAAACTACCCGAAGATGAAGTTCTGAGCTGGCAGATGGTCCGACGAGCAAAAGCCTACACAGTAGTGGGAGGTGAGCTCTATAAGCGGAGTGCATCTGGGGACTTTCAGCGTTGTGTTTCTCCAAAAGAAGGCGTCGAAATCCTAAGGGAAATTCATGAAGGCGAATTGTTGTGGTGGTGTCACGCCAGATGCCATGGATAGGCTAAAGGTGGGGACTAATACACGCTAGGGGAATCCAGGGTGGGATAGTGAAGTGATTCTCCACACAGAAGTTTATATTTGCTTTGTCTCCAAGGTTACAAGGGCTCCTAGAGCTGTATTGGCGAGAGGAGGAAGAAGGAGCTCTCTTACTCTCGCTCATAGATCACCCTTAAAACCCTAGCCAAACTAGCCAAATCGGACCCCTCTCTATAGAAGCCCTAGCCCTCCTTATATAGGGGGGACTAGGTCTCCATCTAGGGCATACGTGGAGGTATATTCCTAAGAATATGCCATCTCCCAAAGTAGTAAGCCGATCGGGTTACTTTTCCCTTGCGTCACACATGCAGAGGCTACGTGAGCCTCTGTGGCGCCCGCGTCAGCTGACATGGGTATCGTCACCCTTGTCGGGCACGCCTCGATGGTCCTGCCCTTGTCTGCTTCGCTCAGGTAGTGCGTACCGGGGCTTCTTTTGACCAGCGAGATTTCTTCCTTCTCCTAGAAGCTAGATGTGCCCCGGATCGTAGCTGATCCGGCCACACCTGTTCCTGCATACAAGCTAAACACGCATTTCCGACTTACTTCTTAAGTCGGTTGAGACTTAGTTAGGCGAACGCCCCCTGGTCCGGGTTACGCCGTGATTCGGCCTGCCTTGAGGTGACCCAACCAGTATCCGCTTTGGCCTTGCCGAACCTCGGCTAACTCGGCCTTTATACCCCGGTGCGACCCTACCCGGGGGTATCCCCCCAACATTAGTCCCCGAAGCTGGTGCGGTCTTAGCTACCTCGGCCGCTAAGGCCACATCAGGTTCAATTATATTTGACCTTTGGACGTTATTTCCGAGTTACCTCTTTGTCCCGGGTTATACGAATTTACGTTCCCCTTGCACGTTCCAAGTTTTCACTTGCCGGCCGGGTTACCGCTTCAACTCGGACCTCATGGCGTTACTTTCCCTCTGCACATTCCAAGTTTTCACTTGCTGGCCGGGTTACCACGGTCCTATCCGGGTCTTGCTTCCTTCTCTCGTACGCCATCCCACGTGGAGGCTAGTCATTATGTTGTCTCATTTTAAGGGCTAGCACAGTAACCGCCACAGTAATTGTCAATCATCACCGTGCACGGATCACGTCATGCCTGCCTCCTCGTTTACCGCATCATCGTGTCACTTCACGGGACCAACTCCACTCTGTGACCTTCGGTGTGGCTCCTTGTTGATTGGTTGATGTGGGTGGTACACGGCCATTGCGTGTGGCTTGCCCGCAGGACGCGATCCCACCTTCTCCTCGTGGGAGAGGTTAAATAGGGGAGGGGTGCATCACTTAGGCTTTTCCCCCTCACCACGCCCCTCTGCCCTTTGCTCTTCTTCTTCGTCTTCCTCGCGACCGTGCCACAGCGTTCCAAGCAGCGCCAAGCATTTCCCAGATTTCTACGTCGTGCCGCACGCCTCCTCCACCACGGGTCGCTGCCAATCTAGGCCTCTGCCCCCCGCCGCCGCTAGCGCCAGCGAGGGCAGCGATTATTAGATGACGGAGGAGGAGCTCGTCGTTGCTGAGCAAGAAATGGAGGAGGACTCCGCCGCCGCGGACCATGGTGCGTGGGCCGGGTCATGGGTCTGCCAAGATGACTTGGACTGGCTCTACCGGACTAGACGCATCCCCGCCGGCGTCATCGCGCGCCTTGCCTCTGCCGAACTCGCCCCCTCACCCAATCCGGGTGAGTACGTTGTGTTCTTGTCGCACTTTTAGCGGGGGTTCGGTTTGCCGGTCAGCGATTTCTTTCATGACTGGTTGAGCACGTACGAACTCCAGCCGCACCACCTTCCTGCCAACGCAATCACCTCTCTTTCCGCTTTTGCCGCTACGATCGAGGGCTATGCCGATTGTGGCCCACGAAGGAGCTATGGATCCGGTTTTTCGGCCTTCGTCGTAATGTCATTCCGAATATTCAAGTTGATACGGAGGACAAGGAGCTCACTCAATTCGGAGCCGCATCCATCTCACCCTGGAGGTTTTCCATTTTCCCTCGAGTCACCGGGCTGGAGTCCTGCAAAGGATGGGCCTGGACTTTCTTTTATGTCCAGAATGAGGGCACTGAAGACTTGATCCGGCTGCTTCCCTATGCTCCGGGTCCACCTACCCCGGAAACGTGGGACGTTATCCCCAAGAAGCCCACAGCCTTGGCCAACCAGGTCAACAAGAGGTTTGCGGAGCTGAAGAAGCTCGGGTTGCGCAACGAGTATGCTATGATCACGTTCGTTCGCAACCGAATCTCCCCCCTCCAGAGGCGCACCCACAAGGTGTGCCATATGAGCTTCGGCCGCGACCCTAACCGGACCTCGTCCTTCGAGTTGAGGAACTCGGAGATCTATCGCCGGGTCAAGGCTCTCTTCACGACCCACAAGGACTTATCCACTGAATGGACGTGGGGAATTGAGCATTTCTGCCGGGATAGGCTCCCTCCCTCAGTAAGCTTCGTGGCACAAATTTTACTCCGGGTTAATTATATGTCGGTCATTGTTCCATTTTTGACTCCGTTGCTCATTCTTTTCCTCAGCTATTCCTTCAGCAGACCCTCGAGGACGGCACCGATCCGACCCTTAAATGGTGCTGACTGGAGACCCGGACAAGGAAGAGCGGACCAGAAATGTTCCCACGATGACCGGCCTTCTGGCGACCCACGGTAAACCCTCTTCTATTAGAGATTGGCCCGATGAAGATGACTCGGATATCGAGGTGATTGAACCTGTTGATGCTGTCCCCCTTTCTTATGCTTTTCCGGCATCAGCTAACCCTGGTGGGCAGATCCACGAGGACCCTCCCCTTGCCACGGGGGAACCTGTTCCGGCAGCGCCGAAGAAGAAGCGTGGAGCTGCATCAAGTTCCTCCTCCGGAACTTCTCAGCCCTCCAAAAGGCGAAAGAAGTCCGGAGACAAAACTGCTTCCAAGCCTGCAGGCAAGGCCCCGTCACGAAGGACTCGGAAACCCAAGGAGCCCCAAACCTCGGACGCGTAAGTCTCTTTTTCTTCTGCAACTTGTCCTTTCTTGCATTGTTGTAATTTCTCTTCTGACATTATTTGATTTGATAGGGCTGCGGTGGAGGTCCCTCAAAGTGGATCTAGCATCTCTTCGCCGCTCCATCCTAGCTCCTCTCCCCCTCGTGACGACGAGTCACGCCCGCTGAGCCCTATTCCAGAGGGTTCTGCGGCTGCTCCGGGTTCCAGCCCACCTCGTTAAGAGGGGGAGGGGGACCCTGGAGCGGGGGAGACGGATCCAGCCGAGGCAGCGGCATCCACCACTTCGGCTCCACCGCAACCAGCAACTACTAAGACTACCTTCATACCAGCACCAACACCAGCACCAGCACCAACTCCGGCAGCAAGAAAATCAGCAGCAGCACCAGCTCCAGCAACAAGAGCACCAGCGCCAAGCTCCTCTGCCTCGTTCGAGTCTTCTCAGTCTCAGCGAGGAAGTACCTAGGCAGCTCCTAAGGGGAAATCTGCCGCAACCACTTCCTCCTCTCAGCAAGCCAAAGCCAAGAAAACCCCTGACGTCACCAGGGCAGTGTCCACCGAGTCCGGACAGCGCACCCTTGCATCCATGCTTGCCCAGAAGGCTCCAGCACCTAAGGACGCCCTGCCGAGCCAACTAGTGCGCAACAACTTGTTCTGCACACTAGTCCGGCCCTTACTCAGGTTGAGAGGAGAGAGGCACATGCAAAGGGCTTGGTGGCGCCCCACATGCTCAGCGGTGAGCGATATCCTCTGACCTTGATCGAGTTCATGAACAACTGGAACAATGCGGAGTTCATCTATAACGACGATCTCCCAGAGAAGTTTGGTCCTGCCGAATTCGCTGCTCAGATGAACACAACCTCTAAGGCAATTAACCTCGCGGGCCGGATGATGGAGGTACGTTACTTCACCTTTTCCTTATCGTGCACTAGCAGTATAACCATTAGTCCCCGAGCCTCCGTGGGAGTAACTTGTTACTCGGCCGGATGCTGCTTAGAGAATTAACGTAGCTCCTTCATAATTTCCAATATGCACACACCTAGAGCCGGGTTAAGTTCCACTTGGCCCGGATCTTGTACACTTCGAATATGCACACACCTAGAGCCGGGCTAAGTTCCACTTGGCCCGGATCTTGTACACTTCGAATATGCACACACCTAGAGCCGGGCTAAGTTCCACTTGGCCCGGATCTTGTACACTTCGAATATGCACACACCTAGAGCCTGGTTAAGTTCCACTTGGCCCGGATCTTGTACACTTCGAATATGCACAAACCTAGAGCCAGGTTAAGTTCCACTTGGCCCGGATCTTGTACACTTCGAATATGCACACACCTAGAGCCGGGTTAAGTTCCACTTGGCCCGGATCTTGTACACTTCGAATATGCACATAGCTAGAGCCAGGTTAAGTTCCACCTAGCCCGGATCTTGTACAATTCGAATATGCACACACCTAGAGCCGGGTTAAGTTCCACTTGGCCCGGATCTTGTACACTTCGAATATGCGCAAGGCTTAAGCTAAATTTTCGTATTCTTTTCAGGTGACCACCAACCGCCGGAGTGTTGAGTTCCAGCGTCTTCTGGATACTCACAAGATGCTTCTCGCAAAGCTCAATGCACATCTCGCTGAGCATGAGAAAAGGGGTAAGTTTCTCCCTTGGCGCTTCTCTGTTTTCCTTCAACTCCCTCTGCCGAACTAATCTCCTTATTTGGTTTCCGCGGCCGGGGTGGAGGCTGAGAACAAGATTATGCGAAAGAACCTGGAGCAGATCAAGGGTAAGTTCTTTTTGTCCGACCCTGCTTTGCTTTCCATCTTCTTTTCCTCTTGGCTCGGCAAACATTCATACCTCGGCACTACCGGGTGAACACGCTATTTCAGCATCTCTTGAAGATAGTGTGCCCGTGCTTGATATGATGCTGCATTTTCTCGAACAAGCAGGGCAGCATCAGGCCGAGCTCAAAACGAAAGACGATGAACTTGCCCTTCTCCGAACCAATAACGACGAGATTGCCAAGCTAAAGGCAGAAATGAAGAAAATGAAGGCGTAGCACCAAACTGAGCTTGAAAAGGCTGGCCAGGACTTCACCGAAGAATGTGAGCGCCTCAACCTCCAAATTGCCAAGGACCGCGATCTTCTCCAGGAGGCCGACGTCAAACTTGAGTCGGTGAACGCTGAACTGGTGCAGCTCCGTCAAAGACGCGATAATTGCATCAATGAATTGACCCGGATCCATAGCCACATTTCACGTAAATTCATTTCCCTTATCCGACATACTTCTCCGGGTTACTTCATATGTCTTTTCTTCAGCTTCTTCCTTTGCCTTGTTTTTAGGCCACTTTCTAGAGGGTACTCCTATTGCGAGCGCTGCTGTTGCCAACTTCCGTCGAGAAAGGGGTACTCCCGTCGCTTCTGACGGTGAGAGCATTCCCCTTGACATGGAGGACCTATTGGTCAGCCTGTCATCTCGCATGGAAATCATCAGGAACTACGGCTGGGATCTCCTCGACGTTTCAGTCCGAGTCTTCAACACGTTTTGGCCCGATGAGAGCGCTCCAAAGAGAGTTTCACTCCTTGCTGAAAAGCTGTCGGAGATTGAGACTCAGCTCGACCTTTGGAGGGAGTCCGCTGGACGTGCTACAGCTGAGACCGTTCTTCACCACATACTCACGTGGTATGAGAAGATCGATCTCAACCTCCTGACGATGTCATTTGGATCCAAGTGGACCGATGACCTGGAATGGGTAGCTCGGCGCCAGGCTTGCGCCCATAGCCTTGTTGAATATTCTCCCATTCACGAATGGACTGAGGGTCCGAGCTTCCTGGAAGCCGCTGGTGACGAAGGGGTCGAGAATGTCGAAGATAGTTCGGACGAGGATGGAGAGGACGATGCCTCGGATATCGAAGAAGACGAAAATGACGCCGAACTTCCTTCTCCTGCTGCTCCTTAATTAAAAACACTCGAAAACTTATTAGATCCCCGGTATGTCGGGTGGAAATGTATCCCGTACTTATGTAATATTTTGCTACTAAGTTTGTATGCCGGATTAACTTGGGCGTAGTCCCCGAGTTTTATTTTCTTGTTCGTCCAATCTTCTGGCTCGGTTCGTGCCTACCTTGATTCGGTTTTACGACTTACGAATCCGAGCTTCAAAAATTGTTTTAACAATACTTAGAAACTTTTAGGCTTAGCTCAAAATAATTTAGAATAATAGTTTGAAAGTAAATACAAGGTTAGTTTTAAAAACAAACGTCGGCTCGATTAAGTTCTTTTTCCTTAGTCGTTTTTCATGTGCGACGCAATTCCAAACTTGTTATCTTGCTTGCCATGAAGCCAATTCTTGTTGGACAGCAGCAAGTCAAAGAGTTGGGTTTTTGGTGCTCACACATTACTGATCCGAGTTAAGTAGAATAACTTACTCCAGCTGACGCAAAAATAATAAAAGACAACAAATATTATTAAGGCAGTCCCCGAGTTACTGCTCGTGGTGCCAACATTTCATTCATAAGCTCATTGCCGGCATACATACCGACATATGAGAAGACTCGGATACATACACTTCTCTGCTAAGTGTAGAAATGACGAAGTAGAGCTACATTCCATGGGCGCTTAGATTCTTCGCCGGACCTGTCCGCCTTGTTCTTTTCTTGTGGCTTTGCATCTATAAAATAATAAGAGTCATTGTGCAATGCTTTGCTCACGATGAACGGCCCTTCCCATGGGGGGATAATTTATGCATGCCGGCAGTACGTTGTACCAACCGGAGCGCCAGATTGCCTTCCCGAAAGACTCGGGGGCTTACTTTCCGGCTATGATAGCGTCGGAAATTTTGCTGATAAATGGCGGATCTGGACAATGCCAGTTCTCTCGCTTCTTCCAGCAGATCAACATCATTTTGCCGGGCTTCTTGCACTGCGGCTTCTATGTATTGGGTGACCCTAGGCGAATCATGCTCTATGTCGGCTGGTAATATAGCTTCTGCCCCATATACCAGAAAAAACGGCGTATAGCCTGTTGATCGATTCGGAGTTGTTCTTAAACTCCACAGTACCGCTGGTAGTTCTTCTATCCAGCACCCCGCTGATCTTTGCAGCGGATCAATGAGCCGGGGTTTTATCCCGGATAGTACTAATCCGTTGGATCTTTCCACTTGTCCGTTTGATGCGGGGTGGGCTACCGAGGCTACGTCGAGTCGGATCTTCTTGTCCCGGCAGAAGCGCGCAAATGCTCCCTCCGCAAAATTTGTTCCATTATCCGTTATGATACTGTGTGGGTAACCGTACCTCAAGATTATATCTTTGAGAAACGTTACGCCCGTAGCCCCATCACATTTCCTAATAGGATTTACTTCGATCCACTTTGTAAATTTATCCACCATGACCAAAATGTGAGTCATGTTTCCCCTTGCTGGTTTAAACGGACCAACCATATCCAAGCACCATACAACAAATGGCCATGTAATTGGTATGGTCTTGAGCTCCGACATTGGCATATGTGTCTTAGTAGCGTACCTCTGCCAACCATTGCATTTTTTCACCAGATCTTCTGCTTGTTCTAAGGCACTGGGCCAGTAGAACCCATGCTGGAATGCTTTTGCCACCAAGGCTCTGGATGAAGCATGATGCCCGCATTCTTCTTGGTGTATATCTCGGAGGATGTCAAGCCCTTCTTCCGGGTCAACGCACCTCTGGAGGACATTGGTTACACTCCGTTTGTATAGCTCAGAATTGATAATCGTGTATGCTTTTGCTCTCTTCTGAGTTTGCCTGGCTAACACCTCCTTAGTGGGTAACGTTCCATTTTTCAGGAATTGAAATATAGGCAATGCCCAAGCTGGTATTGCTCGTGCAGGGAACACATCCTCATCAATTTCCATCTGATCCACCGGCATAACTTCAACCGGATCACGCTGAGCGATCCCGGGTCCTGCGAGGTAGTCCCAGGTTCGCTAAGCGATCCACAGGTTTCTTGATGCGATCCCGACTTTTGCGCACTACCTCCCATGTCAATGTCCATGGGCTCAGCTCCGGATTCTGTATCTTCCGGGACATAGATCGAGTCGGTTCCTGGGGACGGCCTGATAGATGGTTTTCTGAGGTGTTCCAATGCTACACCCGGTGGAACTGCTTGTCAGGTTGATCCAATCTTCGATAGCATGTTGGCAGCCTCATTTTCCACCTGGGGCACATGGTGAAATTCACACCCCTCAAAGTAACCAGATATCTTCTGTACATGAAATCTGTACAGCGCCATGTTTGGATCAAGGACGTCCCATAGTCCTGATACTTGCTGTACCACCAAATCCGAGTCGCCAAAGAATATGATCCGACGTATCCAAATCTCTTTTGCTACCTTGAGCCCATGCACAAGTGCTTCATATTCCGCGACATTATTCGATGCCGCGAAATGGATTTGGAGCACATATTTCAGCTGGTCCTTCTTTGGCGAGGTAAGCACAACTCCAGCGCCTAGCCCGGTTTTTGTTTTGGACCCGTCAAAGTGCATCCTCCAGTAGTTCGGATCTGGTGGCGGTGGTTCGTATTGCACCTCATCCCAATCTACAAAAAAGTCCGCCATAGCCTGAGACTTGATTGCTTCTCTTCTGTCACATCGTGGCGCATAAGGAGCTAGTTCAATTGCCCATTTTGCGATTCGACCACTTGCATCCTTGTTACCCATTATCTCGGATATGGGAGCCTCACATATTACTTTGATGGGGTGCTCCTCAAAGTAATGCTTTAACTTCTTTGCCGCCATATAGACACCATATGCCACCTTTTGAAAGTGCGGGTAGTTACATTTTGAGGAGATAATACCTCGCTCAAGTAATACATCGCCTCTTGCACCGACTTACCCTCTTCATCGCTACTACAATCCTTTGCACTTACAACTCGGTTGGTTGCGGCTATGTAGAGCAACATTGGCTCCTTTGATAGTGGAGAGGCTAACACTGGTGTAGTGGCTAACATCTTTTTTAAGTGGGCAAAGGCTTCATCGGCCTGTGGCGTCCAAAAGAACTTATCCGACTTTTTCATGAGTTGGTAGAGAGGCAATGCCTTTTCTCCCAACCGACATACAAACCGACTCAACGATGCTAGGCACCCAGTGAACTTCTGGATATCGTTAAGACACTTCGGCAGCTCCATTCGCTCAATGGCCCAGATCTTAGTTGGATTAACTTCGATACCTCGGCTGGAGACGAGAAATCCGAGTAATTTTTTAGCCGGGACACCGAAGGTACATTTTTCTGGGTTAAGCTTCATTCGGAACCTTCTCAAGTTCGCGAATGTCTGCTTGATGTCGCCAAGGAGCGTTTTGCTTTCCTTGGTCTTGATAACCACATCATCTACATATACTTGTACATTTTGACCTATTTGGTCGTGCAAACATTTTTGCATACATCTTTGGTACGTTGCACCTGCATTACGTAAACCAAACGACATAGTGCGATAGCAATAAGCCTCGTACGGGGTGATAAATGCGGTCTTTATTTGATCATCCAGATTCAGAGGTATCTGGTGGAAACCAGAATATGCATCAATGAATGACAACAGTTTGCATCCCGCGGTTGAGTCTATGACCTGATCTATCCTCGGCAGTGGAAATGGATCTTTTGGACACGCTTTGTTCAGGTTCGTGTAATCGATACACATACGCCAAACTACGGCCACGTTCGGACCATCCGTCTTCTTTTCTACCAGCACCGGATTAGAGAGCCAATCCGGATACAGTACTTCCATGATAAATCCTGCTGCTAGCAACCGAGCTATCTCGTCTCCAATGAGTTTTCTCCTATCCTCGACGAAGCGACGGAGAGGTTGCTTCACCGTCCTTGCTCTGGGTCTTACGTTCAAAGAATGCTCGACCAACTCCCTCAGAACACCTTGCAAGTCCTGTGTTGACCAAGCAAAAATATCCCGATTCTCACGGAGGAAGTTGACGAGCTTGCTTTCCTATTTATCATTCAACCCGGCACCAATTGTTACGGTGCACTCTGGGAACATATCATCAACAGGCACTTTCTTAGTATCCTTTGCGGCCTGGAACGAGACGCTACCATGCGGGTTGCTCAGCACCGGCATATACTGCTGCGCGGACTGAGCTAATGCTACCACCTCTTGGATTTTTCTCTTATCTTGCGCAATCACGAGTGACTCGGCTAGGTTATACCCGGCTGAGGCACACTCAATGGAACGTCGGAAATCTCCTGCAATGGTAATCACTCCATTTGGCCCGGGCAACTTCATCTTCAGATAACTGATGTGGCAGCTTGCCATGAACTTGTTCAATGCTGGCCTTCCGAGTAACGCATGATACGCACTTTCCAAGTTCACCACCTCAAACTCCAGATTCTCAGTTCGGCAACTATCTCTCGTGTCGAACAATACGTCGTCCGGGACTTTGCCTATGGGCTCACAAGAAATGCCTGGTACAATACCATGGAAAGTTTTCCTTGTAGCCTGGAGCATGTTCTCCGAGATACCCAACTTGCGCATTGTATCTGCATACATAATGTTAATGCTACTACCATTGTTAATCAGTACCTTGGAGAACCTCACATTGATGTTAGGCCCAATGAATGTCGGGTCCAGCACTAACGCATACGAACCAGGACTGGGCATAAGCTTGGGATAATCTTTGATGTTCCAGGTGATTTCCTGGTCCGGCCAAGGCATGTACCTCATCACCACTGGCATTACCGCATTGACCTACATATGTCGGCGCTGCAAGCTTTTCCTATCCGTTTCCTCAGTTGTGAACACATAGTAGCTATAGTGATGCTCTCTGTACTCATTTCTTCCCTCATTTCTGGGGTACCTCTGATCCGGCTGGTGTTGATTTTCCACTAGATGCACTGCATCCCTTCTCTCATTGTTGTCATACCTCGGCGGAGGGGGAGGCAACATTAGCTGTTGCGTGTTTGCTCCGGAGAGCAATTGCTGCCGGGGTAACTCCTGCCGAGGTTGATCATTCCGGGGTGCCTGAGCATTCCCCGAACCACCTTGTTCTATCTTACGCATCCACTCACATTGCCTCGTTGTATGACCCGCTGAGTTACTCGGATTTGGCGTGTGAAACTTACACGGCTGATCCAACATCGACTCATAGGTGTACCTCGGACGGTCCTTCCTTTCTTGCCACTGTTTCTTTTGTTCTGGCGTCCAAGTTTTCTTGCCATCGTTTCTCGGAGTCCATTGCCCTCCAGTTTTCTGGCGTTGACTGCCCCTACTCCGGGCTGATCTTGATTCACAGATGCAACTTGTTGCGAACCGTATCGATGATCTGGTCTATCATCCCTCTTTTTACCTCTGTAGTCATTCCTCCGGGATGATCCGGCTCAATCTCTCTGGTAGTACTCCTCACTCGACTCGTTGGACACGATCCTAGGTTGAGTTGGATCTCCCAGAGCATACGAATCAGCAATCCGGATCATCTCTGCCAACGTGGTGGGCATCTTCCTTTGTAACTTCTGCCACAGTTCGCTTGCATATATGCATCCCTGTGCAAACCACGCTATGGCCTGTGATTCTATCACGCCCTCACATGAGGGTCTCACAGTGCACCACCGAGTTAAAAACTCTCGGTCCGTCTCATTCGGTCTTTGCTTGCACATAGCTAGTGTCTGTGGCCTATTCGGCCTCTGATACGTACTCGAGAAATTGCTGATGAACATCTCTTCAAAATCTATCCAGCAGTTAATGCTTCCGGGTGGCAAATTATTCAGTCATACCCTTGCCGGGCCTTCCAACATCAGGGGTACGTATCGTACAACCCATCTCAAGTTTCCTGTAGCAATTTTCACAGCCGTTGCATAATTTATCAACCAATCCTCCGGCTTAGTGCTGCCGTCATACGTCTTCGTGCCTCTGCGTAACTAGAAGTTAGGTACTGGTGGCTCTTTTATGATCCGGGGTCCAAAACATGCAGGACCCGGGGGACCTTGACTTTCAATCTATTCCGACCTATATAGTCGATCCAGTTTCAACCTGGCATCATCCGGCATCAAATCCCTACTTCCCAATCTTGACCCTATCACATGATAGTCCGGCCTTGGGTATCCTGCATTTACCATTTACGAATCTCCGTCGTTGTACCGGTCTCGTTCTCGTGGCGCATCTTTCTGTTGCATACCTCGGCCGGCATTTTTCTCTTGCCTTGGCATATTCCGCTGCTGCGATTGTCCTGTAGAGTTGCGCTGTCCGGCATTGCCGTTAACAGCGTTTCCTTGACCGGCATTGCCTTGGTCACGGTTACCTCGGCTAGCTTCACCTCGGCTTACACTCCGTCGATCGTCGTTTCTTTGTACTTCTTTTGCCTTTCCTGCCCTTGTCGGGTCATACGGAACAATCTGCTTGTTTCTCCTGGCCGAGGTTACTTCGTCCTCTCTCCTTTGACCACCATGAGGGGACGATGCGGCTCCAGCAGATTTCTCCGGGTTACCCACCGCCGAATGAACGATCTTGGAGGCCCCAGCTTTCTCCGGGTTTGCCCTAAGCAGTTCCTCATTTTGGTTGTTCGCAATCCGAACCAACTCATTGACCCGATCTTGCTGTCTCTAACGGGCTTCACCCGTCAAACCCTCTAGCTCGGATGCGGCTGCATCTGCTGCTCTGAGGTTTTTCGCCAGGGTATTGTACTTCGGCAGCCCCACGGACAAACAGTTTTCAGACTCCTCAATCCGAGTATCCCCTTCTTTGTTCATTTCACTCATGAGATTTCTCCCCTTCACTTTTACAGCATCTACTTTGTTTGCCTTGGCATACTCACGCAACGTCATGTTCAACGACTGCTGAGCCGTAGCAATCTTTTTCGCTCCCTCTAGAATTTTCTGCCTAGTTTCCTCTAGCTCGGCCTGTGCCTGAGCCGGATCTACTACCGCTGCTACCGGGTTTGCCAGGCTATCCATAGCTTCTCTCAGTACATTCTCAGGCCTCTCTAGTGGAGGACCTCTACCTTTCCTCGGTGCCTTAGGTGTTACCTCCGGATCTGGTGCCGGATCCTTGCTTGCGCCTGCCCCCGGTGCAGTCATCATCACTTCAGCACGGTCCGGGGAGCGAGCGATACGCGCCCCGTGAACCATGCTAAGGGGTGGTTCCCCTGCTTCAACGATGCGCCGCGGATGAATGCATGATACGTCAACAACAACGTAGACCTTGTGCGCACCCAACTTGATGAAGAGGCCGTTGTGCGGAAGTGGGCGCGTGCCGAAGCAGCCAGCGTTGTCGCTGACAAAGTCCAGCGCTCCAAAGCACTGAACGAGCCCGAAGACGATGCGTTTGCTGGTGCCGATGAGGTTTCCCATCCGGATCTTCACCCCTGCTAGCGCCGCTAGCCCCACGGTGGGCGCCAACTGTCGTGGTGCTATCACGGCAGATGCCATGGATAGGCTAAAGGTGGGGACTAATACACGCTAGGGGAATCCAAGGAGGGATAGTGAAGTGATTCTCCACACAGAAGTTTATATTTGCTTTGTCTCCAAGGTTACAAGTGCTCCTAGAGCTGTATTGGCGAGAGGAGGAAGAAGGAGCTCTCTTACTCTTGCTCATAGATCACCCTTAAAACCCTAGCCAAACTAGCCAAATCGGACCCCTTTCTACAGAAGCCCTAGCCCTCCTTATATAGGGGGGGGACTAGGTCTCCATCTAGGGCATACGTGGAGGTATATTCCTAAGAATATGCCATCTCCCAAAGTAGTAAGCCGACCGGGTTACTTTTCCCTTGCGTCACACATGCAGAGGCTACGTGAGCCTCTGCGGCGCCCGCGTCAGCCGACATGGGTATCGTCACCCTTGTCGGCCATGCCTCGGTGGTCCTGCCCTTGTCTGCTTCGCTCAGGCAGTGCGTACCGGGGCTTCTTTTGACCAGCGAGATTCCTTCCTTCTCCTAGAAGCTAGATGTGCCCCGGATCGTAGCTGATTCGGCCACACCTGTTCCTGCATACAAGCTAAACACACATTTCCAACTTACTTCTTAAGTCGGTTGAGACTTAGTTAGGCGAACGCCCCCTAGTCTGGGTTACCCCGTGATTCGGCCTGCCTTGAGGTGACTCGGCCAGTATCCGCTTTGGCCTTGCCGAACCTCGGCTAACTCGGCCTTTATACCCCGGCGCGACCCTACCTGGGGGTATCCCCCCAACACGAATGCGGACATGACGCTGCAGCCAAATCTTTAGTGGCAAAAGGTTTTAGACACAGATTTTTCTGGCTTATAGCTAAGGAAGATGCCAAACGGCTGGTTAAGACGTGCGAAGGTTGCCAAAAAATACGCCAAACAATCCCACATTCCGGCTGATCAGCTGCGAACAATTTCGATTACATGGCATTTTGCGGTCTGGGGGCTTTACATGGTAGGATCGTTTCGGCGGGCTCAAAGTGGATACACTCACCTTCTTGTAATGGTGGATAAATTCACAAAATGGATTGAGGCAAAACCCATCACAAGTTGTGATGGAGCAACGATTGTGATGGAGCAACGACCAAAAAGTTCGTCGAGGATGTGATCATCCGATTCGGGTATCCGCACAGTATCATTACCGACAATGGGAGTAACTTTTCCATGGGTGAACTAGTCGAATTTTGCAATGAACAGGGGATCCGACTTGATATCACATTAGTCGCGCATCCACAAGCCAATCGACAAGTCTAAAGGGCAAATGGTTTAATTATTCAAGGCTTGCGACCAAGACTCGAAGCACCACTACATTGTAATGCGGGGGCTTGGGCGGAAGAATTACCATCTATAATATGGGTTTACGAACAACTCCTAACAGGTCAACCGGATATACACCTTTTTTCTTGGTCCACGGTGCAGAAGTTGTTCTTCCGAGTGATCTTATTCACACCTCTCCCAGAGTCGTTGTGTATGTCGAAGAGGATGCCGAAGTTGCTCGACTAGAAGACCTCGATATGCTCTACTAAGTTCGCGTTGTTGCTAAACAGAGATCTATAGTCTATCAACAAAAGTTATGTAGATACCATAGCTAGAGAGTCAGAAATCGGTCTTTTAGGAAGGGCGATCTGGTTCTTTGCCTTGTGCAAAAAAAGAGCACAAACTTACCCCTATATGGGAAGGGCCCTTCATGGTTAGTCGAGTATTGCACAATGGATCTTACTATCTAACTAATATGAGGTCCAAAAAAGAGAGACCTTCTACTAAGAAGACAAAGAGAGCTAGAGGCAGCACAAACCCTGATGAGATAGACCATCCTTGGAATATTGCTCAGCTACGTCCCTTTTAATTTTAAAATTTCTTTCTTTGTAATCATATATGTGTACATGTTCAAAGTGAAATAAAGTATTGGTCACCTCAATGTTTTACTGAGATCTTTTTATGCACCATCTTATTTCCGAATGATCATGTCATAGTAGAAAATCTCATAATGCTTAAAAGTAATTTATGCTCATGCTTGTTCTGGTTAGATTTCCGATTCTAAAAATGCTCCCTTCAGGTATAAATCTAATTTTTTTTTCTAGTTTATACTTGGGTTTTTGTCTGATTGCTAGATGCAAGTTTTTTCTGAGTAGTGAATTGTTGGTACTAGAAGCCGTCTTTGATTCTGAGATTAAACTGGTTTAGCAATTGAGTTCCATTGCTCGGCAAAGTGTTCGTGCTGAAGGTTTGCCGGCTCACGAAAGGAACGAGGTAGAAAGCCAGATAAACGATAAGTATAGACAAAACAAACAAGTTCTTATGTAATTTTTCAAGCACATCGAATAAAAGCCAAAAGTGCTAAAACGTAGTAGATCATAAATTCTTACAAACTTAGCACTAGTAAAATAATATCCTACTTATTATAATTAGACTATTTCAGAATAACACATTGTTTTTTTGGCACACTCTATGATGTAGGTGGAGAGGCAGGATTTGAAGGCTCACTCGACACATCACCTGCATCACCCTGATATCTGTCCGAGACAAGTAAGTCAGATTTTGTTTGCTCACCGTCTTCGGAAACTTCAGCAACTTCTTCCTTTGGGGGTGTTGGCACTTCAACGGGCGTGAGGAATGTCTCACCATAATTGGTCAACTCGGCCATGCGAGAGGCGTATCCGGTGCAAGAATCCTAGATCTCCTTGATGTTCGGATCATTGCCATCTTCATCAGCAGTCGAATAACCCTTGGTAACTTGCCATATTTCCATGCTTCCATGGTGGTTCATTACCATTGCCAAGGCATTCTATGTCGTTGTGCGTGCATAGGACATATTCCAATCCTTGACGAGATGGGGCATATCCTTTGCCTTGTCTTGTAGCTAAAAGGCCAACATCGAGTCCAAGCCAGAGAGCCAGACAGATTCACCGATCTCTACCAGTGAATGGCGGAAATCATGGATCAGGTCCCCAACAACAACAAGCCGTCTGGTGATGGCCCAAAATATATCGAGCTATTTCGGGAACCCCAAGAGGAAGGTATGATGAGCACAGCAGTAAGTTTTCCCTCAGTTATGAAACCAAGGTTATCAATCTAGTAGGAGCAAGGAAACACCCCAAAGGTGTTGCTAGCTGGACTTTGGCAGGGCGCACTAGCGGCGTCACAGCAACGTGGAGACCTACACAACATAACCACAAAACTCTGTCCCCAACTTACAGTGAGGTTGTCAATCTCACCGGTTTTGCTGAAAACAAAGGATTAAATGTATTGAGTGGAAGAAAGTAGTAGTTTGCAGAAAGTAAACAGAAAGCAGTAAACAGTTGATTGTGTATTAACGATAAAAGAAAGGACCGGGGTCCATAGTTCACTAGTGGTGGCTCTCCTTAAGATAGATGACATGTTGGGTGAACAAATTACAGCGGGGAAATTGACAAATATCGAGAAAGCAATCATGCATATACTACTCATCTTGACTCCTTTGAGACTTGATTGGGCATTACAACATTATACATAGACCGTAATCTAACTGCATCTATGACTAATAATCCACCTTCAGGTTATCATCCGAACCCCTTCCAGTACTAAGTTGCAAGCAACAGATAATTGCATTACGCATTGCGTGTAAAGTAAACAATACAATTGTTCTATGAACAAAGGATTGTTTTTTCTCCCTAGTAGCAACAACACATCTAGTACCTTAGAGATTTTTGTCACTTCCCCAGATTACTAGAGGCATGAACCCACTATCGAGCATAAATACTAACTCTTGGAGTTGCTAGCATCTACTTGACCAAGATAGCTACTAACAACGGAAACCATGCAAGATCCCAAATAACAAAGACATGATAGAGTCAATAATCAATCTGAAATAGCATCTCAATATCCATTGGATCCCTGCAAACACAACATGTAGGAATTACAAATAGATGATCTTGATCATGAACGGAGCTCACAAGATCTAAACATGATAGCACAAAGGAGAAGAACCAGTCATCTAGCTACTACATGGACCCGTAGTCCAAGGATGAACTACTCACGCATCACACCGGAGGCTTGTATGATGATCAAGAAGGCCTCCAGGGTGAATTCCCCTCTCCGGCAGGGTGCCGAGAAGAGCTTCAGATCCCTCCCGATCTAGGGATCGAGATGACGGCGGCTACAGACTCTTTCGTGGAATTTTGATCAGGTACTTAGGGTTTCTGTATCGGAGGCATCTTATAGGCGAAAGGGGAGGCCGAGGGGGTGCCGGAGGCGGCCAGACCACCCCCTGGCGCGGGCTAGGCTGGGTCGCGCAGCCAGGTGGTGTGGCGGCACCCTGGCCCCTCTCCGTCTCGTATTCTGGCTCCGTGTGTCCCTCGGTGAAAAACAAACTTTGGCTTTTGTCCTGTCCAATTCCGAGAATATTCATTTTCTGACTTTCCTGGAACCAAAAATAGCAAAAAACAGGCAGCTGGCACTGTGGCTCTTGTTAATAGGTTAGTTCAAGAAATCATATGAAAAGTACTCCAAAGTGTGGACAAAACATAAGAAAGTAGATAAAACCAAGCATGGAACATCAAAAATTATGGATACATTAGCATCGTATCAGCTGGTATGATGCTCAGATGAAGAGGGATCCAACATGTTGAGAGTACCTATAAGAAAGAAAATCAAGGTCAATATATATATCCGAGTTTTACAATTCGCAAACACGATGATTCAGGGATGGGAAAATTTACCAAAGATAGTGTCATCTACTTTGGCCTTCTCCTCTCGAAGGCTTCGGAGTTCATTACGGAGAGCTTCGGTGGTGTCCTTCTCCCTGTCCAAGGCATCTTGCAAGTCCGATATTGTTTTGTCCTATTTGGCGATGGTGCGGTCACGCTCTTCAGTAGCATGGTTGCTAGATTCAAGAACACTAGCAATGCTAGTCTCATGATCCATCTTGAGTTTATTCAGATCCACACACAAATTAGCATTCTCCACCTCCAGGACTTTATAATCTTCGGCTTGTTCAATCATTTTACAAGATTGCTTCACAAGATCTAGCAAAGCAAGACATAAAAGCCGGATAAATATTCGGCTACACATACTATGAAGACGAGGCTTTAAATGTTTAACTTCAGCTTCATCATTGGAAATTTTTAGTTGAGCATTTTCAAGCCAGAGAGCTCTGATCTCTTTCCGCTTATTGCAAATATTCTTCAGTAATTCCTGGTTATAAGCATTAACTTTCTGTAAGTCAGAATGGTAACTAGAGTCAAAAGTCTACTAAGGCTCGAGAAAATATTTTAACTAAGTTAAATATCAGGACGATCCTTGGGGGCTATATTAGTTCATTCTTTGGCATCCTATAAAAGCATAAATTCAGATTTCCTATCCAACTTCATGCTTGGGGGCTAGAGGATATGATATAAAATACAATAAAAAGAAGAGTCGGATTATGACTTACATAATATTCATGAGTTAATTTATTGAGGCTCATGTTAACCTTAGTGGAAACCTTCTCGGGGAGAGTCAGGGGGATCACTAGTTGTGGCAGGGCCACAATAGCCTTCAACTTCTCGTCATGGAGACAAACTTGGTCAAGAAGATCGGCAAGTTTAACGTCTTCAGTTTCTTGAGCCTCCTCCTCTGCCAAGAGATTACGGGTCTCCAGCAATGGAGAGCCAGCTTCTGGATCTCTTCTGCGCTTTTCCGAGTAAGGCCAAGTTTGGCAAAACCTAGATTTTCCAGAAGGTTATTTGTGAAGGTCTCAGCTGAGGGATCATTACCCTTTGAGGGTTCACCCTTACCAAGATCCAAGTCACTTACGGTGACATGAGTTTGCGAACCAAGGTTCCCTGGCTCTGATGTGTTAGCTGAAACATCTTCAATGCACGGAGAAGAAATATCCTCCGGCACTGATGATGGCCTTGCGATAGGAGTCAGATCCAGGACTACAGGAGAGCCTACAGTCAATTTCTACTGGTGCAGAGTCTTCCCCGGTTTTCCTTGTGCGTTACCCTTGGCAAGTGTTTTACCCCTGGATAGTAATAGAGTAAGATTGTTGCAATTTAGAGAGAAAATACAAGTTAATATTTACAACGGGCACCTTTTGGACGCCCACATCAACTGTCAAAGCTTTGCGCTCCTGGTAAACGCGTCCAGCAATGGAAGAAGTTCTTCATCCTCCTGAGAAACCGGTTTCTCAGGTGGATATCCCTCGAGAGGAGCAAGCTCCGACTCGGGGAGGTCAGCAAACCGAAAGCACCTTCAGATTATCATCCGAACCCCTTCCAGTACTAAGTTGCAAGCAACAGATAATTGCATTACGCATTGCGTGTAAAGTAAACAATACAATTGTTCTATGAACAAAGGATTGTTGTTTTCTCCCTAGTAGCAACAACACATCTAGTACCTTAGAGATTTTTGTCACTTCCCCAGATTACTAGAGGCATGAACCCACTATCGAGCATAAATACTAACTCTTGGAGTTGCTAGCATCTACTTGGTCAAGATAGCTACTAACAACGGAAACCATGCAAGATCACAAATAACAAAGACATGATAGAATCAATAATCAATCTGAAATAGCATCTCAATATCCATTGGATCCCTGCAAACACAACATGTAGGAATTACAAATAGATGATCTTGATCATGAACGGAGCTCACAAGATCTAAACATGGTAGCACAAAGGAGAAGAACCAGTCATCTAGCTACTACGTGGACCCGTAGTCCAAGGATGAACTACTCACGCATCACACCGGAGGCTTGCATGATGATCAAGAAGGCCTCCAGGGTGAATTCCCCTCTCCGGCAGGGTGCCGAGAAGAGCTTCAGATCCCTCCCGATCTAGGGATCAAGATTACGGCGGCTACAGACTCTTTCGTGGAATTTTGATCAGGTACTTAGGGTTTCTGTATCGGAGGCATCTTATAGGCGAAAGGGGAGGCCGAGGGGGTGCCGGAGGCGCTGCACCACCTCGGCGCGGGCTAGGCTGGGTCGCGCAGCCAGGTGGTGTGGCGGCACCCTGGCCCCTCTCCGTCTCGTATTCTGGCTCCGTGTGTCCCTCGGTGAAAAACTGACTTTGGGTTTTGTCCTGTCCAATTCCGAGAATATTCATTTTCTGACTTTCCTGGAACCAAAAATAGCAAAAAACAGGCAGCTGGCACTGTGGCTCTTGTTAATAGGTTAGTTCAAGAAATCATATGAAAAGTACTCCAAAGTATGGACAAAACATAAGAAAGTAGATAAACCAAGCATGGAACATCAAAAATTATGGATACGTTAGCATCGTATCAGCTGGTATGATGCTCAGATGAAGAGGGATCCAACATGTTGAGAGTACCTATAAGAAAGAAAATCAAGGTCAATATATATATCCGAGTTTTACAATTCGGAAACACGATGATTCAGGGATGGGAAAATTTACCAAAGATAGTGTCATCTACTTTGGCCTTCTCCTCTCGAAGGCTTCGGAGTTCATTACGGAGAGCTTCGGTGGTGTCCTTCTCCCTGTCCAAGGCATCTTGCAAGTCCGATATTGTTTTGTCCTATT
Organism: Avena insularis; assembly: GCA_023614405.1. Taxonomy (NCBI): domain Eukaryota; kingdom Viridiplantae; phylum Streptophyta; class Magnoliopsida; order Poales; family Poaceae; genus Avena; species Avena insularis. Next base: position 388,279,947 of record CM042696.1, read on the forward strand.
TGGCGATGGTGCGGTCACGCTCTTCAGTAGCATGGTTGCTAGATTCAAGAACACTAGCAATGCTAGTCTCATGATCCATCTTGAGTTTATTCAGATCCACACACAAATTAGCATTCTCCACCTCCAGGACTTTATAATCTTCGGCTTGTTCAATAATTTTACAAGATTGCTTCATAAGATCTAGCAAAGCAAGACATAAAAGCCGGATAAATATTCGGCTACACATACTATGAAGACGAGGCTTTAAATGTTTAACTTCAGCTTCATCATTGGAAATTTTTAGTTGAGCATTTTCAAGCCAGAGAGCTCTGATCTCTTTCCGCTTATTGCAAATATTCTTCAGTAATTCCTGGTTATAAGCATTAACTTTCTGTAAGTCAGAATGGTAACTAGAGTCAAAAGTCTACTAAGACTCAAGAAAATATTTTAACTAAGTTAAATATCAGGACGATCCTTGGGGGCTATATTAGTTCATTCTTTGGCATCCTATAAAAGCATAAATTCAGATTTCCTATCCAACTTCATGCTTGGGGGCTAGAGGATATGATATAAAATACAATAAAAATAAGAGTCGGATTATGACTTACATAATGTTCATGACTTAATTTATTGAGGCTCATGTTAACCTTAGTGGAAACCTTCTCGGGGAGAGTCAGGGGGATCACTAGTTGTGGCAGGGCCACAATAGCCTTCAACTTCTCGTCATGGAGACAAACTTGGTCAAGAAGATCGACAAGTTTAACGTCTTCAGCTTCTTGAGCCTCCTCCTCTGCTGAGAGATTACGGGTCTCCAGCAATGGAGAGCCAGCTTCTGGATCTCTTCTGCGCTTTTCCGAGTAAGGCCAAGTTTGGCAAAACCTAGATTTTCTAGAAGGTTATTTGTGAAGGTCTCAGCTGAGGGATCATTACCCTTTGAGGGTTCACCCTTACCAAGATCCAAGTCACTTACGGTGACATGAGTTTGCGAACCAAGGTTCCCTGGCTCTGATGTGTTAGCTGAAACATCTTCAATGCACGGAGAAGAAATATCCTCCGGCACTGATGATGGCCTTGCGATAGGAGTCAGAGGTAGGACTGCAGGAGAGCCTACAGTCAATTTCTACTGGTGCAGAGTCTTCCCCGGTTTTCCTTGTGCGTTACCCTTGGCAAGTGTTTTACCCCTGGATAGTAAAAGAGTAAGATTGTTGCAATTTAGAGAGAAAATACAAGTTAATATTTACAACGGGCACCTTTTGGACTCCCACATCAACTGTCAAAGCTTTGCGCTCCTGGTAAACGCGTCCAGCAATGGAAGAAGTTCTTCATCCTCCTGAGAAACCGGTTTCTCAGGTGGATATCCCTCGAGAGGAGCAAGCTCCGACTCGGGGAGGTCAGCAAACCGAAAGAGACATTATATCAGTATTGCAAAACTATGACAAAGTATAGATGAGCACATAATCAAGTATAAAGGTAATAGCTGGAACACTTACTAGTGTCAAAGGTTCATCAGTAGTGTACATATCTAGAGAAATATCTGGAATCTTCCTCTCAACTCGCTCCTTGATCAACCATTTGATCCGGGACTCATATTCTTTGTCCAGGATTGGGAGTGAGGTGATCGTGAGGCTGTCACTTTTACTCCTGGTGACCGTGTGCATAAGCCGGTCACCATGGTGCTGAAGGGGTTGAATCCGGCGTGCCAGCTAGTAGTGGATCAAGTCGGATCCTGTCAAACCCTTGTGCTTCATCAGGTACTCGATCCATCTCTTGGCAAGAATGAGATTGTCAGGAAGAGCCAGAGCTTCTGCATCCTAGGACTCTTCAGGCATAGCAGCACCGTCAACAAAAGCCGGCAAAGTAGTTTCTTTGCTGGGAGCCAGTCTGTCCTTATGGTAAAATAACATGGACAACGACTTCTTCACAGACTCGCTAGCCTTAATCTTGTGGTAGACACGGTCTCTCCTAAGAGTCAGGCTAAGAGTTCCGGTAATATAAGGATCATCGGAAGTGATAGAATTTCTACGAGTACCGAAGTAGTATCAGAACAAGATGATACTCAGTTTTATTCTGAGATAACCCTCACATAGAGAAGAGTAAGCGCTAAGTTCTAGAATTGTGTTTGGGGGAAGTTATGGAGTTGAACTCCATAATAATCTATAACCTCGGAGAAGAACTCTGAGGGAGGAAATCTCAAACCTCTGTCGGGGTGAGTGCCAAAGTGCACCCTCTCGTCGGCATGAGGGATGGGGATGATCTAGTCGAAGCATGTAACATCTCAAATATAATAAAAGGGAAATATCAATTTCCAATCATCCACCTCTAGGGTTAACTAAAGCTTTTTAATATTAAACACTATATGAATGCATGTGTTTTTGCTAATGATGTATGAATGCATGTTATGCCATGTTTGATTGTTATATATGTTGAGAATTAGATTAAAGATCAAAACAACATCATCTAGGTCAAATTCAAACAAAATCAAATAATAAGGCATATGACCTAATGGTCACTTTTGCCAAAGTTAACACCTAGCCCACTTTGGGCATCTCTATTAAATGATTTCCAACAGAAACAATTATATTTCTTTTATCACCTTGCTAGACCAAGTGACAATGAACACAAGTGAACTTTCAAAACTCACTAGAACCTATTCAAATCCATTTGAGGGACATTTCAAAATTGAAACTAGTGTATGCATCTAGATAGCCATTTTTCAAAAACCAACCAAACCTTCTCCACTTGACCAATCCTAGCAACTAGAGACACTCAAGCATATGACTAAAACACCCACCAAAAAGAATTTGAAAATTCAAATGTTTAATTCATGCGGCCATTTCATCGAGCACTTAGTGAGCATAGTACAACACTACCAACTATTTATTGTTTGAATCAATCTAGTGATCACCATTGTAATCGATTGAACCTCTCTCACTCTCCCATGATCAACCCTAGTACAAGCCCGTGCAGCTAGCACCGCTAACTCGGCCAAATGACTAGTGTTAGCCCGTACTCGAGCATGCCATGCCGGCCGGACATGGACACAATGCCAAAAGCCTCGCCGCCCTCGTCCACGACCACTAGCAGCTAGGCGTGACCTCACCGCACCCCCAGTCCACTCCTCGACCAACGACAACCAGTGGAGACGCCAGCATTGCCACACCCATTTATCTCTTTGCCATGCCGAGCGCACGCCTGAGCACCAAGCCGCCCCGCGCAGCCATCCCGCGCCTCGCTCTCTCGCGGCGTAAATGCATTTGCCATGTCACCAGTGACCTCCCAGACAGGACCGTTTGACGCCGCGCGCCCCATGACCACCGTACACCATGACGAACACCGCGGTACCTGAGCAGAGCATGGACGTGTCCCATCCAATTAAGACTGCGCCTCGTCGTGCCACTATGTGCATGACAACCGCCAGGGAGCACCGCGCCGACCTACACCTTCAGCCATGCCGATAGCCCCCTATAGCAACGTCGCCGACGAGCCCGAGCCATGCCCCAATGCTCCCTCGCCGGGGGTATAAATAGACCCCTCCCCATGCCTCCAAATGCACACCACTCGACTCCCCTCTGCCCCAGAAACCCCTCTGACCCATCCCCGGAGCAAGGCAAGCACTACATCGTCAGAATTTCACTGGAGCCCGCCGCTGCTGTGGAGGAACGGAGCCATCGATTGGAGCCTACCCAAGAGCTGCTGCGACCACCCCTCTAACCGTCGTCGTCTACTAGCTCGTTCGCCCACCTCACCGGACCTAGCTGGAGCCCTGGTAAGCCCCCGACGATGCCCACTGTAGAACTAGGATTGGAATCCTCCGCACGCCGTGCGACAGAGACGATGACGTTGAGACGTTGATCATGCTCTAATCGTGCGGCTGATATTCGCGCATACCGCTTCATGTTAGAATAACTGCTGACATGTGGGACCAGCATTAGTGCAGCCCGCTGCGCGCGTCGTGCAGTTGGGTCGGCCCATTATTGTTCCCACGCGTTGCCCAACGATTCAAATATAGATTTTCCTTTTTATTCAAAACCGTATTTTGTCAGTGATTTCAAAATTGAATTCAGAAAGATTTACTTAACCAAATTGCATGATTCAATTTGTTTTAGAAAAGAATTGAAAATCTCTACACACTTCGGTTGGATTCAAACACTTTGGAATTATATATCACCCATAATAAAAATAACAAGACATAGACTTTTCCAACTTCAAACATTTTTCTAAAATCAACCATAAATGCTTTTCAGTTGATTCCAACTCTCAAAAATCACATTTTCCATGATCTATCTGAATATATAAAAATATTTAGTTTTTCATGCAGTAGTCATGGGCTAGAATTAAAACAATGCTATATAGGCATTTCTAGTCATATTAATTATATTAAAAAGCAATATTCAACTTTGTAATATATGCCAACCCCTTTAAATCACATTCCCAAGTATTGGAATATGTGGTGATAACATGTGTCAACATGATCCCATATTTTAATTAGAGAATATTAAATATTAAGTATTTTTCAATGAGTAGAAATTGCATTTCCAAAATAAGATAAATAAGAATATGTCAATATTTCATGTGATGATTGAGATGCTGCTAGATCATCTAGTGTGAGCCCTTGTGTGCTAAATAGAAGTAGCTAAGTATTGTTTGGTGATTGTGTACCTCGTACTTATTTATAGACGCTAGTACCGACCCGGGCTACGAGGAGGAGGAGTACTACGAAGAAGAAGAAGAGAACTTCAACAACTGCACCAACCAAGGCAAGCTATCCATGCAAGATTAACCTTTTCAATCCCACTATGCAAGATAACCTATGCAAGGTGCACTATGCATGCTTGGTTATGAAACCTTGGTTATACCAATCCTAAGTTTTACTTGCAAGCTTTATTCTTTTACCTTTACCAAAGTTTCTTAAATAGTTAATTAATTGTGATTAGTGGAAAAATAGGATAGATGCCATCAAGAGCATAGAACTAGTCTTGGGGAGTTACACTTGATTAGCACTCCTCAATAATGATACCCTCATTGATAGTTGCTAGTGCTAAACTAATACTGATCTCTTTAGATGGGAACACTTGGAGCAAATGATTATGAAAACCTTGGAATGATGAGTCATTCTATTGAATGTTTTGACATGGGTATTGAAACACAATCATTTGGATCTAATACTGAATGAGGCATGTGCCTTGAATTTGATAAAAACTGATGGTTGGGTTCGGATGCGATACCATTCCAACTTTACCGTACAACCACAATACCTAAGTTGAGAAGGGCTTAACTGGAAGTTTTTATGTCTTAGTATGTGTTCCCTCACGGAAAGAGGTTAAGCTGAGGCTACCTTGTGAATATGAATGTCCACCTATGCAATTCCCAGGATGGCGGATGGCCATGGCTGGGAGGCCAAACTCATAGGGGAGGTTCCTATACTAGGGTGTGTAATTGAAAGGTTATGAATGATTATCCGCATACCAAGTATGATGATTCAGCGTTATCCCTGACGGATGTATTGAATTTTGTGGTGAAAGTGTACCACCTTTGCAGAGTGTCAAACTATTCGAATAGCCGCGTCCGCGGTTATGGACAGTTGGAGTGGCCATACTGTTCCGTTGTCAGATGTTTTCAAAATAAATTGTGACTAGAAATATGACTTTGATTTGACCACCACAAGGTTGTGGAAATGAAAACTAGGTTCCCACTTGAGTAATCTAGAGAACTAAAATAGGCCCTTACTACTAAGTACTCCTAAAATAAATTTGTCTTGTTGCAAACAAGACCAGAGCTTAGGATTCCTACTAGCATTGTCTTCCTTACATTAGTCATAGTTTGCGAGTACTATGTGTAAGACTATTATGGTTTGTAATGGATGATGTACTGTGCTACCAATTCTGTTATATCTCGCAAAAATGATATTCCTGGGATTGCGATGTATGGATAACAGGCATCTGAACTTAAAAATCCGGGTGTTCATAAGTTGGTATCAGAGCCATCCTGATCATAGGAGACCCTAGTTAGAATGGACGTCTGAAAAATCTAGTTTCAAAACAAAGGAAGTGAGTATTTATGAAAACATATTCTCACTTTTATCCTTGAGATTCTTTCAAAAAAGTGTTCACATGTCCTCAAAATTCTTGCAATTCTACATAAAATTTGACATACTTGATCACCTCACTAACTTAGTCATCCTAATTGCTTATAGATGGAAGTCAAGTACAACAAGTTCTATCAGCTTGGCAACAGAGGAGAGCTCATCTTCGAGAGGGACTTGGGCCAGCTAGCAGAGTTTCTTGGACGCCCGCACCCCGAGTTCTTTGGAGCACAACTCAATTATCATCCAGGAGAAGAACTACAGTGGTTGATCGTTGCGGATCTGAGAGGCAAGATGGAGCCACCCACCTCGGAGAAGATACAGTTCACCTTGAGGGAGAACAACTGGCTGGATGGACTAGCTAGGGCAATGCAGGAGGCACTTGCGCGTCTGTGTGCGCAGAACATAAACCGGATCAATGGCACTCGCTTCGCTCACTATGCAAGACGCGACTCTATGGGATAGCCCTTGGCCATGCCAGGACATCCGGAGCTGAAGCACCATGTGGATCACCTCGACTTCATGCTGCACGAGACTCATGAGGAGTTGTCGTCGATCCCGCCAAAATTAAGGATGTTGAAGAATGGAAAGCCCCAACCACTCAAACCGAAGTCCGCGCATCTCTCGGATTAGCTGGATATTACCGCAAGTTTGTTGAATGATTTTCAAGCATCACAAGACCAATGACCCAGCTGTTGAAGAAAGATAAGAAGTTTGAATGGACGAACAAATGTGAAGCAAGTTTTCAAGAGCTCAAGAAGAGATTGGTTTTAGCCCAATTTTGATCATGCCGGATATCACAAAGCCTTTTGATGTATATTGTGATGCATCCAAGATTGGTCTCGAATGTGTGTTGATGCAGGAAGGCAAAGTAATATCATATTTGTCCCGGCAACTTAAGCAACATGAGCAAAATTATCCCACCCATGACTTAGAACTGGCAGCCGTAGTTTTAGCCTTGAAGACATGGCATCATTACCTCATGGGTAACCGCTGTGATATTTATTCTGATCACAAGAGTTTGAAGTATATTTTCACCCAGAAGGAGCTGAATATGAGGCAACGGAGATGGATAGAGTTAATCAAGGATTATGACCTTGACATTCACTACCACCCCAGCAAGGCCAATGTGGTAGCGGATGCTCTTAGTAGACTGCCGCATAGATTAAACACCATGTTTAAGGAAGACCAGCCAAGTTTGCATGAGGAGTTGGAGAATTTTAGAATGGAGCTAGTTAGCAAAGGATTTCTAGCCAGTATTGAACTTCAACCCACTTTGATCAGTCAGATAAAGGAAGCTCAGAAAGGAAATGCCAATATCGACGGAATTAAGCATCGTATCGGTATAGGGAAGGTACCCGGGTTCACTGGAGATGAAGGAGTTCTATGGTATAAAGGATGTATCTGTGTGCCAGCAAATTCAGAGTTGAAGCAAGTAATTTTGCAAGAAGCCCATGATACTCTTTATTCTATTCATCCGGGAGGGATGAAGATGTATCAGGATTTTAAGGAGCAATTTTGGTGGCACAAAATGAAGAGAGAAGTTGGAAGCTCTATCACCAAGTGTGACATCTATCAGAGAGTCAAGGCGGAACACCAGCGACCCGCAAGACTTTTGCAACCCTTGTAGATTCTGAAATGGAAATGGGATTCTGTTGGAATGGATTTCATCATAGGTTTGCCTACATCTAGGAGGGGAAATTATTCTATTTGGGTCATATTAGATACACTATCCAAAGTAGCTCATTTCATACCCGTCAAGACCACCTATCAAAGCTCGAAGCTAGTAGAGTTGTACACTGCTAGGATAGTCAGTCTGCATGGAAACCCCAAGACCATTGTGTCAGATCGAGGAACCCAGTTTACCTCAAGGCTTTGGAAGAAAGTCCAAGAAGGATTAGGAACCAAACTAAACTTCAGCACAGCTTATCACCCACAGACCGACGGACAAACAGAAAGAGTAAACTAGATACTAGAAGATATGATGAGAGCCTGTGTGTTAGAATATGGATCTAAATGGGAAGATTGTCTGCCTTTCACAGAATTCTCATACAACAACAGTTATCAAGCTAGTTTGCAAATGGCCCCATTTGAGTTTTTGTATGGAAGGAAGTGTCGTACCCCCTGAATTGGTCGCAAGTAGGAGAGAGTCAGATATTCGGACTAGACATCCTACGAGAAGCTGAAGAGAAGGTTCACAAGGTCCGTGAAAACCTCAAGACCGCTCAATCTAGACAAAAGAGTTATGCTGACAAAAGACGTCGAGACCTAACCTTCAATGTCGGAGAATTTGTGTATCTGAAAGTATCAGCCTTGAAAGGAATGTAGCATTTTCAACTAAAAGGGAAGCTTGCACCCCAATATGTCGGACCCTTCAAGATTTTAAGCCGCTGAGGAGAAGTATCATATCATCTAGAACTACCTGAAGAGATGTTAGCCATACATGATGTGTTCCATATCTTGTTACTTAGGAAATGCTTAGAAGTTCTGGAGAAGACCGAAGTTTTCAAGAACATCGATCATAGAGCCATAGATATCAACAAGGATTTAACCTATCAGGAAGTACCCATTCGTATTTTGGAAGAAGCCTTCAGAACCACCCGGACCAGAAGTATCAAGTTTCTAAAGATCTAGTGGAGCAACCATACTAAGGAAGAAGCCACCTAGGAGTGAGAAGATTATATTAGGACTAAGTTTCGCAATCTCTTTAGTTCCTAGTTTTTCTTCAATATTGGGATGAGATTCTGTTTAAGGAGAGAAGGTTTGTAACATCTCAAAAATAATAAAAGGGAAATATCAATTTCCAATCATCCAAAATTAGGGTTAACAAAAGCTTTTTAATATTAAACACTATATGAATGCATGTGTGTGTGCTAATGATGTATGAATGCATGTTATGCCATGTTTGATTTTTATATATGTTGATAATTAGATTAAAGATCAAAACAACATCATCTAGGTCAAATCCAAACAAAATCAAATAAAAATAAAATCAAATAATAAGGCATATGACCTAATGGTCATTTTTGCCAAAGTTAACACCTAGGCCACTTTGGGCATCTCTATTAAATGATTTCCAACAGAAACAATTCTATTTCTTTTCTCACCTTGCTAGACCAAGTGACAATGAACACAAGTGAATTTTCAAAAATCACCAGAACCTGTTCAAATCCATTTGAGGCACATTTCAAAATTCAATATAGTGTATGCATCTAGATAGCCATTTTCAAAAACCAACCAAACCTTCTCCACCTGACCGATACTAGCAACCAGAGACACTGAAGCATATGACCAACACACCCACCAAAAAGAATTTGAAAATTCAAATGTTTAGTTCATGCAGCCATTTGATTGAGTACTTAGTGAGCATAGTACAATACTACCAACTATTTACTGTTTGAATCAATCTAGTGACCACCATTGTACTCGATTGAGTCTCTCTCACTCGCCCACGATCACCCCCAGTACCGAGAATATCATTTTGCGGCCCGAAAGTTGGGGTGTCCAGGCAACGCGGTACCCAATTTCCCTAAAATCATCCGCGATGACTACAGTTGGTGTGCCAAATACTCAGAGGGTCTTTTTTGGCACAAATTCAACTTTACATTTCAATACAAAAAATTAGGCTAACGGCCGTCAAGTTGGGCCCTCCTGTCAGTTCTCGCCGTTATGTCGCTCCTGTCGCTCCCGTAGCTTAGGTGTCAACTAGGCTTGCAGCATTGGCGTCTGCATCCATTACGCTTCTTCTTCTTCCCCGGAGCGGCAATATGTGGGGCGTCGCAGCCATGGCGCGGAGCTGGGACGTGGACGAACCTGCTCGGCCCAGCTCTCCTCCCTGTAGGCTTGCAACGTTGGCGCCTGCATCCATTACGCGTCTTCTTCCCCGGAGCGGCAATCTGTGGTCGCAGCCATGGCGCAGAGCTGGGAAGTGACGAAGCTGCTCGGCCCCACTCTCCTCCCCATCCCGAGTCGGAGCTCGCCCTCACCGTGGACGCACCCATGGCATGGTCGGGGACGAGAATTGGTTCCCGGTGAGATCTATCACCTTGTCGACCATGCTTGATTTTGTTTTCCTCCTCTAGAATCCGAGCTCGCCGTTGCCGTGGTTGCACCCGCACCAATTTTGTCCCCTGTACCGAGGTCTCTGTGGTAGCTCAAGTTTTGGGGCTCTCCAAGTTCTGCCATGTTGGGCCTGTAAGTGTTGTTTTATGTTAAACTAGCAAATCTCTTGGGCTGTACCAACTTCATTGTGTTTAATTATGAAAGACAAAATATAAATGACTTATCTCAATTTCTCACATAGAAAAATGCACAACTAATTTCATATTCTAGCAGGAACTGGCCCCACTTGTTGAACCGGCAGCACTGCCACGATCTCCACGTAACCACGGTGAGTTCTCGAACCAAAAGTTGCAGTTACCACGTTTCTTCTGCAGTCATTCCTCTTCCTCAGTCATTCCTCTGCAGTTTTTCCTGGGCGCTTCTTCTTCCTCTGTTCTGGAACCGTCGGTTTATTTTCTTCTTCCTCTCGCAGGCATTTCCTTTCACCCATTTCCTTGCAGGCATGGACGATGGGAAACGCACAACAGAGACCCACTTGGTCCCTGCCCATGGCACCACGACTTTGATAGTGGTGTACACAAATGATGAAGCGACTGTGGAGACAAATCTCGCTAGGTTTGAGCAATTGCTTGAGAAAGAGAAGCACAAGTTTGTGGGGCTAGACTTGGAGTACACCCGTGCAAATAAGCGAAAAAATCCTACACAAGAGATCATTGTCGTGCAAATCGCCATACATGAGGAGGTCCTCGTTTACCACTTCTGCAGGTATGTGAAATTTAAATTTGAGATCACCACTTCTGCATCCCTTGTTCTCTTACATCCCTAGAACCATCTAAGTGCAGGAGTAAACCAACTGAGATGCGTTGTCCGGCTCTGGTCGAGTTCTTGTGTAGGAAAGGGATAACTTTCACTAGCGTGGATATCACAAATGACATAATTATTCTTTCTCGTATGTTGATAAAAATCCCAGAGGGGCACCACATCGACATCCAAAATCTGTACAAGATCAAATCATACCCAGCGAAGGATGGCATGGGTAATCTGGCAGCAGAAATGATCGATAAATCCTATGAAAAACTGAAGAAATTGAAGCGACTCGATCACGACTACTGGGAGTGGAAGCCAATGAGCTAGGTGTGCCTCGAGTATGCAGCTAGAGACACCTACATGGCGTACGAGTTGTATAGTAAGCTCATTACCATGAAAGATGGGATGGTTAAGGCGGGGGTTTTCGCGAGAGAGCTATGCCCTGGTTGCAAGCTAGCCCAGGAGAAGAAGCGAGGAGGATGACGGTTTCGAGACGGCAGGATCTTGGGACGGTGGCGACATCAACCGGCTGAAGGGGAAGCAAGTCAAGGACGACAACAAGTGGTGGTGATACATTATGTGTTTGAACTAGATTTTAGTTTCTAGTTTATTATGTGTGTGATACATTTAGTTACTTCAATACAAAATTTCAACCAATTTAACTTGTTGATGTATTTCTTGACAATTATAATATAATCGAGCACTAGAAAGATTTTGTAGTGTGCATGAGCATGATCATTAAATATAATTGAACACTAGAAACTTTAAGGAACTCCATATAAAGGAGTAGATTAATATAGAAGGTTCACCAGAGACACCACGGATATATTGTCTTACATGCCACACACAGGTAATAATTAACTAGAACAAAATAAAAGCAGGGGCTGCATCAGGAAGCCGAGACACGGAGACGCCTAGCAGGGCAGGGGTTTATCAGTAGGAGGCAGCGACAGCCTAGTCGATGGGATACAAGCCATTCCTGACATACTCCCGGAGGAATTTTCCATAGGCTGCATGGCGCGCCAAGGTAATCGGCCTATGCCTTCTGCCTCCACCTCTGCCAACGCCCTCCGCATGCTGGATCATGCTGTTGAGGTCCACGTTGATTGCTCTGCCACAGAATGGGCAAAATAGTCTCTCCCTACGGTGGAAACGGATTAGCCCACACTGTAACCGCCTCAGCACGTAGCGGCTCTTGTTGTCCCTGGATACCTTGCTATCGTCCACTTCATCATCCTCCTCCTGTTGATTTTTAAGAACATAACTTAGAACTCATACATATGATTGAATTGTATTACAACTCAAGAATTGACAACATGTATATGTAAGACAATATATTCGTGGATATCAAAGATAAAGCATCTCATCAATAGTTTGATCGGTTCATATATCATTTCATCTCAACAAAATGACAAATAATGCATCAGAGTGAATGTAGGATAAATCTAGGGGCCTCATAAGTTTCTTCAGGGATGGAGTCAGCGAACCAAGTAACAATTGCACAACCTGTAATGTTGTTGTACATCGCCCTAGGTTCACTAACTCATCTCTGAAAAAATCTGACACCAATGTGTCTGCCTCTCTTTTGGGACAAATTTGAATCATTGGCCACAATAAGAAATTGAAATATAATCGTACAAAACATTATTCAGGGATATACATAGTCAGGTACAAAAACAAGCCTAAATATTGTAATTATAAATAAAAAACCAGACAATTAATCTTCAGGTGCATGTTAAAAATACTTATGATCAAAACCATTCATATACATATGCATCATACCAATCATTAAAAGATCAGAAACAATTCAAGGATCATATATGTAGTTCCATATGAGAATAAATCTAGGGCCTCATAATTTGTTTTAGAGATGGAGTTGGCGAACCAAAGTACCAACATCACAACCTATATTGTTTGTGTGCATTGCTGCCTCAGGTTCACCAACCCATCCCTAAAACACAACATCGTCATATGTGTCTCCCCTTGAACTCTTTTGGGACAAATTTCAATCATCAGCCTCGGTGACAAACTAAAATGTAATTCTTATACACTGAATGCATGGAATAGGTAATTCGAATATCATAGTTCTATGAATGTAGAATAAAGATTAAGGCCTCATAAGTTTCTCTGAGGGAATGTAAGTGAACCAAGTAACAATTGCACAGCCTATATTGTTCTTGTACATCGCCCCAGGTTCACTAACTCGTCCCTGAAAAAATCTGACACCAATGTGTCTGCCTCTCTTTTGGTTCAAATTTGAATCATTGGCCACAATAAGAAATTGAAATGTAATCGTACAAAACATTATTCAGGGATATATATAGTCAGGTACACAAACAATCCTAAATATTGTAATTATAAATAAAAAACCAAACAATTAATCTTTAGGTACATGTTAAAAATACTTATGATCAAAACCATTCATATACATATGCATCATACCAATCATTAAAAGATCAGAGACAATTCAAGGATCATATATGTAGTTCCATATGAGAATAAATCAAGGGCCTCATAATTTGTTTCAGAGATGGAGTTAGAGAACCAAAGTACCAACAACACAACCTATATTGTTTGTGTGCATTGCTGCCTCAGGTTCACCAACCCATCCTTAAAACACGACACCATCATACGTGTCTCCCCTTGAACTCTTTTGGGCAAATTTCAATCATCAGCCTCGGTGACAAACTTAAATGTAATTCTTATACACTATGAATGCATGGAATGGATAATTCAAATATCATAGTTCTATGAATGTAGAATAAAGATTGCAGCCTCATAAGTTTCTACAGAGATGGTGTAAGCGAACCAAGTAAAAACTGCACAACTTATATTGATCTTGTACATGGCCCCAGGTTCGCTCACTCATCCCTGAAAAAATTTGACACCAATGTGTCTGCCTCTCTTTGGGGAAAATTTGAATCATTGGCCACAATAAGAAATTGAAATGTAATCTAATGCATCATACAACGCATTCATAGATCAGAAACAATACAAAGATTATATATTTAGGTTCCATATGAGAGAAAAATTAGTGCCTCGTTTTTTTCAGCGATGGAGTCGGAGAACCAAAATACCAACAATACAACCTATATTGTTTATGTGCATTGCTGCCTCAGGTTCACGAACCATCCCTAAGAAAACTACACCATCAGATGCCCTTGCACTATTTTGGGGCAAAATTGAATTATTGGGCTCAGTAAGGAATAGAAATGTAATGTTATAGGCGTGTTGTGTATCGAAATCCACACTCAACTAGCAAACTCAACTAGATGGCAGATGAGCATATTGGGGTTTTGTGACTAGACGGATTGGGGTTTTGTGACTAGATGGCAGATGCATCAATCAACCGATCGAATCATATATATACTACCCTACTTCAAGAGCAAAAGAATATGTTCACGATTGAGCAAATCCAATGTATGAACAGTGAAAACTGCGGCTGCGACTAGAGAAGCTAGCAATATAGTACCTCGGACACCTCATCAGGGACCTCCTCCTCGAACTCATCATTCTCCGCGATTGCGTCGAAGATTTCTTGAACGGCGATGGGGTCATCGATGTAGATCACCGGATTGCCTCCACCTGCTGCCTGCCCCCCATCCAGATCTACTGCTGGCACCATGACGTTGTCGGCCACCTGCTGCTCGGCGGCGATGACTACTACCTGCTGCTCGGCGGTGACGGCTACTGGCTGGACGGATGAGCTCACACCCTCGACGGCACAGTGACGAGTGGCGTTCGTGCCCGGAGAAGACGCATCCGCCTGCTTGGTGACGATCGAGCCATCTACTGCTGCGCCTTCAACTGGCTTCACCTCCGGATCGTCTCCATGCGTGCACTTCATGGCACACCAATGGAAGGAGGTAGTGCAAATGGGGGAGCTTTGGCGTGCGCGGCAGGTGTAGATTGGGGTCTTGGGACTAGACAGACTGGGGGGAAATGACACGAGCTCATGGAAGAAGAAGGTCGAGGGGGGTTATAAACACCGGACTGTTCGTAGTCCTCGAGTGGACACGTGTGGTGGGCGGGGGGTGGGGGCTACCACGATCTCCACCCTTTTTTCGGTTCCCTTTTTTGAAACAGCCACGATCTCCACTTTAGAGCTGCATTGAAAACACGCTCATGGCAGACCTCGATTCCACTGCATGCAAGTGGCGCGGAACTAATTTCTAGCAACGTTAGATCTACTCGAGGGGGGGCCTTGACTCATGGAATTTACTAGCGGTAGGGCCCAGTTGGAAGTGAGACTGAGAGTGCTTCGTAAAAATAGGATATGTCTGATTAAAATCAAGTGGCAATAAATTGCAGCGTCCCGTTGACAACCGTGCACTCGATGACCCCGTTGTCCTGTGCATGAGTTGCAGTAGCAGTTGTAGGATTTTCAGACTTGATTAAACTTGACATGACCGCTCGATGACTTTTTCCATGGACGGCATCGTGTTGCTTCCTATAGAAGTCTCGCAGAGGGAGACGTTTGTGCTGTCTCACGCTGTACTGTGAAGGGCACGACATGTGCAACAATCATCGTTGGATCGCACAGAATCAATGGTTGGTGCGCACGATCCGCGTGACAACTGTGACAACTAATCAGGGAGTAGCAGACAGGGTGAGCACAGGTTTGGGCTTCTACGAAAGATAGAGAGGGGGGCCAAAACTAAGTAGTACCACATAGAACCAAGGGCAAAACCGAGTAGTATAAAAATGGAAAGTGTCTTGTACAATGAAATACATCGTGGAATACATCAAATTATGCCAAGATAGATCCACTAGAGTTCATTGGATATGTGTTCTTCTCATAAACCACACATGGATCCACCTGTGTGATTGCATGTCTACTCCTCTAGACAAACCACATAAGGATCTACCAGTGTCATTGGATGTGTGTTCTTCTCATGAACCACACGTGGATCCACTGGTGTCATTGCATGTCTGTTCCTCTAAACAAACCACATAAAGATCCACCAGTGTCATTGTGTGTCTGTTCTTTTCATGAACCACACCTAGTGTCATTGCATGTGTGTTCTTCTAAACAAACCACATAAGGATCCACCAGTGTCATGCTTGTCTGTTCTTTTCATGAACCACACCCAGTGTCATTGCATGTGTGTTCTTCTAAACAAACCACATAAGCCATTGCATGTCTGTTCTTTTCATGAACCACACCCGGTGTCATTGCATGTGTGTTCCTCTAGACAGACCACATAAGGATACACCAGTGTCATTGCATGTCTGTTCCTCTAAACAAACCACATAAGGATCCACCAGTGTCATTGGATGTGTGTTCTTCTCATGAACCACACATGGATCCACCGGTGTCATTGCATGTATGTTCCTCTAAACAAACCAGATAAGGATCCACCAGTGTCATTGGATGTGTGTTCTTCTCATGAACCACACATGGATCCACCGGTGTCATTGCATGTATGTTCCTCTAAACAAACCACATAAGGATCCACCTAGTATCATTGGATGTATGTTCTTCTCATGAACCACACGTGGATCCACCGGTGTCATTCCATGTTTGTTCCTCTAAACAAACAACATAAGGATCCACCAGTGTCATTGCATGTGTGTTCTTTTCATGAACCACACCCAGTGTCATTGCATGTGTGTTCTTCTGAACAAACCACATAAGGATCCACTAGTGTCATTGCATGTCTGTTCTTTTCATGAACCACACATAAGGATCCACCAGTGTCATTGCATGTCTATTCTTTTCATGAACCACACCCAGTGTCATTGCATGTGTGTTCTGTTCATGAACCACAGCTAGAGTCATTGCATGTCTGTTCTTTTCATGAACCACACCCAGTGTCATTGCATGTCTGTTCTTTTCATGAACTACACCCGGTGTCACTGCATGTCTGTTCTTTTCATGAACCACATAAGGATCTACCAGTGTCATTGGATGTGTGTTCTTCTCTTGAACCACATGTGGATCCACCGGTGTCATTGCATGTCTGTTCCTCTAAACAAACCACATAAGGATCCGCTAGTGTTATTGCATGTCTGTTCTTTTCGTGAACCACACCCAGTGTCATTGCATGTGTGTTTTTCTAAACAAACCACATAAGGATCCACCACTGTCATTGTCTGTCTGTTCTTTTCATGAACCACACCCAGTGTCAGTGCATGTCTGTTCTTTTCATGAACTACACCCAGTGTCAGTGCATGTCTATTCTTTTCATGAACCACATAAGGATGTCACTACATGTTAGTTCTTTTCATGAACCACATAAGGATCTACCAGTGTCATTGGATGTGTGTTCTTCTCATGAACCACACATGGATCCACGGGTGTCATTGCATGTATGTTCCTCTAAACAAACCATGTAAGGATCCACCAGTGTCATTGCATGTTTGTTCTTTTCATGAACCACACCCAGTGTCATTGCATGTGTGTTCTTCTAAACAATCCACATAAGGATCCACCATTGTCATTGCATGTCTGTTCTTTTCATGAACAACACCAGGTCATCATCATTGCACGTGTGTTCTTCTAAACAAACCACATAAGTCATTGCATGTCTGCTCTTTTCATGAACCACACCCGGTGTCATTGCATGTGTGTTCCTCTAGATAGACCACATAAGGATCCACCAGTGTCATTGCATGTTTTTTCCTCTAAACAAACCACATAAGGATCCACCGGTGTCATTGCATGTCTGTTCTTTTCATGAACCACACCCAGTGTTATTGCATGTGTGTTCTTCTAAACAAACCACATAAGGATCCACCAGTGTCATTGCATGTGTGTTCTTTTCATTAACCACACATAAGGATCCACCGGTGTCATTGCATGTCTGTTCTTTTCATGAACCACACCCAGTGTCATTGCAGGTGTGTACTTTTCTCGAACCACAGCTAGAGTCATTGCATGTCTGTTTTTTTTTCATGAACCACACCCGGTGTCACTGCATGTCTGTTCTTTTCATGAACCACATAAGGATCTACCAGTGTCATTGGATGTGTGTTCTTCTCATGAACCACACGTGGATCCACCGGTATCATTGCATGTCTGTTCCTCTAAACAAACCACATAAGGATCCACCAGTGTCATTGCAGGTCTGTTCCTTTCATGAACCACACCCTGTGTCATTGCATGTGTGTTCTTCTAAACAAACCACATAAGAATCCACCAGTGTCATTGCCTATCTGTTCTTTTCATGAACCACACCCAGTGTTAGTGCATGTCTGTTCTTTTCATGAACCACACCCAGTGTCACTGCATGTCAGTTCTTTTCATGAACCACATAAGGATCTACCAATGTCATTGGATGTGTGTTATTCTCATGAACCACACATGGATCCACGGGTGTCATTGCATGTCTGTTCCTCTAAACAAACCACATAAGGATCCACCAGTGTCATTGCATGTCTGTTCTTTTCATGAACCACACCCAGTGTCATTGCATGTGTGTTCTTCTAAACAAACCACATAAGGATCCACCAGTGTCATTGCATACATTCTTTTCATGAACCACACCCGGTGTCATTGCATGTCATTCTTTCCATGAACCACACCCGGTGTCCTTTGCATGTCAATTCTGTTCATGAACCACATAAGGATCTACCAGTGTCATTGGATGGGTGTTCTTCTCATGAACCACATGGGGATCCACCAGTGTCATTGCATGTATGTTCCTCTAAATAAACCACATAAGGATCCACCAGTGTCATTGCATGTCTGTTCTTTTTCATGAACCACACCCAGTGTCATTGCATGTGTGCTCTTCTAAACAAACCACATAAGGATCCACCAATGTCATTGCATGTCTGTTCTTTTCATGAACCACACCCGGTGTCAGTGCATGTCTGTTCTTTTCATGAACCACACCCAGTGTCAATGCATGTCAGTTCTTTTCATGAACCACATAAGGATCTACTAGTGTCATTGGATGTGTGTACTTCTCATGAACCACACGTGGATCCACCGGTGTCATTGCATGTCTGTTCTTCTAAACAAACCACATAAGGATCCACCAGTGTCATTGCATGTCTGTTCTTTTCATGAACCACACCGAGTGTCATTGCATGTGTGTTCTTTTCATGAACCACAGCTAGAGTCATGGCATGTCTATTCTTTTCATGAACCACATCCAGTGTCATTGCATGTCTGTTCTTTTCATGAACCACACCCAGTGTCATTGCATGTCTGTTCTTTTCATGAGACAAAAAAGGATCTACCAGTGTCATTGCATGTCTTCTCTTTTCATGAACCACACATAAGGATCCACTAGTGTCATTGCATGTCTGTTCTTTTCATGAACCAAACCGAGTGTCATTGCATGTGTGTTCTTTTCATGAACCACATCAAGAGTCATTGCATGTCTATTCTTTTCATGAACCACACCCAGTGTCATTGCATGTATGTACTTTTCATGAACCACACCCGGTGTCACTGCATGTCTGTTCTTTTCATGAACCATAGAAGGATCTACCAGTGTCATTAGACGTGTGTTCTTCTCATGAACCACACGTGGATCCACCGGTGTCATTGCATGTCTGTTGCTCTAAACAAACCACATAAGGATCCACCAGTGTCATTGCATGTCTGTTCTTTTCATGAACCACACCCAGTGGCATTGCATATGTGTTCTTCAAAACAAACCACATAAGTAATTGCATGTCTGTTCTTTTCATGAACCACACCCAGTGTCATTGCATGTCTGTTCTTTTAATGAACCACACCCAGTGTCACTGTATGTTAGTTCTTTTCATGAACCACATAAGGATCTACCAGTGTCATTGGATGTGTGTTCTTCTCATGAACCACACGTGGATCCACCGGTGTCATTGCATGTCTATTCCTCTAAACAAACCACATAAGGATCCACCAGTGTCATTGCATGTCTTTTCTTTTCATGAACGACACCCAGTGTCATTGCATGTGTGTTCTTCTAAACAAACCACATAAGGATCCACCAGTGTCATTGCATGTGTGTTCTTTTCATGAACCACACAGAAGGATCCACTAGTGTCATTGGATGTCTATTCTTTTCATGAACCACACCTAGTGTCATTGCATGTGTGTTCTTTTCATGAACCACAACTAGAGTCATTGCATGTCTATTCTTTTAATGAACCACACCCAGTGTCATTGCATGTCTATTCTTTTCATGAACCACACCCAATATCACTGCATGTTAGTTCTTTTCGTGTACCACATAAGGATCTACCAGTGTCATTGGATGTGTGTTCTTCTCATGAACAACACGTGGATCCACCGATGTCATTGCATCTCTGTTATTTTCATGAACCACACATAAGGATCCACCAGTGTCATTGCATGTCTGTTCTTTTCATGAACCACACCCAGTGTCATTACATGTGTGTTCTTTTCATGAACCACAGCTAAAGTCATTGCATGTCTGTTCTTTTCATGAACCACACCCAATGTCATTGCATGTCTGTTCTTTTCATGAACCACACCCGGTGTCATTGCATGTCAGTTCTTTTCATGAACCACATATGGATCTACCAGTGTCATTGGATGTGTGTTCTTCTCATGAACCACACGTGGATCCACTAGTATCATTGCATGTTTGTTCCTCTAAACAAACCACATAAGGATCCACCAGTGTTATTGCATGTTTGTTCCTCTAAACAAACCACATAAGGATCCACCAGTGTCATTGCATGTGTGTTCTTCTAAACAAACCACATAAGGATCCACCCGTGTCATTGCACATCATTCTTTTCATGAACCACACCCGGTGTCAGTGCATGTCTGTTCTTTCCATGAACCACACCCAGTGTCACTGCATGTCAATTCTTTTCATGAACCACATAAGGATCTACCAGTGTCATTGGATGGGTGTTCTTCTCATGAACCACATGGGGATCCACCGGTGTCATTGCATGTATGTTCCTCTAAATAAACCACATAAGGATCCACCAGTGTCATTGTATGTCTGTTCTTTTCATGAACCACACCAAGTGTCATTGCATGTGTGCTCTTCTAAACAAACCACATAAGGATCCACCAATGTCATTGCCTGTCTGTTCTTTTCATGAACCACACCCGGTGTCAGTGCATGTCTGTTCTTTTCATGAACCACACCCAGTGTCACTGCATGTCAGTTCTTTTCATGAACCACATAAGGATCTACTAGTGTCATTGGATGTGTGTACTTCTCATGAACCACACGTGGATCCACCGGTGTCATTGCATGTCTGTTCTTCTAAACAAACCACATAAGGATCCACCAGTGTCATTGCATGTCTGTTCTTTTCATGAACCACACCCAGTGTCACTGCATGTGTGTTCTTTTCATGAACCACAGCTAGAGTCATGGCATGTCTATTCTTTTCATGAACCACATCCAGTGTCATTGCATGTCTGTTCTTTTCATGAACCACACCCAGTGTCATTGCATGTCTGTTCTTTTCATGAGACAAAAAAAGGATCTACCAGTGTCATTGCATGTCTTTTCTTTTCATGAACCACACATAAGGATCCACTAGTGTCATTGCATGTCTGTTCTTTTCATGAACCAAACCGAGTGTCATTGCATGTGTGTTCTTTTCATGAACCACAGCAAGAGTCATTGCATGTCTATTCTTTTCATGAACCACACCCAGTGTCATTGCATGTATGTACTTTTCATGAACCACACCCGGTGTCACTGCATGTCTGTTCTTTTCATGAACCACAGAAGGATCTACCAGTGTCATTAGACGTGTGTTCTTCTCATGAACCACACGTGGATCCACCAGTGTCATTGCATGTCTGTTGCTCTAAACAAAACACATAAGGATCCACCAGTGTCATTGCATGTCTGTTCTTTTCATGAACCACACCCAGTGTCATTGCATATGTGTTCTTCTAAACAAACCACATAAGTAATTGCATGTCTGTTCTTTTCATGAACCACACCCAGTGTCATTGCATGTCTGTTCTTTTAATGAACCACACCCAGTGTCACTGTATGTTAGGTCTTTTCATGAACCACATAAGGATCTACCAGTGTCATTGGATGTGTGTTCTTCTCATGAACCACACGTGGATCCACCGGTGTCATTGCATGTCTATTCCTCTAAACAAACCACATAAGGATCCACTAGTGTCATTGCATGTCTGTTCTTTTCATGAACGACACCCAGTGTCATTGCATGTGTGTTCTTCTAAACAAACCACATAAGGATCCACCAGTGTCATTGCATGTGTGTTCTTTTCATGAACCGCACATAAGGATCCACTAGTGTCATTGGATGTCTATTCTTTTCATGAACCACACCTAGTGTCATTGCATGTGTGTTCTTTTCATGAACCACAACTAGAGTCATTGCATGTCTATTCTTTTCATGAACCACACCCAGTGTCATTGCATGTCTGTTCTTTTCATGAACCACACCCAATATCACTGCATGTTAGTTCTTTTCGTGTACCACATAAGGATCTACCAGTGTCATTGGATGTGTGTTCTTCTCATGAACAACACGTGGATCCACCGATGTCATTGCATGTCTGTTCTTTTCATGAACCACACATAAGGATCCACCAGTGTCATTGCATGTCTGTTCTTTTCATGAACCACACCCAGTGTCATTGCATGTGTGTTCTTTTCATGAACCACAGCTAAAGTCATTGCATGTCTGTTCTTTTCATAAACCACACCCAGTGTCATTGTATGTCTGTTCTTTTCATGAACCACACCCGGTGTCATTGCATGTCAGTTCTTTTCATGAACCACATATGGATCTACCAGTGTCATTGGATGTGTGTTCTTCTCATGAACCACACGTGGATCCACCAGTATCATTGCATGTTTGTTCCTCTAAACAAACCACATAAGGATCCACCAGTGTTATTGCATGTTTGTTCCTCTAAACAAACCACATAAGGATCCACCAGTGTCATTGCATGTGTGTTCTTCTAAACAAACCACATAAGGATCCACCAGTGTCATTGCTTGTCTGTTCTTTTCATGAACCACACCCGGTGTCAGTGCATGTCTGTTCTTTCCATGAACCACACCCAGTGTCACTGCATGTCAATTCTTTTCATGAACCACATAAGGATCTACCAGTGTCATTGGATGGGTGTTCTTCTCATGAACCACATGGGGATCCACCGGTGTCATTGCATGTATGTTCCTCTAAATAAACCACATAAGGATCCAGCAGTGTCATTGCATGTCTGTTCTTTTCATGAACCACACCCAGTGTCATTGCATGTGTGCTCTTCTAAACAAACCACATAAGGATCCACCAATGTCATTGCCTGTCTGTTCTTTTCATGAACCACACCCGGTGTCAGTGCATGTCTGTTCTTTTCATGAACCACACCCAGTGTCTCTGCATGTCAGTTCTTTTCATGAACCACATAAGGATCTACTAGTGTCATTGGATGTGTGTACTTCTCATGAACCACACGTGGATCCACCGGTGTCATTGCATGTCTGTTCTTCTAAACAAACCACATAAGGATCCACCAGTGTCATTGCATGTCTGTTCTTTTCATGAACCACACCCAGTGTAATTGCATGTGTGTTCTTTTCATGAACCACAGCTAGAGTCATGGCATGTCTATTCTTTTCATGAACCACATCCAGTGTCATTGCATGTCTGTTCGTTTCATGAACCACACCCAGTGTCATTGCATGTCTGTTCTTTTCATGAGACAAAAAAAGGATCTACCAGTGTCATTGCATGTCTTTTCTTTTCATGAACCACACATAAGGATACACCAGTGTCATTGCATGTCTGTTCTTTTCATGAAACACAGCGAGTGTCATTGCATGTGTGTTATTTTCATGAACCACAGCTTGAGTCATTGCATGTGTGTTCTTTTCATGAACCACACCCAGTGTCATTGCATGTCTGTTCTTTTCATGAACCACACCCGGTGTCACTGCATGTCAGTTCTTTTCATGAACCACATATGGATCTACCAGTGCCATTGGATGTGTGTTCTTCTCATGAACCACACGTGGATCCACCGGTGTCATTGCATGTCTGTTCCTCTAAACAAACCACATAAGGATCCACCAGTGTCATTGCATGTCTGTTCTTTTCATGAACCACACCCAGTGTCATTGCATATGTGTTCTTCTAAACAAACCACATAAGTAATTGCATGTCTGTTCTTTTCATGAACCACACCCAGTGTCATTGCATGTCTGTTCTTTTAATGAATCACACCCAGTGTCACTGTATGTTAGTTCTTTTCATGAACCACATAAGGATCTACCAGTGTCATTGGATGTGTGTTCTTCTCATGAACCACACGTGGATCCACCGGTGTCATTGCATGTCTATTCCTCTAAACAAACCACATAAGGATCCACCAGTGTCATTGCATGTCTGTTCTTTTCATGAACGACACCCAGTGTCATTGCATGTGTGTTCTTCTAAACAAACCACATAAGGATCCACCAGTGTCATTGCATGTGTGTTCTTTTCATGAACCACACATAAGGATCCACTAGTGTCATTGGATGTCTATTCTTTTCATGAACCACACCTAGTGTCATTGCATGTGTGTTCTTTTCATGAACCACAACTAGAGTCATTGCATGTCTATTCTTTTCATGAACCACACCCTTTGTCATTGCATGTCTGTTCTTTTCATGAACCACACCCAATATCACTGCATGTTAGTTCTTTTCGTGTACCACATAAGGATCTACCAGTGTCATTGGATGTGTGTTCTTCTCATGAACAACACGTGGATCCACCGATGTCATTGCATGTCTGTTCTTTTCATGAACCACACATAAGGATCCACCAGTGTCATTGCATGTCTGTTCTTTTCATGAACCACACCCAGTGTCATTGCATGTGTGTTCTTTTCATGAACCACAGCTAAAGTTATTGCATGTCTGTTCTTTTCATGAACCACACCCAGTGTCATTGCATGTCTGTTCTTTTCATGAACCACACCCGGTGTCATTGCATGTCAGTTCTTTTCATGAACCACATATGGATCTACCAGTGTCATTGGATGTGTGTTCTTCTCATGAACCACACGTGGATCCACCAGTATCATTGCATGTTTGTTCCTCTAAACAAACCACATAAGGATCCACCAGTGTTATTGCATGTTCGTTCCTCTAAACAAACCACATAAGGATCCACCAGTGTCACTGCATGTCTGTTCTTTTCATGAACCACACATGAGGATCCACTAGTGTCATTGCATGTCTATTCTTTTCATGAACCACACCTAGTGTCACTTCATGTCAGTTCTTTTCATGAACCACATAATATACCAGAGTCATTGGATGTGTGTTCTTCTTATGAACCACATGTGGATCCACCGATGTCATTGCATGTCTGTTCCTCTAAACAAACCACATAAGTATCCACCAGTGTCATTGCATGTCTGTTCTTTTCATGAAGCACACCTAGTCTCATTGCATGTGTGTTCTTTTCATGAACCACAACTAGAGTCATTGCATGTCTGTTCTTTTCATGAACCACAGCTAGAGTCATTGCATGTCTGTTCATTTCATGAACCAGATCCAGTGTCATTGCATGTCTGTTCTTTTCATGAACCACATCCAATGTCACTGCATGTCAGTTCTTTTCATGTACCACATAAGGATCTACTAGTGTCATTGGATGTGTGTTCTTCTCATGAACAACACGTGGATCCACCGGTGTGATTGCATGTCTGTTCTTTTCATGAACCACACATACGGATCCACCAGTGTCATTGCGTGTCTGTTCTTTTCATGAACCACACCAAGTTTCATTGCATGTGTGTTCTTTTAATGAACCATAGCTAAAGTCATTGCATGTCTGTTCTTTTCATGAACCACACCCAGTGTCATTGCATGTCTGTTCTTTTCATGAACCACAGCCGGTGTCACTGCATGTCAGTTCTTTTCATGAACCACATATGGATCTACCAGTGTCATTGGATGTGTGTTCTTCTCATGAACCAAACGTGGATCCACCAGTATCATTGTATGTTTGTTCCTCTAAACAAACCACATAAGGATCCACTAGTGTCATTGCATGTTTGTTCCTCTAAACAAACCACATAAGGATCCACCAGTGTCATGGCATGTCTGTTCTTTTCATGAACCACACATGAGGATCCACTAGTGTTATTGCATGTCTATTCTTTTCATGAACCACACCTAGTGTCACTTCATGTCAGTTCTTTTCATGAACCACATAACAATCTACCAGTGTCATCGGATGTGTGTTCTTCTCATGAACCACACATGGATCCACCGGTGTCATTGCATGTCTGTTCCTCTAAACAAACCACATAAGTATCCACCAGTGTCATTGCATGTCTGTTCTTTTCATGAAGCACACCTAGTGTCATTGCATGTGTGTTCTTTTCATGAACCACAGCTAGAGTCATTGAATGCCTGTTCTTTTCATGAACCACACCCAGTGTCAATGCATGTCTGTTCTTTTCATGAACCTCACGCGGTGTCACTGCATGTCAGTTCTTTTCATGAACCACATAAGGATCTACCAGTGTCACTGGATGTGTGTTCTTCTCATGAACCACACGTGGATCCACCGATGTCATTGCATGTCTGTTCTTTTCATGAACCACACATAAGGATCCACCAGTGTCATTGAATGTCTGTTCTTTTCATGAACCACACCCAGTGTAATTGCATGTGTGTTCTTTTCATGAACCACAGCTAGAGTCATTGCATGTCTCTTCTTTTCATGAACCACACCTAGTGTCATTGCATGTCTGTTCTTTTCATGAACCACACACAGTGTCACTGCATGTCAGTTCTTTTCATGAACCACATAAGGATCTACCAAGGACATTGGATGTGTGTTCTTCTCACGAACCACACGTGGATCCACCGGTGTCATTGCATGTCTGTTCCTCTAAACAAACCACATAAGGATCCACCTGTGTCATTGCATGTTTGTTCCTGTAATCAAACCACATAAGGATCCACCAGTTTCATTGGATGTGTGTTCTTCTCATGAACCACACCTGGATCCACCGGTGTCATTGCATGTATGTTCCTCTAAACAAACCACATAAGGATCCACCAGTGTCATTGCATGTCTATTCTTTTCATGAACCACACCAATTGTCATTGCATGTGTGTTATTCTAAACAAACCACATAAGGATCCACCAGTGTCATTGCATGTCTGTTCTTTTCATGAACCACACATAAGGATCCACCGGTGTCATTGCATATCTGTTCTTTTCAGGAACCACACCTAGTGTCATTGCATGTGTGTTCTTTTCATGAACCACGGCTAGAGTCATTGCATGTCTGTTCTTTTCATGAACCACACCTAGTGGCATTGCATGTCGGTTGTTTTCATGAACCACACCCGGTGTCACTGCATGTCTGTTCTTTTCATGAACCACGTAAGGATCTACCAGTGTCATTGGATGTGTGTTCTTCTCACAAACCACACGTGGATCCACCGGTGTCATTGCATGTCTGTTCCTCTAAACAAACCACATAAGGATCCACCAGTGTCATTGCCTGTCTGTTCTTTTCATGAACCACACCCAGTGTCAGTGCATGTCTGTTCTTTTCATGAACTACACCCAGTGTCAGTGCATGTCTGTTCTTTTCATGAACCACATAAGGATGTCACTGCATGTTAGTTCTTTTCATGAACCACATAAGGATCTACCAGTGTCATTGGATGTGTGTTCTTCTCATGAACCACACATGGATCCACCGGTGTCATTGCATGTTTGTTCCTCTAAATAAACCACATAAGGATCCACCAGTGTCATTGCATGTCTGTTCTTTTCATGAACCACACCCAGTGTCATTGCATGTGTGTTCTTCTAAACAAACCACATAAGGATCCACCAGTGTCATTGCATGTGTGTTCTTTTCATTAACCACACATAAGGATCCACCGGTGTCATTGCATGTATGTTCTTTTCATGAACCACATAAGGATCCACCAGTGTCATTGCATGTCTGTTCTTTTCATGAACTGTTGGGGGGATACCCTCGGGTAGGGTCACACCGGGGTATGAAGGCCGAGTTAGCCGAGGTACGGCAAGGTCAAAGCAGATGCTGGCCGAGTCACCTCAAGGCAGGCCGAATCACGGGGTAACCCGGACCAGGGGATGTCCACCTAACTGGGTCTCAGCCGACTTATATCGTAAGTCGGTGAGATGTATCTAACTTGTATACAAGAACAAGTATGGCCGGATCAGCTAGGTACGATTCGGGTTATAGCAAGCTTACAAGAGAAGGAAGGTATCTCGCTGGTCAAAGGATGACCACCAAGGCGTGGCCGACAAAGGTGACAAGGCCAGTGTCGGATGACGCGGGCGCCGCAGAGGCTCACGTAGCCTCTGCATGGATGACGCTGGGTTAAAGTAACCCGGCTGGCTTACTATTTTGGGAGGAGGGATATTCCCTGGAATATGCCTCCACGTATGCCCTAATTGGATACCTAGCCACCCCTATATAAGGGGGGATAGGGCCTCTGTAGAAGGGGTTGGTCTTTAGAGGTTTATGACCTTCTAGCAAGTGACTGAGGGCTAGCTAGTGGTGAGAGTAAGAGAGTTCCTTCTTCCTCCTCTCTCCAATACAGCTCAAGGAGCACTTGTAATCTGTGGAAGTGAAACAAATACAAAGCTACTGTGTGTGGAATCACCACACAAACCCTCCCTGGATTCCCCTAGTGCATTTAGTCCCCACCTTTAGCCTATCCATGGCATCTGCCGTGACACCACCACGACAGTTGGCGCCCACCGTGGGTCTAGCGGCGCTAGCAGGGGTGAAGATCCGGACGGGAAACCTCATCGGCACCGGCGAACACATCGTCTTCAGGCTCGTTCAGCGCTTTGGAGCGCTGGACTTTGTCAGCGACAACGCTGGCTGCTTCGGCAAGCATCCTCTTCCGTGCAACAGCCTCTTCGTCAAGATCGGTGTGCACAAGGTCTACGTTGTTGTCGATGTGTCGTGCGTTCATCCGCGGCACGTCGTCGAAGGAGGCGAGCCACCCCTTAGCGTGGTTCACGGGGCGCGAATCACTCGCTCCCTGAACCGTGCAGAGGTGATGATGACTGCACCTGGTGTAGGCGCAAGCAAGGATCCGGCACCAGATCCGGAGGTAACGCCTAAGGCACCGAGGAAAAGTAGAGGTCCTCCACTAGAGAGGCCAGAGAATGTGCTGCAGCAAGCGATGGATATCTTGGCAAACCCAGTAGCAGCAGCGGTAGATCCGGCTCAGGTAGAGGTCGAGCTAGAGGAAACTAGGCAAAAAATACTAGAGGGTGCGAAAAAGATAGCCGCGGCTCAGCAGTCGTTGAACATGACACTGCGTGAGTACGCACAGGCAAATAAAGTAGTTGTTGTAAAAGTGTAGGGGAGAAACCTCATGAGTGAAATGAACAAAGAGGGAGATACTAGGATTGAGGAGTCAGAGAACTGTTATCCGTGGGGCTACCGAAGTATAGTACCCCGGCGAAAAACCTCAGAGCAGCAGATGCAGCTGCGTCCGAGTTAGAGGGTCTAACGGGTGAAGCCCGTCAGAGACAGCAAGATAGGGTCAATGAGTTGGTTCGGATCGCGAACAGGCAAAATGAGGAATTGCTCAGGGCTAACCCGAAGAGAGCTAGGGCCTCCAAGATCGTTCATTCGGCGATGGGTAACCCGGATAAATCCACTGGAGCTGCATCGTCTCCTCGTGGTGGTCCTAGGAGAGAAGAGGTAGTAACCTCAGCCAGGAGGAACAAACATATAGTCTCGTATGACCCGGCAAGGGCAAGGAAAGGAAAAGAAGTGCAGAGAAATGAGGATCAATGAAGTGTGAGCTAAGGTGAAGCTGGCCGAGGTAACCGCGACCAAGGCAATGCCGGTCAAGGAAATGTTGTAAATGGCAATGCCGGACAGTGCAACTCGGCAGGAGCAGGACAACCGCAGTAGTGGAATATACCAAGGCAAGAGCAAAGTGTCGGCCGAGGTATGCAACAGAGAGGTGCTCCACGAGAGCAAGACCAATATAATGATGGTGATTCGGAAATGGTGAACGCAGGATACCCAAGGCTAGACTATCATGTGATAGGGTCAAGATTGGGAAGCAGGGATTTGATGCCTCACGATGCCAGATTAAAACTGGATCGGCTGTATAGGTCGGAACAGATTGAATGTCAAGGTCCCCCGGGTCCTGCGTGTTTTGGGCCCCGTATCATGAAGGAACCTCCAGTACCTAACTTCTAGCTACCTAGAGGCACTAAGACATACGACGGCAGCACAAAGCCGGAGGATTGGTTAATTAACTATGCTACAGCTGTAAAGATTGCTACAGGCAACTTGAGATGGGCTGTGAGATACGTACCCCAGATGTTGGAGGGGCCAGCAAGGGTATGGCTAAACAATTTGCCACCCAGAAGTATCAACTGTTGGATCGATTTTTAGGAAATGTTTATCAGCAATTTCTCAAGTACGTATCAGAGGCCGAATAGGCTACAGACCCTAGCAGTGTGCAAGCAGAAACCAAATGAGACGGACCGGGAGTTCTTAACCCGGCGGTGTACCGTGCGAAACTCATGTGAGGGTGTGATTGAGTCACATTCCATAACATGGTTTGCGCAAGGGTGCAGATATGCAAGCATGTTGTGGCAAAGATTGCAAAGGGATATGCCAACTACATTGGCAGAGACAATCCGGATTGCTGATTCATATGCTTTGGGTGATCCGACTCAACCCAGGCTCGTGTCAAACGAGTCAAATGAGGAGTACTACCAGAGATATGGAGCCGGGTCATCCTGGAGAAATGACTACCGGGGTAAAAGAAGAGATGACAGACCGGATTACCTGTATAGTTCGCAACAACTTGCTGTTGTGAATCAAGATCAACCCTGAGCAGGGGGCAATCAACGTCAGAAAACTGGAGGGCAACAATGGACACCGAGAAACGATGGCAAGAAAACTTGGACGCCAGAGCAAAAGAAATAGTGGCAGGAAAAGAAGGACCTTCCGAGGTATACTTATGAGTCAATGCTGGATCAGCCGTGTAAATTTCACACACCAAATCCGAGTAACCCAGCGGGTCATACAACAAGGCAGTGTGAGTGGATGCGTAAGATAGAACAAGGTGGTTCGGGGAATGCTCAGGCACCTCGGAATGATCAACCTCGGCAGGAGTTACCCCGGTAGCAATTGCTCTCCGGAGCGAACATGCAACAGCTAATGTTGCCTCCCCCTCCGCCGAGGTATGACAACCATGAGAGAAGGGATGCAGTGCATCAAGTGGAAGACCAACATCAACCGGATCAGAGGTACCCTGGAAACGAGGGGAGGAATGAGTACAGAGAGCATCATCAGAGTTACTGTGTGTTCACCACAGAAGAAACAGATAGAAAGAGCTTGCAGCACCAACACATGGAGGTGAATGCGGTAATGCCAGCAGTGACGAGGTATATGCCTTGGTCAGATCAGGAAATTACCTAGAGCATCAAAGATCATCCCAAGCTTATGCCAAGTCCTGGTTCGTATGCGCTGGTGTTGGATCCGACATTAATTGGGCCTAACATCAATGTGAGGTTCTCAAAGGTACTAGTTGACAATGGTAGTAGCATTAACATCATGTATGCGGATACAATGCGCAAGTTGGGTATCTCGGAGAACATGCTCCAGGCTACAAGGATAACTTTCCATGGCATTGTGCCAGGCATTTCTTGTGAGCCCATAGGCAAGGTCCGGGTTGACGTATTGTTCGGCATGCGAGATAACTGCCGAACTGAGAATTTGGAGTTTGAAGTGGTGAACTTAGAAAGTGCGTATCACGCGTTGCTCGAAAGACCAGCACTGAACAAGTTCATGGCAAGTTGCCACATCAGTTATCTGAAGATGAAGTTGCCTGGGCCAAATGGAGTAATTACCATAGCTGGAGATTTCCAACGTTCCATTGAGTGTGCGTCAGCCGGGTCTAACCTTGCCGAGTCACTCGTGATTGCGCAAGAGAAAAGGAAAATACAGGAAGTGGCGGCATTGGCTTAGTCCGCACAGCAGTATATGCCGGCATTGAGTAATCCGCATGGTAGTGTCTCATTCCAGGCCACAAAGGATACCAAGAAAGTGCCTGTTGATGATATGTTCCTAGAGCGCACTGTAACAATTGGTGTCGGGTTAAATAATAAATAGGAAAGCAAGCTTGTCAACTTCCTCCGTGAGAATCGGGATATTTTTGCTTGGTCCACACAGGACTTGCAAGGTGTTCCGAGGGAGTTGGCCGAGCACTCTTTGAATGTGAGACCCGAAGCAAAGCCAGTGAAGCAACCTCTCCGCCGCTTCGCCGAAGATAGGAGAAAAGTCATTGGAGACGAGATAGCTCGGTTACTAGCAACGGGGTTTATCATGGAAGTTCTTTACCCGGATTAGCTATCTAATCCGGTGCTGGTGGAGAAGAAGAAGGATGATCCGAATGTGGCAGTGGTTTGGCGTATGTGTATCGATTACATGAACCTGAATAAGGTGTGTCCGAAAGATCTATTTCCACTACCAAGGATAGATCAAGTCATAGATTCAACTACTGGGTGTGAACTGTTGTCGTTCATTGATGCATATTCTGGTTTCCACCAGATACCCCTAAATCCGGATGATCAAATAAAAACTGCATTTATCACCCTGTACGGGGCTTATTGCTATCGCACCATGCCATTTGGTTTACGTAATGCAGGGGCGACATACCAAAGATGTATGCAAAAATGTTTGCATGACCAAATTGGTCAAAATGTACAGGTGTATGTGGATCATGTGGTTATCAAGACCAAGGAAAGCAAAACGCTCCTTGACGATATCAGGCAGACGTTCGCGAACCAAAGGAGGTTCCGGATGAAGCTTAACCCGGAAAAATGTATCTTCGGCATCGTTAAGTTGGTTTGTATGTCGGTTGGGAGAAAAGGCACTGCCTCTCTATCAACTCATGAAAAAGTCGGACAAGCTCATTTGGACGCCGCAGGCCAATGAAGCCTTTATTCAATTAAAGAAAATGTTAGCCACTGCACCAGTGTTAGCCTCTCCACTATCAAAGGAGCCAATGTTGCTCTATATAGCCGCCACCAACCGAGTTGTAAGTGATGTAATTGTGGTAGAGCACGACGAAGAGGGTAAGTCAGTGCAAAGGCCAGTGTATTATCTGAGCGAGTTATTATCAGCCTCAAAACAAAATTATCCGCACTATGAGAAAGTGGCGTATGGTGTGTACATGTCGGCAAAGAAGCTAAAACATTATTTTGAGGAGCACCCCATCAAAGTAATATGTGAAGCCCCCATATCCGAGATAATGAGTAACAAGGATGCAAGTGGCAGAATCGTGAAATGGGCAATTGAGCTAGCTCCTTATGCGCCACAATATGACAGAAGAGAAGCAATTAAGTCTCAGGCTGTGGCCGACTTTTTTGTGGAATGGGCCGAGGTGCAATATGAACCACCATTACCAGATCCGAACTATTGGAGAATGCACTTTGACGGGTCAAAAACAAAAACCGGGTTAGGCGTCGGAGTTGTGCTTACCTCGCCAAAGAATGACCAGTTGAAGTATGTGCTATAGATCCATTTCGCAGCATCAAACAATATTGCCGAATATGAAGCACTTGTGCATGGGCTCAAAGTGGCAAAAGAAATTGGGATACGTCGGATCCAATGCTTTGGCGACTCGGATTTGGTAGTTCAGCAAGTGTCGGGGTTGTGGGACGCTCTTGATCCAAACATGGCACTATATAGATTCCATGTGCAGAAGATATTTGGTTACTTTCAGGGATTGGAATTTCACCATGTACCCCGGGTGGAAAATGAGGCTGTCGACGTATTGTCGAAGCTCGGATCAACCCGACAAGCAATTACACCGGGTGTAGCATTAGAACACCTCAGAAAACCATCTATCAGGCCATCCCCAGAAACCGACTCAATTTACGTCCCGGAAGATCCGGAGTCTGGAGCTGCACCCATGGACATTAACATGGGAGATGGTACGCGAAACCGGGATCGCCAAGAAGACCCGGGGACTGCTCAGCATGATCCGGTGGAGGTTATGCCAGTGGATCAGATGGAAATTGATGAGGATGTGTTCCCAGTGCGAGTTGTACCAGCTTGGGCGTTGCCCATATTTCAATTCCTGAAAGATGGAACGTTACCCGCTGAGGAGGTGCTATCCAGGCAAACTTAGAGGAGAGCAAAGGAATACACGATCATCAATTCCCGAGCTATACAGAAGGAGTGTGCCCAATGTCCTCCAGCGATGTGTTGACCCGGAAGAAGGGCTTGACATCCTCTGAGATATACATCAAGGGGAATGTGGGCATCATGCCTCATCCAGAGCCTTGGTAGCAAAAGCTTTCCGGCATGGATTCTATTGGCCTAGTGCCTTAGAACAAGCAGAGGACTTGGTAAGAAAATGCAATGGTTGTTAGAGGTATGCTACCAAGACACATATGCTAATGTCGGAACTCAAGACCATACCAATCACCTGGCCATTTGCCGTATGGTGTTTGGACATGGTTGGCCCGTTCAAACCAGCGAGGGGAAATATGACTCACATTTTGGTCATGGTTGATAAATTTACAAAGTGGATTGAAGTAAAGCCAATAATAAAATGTGATGGAGCTACGGCCGTGACATTTCTCAAAGACATCATATTGAGATACGGTTATCCTCACAGTATCATAACAGACAATGGCACAAATTTTGCTGAAGGAGCATTTGCACGATTCTTCCGAGATAAGAAGATCCGGGTGGACGTTCCCTCGTTAGCCCACCCCGCATCGAACGGACAAGTGGAAAGATCCAACGGATTAGTATTATCCGGGATAAAACCCCGGCTCATTGAGCTGCTGCAAAGATCAGCGGGGTGCTGGATAGAAGAATTACCAGCGGTACTGTGGAGTTTAAGAACAACTCTGAATCGATCAACAGGCTATATGCCATTCTTTCTGGTATATGGGGCAGAAGCTGTATTACTAGCCGACATAGAGCACGACTCTCCTAGGGTCACCCAATACACAGAAACTGAAGTGCAAGAAGCCCGGCAAAATGATGTTGGTCTGCTGGAAGAAGCAAGAGAATTGGCATTGTCCAGATCCGCCATATATCAGCAAAATCTCCGACGCTATCATAGCCGGAAAGTAAACCCCCGAGTCTTCCGGGAAGGTGATCTGGTACTCCGGTTGGTACAACGTACTACTGGCATGCATAAGTTATCCCCCCATGGGAAGGGCCATTCATTGTGAGCAAAGCATTGCACAATGATTCTTATTATCTTATTGATGCAAAACCACAGGAGAAGAACAAGGCGGACAGGTCTGGCGAGGAATCTAAGCGTCCA
Organism: Avena insularis; assembly: GCA_023614405.1. NCBI lineage: Eukaryota > Viridiplantae > Streptophyta > Magnoliopsida > Poales > Poaceae > Avena > Avena insularis. Next base: position 388,315,131 of record CM042696.1, read on the forward strand.
TGGAATGTAGCTCTACTTCGTCCTTTCTACACTTAGTAGAGAAGTGTATGTATCCAAGTCTCTCATATGTCGGTATGTATGCCAGCAATGAGTCTATCAATGAAATGTGGGCACGTCGAGCAGTAACTCGGGGACTGCCTTGAAAATGTTTGTTGTTTACCGTATTTATTATTTATACGTCGGCTGGCGTAAGTTTTTCTACTTAAGCCGGATTAGTAGTGTGTGAGCACCAAGAACCCAACCCTTCGACTTGCTGCTGTCCAACAAGATTTGGCTTCGTGGCAAGCAAGAGAAATGGTTTGGAATTGCGTAGCACATGAAAAACGACTAAGGAAAGGAATTTAATCAAGCCGACGTTTGTTTTTCGGACTAATCTTATGTTTACTTTCGATTTATTATGCTGAATTATTTTGAGCTAATCCTAAAGTTTCCAAGTATTGTTAAGACAATTTTTGAAGCTCGGACTCGTAAGTCATAAAATCGAACCAAGGTAGACACGAGCCGAGCCAAGAAATTGGAAGAACAAGAAAATGAAACTCGGGGACTACGCCCAAGTCAATCCAGCATAAAAACTTAGTAGAAAAATATCACTTGTGTGCTTGATACAATTGCACTCGGCATACTGGGGATCTGATGAAATTTAAAGTATTTATAATCAAGGAGCAGCAGGAGGAGGTAATTCGGCGCCAGCAGGTGCAGCCCCAGCCTCGGCTTCAGAGTCATCTGCGTCCTCCTCGACGTCTGAGACTTCGTCCTCTTTGTCCTCATCCAAACCATCTTCAGTGTTTTCAGCATTTTCATCATCGGCAGCATCCAGGAAGCTTGGTCCCTCATTCCATTGATGAATGGGGGCGTATTGGATGAAGCTATGAGCGCAAGCCTTGCGCCGAGCTACCCAATCCGGGTCAGTAGACCACCTTGATCCGGTGCGCATGCGCTCAAGGAGTTTGAGGTCAATCTTCTCGTACCACGTAAGCACGTAGTGAAGAACGATCTCAGCTCCGACGCGTCCAGCTGATTCTCTCCAGAGATCGAGCTGAGTCTCGCACTCCATAAACCTAGCAAAAAGAGCAAGGGCACCCTCCGGAGTATCTTCTCCAGGCCAAAACGCATTGAAGATCCGGACTGCTACATCCAAGACGTCCTTGCCGTAGTTCTTCACAATCTCGACACGAGAGGACAAACTGACCAGCAAGTCCTCCATGTCATATGGAATTTCTCCAGCGCCAGGGGCAATTGGGGTACCCCTCTTCTGGCAGAACTTGGCGACGGCGGTAGTTGCAACAGCATTGCCCTCTGGAAATTTGTTTGAAAATGAGACATGTGAAATAAGTGAGAAGGGTTGACCCGGAGAGATTCATGACAAATGAAGAGAAAAGGAACTTACGAGAAATGTGGCTGTGGATTCGGCTTAGCTCCTTGGTGCACTTGTCACGCCTCTCCCGGAGTTGAACAAGCTCAGCATTCACCGACTCAAGCTAAGAGTCGGCCTCCTTCAGCAATTCTTGGTCCTTGGTAATCTGGAGGTTGAGACGCTCACGCTCTTCAGTAAAGTCCTGGCCAGCTTTTTGAAGTTCGGATTGGTGTTGTGCTTTCAGTTTCTTCATATCTGCCTTGAGCTTGGCAATTTCATCATCTTTGGTTCGGAGGACGGCGAGCTCATCATCTTTCTTTTTTAGTTTGGCCTGATGCAGCCCTGCTTGTTCGAGAAAATGCAGCATCATATCAGGCACGGGCACACTATCTTCAAGAGAGGCTAAAATAGTCTGTTGACCCGGCAAAGCCGAGGTATGAATGTTTGCCGAGCCAAGGAGAAAAGGTGATGGAGAGCATAGCAAGGTTAAGCAAGAATAACTTACCCTTGATCTGATCCAAGTTTTTCCTCATGAGGATATTCTCAGCCTCCACCCCAGCTGCGAAATCCGAATGATGGATTAGTTCAGCGGAAAAAGATGAAGAGAAACGGAAAAATGCCAAGGAAAAAACTTACCCCTTTTATCCTGTTCGGCGATGAGCACAGTATGTTTCGCATGCAGCATTTTGTGAGTATCTAGGAGACGCTGAAACTCAGCACTCCGGCGATTGGTGGTCACCTGAAAAAAGTACAAAAAGATAGCTTAGTCTTGTGCATATTCGAAGTGTACAAGATCCGGGCCAAGTGGAACTTAACCCGGTTCTAGGAGTGTGCATATTCGAAGTGTACAAGATCCGGGCCAAGTGGAACTTAACCCGGCTCTAGGTGTGTGCATATTCGAAGTGTACAAAATCCGGGCCAAGTGGAACTTAACCCGGCTCTAGGTGTGTGCATATTCGAAGTGTACAAGATCCGGGCCAAGTGGAACTTAACCCGGCTCTAGGTGTGTGCATATTCGAAGTGTACAAGATCCGGGCCAAGTGGAACCTAACCTGGCTCTAGGTGTGTGCATATTCGAAGTGTACAAAACCCGGGCCAAGTGGAACTTAACCCGGCTCTAGGTGTGTGCATATTCGAAGTGTACAAGATCCGGGCCAAGTGGAACTTAACCCGGCTCTAGGTGTGTGCATATTCGAAGTGTACAAAACCCGGACCAAGTGGAACTTAACCCGGCTCTAGGTGCGTGCATATTCGAAGTGTACAAGATCCAGGCCAAGTGGAACTTAACCTGGCTCTAGGTGTGTGCATATTCGAAGTTACTAAGGAGTTACGTTAGTTCTCTAAGGAGCATCCGGCTGAGTAACAAGTTACTCCCCCAGAGGCTAGGGGACTAATGGCTATATCAATAATGTCTACTACATGTTAAGGAAAAGACGAAGTAATGTACCTCCATCATCCGACCTGCAAGGTTAATTGCCTTGGCGGCAGTATTCATCTGCGCAGCAAATTCGGCGGGACCGAACTTCTCCGGGAGATCGTCATTGTGGACGAACTCCGCCTTGTTCCAGTTATTTACAATCTCGATCAAGGTCGGAGGGTATCGCTCGCCACTGAGCATGTGGGGCGCCAATAGGCCCTTGGCATGCGCTTCCTGTCTCTCAACCTGGGCAGCGGCGGGGCTAGTGTGCAAGACAAGTTGCGCATCAGCTGGCTCGACAGGGGCGTCCTTCGGAGGTGGAGTCTTTTTCGAAAGCATGGACGCAAGTGTGCGCTGTCCAGCCTCGATGGACGCTGCCCTGGTGGCGTCAGGAGCCTTTTTGCCCTTGGGCTGCTGCTGAGAGGTTGAGGTTGCCGCAGCGGATTTGCCCTTGGGAGCTGCCTTGGTGCTAGCTTTGGTGCTGCTGGTATCTTCTCGCCGAGCCTTGGAAGACTCGGACAAGGCAGAAGGAATTGGTGCTGCTGCTGTTACCTTTGCTGTTGCTGCTAGTGCTGGAGTTGGTGTTGGTGCTGATTTTTGCTTCTTGGAGGTGCCGAGGAACCTCGGTAATCGGTCGCGCGGAGCCGAAGTAGTGGTTGCCGCTGCCTCGGCAGAACCGCTTCCCCCCGCTCCAAGGTTGCCCTCCACTTGACGAGGTGGGCTGGAACCCGGAGCAGCCGCTGAACCCTCTGGAATGGGGCTCAACGGGCTTGAATTGTCGCCACGAGGGGGAGAAGGGTTGTGTCGGAGCGGCGAGGCAATGCCGGATCCACTCTGTGGGACCTCCACCGCGGCCCTGCCGAATCAAATAATGTATGATGAGAAACAATAACAAAAGAAGAACAAGTAAATAGCAAAGAGAAAAGAGGCTTACTCATCCGAGGTCAGGTGCTCTTTGGGCTTTCGAGCCCTCCGGTCTGTGGCCTCGGTTGCGGGCTTGGTGGCAGTTTTGTCCCCGGACTTCTTCCGCCTTTTAGCTGGCTGAGAAGGTCCAGAGGAGGATGCAGAGGAAGCTCCCCTTTTCTTCTTCGGCGCGACCGGGACAGGCTCACCCACAACAAGGGGAGGGTCTTCATGGATCTACCCACTGGGTTAGCTGATACCGAAAAAGCATAAGAAAGGGGGATAGTGTCAAATTCTTCCATCACCTCAACATCCGAATCATCTTCATCGTCGGGCCAATCTCTAATGGAAGAGAGTTTGCCGGTGGGTCGCTTGGTCACGTCCGCCATCGGTAAGAATGTAACATCCCAAAATTTCAATCCAAGCTTATCAAGATCTAAATCATCAAATTTGGGATTAACAAAAACTTTTTCAAATTAAAAATAAAAGCATTCATATGTGTGTGCACTTAAAATAGGAGTTGTTTTGAATTGCCATGATTAAGTGATCCAATGCTTGTAAAATGTTTCTTAGGTGATTTAAACATCATCTACATCATTCCCAAGCTTTTCCTAAAGAAAATCAAATCAAAAAGAATTAAAAAGGAGGAATGGTCATTTTGGCCATTTTAATCCACTACACTACTTTGGCTATTCCTAGTACTCATTTCTTAACAGAAATAATTCTTGATCTTTGTACCCCTTGCTAGTACACATAATGAGGTACCAAGGCCCACTTTTGGATCTGCTAAAAACATTCTTTTACTTATTTTATTTCGCATTTGAAAATTGAATCTAATGCATATGCATAGATCACCCCTATTTCAAAACCCATCTATTTGAGCTCCACTTTCAAAACCCTTGCAACCAGAGACTACCTAGCACTAGTGGAGATCACTCAAAAAGTTTGAAACCAAAATTCAAAACTAAACCTCATGCGGCCATTTCATCAAACACTTGGCATGCATAATTTCCACCCTAATTTCTACTCACTGTTTTGAACAGGTTTTTCCCCCAAATGATCTACATTTATCTCCTCTGTCCCCTCCTAGTCTAACCAGGCCCTTAACACCCCTCTCCCTTGTCCCTGACCCTCATGACAGGCCAACCCGAGGGCATGGTTGCCGGCCAAACCTTGCCCCGCCGCAGCAGACCATCTCCCCCTCTCTCTCCATGTCTAGGAGGTAGCCAGGAGCTCACCGCCACCCCCTGTCCCCTGCCCGAGCCCAGCCCTGCAATGGACCACCGAGGATACCATGTGCCCAGTGCCACCGCACCATGCCGGTGCCGCCCCCAGAGCATGCTCTGTCCCCGCTCGCACAGACCGCCCCTTGGCTGCAGGCCGCGCCCACCGCTCCGCCATCACCTGGAGAACACCCCAGACACCCTCGCTGGCCGCCCAATGCCTCACAGCCACCGCTCGTCGTGGACACCGCCGCCTCTGCCTCTGAGAGCGCCACCTCGCCGAGTCCACATGCCACCACCCCTACGGCCGCATCCAATCCCTAGAGCACCGCCAGGGGACCGCCCATCGATCGCCACCCTCAGCCATGCCTCTACCCCGCCGTAGCCATGTCGCCACCGTAGCCTGCCCATCCCGCTCGGTCTCACCGTCGGGCCTATAAAAGGAGCCCTAGCCAGCCTCTTCTCTCCACACCACTCCACTCCCCTCACCTCTCTGAACCTCACCCACCTCTAGCCGGAGCAAAGGGAGCAGCAGCTCGCCAGAATTGGAGCCGGAGCAGCCGCCTCTGAAGGAGAAGGGCGCCGCTGATTGCGACCACCCCAAGCTCCGCCACAACCGTGCCTCGCCTCGCTGTCATCTTCCAGTTTGTTTGCCCGCCTCACCGACCGTGCTGGAGCCCTGGTACGTCCCCAACAGACCCCCACCGAGCCGCTAGGGTTCGAGCTCGCCGGCGACTTGTTCGTCGTTCACGACGACCCTTAGCCATAGATTCCCATTCCAATCCTACGGCCCACAGCACGCGTACCATTTCGCGTGTTAAGTACTGCTGACAAGCGGGAACCCCCTGTGAGCTGAGCCCCACGCCGCGGAGCACCACTGGGCCGGCCCAAGTCTTTTCCCGCCCTAGCCCACCCATTCAAATCTGGATTTTTCTTTTAGTTTGAATCTAGTTCTGTCCACTAGTTTAAAATTCAATTCAGAGAGTTTGACAAATCCAAATTGCATGAAACCAATTTTGTCTGAAAGGTATGGAGATGATCTATCCAAGATCGTTGGATTTAATTCAATTAGAGTTATAGATCTCTCCTAATAAAAATAACAAAACAGAAGCATTTGCAACTTGCAACATTTTTATAAAATCAACCAAGTTAGCTTTGGAGTTGATTCCAACTCTCCAAAATCACATTTCATCATATCTATCCAAATATGTAATAATATTAAGGTTTACATGCAGTGAATTTGGATTAGTACCAAAATAATGCTATATAGGCATTTCTAGTCACTTTAAATCATTAAATAATGAACTTAAACTAAAGTAATATTGATCCAACCTTTAAATCTCATTCCCACATGTTAGAATATGTGGTGAGGACATGTGTCCATATGATCCCATGTTTTAAGTGGTGAATATTAAATGTTAGTTAATTTTTCAATGAGTAGAAAAAAAAATTCTAAAATAAAAAGGTTGAAACTATTGAATTAAACTTGTGATGCTATCTAGCCTAGTTAAGTATTGTTTGGTGATTGTCTACTCCGTATGTATTTTTATAGAAGATAGTACCGACCAAGCTTACGAGGAGGAGGAGTGCTATCAAGACGAAGACGAAGAAAACTTCAACCACTGCACCAACCAAGGCAAACCACCATTAACAGTGCAAGCTACCCTTAGCAAGCTAGCAATACCCAAGATTAACCCTTGGAAGTTTAGTGCTTAGCAAACTAGAATCAAACTAGATGGTTTAGCAAAGATGCCTTAAGCATGTTTTGATCACACCCCCTTTAACTATTAGTACCTCAAGTCTTATTGACAAGTTTTACTTCCCTTAGTTTACACAAATTTCTTTACTTGTTTTGAAGGTAGCATAAAAAGTATAAAACTTGACCTACTTAGAAACCTTTAGATGTCATTCTATGGCATGAGATTGAACCCATCACTTCCACCTTAGTGAACACTCTTAACTTAGGAATTTAGAGTAGATCAAAAACTTGAGTCACTTTAGATGGGAACAATTGGTGGAAAAGAATTATGAAAACCATGGAATGATGAGTCATTCTATTGAGATTTTTTGACATGTGTTGAGAAACACAACTGGTTTATGATGATGAAAATGATGAGGCATGAGCCTTAACCCTTTTATAAAACTGATGGTTGGATTCGGATGCGATACCATTCCAAATTTACCGTACAACCACATTACCTGAATTGGGTAAGGCTTAGCTGGAAATTTATATGCATTAGTATTAGTTCTCTCGCGGAAGAGGTCTGAGCTGAGGCTACCTCTCAATGATGTCCACCTATGCAGTGCCCAAGATGACTGATAGTCATGGCTGGGAGGCCATGCTCATAGGAGAGGTGCTTATACTAGGGTGTGTAAAGGGAAGGTTATGTTTGATTATCTGCATACTAAGTATGATGATTCAGGGTTATCCCTGACAGATGTATCGAATCTTGTGGTGAAAGTGTACCACCTCTGCAGAGTGTCAAACTATTCGAATAGCCGCGTCCGCGGTTATGGACAGTTGGAATGGCCATACTGTTTCGTTGTCAGATGTTTTCTAAATAACTTGGAAGGAATGATAAACTTTGACTTCACCACAACAGGGTTGTGTTTATGATAATAGCTTCCCAACTTAAGTGATTCTAGAACTTTACTTTATCTTTCTTTGCTTCTAAACTCAGCTTAGGTTTCAAACTTAACTTTATAGTTAAACTTAGTTTTAGCACTTTAACTTAGAACTATAGTACCTGTTAATAGTAGTCTGTGAGTACTTAAAGAGTACTCATGGCTTTTGTCCCTGGCTATTCTCATGGCCAGACTATGAAGGAGACTATTAGGAGGATGGTCATCAGGACGGCTATGATAACTAGGACTATCTGCCTTCGTCAGCATTGCCTGTGCCCCTAAAGATGGACCCCACCGCTACGCTTATCTTTTATTTCCGCTGCTTGTTGTATTAAAGACTGGATCATGAGATCCTTATTTGTGTAAGACCTTATGTATGGTTTGTAATGGATGATGTACTGTGATATCCAATCCGTTATGTCTCGCAAAAATGGTAATCCTGGGATTGCGAGGTATGGCATAACGGGCATCTGGGATTAAAATCCGGATGTTGACAAGTTGGTATGAGAGCCATCCTGACCATAGGAGACCCTAGTTAGAATGGACGTCCAAACCAAAAACTTAGCTTCAAAACCAAAGTGAGTATTTATGAAAAACTATTTCCTCTCTTACCCTTGTGAACTCATTCTTTCTCAAAAATTCATGTTCTTCAAAATTCTTACTCATCCTTAATTCTTGTAGATGGAGACTCAGTTCAGCAAGTTTTACCAGTTGGGAAACGGAGGTCAGCTGATCTTCGAGAGGGATCTGGATTCACTGTCGGAGTTACTGGGACGCCCACATCCGGAGTTTCTTGGAGCTCAACTTCCAGGACCCCCAGGAGGAGACCTACAGTGGCTAGTCACCGCAGATCTTCGAGGAAGCATCGAAGCACCAACTTCTGGAAGAATTCAGTTCTCCGTGAGAGAGAACAACTGGCTAGATGGATTAGCCAGGGCAATGCATGAAGCTCTCGCACGTCTATGTGCCCTCAGCGTCAACAAGATCCAAGGAACCCGTTTTGCCCACTATGCAAGACGTGACTTCATGGGAATGCCGATGGAGATGCCAAGTCACCCAGAATTGAGGCGTCGAGTGGAGAACCTTGACTTCTGGCTTCATGACGGATGAGGCTGGACAATGCCAGGGAGTTAGCCAACCAGAACCGTGCCATTGCTGACCAGAAGGCCCAGACTTTCGCACTGCTCGTCCAAGATCGCCAGTCTCTTCGCCGCCAGCGTGCAAAGAAGGATCGCACCATCGCCCGTCTTCGCAAGAAGGTGGCCGACCTCGAGAAGACCGTCAAGGAGCAGGAAGCTCAGCTTGCCGCCAAGGAAGAAGAAGATGAGGGTGAAGACATCCAGGGAGACATGGATTCTTACCTCAGCAACAATGATGACTTTCTGGAGGAGGATGTTGTGGACTTCTACACTGATGATGAGGACTCCGACTTCATCGATGATGAGTAGATGCACTAGAGCACTGTCGTAGCATGAGATGTATCATCTCATTGTATCGTAGCTTACAGAATGGTTCATCAAACCATCTGTTTTCCCCTTTGATTGTTGTGGTGTGTGTTGTATCGGGTGCTTGCTTTCATGAATGAAAATGAAGTTAGTTGGAAAAAAACTGAGTCTAAATCAAAGTTTTAGCTTTGCAAACCCAAAACCATGAACCTTAGAATTTCCCTCTTACCCCTATATCTATCTCAATCTTCAGATGACTCGTGGAAACCAAGGAGGGAGCAGCTCGTCACAGGACCCAATGCTGCAGATCTTGCAGAATCTCATCGCGGACCGTGAAGCAAGCAGGGCCGAGCATCAAGCCAACTTAGCAACATTGCAGCAGATCGCCCAAATGGCTCTCAACAACCAAGGACAGGGAAATCAGGATCACCATGGATCCAAACTCAAAAAATTTCAGAATACCAATCCCCCAATCTTCAACCAATCTGAAAACCCATTAGATGCTGATGACTGGTTACAGACCATGGAAAACAACCTTAAAGTTGCAGGAGTTGATGAAAATGAGAAAGTTCTCTTCGCCACCCACTATCTAGCGGGAGATGCAAGAGCTTGGTGGAATAGCATCCGCAATATGAACCATGGCCAGGTGATGACCTGGGAAGCATTCAAAGTCAAGTTCAGCCGCACCCACGTGCCGCAAGGTCTCGTCAACAGGATGAGAGATGAATTCCGCAAATTGAAGCAAGGAAGAATGACTGTGGTGGAGTACCGTGACAGATTCTTGTCACTTACCAGATATGCACCGGATGAGATCAACACGGAGGCCAAGAAGAAGGAGAGATTCTTTAACGGACTGCATGATGAGATGCAGACTGTCCTCGTCAACATCCGTTTTCAGGATCTCGAAGAGCTAGTCGACTCTGCCATTCAGATGGAAGGGAAGATTAACCAGGCAAACGACAACCGCAAGCGTCGTATGATGCAGCACTCTAGATCCAGTAGTCACCAGAAGTACCGTCCCAACCCTTCACCAGGATATGCACCAAGGAACAACCGACCCCCAAATCCTCGCCCAAGCTACCCCAACTGTAGCAGAGGTAATGTGAAGTCCGGAGGAAACAATCACAACTCCGGTAATACCAACAATTTCAACCGTGCCCCTCCCAAGAGCAACAACAACAACAACAACATTGCGCCCAGAACTGGCAGCAATGTTGTGCTTGTCGAAGTTAAGGACAAGTCCCAGATCACTTGTTTTGAGTGTGGAATGAAGGGTCACTACTCCAATGATTGTCCCAAGAAGACTGCCGCCAATGCCCCTGTGAATGCCCCAGCTTAGCAGCAGCGTCGTGTTCAACCAGGAAGGAGATTTTCCCCAGGGAACCCTCACAACCGCAACGGTCGTCTCTTCCACATGAACGCAGAAGAAGCCTAGGAAGCGCCAGATGTAGTGTTGGGTATGTTTTCTGTCAACTCAGTTTTAGCAAGAGTATTGTTTGATTCTGGAGCATCGCATTCATTTGTCATCGAAGAATTTGTATGCACTAGTAAGATTCACCCAACCAACTTGAAGCATGTCATGATAGTTCAAATCCCCGGTTCAACTACAAAAGCTAGAAAAATTTGCAAAGCTGTACCTATCAGAATACATGTGATAGATTTTTATGCTAACCTAATTGTACTTGGAACCAAAGGATTGGAAGTAGTACTAGGTATGGACTGGATGTCGAGGCATAAAGGACTGATAGACTGTGCTAAGAAAGCCATCACCATGACCAGTAGTTCTGGAGTAACAGTAGAGCATATCTTTGAAACCTTACCCCGTCAATTCAAGTGCAACAAGAGTGTAGCCTTGCCCACCATAGACCAAGTCAGAGTAGTCTGTGAATACCCCGAAATATTCCCAGATGAATTGCCAGGTATGCCCCCGGATCGGGATATTGAGTTCATTATCGAACTAATCCCTAGAACCAGACCTATAGCCCAGAGACCCTATAGCTTGCACCCCTCGGAGTTAGTGGAACTGAAGAAGCAGTTGGATGCCATGTTAGCAACAGGCTTGATTCAGCCAAGCGCATCGCCCTGGAGATCACCAGTGTTATTCATCGACAAGAAAGATGGAGGCAGTCGTCTGTGTACAGATTACAGGAAGTTGAATGACGTCACCATCAAGAACAAGTACCCCTTGCCAAAGATAGAGGATCTATTTGATCAGTTGACCAGAGCTTAGGTATTCTCAAAGGTTGATCTTAGGACTGGTTATCACCAACTTAAGATTCATGCAACGGATATTGCGAAGACCGCCTTTACTACTTGCTATGGTTTATACGAGTATACGGTTATGTCTTTTGGATTAATGAAAGCCCCTGCTTATTTCATGAATCCCATGAATAAGATCTTTATGAATTTCCTAGATAAGTTTGTAGTTGTGTTCATCGACGACATCCTTATCTACTCCAAGTCGGAAGAAGAGCATGAGCAACATCTGAGAATTATCCTAGAAACCCTGAGAGATCATCATTTATATGCCAAGTTCAGCAAGTGTGAGTTTTGGCTGAAAGAAGTAGGATTCCTAGGACATATTGTGTCTGACAGAGGAGTCTCTGTTGATCCCACCAAGATCAAAGATGTCGAAGAATGGGAAGCCCCAACCACTCAAACCCAAGTCCGTTCATTTCTCGGATTAGCGGGATATTACCGCAAGTTCGTAGAAGGATTCTCGAGCATAGCCCGACCCATGATCCAATTGTTGAATAAGGACAAGAAGTTTGAATGGACAGACAAATGTGAAGCCAGTTTCCAAGAGCTGGAGAAGAGATTGATATCCGCCCCAATTTTGATCATGCCAGACATCAAGAAGCCGTTTGATGTGTATTGTGACGCATCCAAGATTGTTCTAGGATGTGTATTGATGCAAGAAGGCAAAGTCATCGCGTATCTGTCTCGACAACTGAAGCAGCATGAGCAGAACTATCTGACCCATGATCTTGAGCTAGCAGCTGTGGTTCTAGCATTGAAGACATGGCGTCATTATTTGATGGGTAATCGCTATGAGATTTACTCAGATCATAAGAGCTTGAAGTATATCTTCACTCAGAAAGAGCTAAATATGAGGCAAAGAAGATGGATAGAGTTAATCAAGGATTATGACCTTGACATTCACTATCACCCCGGCAAAGCCAATGTGGTACCGGATGCTCTTAGTAGATTGCCGTGTAGGCTTAACACCATGATCAAGGAGAAGCAACCAAGTTTGTATGAGGAGTTGGAGTAGTTCAGGACTGAATTAGTTAGCAAAGGATTCTTAGCTAGCATTGAACTTCAACCCACTTTGATTAGCCAAATCAAGGAAGCCCAGAAGGGAAATGAAAGTATCGATGGAATCAGACGTCGTATTGGTACAGGAAAGGTACCTGGATTCACCGAAGACGAAGAAGGAGTACTATGGTACAAAGGACGTATCTGTGTGCCAGCAGATTCGGAGCTGAAGGAAGTTATCATGAAGGAAGCTCATGATACTCTTTATTCTATCCACCCCGGAGGAACGAAGATGTATCAGGATTTTAAAGAGCAATTTTGGTGGCACAAGATGAAGAGAGAGATCGGAAGCTACATCGCCAAATCTGACATCTGTCAAAGAGTCAAAGCAGAGCATCAGAGACCTGCAGGACTATTGCAACCATTGCAGATTCCAGAATGGAAGTGGGATTCCGTCGGAATAGACTTTATCACCGGTTTACCTACTTCTAGTAGGGGAACTGACTCAATCTGGTTCATAGTTGATAGACTGTCCAAGGTAGCCCATTTCATACCTGTCAAGACAACTTACCAGAGTGCAAAGCTAGCATAATTGTATATTGCTAGGATTGTTAGTCTGCATGGAACCCCCAAGACCATCGTGTCAGATCGAGGAACCCAGTTTACTTCAAGATTTTGGCAGAAAGTTTAGGAAGGTTTAGGAACCAAGTTGAACTTCAGTACCGCGTATCACCCGCAAACAGATGGACAAACTGAGAGAGTCAACCAGATCTTGGAGGATATGCTTAGAGCTTGTGTGTTGGAATACGGATCAAAATGGGAAGGCACGCCTTTTGAAATTCTCATATAACAACAGTTATCAAGCTAGTTTGCAGATGGCACCATTTGAATTCCTATACGGAAGAAAGTGTCGTACCCCTTTGAATTGGTCGCAAGTAAGAGAGAGTCAGATCTTTGGACCTGACATTCTCTGAGAAGCAGAAGAGAAAGTTCACAAAGTCCATGAACACCTCAAGACCGCCCAATCCAGACAAAATAGCTATGCTGACAAGAGAAGGAGAGACATGACTTTCAATGTCGGAGATTTTGTATACCTCAAAGTTTCACCATTGAAGGGAACTCAACGCTTTAGTCTGAAGGGAAAGTTAGCCCCCGGATATATCGGAACTTTCAGAATTCTGAACCGCTGAGGAGAAGTATCGTATCAGCTGGAACTTCCTGAAGAGATGTCAGCCATCCATAATGTGTTCCATATCTTGTTACTTCGCAAATTCTTGGAAGTGCCTAAGAAGACTGAAGTTTTCAAGAACATCGATCACAAAGCTGTGGAAATCAACAATGACCTGACCTATCGAGAAGTACCCATCCGTATCTTAGAAGAAGCCTACCGAACCACCAGGATCAGGAGCATCAAGTTTCTCAAGATTCAGTGGAGCAACCATACCGAGGAAGAAGCCACTTGGGAGCGCGAAGATTACATTAGGACAGAGTTCCTAGTTTTCTTTGTAAATCTCGGGACGAGATTTTGTTTAAGGGGGGAAGGTTTGTAACATCCCAAAAATTCAATCCAAGCTTATCAAGATCTAAATCATCAAATTTGGGGTTAACAAAAACTTTTTCAAATTAAAAATAAAAGCATTCATATGTGTGTGCACTTAAAATAGGAGTTTTTTTGAATTGCCATGATTAAGTGATCCAATGCTTGTAAAATGTTTCTTAGGTGATTTAAACATCATTCCCAAACTTTTCCTAAAGAAAATCAAATCAAAAAGAATTAAAAAGGAGGAATGGTCATTTTGGCCATTTTAATCCACTACACTACTTTGGCTATTCCTAGTACTCATTTCTTAACATAAATAATTCTTGATCTTTGTACCCCTTGCTAGTACACATAATGAGGTACCAAGACCCACTTTTGGATCTGCTAAAAACATTCTTTTACTTATTTTATTTGGCATTTGAAAATTGAATCTAATGCATATGCATAGATCACCCCTATTTCAAAACCCATCTATTTGAGCTCCACTTTCAAAACCCTTCCAACCAGAGACTACCTAGCACTAGTGGAGATCACTCAAAAAGTTCGAAACCAAAATTCAAAACTAAACCTCATGCGGCCATTTCATCAAACACTTAGCATGCATAATTTCCACCCTAATCATAGCTCACTGTTTTGAACAGGGTTTTGCCCCCAAATGATCTACATTTATCTCCTTTGTCCCCTCCTGGTCTAACCAGGACCTTAACACCCCTCTCCCTTGTCCCTAACCCTCATGCCAGGCCAACCAGAGGGCATGGTCGCCGGCCAAACCTTGCCCCGCCGCAGCAGACCATCTCCCACTCTCTCTCCATGTCTAGGAGGTAGCCAGGAGCTCACCGCCACCGCCCCTCGCCCGAGCCTAGCCTGCAGTGGACCACCGAGATACCACGCCTTAGTGCCACCGCACCATGCCGGTGCCGCCCAGAAGCGTGCTCTATCTCGCCAGACAGATCGCTTGGCCGCAGCCCGCCACCGCCCGCCACGACTGGAGAACACCCAGACACCCCTGCTGGCCGCCTAACGCCTCACAACCAACGCCGCTGTGGACACCGCCGCCTCGCCTCAGAGCGCCACCGCATGACTGCATGTCACCGCCCCTACGTCCGCATTCAATCCCTAGAGCACCGCCAGGGGATCGCCCATCGATCGCCACCCTCAGCCATGCCTCTACCCGCCGTACCCATGTCGCCACCGTCGCCTGCCCATCCCGCTCGGTCTCACTGTCGGGCCTATAAAAGGAGCCCTCCCCAGCCTCTTCTCTCCACACCACTCCACTCCCCTCACCTCTCTAAACCTCACCCACCTCTAGCCGGAGCAAAGGGAGCAGCAGCTCGCTGGAATTGGAGCCGGAGCAGCCGCCTCTGGAGGAGAAGGGCGCCGCTGATTGCGACCACCCCAAGCTCCACCACAATCGTGCCTCGCCTCGCCTTCGTCTTTCAGTTTGTTTGCCCGCCTCGCTGACCCTGCTGGAGCCCTGGTACGTCCCCAGCAGACCCCCACCGAGCTGCTAGGGTTCGAGCTCACCGGCGACCTGTTCGTCGTCGACGACGACCCTCAGCCGTAGATTCCCATTCTAATCCTATGGCCCACAGCAGCATGGCGTGTTAAGTGTCACGACAAGCAGGACCCCCACTGAGCAAGCCGCTGGAGCCACCGGCCGGCCCAAGTCTTTTCCCGCGCTAGCCCACCCATTCAAATCTGGATTTTTCTTTTAGTTTGAATCTAGTTTCTATCCACTAGTTTAAAATTCAATTCAGAGAGTTTGACAAATTCAAATTGCATGAAACCAATTTTGTCTGAAAGGTATGGAGATGATCTATCCAAGCCCGTTGGATTTAATTCTATTAGAGTTATAGATCTCTCCTAATAAAAATAACAAAACAGAAGCATTTGCAACTTGCAACATTTTTATAAAATCAACCAAGTTAGCTTTGGAGTTGATTCCAACTCTCAAAAATCACATTTCATCATATCTATCCAAATATGTGATAATATTAAGGTTTACATGTAGTGACTTTGGACTAGTACCAAAATAATGCTATATAGGCATTTCTAGTCACTGTAAATCATTAAATATTGAACTTAAACTAAAGTAATATTGATCCAACCTTTAAATCTCATTCCCACATGTTAGAATATGTGGTGAGGACATGTGTCCGTATGATCCCATGTTTTAAGTGGTGAATATTAAATGTTAGTTAATTTTTCAATGAGTAGAAATTACTTTTCTAAAATAAAAAGGTTGAAACTATTGAATTAAACTTGTGATGCTTGTGATGATGATAGATCATCAATTGTGTGTCTTAGAATGCTATCTAGCCTAGTTAAGTATTGTTTGGTGATTTTCTACTCCGTATGTATTTTTTTATAGAAGATAGTACCGACCAAGCTTACGAGGAGGAGGAGTGCTATCAAGACGAAGATGAAGAAAACTTCAACCACTACACCAACCAAGGCAAGCCACCATTAACAATGCAAGCTACCCTTAGCAAGCTAGCAATACCCAAGATTAACCCTTGCAAGTTTAGTGCTTAGCAAACTAGAATCAAACTAGATGGTTTAGCAAAGATGCCTTAAGCATGTTTTGATCACACCCCCTTTAACTATTAGTACCTCAAGTCTTATTGACAAGTTTTACTTCCCTTAATTTACACAAAGTTCTTTACTTGTTTTGAAGGTAGCATAAAAAGTATAAAACTTGACCTACTTAGAAACCTTTAGATGTCATTCTATGGCATGAGATTGAACCCATCACTTCCACCTTAGTGAACACTCTTAACTTAGGAATTTAGAGTAGATCAAAAACTTGAGTCACTTTAGATGGGAACAATTGCTGAAAATGAATTATGAAAACCTTGGAATGATGAGTCATTCTATTGAGATGTTTCGACATGTGTTGAGAAACACAACTGGTTTATGATGATGAAAATGATGAGGCATGAGCCTTAACCCTTTTATAAAACTGATGGTTGGATTCGGATGCGATACCATTCCAAATTTACCGTACAACCACATTACCTGAATTGGGTAAGGCTTAGCTGGAAATTTATGTGCATTAGTATTAGTTCCCTCGCGGGAGAGGTCTGAGCTGAGGCTACCTCTCAATGATGTCCACCTATGCAGTGCCTAAGATGACTGATGGTCATGGTTGGGAGGCCATGCTCATAGGAGAGGTGCTTATACTAGGGTGTGTAAAGGGAAGGTTATGTTTGATTATCTGCATACTAAGTATGATGATTCAGGGTTATCCCTGATAGATGTATCGAATCTTGTGGTGAAAGTGTACCACCTCTGCAGAGTGTCAAACTATTCAAATAGCCGCATCCGCGGTTATGGACAGTTGGAATGGCCATACTGTTTCGTTGTCAGATGTTTTCTAAATAACTTGGAATGAATGATGAACTTTGACTTGACCACAACAGGATTGTGTTTATGATAATAGCTTCCCAACTTAAGTGATTCTAGAACTTTACTTTATCTTTCTTTCCTTCTGAACTCAGCTTAGGTTTCAAACTTAACTTTATAGTTAAACTTAGATTTAGCACTTTAACTTAGAACTATAGTACCCGTTAATAGTAGTTTGCGAGTACTTAAAGAGTAATCATGGCTTTTGTCCCTGGCTATTCTCATGGCCAGACTATGAAGGAGACTATCAGGAGGATGGTCATCAGGACGGCTATGATAACTAGGACTATCAGATTGCCCTGTGCCCCTGAAGATGGACCCCACCGCTACGCTTATCTTTTATTTCCGCTGCTTGTTGTATTAAAGACTGGATCATGAGATCCTTATTTCTGTAAGACCTTATGTATGGTTTGTAATGGATGATGTACTGTGATATCCAATCCGTTATGTCTCGCAAAAATGGTAATCCTGGGATTTCGAGGTTTGGCATAACGGGCATCTGGGATTAAAAATCCGGGTGTTGACAAAGAACATCTCCTGATCCGGCTCCTCCTCATCCGAGGTGTCTCAGTCAGGTGCCCATTTGAGAGAAGGCTCGGCGCCATACTCAATGGTTTGCTGAAGAAACATCTAAGGGAAAGAAAAGGGAAAGGGATTAAACCTACAACAGAATCCGACCTATGATTTAATTCGGAAAAGGTTTGGGGCATGGAACTTACCGCAGGGGGAAGCCTATCTCGGCAGAAGTGTTCGATCCCCCACGTCCACTCAGCGGAGAAGTCCTTCTTAGTGGTGAAGAGGGACTTGACCCGGCGGAAGATCTCGGTGTTGCTCAACTCAAATGAGGAGGTCTAGTTGGGGTCACGGCCCCAGCTCATGTGGCAAACTTTATGTGTACGTTTCTGGAGGGGGGAGATCCGGTTGCGAACAAACGTGATCATGGCATCCTCATTGTGCAATCCAAGATCCTTCAGCTCCTAGAACCTCTTGTTGACTTGGTTAGCCAGGACGGTGGGCTTCTTGGGGACCACGTCCCACAGATCCGGATTGGGAGGACCCGGAGCGTAAGGGCGCAGCCGGATCTGAT
Organism: Avena insularis; assembly: GCA_023614405.1. NCBI lineage: Eukaryota > Viridiplantae > Streptophyta > Magnoliopsida > Poales > Poaceae > Avena > Avena insularis. The sequence goes on from CM042696.1 coordinate 388,333,388, forward strand.
CCTGAGTTGTGCTGTTCTGGACATAGAAGAAGGTCCGGGCCCATCCCTTGCAAGAGTCAAGCCCCATGACTCGGGGGAAGATGGACTGCTTCCGGGGAGAGATAGACGTTGCGCCGAACTGCGTGAGCTGCTTGTCCTCCGGGTCAAACTGGATGTTCGGAATCACGTTCCAGCGAAGGCCAAAGAACCAGATCCAGAGCTCCTTCGTGGGCCATAGTCCGGCATAGCCCTCGATAGTGGAAGCGAAGGCATATAGAGACGTGATGGCGTGAGCCGGAAGATGGTGTGGCTGAAGCTCATACGTATTGAGCCAGTCGTGGAAAGAATCACTAACTGGGAGACCGAAACCGCGTTGGAAGTGGGATAGAAACACCACATACTCACCTGGATTTGGTAAGGGGGCAAGCTCAGAGGCACCGAGGCGTGCGGTGACGCCCTCCGGGATGCGCCTGGTGCGATACAGCGAGTCCAGGTCATCCTGGCAAACCCAGGAGCCTGCCCATGCACTGCGGTCGGTGTTCACAGCATCTTCCTCCATCTCCTGCTCTGCGACGGCGAGCTCCTCCTCTGTCATCTCCAGATCACTGCCCTCGCTGGTGTTGGCGGCGGTGGGTGACAGAGGCCTGGATAGGCGAGGACCAGTGGCGGAAGAGATGCGGGGAGGTGGCGGCGACGCAGTGTAGGGAGCAAGGCGCGGCGGCTGCTACTCAGATACGGTATGCAAGGCTATCGTTGAAGAGGAAGAAGAAGAAGTAGAGGCAGAGGGGCGCGGAAGTGGGGAAAGAACCCAAGGGGCGCACCCCTCCCCTATTTAACCACTCCCTTGAGGGGGTAGTGGGATCGCGTTGTGCGGGCGGGCCACACGGTGTGGCCGTGTATGACCCGGATCAACCAATCAGCGACGAGCCACACGAAGGGCCATAGGGCGCAGCGGATCCCATGACGTGACGTTATGGTGCAGTTAATGAGGAGGCAGGCACGACGCGACGTGTGCAACAGTAACTTCTGACAATAACTGTGGCGGTTACTGTTGCTGGCCCTTAAAATGAGGAGAAGTAATGATTAGCTTCCACGTGGGGAAGCGTACGAGAGAAGGAAGAATGACCGGGATGGGTATGAGGTAACTCGGCCAGCAAGTAAAAACTTGGAATGTGCCAAGGGAAAGTAAACCCGTGGAATCCGAGATAGGAGGTAACTCGGAAAAGGAACACAAAGCTCAGTGAAATTGAACCTGTTGTGGCCTTAGCGGCTAAGGCAGCTAAGACTGCACCGACTGGGACTAATGTTGGGATACCCCGGGGTCACGCCGGGGTATGAAGGCCGAGTTAGCCGAGGTACGGCAAGGTCAAAGCAGATGCTGGCCGAGTCACCTCAAGGCAGGCCAAATCACGGGGTAACCCGGACCAGGGGATGTACACCTAACTAGGTCTCAGCCGACTTATATTTTAAGTCGGTGAGATGTATCTAACTTGTATGCAGGAACAGGTATGGCCGGATCAGCTAGGTACGATCTGGGTTATAGCAAGCTTACAAGAAAAATAAGGTATCTCGCTGGTCAAAGGGTGACCACTGTACGCAGAGCGTGAGCGAAACGGACAGAGGCCAGGACCACCAAGGCGTGGCCGACAAAGGTGACGAGGCCAGTGTCGGATGACGCGGGCGCCGCAGAGGCTCACGTAGCCTCTCAATGGATGACGCTGGGTTAAAGTAACCCGGTCGGCTTATTATTTTGGGAGGAGGGATATTCCCTAGAATATGCCTCCACGTATGCCCTAATTGGAGACCTAGCCACCCCTATATAAGGGGGCTAGGGCCTATGTAGAAGGGGTTGGTCTTTAGAGGTTTATATCCTTCTAGCAAGTGACTGAGGGCTAGCTAGTGGTGAGAGTAAGAGAGTTTCTTCTTCCTCCTCTCTCCAATACAAGGAGCACTTGTAATCTGTGGAAGTGAAACAAATACAAAGCTACTGTGTGTGGAATCACCACACTAACCCTCCCTGGATTCCCCTAGTGCATTTAGTCCCCACCTTTAGCCTATCCATGGCATCTGCCATGACACCACCACAACATGAACCACACCCAGTGTCATTACATGTGTGTTCTTCTAAACAAACCACATAAGTCATTGCATGTCTGTTCTTTTCATGAACCACACCCGGTTTCATTGCATGTGTGTTCCTCTAGACAGACCACATAAGGATCCACCGGTGTCATTGCATGTTTGTTTCTCTAAACAAACCACATAAGGATCCACCAGTGTCATTGCATGTCTGTTCTTTTCATGAACCACAACCAGTGTCATTGCATGTGTGTTCTTCTAAACAAACCACATAAGGATCCACCAGTGTCAGTGCATGTCTATTCTTTTCATGAACAACACATAAGGATCCACCGGTGTCATTGCATGTCTATTCTTTTCATGAACCACACCCAGTGTCATTGCATGTGTTTTCTTTTCATGAACCACAGCTAGAGTCATTGCATGTCTGTTCTTTTCATGAACCACACCCGGTGTCACTGCATGTATGTTCTTTTCATGAACCACATAAGGATCTACCAGTGTCATTGGATATGTGTGCTTCTCATGAACCACACGTGGATCCACCGGTGTCATTGCATGTCTGTTCCTCTAAACAAACCACATAAGGATCCACCGTTGTCATTGCATGTTTGTTCCTCTAAACAAACAACATAAGGATCCACAAGTGTCATTGCATGTCTGTTCTTTTCATGAACCACACCCACTGTCATTGCATGTGTGTTCTTCTAAAAAAAACACATAAGGATCCACCAGTGTCATTGCCTGTCTGTTCTTTTCATGAACCACACCCAGTGTCAGTACATGTCTGTTCTTTTCATGAACCACACCCAGTGTCACTACATGTCAGTTCTTTTCATGAACCACATAAGGATCTACCAGTGTCATTGGATGTGTGTTATTCTCATGAACCACACGTGGATCCACCGGTGTCATTGCATGTCTGTTCCTCTAAACAAACCACATAAGGATCCACCAGTGTCATTGCATGTTTGTTATTTTCATGAACCACACCCAGTGTCATTGCATGTGTGTTCTTCTAAACAAACCGCATAAGTATCCACCAGTGTCATTGCTTGTCTGTTCTTTTCATGAACCACACCTAGTGTCATTACATGTCTGTTCTTTTCATGAACCACAGCCAGTGTCACTGCATGTCAGTTCTTTTCATGAACCACATAAGGATCTACCAGTGTCATTGGATGTGTGTTCTTCTCATGAACCACACGTGGATCCACCGGTGTCATTGCATGTATGTTCCTCTAAACAAACCACATAAGGATCCACAAGTGTCATTGCATGTCTGTTCTTTTCATAAACCACACCCAGTGTCATTGCATGTGTGTTCTTCTAAACAAACCACATAAGGATCCACCAGTGTCATTACATGTGTGTCCTTTTCATGAACCACACATAAGGATGCACCAGTGTCATTGCATGTCTACTCTTTTCATGAACCACACCCAGTGTCATTGCATGTGTGTCCTTTTCATGAACCACAGCTAGCGTCATTGCATGTCTGTTCTTTTCATGAACCACACCCAGTGTCATTGCATGTGTGTTCTTTTCATGAACCACAGCTAGCGTCATTGCATGTCTGTTCTTTTCATGAACCACACCTAGTGTGATTGCAAGTCTGTTCTTTTCATGAACCACACCTAGTATCACTGCATGTCAGTTCTTTTCATGAACCACATAAGGATCTACCAGTGTCATTGGATGTGTGTTCTTCCCATGAACCACACGTGGATCCACCGGTGTCATTGCATGTCTGTTCTTTTCATGAACCACACATAAGGATACACCAGTGTCATTGCATGTCTGTTCTTTTCATGAAACACAGCGAGTGTCATTGCATGTGTGTTATTTTCATTAACCACAGCTTGAGTCATTGCATGTGTGTTCTTTTCATGAACCACACCCAGTGTCATTGCATGTCTGTTCTTTTCATGAACCACACCCGGTGTCACTGCATGTCAGTTCTTTTCATGAACCACATATGGATCTACCAGTGTCATTGGATGTGTATTCTTCTCATGAACCACACGTGGATCCACCGGTGTCATTGCATGTCTGTTCCTCTAAACAAACCACATAAGGATCCACCAGTGTCATTGCATGTATGTTCCTCTAAACAAACCACATAAGGATCCACCATTGTCATTGCATTGCTTTTTCATGAACCACACATGAGGATCAACCAGTGTCATTGCATGTCTATTCTTTTCATGAACCACACCTAGTGTCACTGCATGTCAGTTTTTTTCATGAACCACATAAGGATCTACCAATGTCATTGGATGTGTGTTCTTCTCATGAACCACACGTGGATCCACCGGTGTCATTGCATGTATGTTCCTCTAAACAAACTACATAAGGATCCACTAGTGTCATTGCATGTCTATTCTTTTCATGAACCACACCTAGTGTCATTGCATGTGTGTTCTTTTCATGAACCACAGCTAGAGTCATTGCATATCTGTTCTTTTCATGAACCACACCCAGTGTCATTGCATGTCTGTTCTTTTCATGAACCACACCCAGTGTAACTGCATGTCAGTTCTTCTCATGAACTACATAAGGATCTACCAGTGTCATTAGATGTGTGTTCTTCTCATGAACCACACATGGATTCTCTGATATCATTATGCGGTTCTGTTTCTTTCCATGAACCACACATAAGGATCCACGAGTGTCATTGAATGTTTGTTCATTTCATGAACCACCTAGAGTCATTGCATGTCTGTTTCTTTTCATGAACCACACCCGTGTCATTGCATGTCTTCTTTTCATGAACCACACCCGTTGTCATTGCATGTCGTTCTTTTCATGAACCACATAAGGATCTACCGTGTCATTGGATGTGTTCTTCTCACAAACCACACGTGGATCCACCGGTGTCATCGCATGTCTGTTCCTCTAAACAAACCACATAAGGATCCACCAGTGTCATTGCATGTCTGTTCTTTTCATGAACCACACCCAGTGTCATTGCATGTATGTTCCTATAAACAAACCACATAAGGATCCACCAGTGTCATTGCATGTCTGTTCTTTTCATGAACCACGCATAAGGATCCCCTGGTGTCAGTGCATGTATGTTCTTTTCATGAACCACACCCAGTGTCACTGCATGTCAGTTCTTTTCATGAACCACATAAGGATCTACCGGTGTCATTGGATGTGTATTCTTCTCATGAACCACACGTGGATCCACCGGTGTCATTGCATTTCTGTTCCTCTAAACAAACCACATAAGGATCCACCAGTGTCATTGCATGTATGTTCTTTTCATGAACCACACCCAGTGTCATTGCATGTGTGTTCTTTTCATGAACCACAGCTAGCGTCATTGCATGTCTGTTCTTTTCATGAACCACACCTAGTGTGATTGCAAGTCTGTTCTTTTCATGAACCACACCTAGTATCACTGCATGTCAGTTCTTTTCATGAACCACATAAGGATCTACCAGTGTCATTGGATGTGTGTTCTTCCCATGAACCACACGTGGATCCACCGGTGTCATTGCATGTCTGTTCTTTTCATGAACCGCCCATAAGGATACACCAGTGTCATTGCATGTCTGTTCTTTTCATGAAACACAGCGAGTGTCATTGCATGTGTGTTATTTTCATGAACCACAGCTTGAGTCATTGCATGTGTGTTCTTTTCATGAACCACACCCAGTGTCATTGCATGTCTATTCTTTTCATGAACCACACCCGGTGTCACTGCATGTCAGTTCTTTTCATGAACCACATATGGATCTACCAGTGGCATTGGATGTGTGTTCTTCTCATGAACCACACGTGGATCCACCGGTGTCATTGCATGTCTGTTCCTCTAAACAAACCACATAAGGATCCACCAGTGTCATTGCATGTATGTTCCTCTAAACAAACCACATAAGGATCCACCATTGTCATTGCATTTCTGTTCTTTTCATGAACCACACATGAGGATCAACCAGTGTCATTGCATGTCTATTCTTTTCATGAACCACACCTAGTGTCACTGCATGTCAGTTTTTTTCATGAACCACATAAGGATCTACCAATGTCATTGGATGTGTGTTCTTCTCATGAACCACACGTGGATCCACCGGTGTCATTGCATGTATGTTCCTCTAAACAAACTACATAAGGATCCACTAGTGTCATTGCATGTCTATTCTTTTCATGAACCACACCTAGTGTCATTGCATGTGTGTTCTTTTCATGAACCACAGCTAGAGTCATTGCATGTCTGTTCTTTTCATGAACCACACCCAGTGTCATTGCATGTCTGTTCTTTTCATGAACCACACCCAGTGTAACTGCATGTCAGTTCTTCTCATGAACTACATAAGGATCTACCAGTGTCATTAGATGTGTGTTCTTCTCATGAACCACACATGGATTCTCTGATATCATTGCGTGTCTGTTCTTTCCATGAACCACACATAAGGATCCACGAGTGTCATTGAATGTTTGTTCATTTCATGAACCACAGCTAGAGTCATTGCATGTCTGTTCTTTTCATGAACCACACCCAGTGTCATTGCATGTCTGTTCTTTTCATGAACCACACCCGTTGTCATTGCATGTCAGTTCTTTTCATGAACCACATAAGGATCTACCAGTGTCATTGGATGTGTGTTCTTCTCACAAACCACACGTGGATCCACCGGTGTCATCGCATGTCTGTTCCTCTAAACAAACCACATAAGGATCCACCAGTGTCATTGCATGTCTGTTCTTTTCATGAACCACACCCAGTGTCATTGCATGTATGTTCCTATAAACAAACCACATAAGGATCCACCAGTGTCATTGCATGTCTGTTCTTTTCATGAACCACGCATAAGGATCCCCTGGTGTCAGTGCATGTATGTTCTTTTCATGAACCACACCCAGTGTCACTGCATGTCAGTTCTTTTCATGAACCACATAAGGATCTATCGGTGTCATTGGATGTGTATTCTTCTCATGAACCACACGTGGATCCACCGGTGTCATTGCATTTCTGTTCCTCTAAACAAACCACATAAGGATCCACCAGTGTCATTGCATGTATGTTCTTTTCATGAACCACACCCAGTGTCATTGCATGTGTGTTCTTTTCATGAACCACAGCTAGCGTCATTGCATGTCTGTTCTTTTCATGAACCACACCTAGTGTGATTGCATGTCTGTTCTTTTCATGAACCACATAAGGATCTACCAGTGTCATTGGATGTGTGTTCTTCCCATGAACCACACGTGGATCCACCGGTGTCATTGCATGTCTGTTCTTTTCATGAACCACACATAAGGATACACCAGTGTCATTGCATGTCTGTTCTTTTCATGAAACACAGCGAGTGTCATTGCATGTGTGTTATTTTCATGAACCACAGCTTGAGTCATTGCATGTGTGTTCTTTTCATGAACCACACCCAGTGTCATTGCATGTCTATTCTTTTCATGAACCACACCCGGTGTCACTGCATGTCAGTTCTTTTCATGAACCACATATGGATCTACCAGTGCCATTGGATGTGTGTTCTTCTCATGAACCACATGTGGATCCACCGGTGTCATTGCATGTCTGTTCCTCTAAACAAACCACATAAGGATCCACCAGTGTCATTGCATGTATGTTCCTCTAAACAAACCACATAAGGATCCACCATTGTCATTGCATTTCTGTTCTTTTCATGAACCACACATGAGGATCAACCAGTGTCATTGCATGTCTATTCTTTTCATGAACCACACCTAGTGTCACTGCATGTCAGTTTTTTTCATGAACCACATAAGGAACTACCAATGTCATTGGATGTGTGTTCTTCTCATGAACCACACGTGGATCCACCGGTGTCATTGCATGTATGTTCCTCTAAACAAACCACATAAGGATCCACTAGTGTCATTGCATGTCTATTCTTTTCATGAACCACACCTAGTGTCATTGCATGTGTGTTCTTTTCATGAACCACAGCTAGAGTCATTGCATGTCTGTTCTTTTCATGAACCACACCCAGTGTCATTGCATGTCTGTTCTTTTCATGAACCACACCCAGTGTCACTGCATGTCAGTTCTTCTCATGAACTACATAAGGATCTACCAGTGTCATTAGATGTGTGTTCTTCTCATGAACCACACATGGATTCTCTGATATCATTGCGTGTCTGTTCTTTCCATGAACCACACATAAGGATCCACGAGTGTCATTGAATGTTTGTTCATTTCATGAACCAAAGCTAGAGTCATTGCATGTCTGTTCTTTTCATGAACCACACCCAGTGTCATTGCATGTCTGTTCTTTTCATGAACCACACCCGTTGTCATTGCATGTCAGTTCTTTTCATGAACCACATAAGGATCTACCAGTGTCATTGGATGTGTGTTCTTCTCACAAACCACACGTGGATCCACCGGTGTCATCGCATGTCTATTCCTCTAAACAAACCACATAAGGATCCACCAGTGTCATTGCATGTCTGTTCTTTTCATGAACCACACCCAGTGTCATTGCATGTATGTTCCTCTAAACAAACCACATAAGGATCCACCAGTGTCATTGCATGTCTGTTCTTTTCATGAACCACGCATAAGGATCCCCCGGTGTAAGTGCATGTCTGTTCTTTTCATGAACCACACCCAGTGTCACTGCATGTCAGTTCTTTTCATGAACCACATAAGGATCTATCGGTGTCATTGGATGTGTGTTCTTCTCATGAACCACACGTGGATCCACCGGTGTCATTTCATTTCTGTTCCTCTAAACAAACCACATAAGGATCCACCAGTGTCATTGCATGTCTGTTCTTTTCATGAACCACACCCAGTGTCATTGCATGTGTGTTCTTTTCATGAACCACAGCTAGCGTCATTGCATGTCTGTTCTTTTCATGCACCACACCCAGTGTGATTGCAAGTCTGTTCTTTTCATGAACCACACCCAGTGTCACTGCATGTCAGTTCTTTTCATGAACCACATAAGGATCTACCAGTGTCATTGGATGTGTGTTCTTCTCATGAACCACACGTGGATCCACCGGTGTCATTGCATGTCTGTTCTTTTCATGAACCACACATATGGATCCACCAGTGTCATTGCATGTTTGTTCTTTTCATGAACCACACCCAGTGTCATTGCATGTGTGTTCTTTTCATGAACAACAGCTAGAGTCATTGCATATATGTTCTTTTCATGAACCACACCCAGTGTCATTGCATGTCTGTTCTTCTCATGAACCACACGTGGATCCACCGGTGTCATTGCATGTCTGTTCTTTTCATGAACCACACATAAGGATCCACTAGTGTCATTGCATGTCTGTTCTTTTCATGAATCACACCCAGTGTCATTGCATGTGTGTTCTTTTCATGAACCACAGCTAGAGTCATTGCATGTCTGTTCTTTTCATGAACCACACCCAGTGTCATTGCATGTCTGTTCTTTTCATGAACCACACCCGGTGTCACTGCATGTCAGTTCTTTTCATGAACCACATAAGGATCTACCAGTGTCATTGGATGTGTGTTCTTCTCATGAACCACACATGGATCCACCAGTGTCATTGCATGTATGTTCCTCTAAACAAACCACATAAGGATCCACCAGTGTCATTGCATGTTTGTTCTTTTCATGAACCACACCCAGTGTCATTGCATGTTTGTTCCTCTAAACAAACCACATAAGGATCCACTAGTGTCATTGCATGTCTGTTCTTTTCATGGACCACACATAAGGATCCACCAGTGTCATTGCATGTCTATTCTTTTCATGAACCACACCAAGTGTCACTGCATGTCAATTCTTTTCATGAACCACATAAGGATCTACCAGTGTCATTGGATGTATCTTCTTCTCATGGACCACATGTGGATCCACTTGTGTCATTGCATGTATGTTCCTCTAAACAAACCACATAAGGATCCACCAGTGTCATTGCATGTTTGTTCTTTGAATGAACCACACCCAGTGTCATTGCATGTGTGTTCTTTTCATGAACCACAGCTAGAGTCATTGCATGTCTGTTCTTTTCAAGAACCACACCCAGTGTCATTCCATGTCTGTTCTTTTCATGAACCACGCCTAGTGTCACTGCATGTCAGTTCTTTTCATGAACCACATAAGGATCTACAAGTTTCATTGGATGTGTGTTCTTCTCATGAACCATACGTGGATCCACCGGTGTCATTGCATGTCTGTTTTTTCATGAACCACACATAAGGATCCACTAGTGTTATTGCATGTCTGTTCTTTTCATGAATCACACCCAGTGTCATTGCATGTGTGTTCTTTTCATGAACCACAGCTAGAGTCATTGCATCTCTGTTCTTATCATGAACCACACCCAGTGTCATTGCATGTCTGTTCTTTTCATGAACCACACCCGGTGTCACTGCATGTCAGTTCTTTTCATGAACCACATAAGGATCTACTAGTGTCATTGGATGTGTGTTCTTCTCATGAACCACATGTGGATCCACCGGTGTCATTGCATGTCTGTTCCTATAAACAAACCACATAAGGATCCACCAGTGTCATTAGATGTCTGTTCTTTTCATGAACCACACCCGGTGTCATTGCATGTTTGTTCCTCTAAACAAACAACATAAGGATCCACCAGTGTCATTGCATGTATGTTCTTTTCATGGACCACACATAAGGATCCTCCAGTGTCATTGCATGCCTGATCTTTTCATGAACCACACCCAGTGTCACTGCATGTCAGTTCTTTTCATGAACCACATAAAGATCTACCAGTGTCATTGGATGTGTGTTCTTCTCATGAACCACATAAGGATCCGCCGGTGTCATTGCATGTTTGTTCCTCTAAACAAACCACATAAGGAACCACTAGTGTCATTGCATGTCTATTCTTTTCATAAACCACACCTAGTGTCATTGCATGTTTGTCCCTCTAAACAAAGCACATAAGGATCCACCAGTGTCATTGCATGTCTGTTCTTTTCATGGACCACACATAAGGATCCACCAGTGCCATTGCATGTCTGTTCTTTTCATGAACCACACCCAGTGTCATTGCATGTCAGTTCTTTTCAAGAACCACATAAGGATCTACCAGTGTCATTGGATGTGTGTTCTTCTCATGAACCACATATGGATCCACCGGTGTCATTGCATGTCTGTTCCTCTAAACAAACCACATAAGGATCCACCAGTGCCATTGCATGTCTGTTCTTTTCATGAACCACATCTAGTGTCATTACATGTCAATTCTTTTCATGAACCACACCCAGTGTCACTGCATGTCAGTTCTTTTCATGAACCAAAGAAAGATCTACCAGTGTCATTGGGTGTGTGTTCTTCTCATGAACCACACGTGGATCGACCAGTGTCATTGCATGTCTATTCTTTTCATGAACCACACATAAGGAACCACCAGTGTCATTGCATGTCTGTTCTTTTCATGAACCACACCCAGTGTCATTTCATGTGTGTTCTTTTCATGAACCACAGCTAGAGTCATTGAATGTCTGTTCTTTGCATGAACCACACCCAGTGTCATTGCATGTCTGTTCTTTTCATGTACCACATCCGGGGTCACTGCATGTCAGTTCTTTTCATGAACCACATAAGGATCTACCTGTGTCATTGGATGTGTGTTCTACTCACGAACCACACATGGATCCACCGGTGTCATAGCATATCTATTCCTCTAAACAAACCACATAAGGATCCACCAGTGTCATTGCATGTACGTTCTTTTCATGGACCACACCTAGTGTCATTGCATGTGTGTTCCTCTAAACAAACCACATAAGGATCCACCAGTGTCATTGCATGCCTGTTCTTTTCATGAACCACACATAAGGATCCCCCGGTGTCAGTGCATGTCTATTCTTTTCATGAACCACACCCCGTGTCACTGCATGTCAGTTCTTTTCATGAACCACATAAGGATCTACCAGTGTCATTGGATGTGTGTTCTTCTCATGAACCACACGTGGATCGACCGGTGTCATTGCATGTGTGTTCCTCTAAACAAACCACATAAGGATCCACCAGTGTCATTGCATGTTTGTTCTTTTCATGAACCACACCCAGTGTCATTGCATGTGTTTTCTTTTCATGAACCACAACTAGAGTCATTGCATGTCTATTATTTTCATGAACCACACCCAGTGACAGTGCATGTCTGTTCTTTTCATGAACCACACCCAGTGTCACTTCATGTCATCGCATATCTGTTCTTTTCATGAACCACACATAAGGATCCACTAGTGTCATTGCATGTCTGTTCTTTTCATAAACCACACCCAGTTACATTGCATGTGTGTTCTTTTCATGAACCACAGCTAGAGTCATTGCATGTCTGTTCTTTTCATGAACCACACCTAGTGTCATTGCATGTCTGTTCTTCTAAACAAACCACATAAGGATCCACCAGTGTCATTGCATGTCTGTTCTTTTCATGAACCACACATAATGATCCACTAGTGTCATTGCATGTCTGTTCTTTTCTTGAACCACACCCAGTGTCATTGCATGTGTGTTCTTTTCATGAACCACAGCTAGAGTCCTTGCATGTCTGTTCTTTTCATGAACCACACCCAGTGTCATTGCATGTCTGTTCTTTTCATGAACCACACCCGGTGTCACTGCATGTCAATTCTTTTCATGAACCACGTAAGGATCTACCAGTGTCATTAGATGTGTGTTCTTCTCATGAACCACACGTGGATCCACCGGTGTCATTGCATGCATGTTCCTCTAAACAAACCACATAAGGATCCACCAGTGTCATTGCATGTCTGTTCTTTTCATGAACCACACCCAGTGTCATTGCATGTCTGTTCCTCTAAACAAACCACATAAGGATCCACCAGTGTCATTGCATATCTGTTCTTTTCATGAACCATACATAAGGATCCACCAGTGTCACTGCATGTCTGTTCTTTTCATGAACCACACCCAGTGTCACTGCATGTCAGTTCTTTTCAAGAACCACATAAGGATCCACCAGTGTCATTGCATGTGTGTTCTTTTCATGAACCACAGCTAGAGTCCACCGGTGTCATTGGATGTGTGTTCTTCCCATGAACCACACATGGATCCACCAGTGTTATTGCATGTCTGTTCTTTTCATGAATCACAGCTAGAGTCATTGCATGACTGTTACTTCCATAAACCACATATGGATCCACCTAGTGTGATTGCATGTCTGTTCTTTTCACAAACCACACGTGGATACACCAGTGTCATTGCATGGGTAGCCGTTAGACCGAGTCTTCTAGAAGGTACGCCCTAACACAGTTGTTCTGCTTGACGATTGTTACATACCGTTCGATTGGGGCGCTTGGACGATTGGGATGGTCTTCGTGAGAGCGATCCACGAGTAGGATGTTTTGTGGCATGATTGGCCATGCTTGCTCTGGACAGACTGGCAACACCGGGCGCTCCCCTGTTGCGAGTGTCACGTCTCACGAGTTCATTGGGCCACATCCTAGTGTCACGTCCCCATTACTTCTCTTCCTCCCCGTACTTCTCTTCCTTACCCTCGAAGCCACTTTCCCCACTTCACTCCCATCCTGCCGTAGCCGCAAGCCGACGGCGCCTCCATCCCAATCCCTCTCCGTGAGCCACCCTCCCTCTCGCCATGGGTTCAAGGGGACGACAAGGAAACGCTAGTGATTTATTGGATGGTGATTTCGATGTTAGTCGCCTCATCTCTATTTCTATCATCTGGCCGCTTATCTATTTTTGAGCTAGATCTAATCTGTTTACTCATGCGCGTATGATGTGTTAGGCCAACCAGACGATGTATGACTCCGACTATCACGGTTTACAGGATGAAGACAGTCCTCTAGTATGTAAACATGGATATGTGCCTACTAAATTTGTAGCGTTCGAAGGAAGAAACGCAGGCAGGAGGTTTCTATGGTGTCAAGGACATCGTGCAATGATGCAAGGCAGAAGTTGCGGTGTTGTCAAATGGGTAGATCCAGAGTAGCCCAAATCGATGCTGAAAACGCTGGAAAAACTATGGGAAATGACTGTCGAGTTGAAAGAATCCGTATTCAGCTCACTTCTTGACAGTGTTGAGACGAAGCTATGGGAACCAGTTGACACGACCAAGCATAAGCGATATCTTAGGTGGTTGCAAGACAAGGTTATCAAAGTCGAGAAGGAGAGGGACGTGGCGTTGGCCCTAAAGGCTAAAGCAGAGCAAGAACTGACTCAAGCAAGGAATGATCTCCACCAGGCCAAAGTCCTGCAGTACACAACTACGAGTATTGACAAGTGCATGAGGAAAAATGCAGAGAAACAATTGAAGTTGTGCAAGGAAGATGCTAAAAGGAAGGAGTAGACAATTCGATCCTTGCTCTCGCAGGAAGATGCGCATCGGGCCAAGATTAGGAAGATCAAGGAGATGTGTGATAACTAGTTCTATTTAGCTTAAGCTCCGTTCCTTTTTAAGTTGTAATATTTGTACTTGTTGACCCAGCGGTCTAAACTATTGGTCCCGGATTCTAGGTAGGAAAAAATTGCTCTGACCCCGTATTACTTCTTTTGTCTGACCCTGCATTACTTCTTTTGTCTGACCGTCGCTTCGTCGTCCTCGTGTACAAATAGGAGGCGCCACAATGCATCGCCTCGTCCATCCCTTCATCCTCTCCAATCTCCACCGCGCCGCCATGGAGATGCCCGATCTGAACTTGTATGAGGCGGTGATGTTCGTGGACTTCGACAACCTCGCGCCGCCAGCCGCGAAGGTGCCCCACGGATGGCGCATCAGCCCTGCGGGGGTGTCGGTGGCTCCGCTACCTAGCCGAGCCGAGATGGAGAGCGAAATCGCGGCGCACCGTCGCCAGATGCCCGCATGGAAGAGGGGCCTGCCCCGATATGTGGCGGCCAGCCCGTACTGGCCAGCGCTGTTCAAGAAGGAGCGGAAGGCCAAGATTGGCAACCGCATCGTTGACGGGCGCACGGTGCACCGGGATCTCCGCAACCGAGAAGGGCGGGAGAGGTTCTGGTCCGTCCCTAGACGGACCAAGTACACCTTCATCGCCGCCGCTCGATGCGAAGAGGTGCTCTGTCTCATGAACAATGCGGACATCATGGAGGTTCCGTCCGACAGCGACGAGGTAGCCGGCGGCTCGGAGGACAGGCAGTAGAAGTGAAATTGTTGACTAGTGGTTGAATTAATGTAGGATGTGAAATCGCACCTTTGTTTAGAAGAATTTGTGGTTGAAGTAATGAAATGCCTCGATTTAGATCTCTGTCTCGATTAATTTGTGGAAGAATTTGTGATTTAGATCAATTTCTGCCTTGATTTAGATCTCTGTCCCGGATTGGGAACGTGACCATGGACCAAAGACACCTTTTCTACTAGTGTATTCTGACATTGGTGGTTTGTTTAAACGTAATCTACGTGGATTGTGCCGCATGCAAATGGCACAACCACAATTTATAAAGTGGAAACACGTACACCCGGTTACTAGAGATCCGGGAGCTTCGCCAGATGCAGGGGATGCAGGAGCAGAGAGGCGGTGAGATAGACGGGCTCAAGATTAGGCCAGAAAGTGGTACCCATTTCCTCCTCATCTAGGCATTATCGGTGAGAATATTGCTGTTTATGTTGCCACATCGTTGTGCAGCATCTGAAATAAGCTGCTGCTTCATGGAGTGTGGCAGCTTAAATAATTTATTTCTGTGCCACTTACATTCCATCGTATTTGGAGACCTCCTGCCCCTGAGCAATCGTAGAACCGGTGGATCCTTGTTTTCAGATAGTAGTGGCACAATCACAATTTCGGATTCAACTACTGATTTGGGCGTTTCCAAACCCTAAGTCGTGGTACATTTTACTTAGAGAATGTGGGTAGATTGTTTCGCCCAGCAACGTGACACACACAGAGCGATCAGAATTTAACAAAATTACATATATAGGTTCAAGTTCAACACATTACTATGCATCTTCATTGCCAGCAGCCTTCTTCTGCAGCCTAGGTGCCAAGCCTTCACGTCCAATGGCTTCTTCATTTCCTGCCTTCTTCCTCTTCCTTGGTGCCAATTTTCTTAGCTTCACGTACTCTGCATCGCTGGGACAATGGGCACCAGAATCGTGTCCAGCATCATCTTTCCACTAGTTTTTAATTTTTCGGGCAGCAAAATGACATCTTTCCACTCGTTTTTAATTTCTTCTAGCAAAATGATCGACCGGCAAATATGTTTCTAACCTTGCGGCGCTTCCTGTCAAAGAAACAAGACTGTTGCATAACTGCCCAATATCTACAGAGTAAATAAAACAAAAATTACAATTCAGCACAAACATGCGAACCCCAAGAGACCTTTGCTTACCAGGAGCTAATTGGGTTCGAGCAACCACCCTGTCCAAGAATAGAAGGGAGACTCCCAGTTGCAGCAGCTTCCACATTCAGTACATCACATTTCAGCTCAAACACGGCAGCTAAAGCATACCTTTTCATCAACCCAATTAGCTGATTGTCACACGTTATAGGAACCATGATGCCACGTTCATCCATGAAGCTGAACTTTGCAGTCTGCTTCGGCCATAATTCAACATGATTACGCAGAGCAGCAACCATACCAGATATAGTGCAGATCTGCGCAGGCGCTTCTTCCATCGTGAAACAATGGTGTCCATACCTCTTGCCCTTAGAGTCGTACCTATAGAGGACTACCGTAACCAGGTAAGGAGAGTCCGCGCAGATCCCACTTGACAGAAAACTGTGGCCAAAATATGTTTGTCAGCGTTGGGCTAACAAACAATTTGAGGTTCAGTAGCCAGCTAGCAGTTGTAACTAGTGCGAATAGCAAAGAGAAGGGTAGATCACCCGCTTGTAGAAAGAACTTCTTCTTTCTTGATAGTAGGATCCGCCATCCTCCGAGCTTCTCGGCTCGTCGGTGGCGGAGGCGGGCTAGAGCCTCGCAACGGCGACTACGGCATGCGCCATTGGAGCTCGGGATCAGCAACTGGGCGCAGCCACTGGGCACAGCCACTTGGTACCGGAAGTCAAATGTCCGAAGGGATCGTCCTGCCTGGAGGGTGGATTCCGACGCTGCCGGTGCTAGGGGAAAGCTGGGAATGGATTTGTGAAATTGGTCAACGCATCCAATCCACTTAGCTGCTCGATTTGCCTAAGAGGTTGCCACGTTGGCGCATACGTCCGCAGACGGATGAGACATGAGGGTCCCGACCGTCTACTTCACGGGGCAGTTTAACGGAATATTTGAATTTGGCAGGGGTGAGATGAGTTTGCCTCGAAATGGCCTTTCTCAGTAGTTGGCAGCCCAACTTTTCGAAATGCGGCAATTTCAGGCAACTTAGGTACTGCCATGCGCTGGCCTGCCAACTTTGGTACCGCAGACGAACAAGCCCCCCAGTACCAGCCTGTGCAACTAGCACCGCTCACTTAGCCAAATGACAAGTGCCAGCCCATACCCGAACGTGCCATGCCGGCCGGACATGGACACAATGCCACAAGCCTCGCCGCCCTCGTCCATGACCACTAGCAGCTAGGCGTGACCTCACCGCACCCCTAGTCCATTCCTCGGCCAATGACAACCAGTGGAGACGCTAGCATAGCCGCGCCCATTTATCTCTCTGCGATGCCGAGCGCACGCCAGAGCGCCGAGCCGCCCCATGCAGCCATGTCGTGCCTTGCTCAATCCTTGCGTAAATGCATTCGCGGTGTCGCCAGCGACCTCCCAGACACGACCGTTTGACGCTGCATGCCCCGTGACCACCGTATGCCATGACGAACACCGCGGTACCTGAGCAGAGCATGGACGTCTCCCGTCCGATTAAGACCACGCCTCGCCGTGCCACTATGCGCATGATGACCGCCAGGGAGCACCACGTTGACCTACACTTCAGCCATGCCGATAGCTCCTGTAGCAACGTCGCCGATGAGCCTGAGCCATGCCCCAATGCTCCCTCGTCGGGGGTATAAATAGACCCCTCCCATGCCTCCAAATGCACACCACTCGAGTCACCTCTCCCCCAGAAACCCCTCTAACCCATCCCTGGAGCAAGGCGAGCACTGCATCGCCGGAATTTCACCGAAGCCCGCCACTGCTATGGAGGAACGGAGCCATCGATTTGAGCCACCACATGAACTACCGCGACCACCCCTCGAACCGCCGTCATCTACCAGCTCGTTCGCCCACCTTGCTGGACCTAGCTAGAGCCCTGGTAAGCCCCCGACGGCCCCCGCCGTAGAATTAGGGTTGGAATCCCCCATGCGCCGTGCGACGGAGATGATGACGTTGAGTCGTTGATCGCGCTCTAATCGTGCGGCTGATATTCGCAAGATACCACTTCTGCTAGAATAGCCAAGCACGACATGTGGGACCAAGTTGCAGTTGCTGCCACGTGCAGTTGGGCCGGCCCATTATTGTTCTCGCGCGTTGCCCAACAATTCAAATATAGATTTTCCTTTTTATTCAAAACCCTATTCTGTCAGTGATTTCAAAATTGAATTCAGAAAGACTTACTTAATCAAATTGCATGATTCAATTTTTTTAGAGAGGAATTGAAAATCTCTACACACTCCAGTTGGATTCAAACACTTTGGAATTATATATCAGCCATAATAAAAATAACAAGACAAAGACTTTTCCAACTTCAAACATTTTTCTAAAATCAACCATAAATGCTTTTGAGTTGATTCCAACTCTCAAAAATCACATTTGCCATGATCTATCTGAATATATAAAAATATTTAGTTTTTCATGCAGTAGTCATGGGCTCGAATTAAAACAATGCTATATAGGCATTTCTAGTCATATTAATTATATTAAAAAGCAATATTCAACTTTGTAATATATGCCAACCCCTTTAAATCACATTTCCAAGTATTGGAATATGTGGTGATGACATGTGGCAACATGATCCCATATTTTAATTGGAGAATATTAAATCTTAAGTATTTTTCAATGAGTAGAAATTGCATTTCCAAAATAAGATAAATAAGAATATGTCAATATTTCATGTGATGATTGAGATGATGCTAGATCATCTAGTGTGAGCCCTTGTGTGCTAAATAGAAGTAGCTAAGTATTGTTTGGTGATTGTGTACCTCGTATTTATTTATAGACGCTAGTACCGACCCGGGCTACGAGGAGGAGGAGTACTACGAAGAAGAAGAAGAGAACTTCAACAACTGCACCAACCAAGGCAATCTATCCATGAAGATTAACTATGCAAGCTAACCTATGCAAGATGCACTATGCATACTTGGTTATGGAACCTTGATTATACCAATCCCAAGTTTTACTTGCAAGCTTTATTCTTTTACCTTTACCAAAGTTTCTTAAATAGTTAATTAATTATGATTAGTGGAAAAATGGGATAGATGCCATCAAGAGCGTAGAACTAGTCTTGGGGAGTTACACTTGATTAGCACCCCTCAATAGTGATACCCTCATTGATAGTTGCTAGTGCTAAACTAATACTGATCACTTTAGATGGGAACACTTGGAGCAAATGATTATGAAAACCTTGGAATGATGAGTCATTCTATTGAAATGTTTTGACATGGGTATTGAAACACAATGATTTGGAGATGATACTGAATGAAGCATGTGCCTTGACTTTGATAAAAATTGATGATTGGGTTCGGATGCAATACCATTCCAACTTTAAAGTACAACCACAATACCTGAGTTGGGAGAGGGCTTAACTGGAAGTTTATATGTCTTAGTATGGGTTCCCTCGCGGAAAGAGGTTAAGCTGAGGCTGCTTCGTGAATATGATTGTCCACCTATGCAGTTCCCAGGATGGCGGATGGCCATGGCTGGGAGGCCAAACTCATAGGGGAGGTGCCTATACTAGGGTGTGTAATTGAAAGGTTAGGATTGATTATCCGCATACCAAGTATGATGATTCAGGGTTATCCCTGACGGATGTATCGAATTTTGTGGTGAAAGTGCACCACCTCTGCAGAGGGTCAAACTATTCAAATAGCCACGTCCGCGGTTATGAACAGTTGGAGTGGTCATATTGTTCCATTGTCAGATGTTTTCAAAATGACTTGTGACTGGAAATATGACTTTGCTTTGACCACCATAGGGTTATGGAAATGAAAACTAGGTTCCCACTTGAGTAATCTAGAGAACTAAAATAGGCCCCTACTACTAAGTACTCCTGAAATAAAATTGGCTTGTTGCAAACAAGACTAGAGCTTAGGATTCCTACTAGCATTGTCTTCCTTACATTAGTGATAGTTTGCGAGTACTTTAAGAGTCATGGCCCTGTCCCTGGCTATTCCCATGGCCAGACTATAAAGAGGACTATCCGGAGGACGGACAACAGGAGGTCTACGATAACTAGGATCATCTCCCATCGTCAGCATTTCCTGTGACAATGAAGATGGAGTCTACTACATTTATTTCCGCTGCTTTGATGTGTATTAAGACTTGATCATGAGATCAACTATGTGTAAGACTATTACGGTTTGTAATGGATGATGTTCTGTGCTACCAATTCTGTTATGTCTCGCAAAAATGATATTCCTGGGATTGTGATGTATGGCATAATAGACATCTGGACTTAAAAATACGGGTGTTCACAAAGCCTCTCCGCCAGTCGCCGGCGCGGAGGAGACCCTCCCTCTCAACAACACGCAGTTTCTTGTTGTCGAGGACGCACGAGATCCACACTCCACGGAAGTTCTCCTTCTCTGCCACTACAGAGGTTGCCGCCGTGGTCGCCGCCGTACCGAAAGAGGAAGTATCAGCCAGTTTGGGGACAATGGGGACCATAGATGGGTAGTGATGTGTGGTTTGGGGGAAGGAAAATAAGGAGCTTGCGTGCGGTCGCGTTGAGAGGAAGAAGAAGGCAGGGGTGCTGGTAAGGAAGAATAAGGAGATCTGAACCCCTTATATCCCTCGCTTGCGCCAAGATTAGTGTGAACTGAACAGTAAATATGCCACGCGTCGTGGAAGGAGTTGGGTAAACTCCTCGTGAGGATTATGCCTCCTCGATTTCCGTGCATGCATTAAAATGGCTCCTCGGTTCCGCAATAAGCGGACCCACCAACGGTCACACTGTCAGGAATGTTTGTCAGTGACGTGACTTGACCTTGACTGATGTCAGGTTACGTCAGAGACCAAGTTCCGGCTTGATTTGAATTTCAAGTTGGAAAACTGAATTATGGACTCACAGGTCCAACTCGATTTGAGACTCGGATCCTACCTTTCTTTTGAGTTTCAGGAACCCTTCAAGTTTCTGTGAGTCGAAGATAGTCAAGTTAGACGAGGTAATCCGACTCTGGATCTTGGAGTCTTTCAGGGGCTACTGTTAGCGATATACTTTCTGGGTATACCAATTGTGACTCGCTGACCAGGTGTCAACACCCGGATTTTTGATCCCAGATGCCTGTTATACCATACATCGCAATCCCAGGATTACCATTTTTGCGAGACATAACAGATTGGATATCACAGTACATCATCCATTACAAACCATAAATAAGGTCTTACACAAATAAATGATCTCAGGATCTAGTCTTAGTACAATCAAGCAGCGGAATAAATAGCGTAGCGGTGGGGTCCATCTTCAGAGTCACAGGCAATGCTGACGATGGGAGATAGTCCTAGTTATCATAGCCGTCCTGCTGTCCTTCATCTTGGTAATCTCCTTCATAGTCTGGCCATAGGAATAGCCAGGGACAAAAGCCATGAGTACTCTTTAAGTACTCGCAAACTATCACTAACAAGTAAGATAGTTCTGGTAGGAATGCTAACTCTAAGGTTATTTGTAAAGTTCAGTTTGAAACCTAAGCTGAGTTCAGAAACAAAGAAAGATAAAAGAAGTTTGAAAACACTTAAGTGGGAACTTAGTTATCATAGTCACAACTCTGTTGTGGTCAAGTCATGTCACAATTCATTTCATAAGTTGTTTTGAAAACATCTGACAACGGAACAGTATGGCCACTCCAACTGTCCATAACCGTGGACGCGGCTATTCGAATAGTTTGACACTCTGCAGAGGTGGTACACTTTCACCACAAGAATCGATACATCTGTTAGGGATAACCCTGAATCATCATACTTAGTATGCAGATAATCAAACATAACCTTTCCTTTACACACCCTAGTATAAGCACATCCCTATGAGCATGGCCTCCCAACCATGACCATCTGTCATCTTGGGCACTGAATAGGTGGACAACATTGAGAGGTAGCCTCAGCTCAAACCTCTCCCGCGAGGGAACTAATACTAATGCATATAAACTTCCGGCTAAGCCTTACCCAATTCAGGTATTGTGGTTGTACGGTAAAATTGGAATGGTATCGCATCCGAACCCAACCATCAATTTTATAAAAGGGCTAAGGCTCATGCCTCAACATTTTCATCATCATAAACCATTTGTGTTTCTCAACACATGTCAAAACATCTCAATAGAATGACTCATCATTCCAAGGTTTTCACAAATCATTTTCACCAAGTATTCCCATCTAAAGTGAATCAAGTTTTGATTTAGTTCCAACTACTCAGTTAAGGTGTTCACTAAGGTGGGATGCTAATCTCAATCTCATGCCATAGAATGACATCTAAGTCTAACTAGATAGGTCAAGTTTTATACTCTTTATGCTACCTTTAAACAAGTAAAGGACTTTGGTAAAGTAAAGAAGGTAAAGCTTGTAAATAAAACTTGGAGTAGGTATAAGTCAAAATGGTATAACCAAAGCATGCTTAATGCATTTGCTTAGGTTATCTAGCTTAATTCTAGCTTTCTAATAATAGCTTGCTCAGTTTACTTGAAGTGCTAGGCTTGCCTTGGGTAGTGCAGTGGTTGAAGTTTTCTTCCTCCTCCTCTTGGTAGAACTCCTCCTCCTCGTAGACTTGGTCGGTACTATCGTCTATAAATACATACAGAATACATAATCACTAAACAATACTTAACTAGTCTACTTAGCACACTAAGGCACACATTTGATGATTTATTATCATCACAAGCATCACAAGGTTTAATGAACTAGTTTCACTTATTTTATTTGAGAAAAGTAATTTCTACTCATTGAAATTAACTAAGATTTAATATTCTCCAATTAAAATATGGGATCATGTCTACACATGTCATCACCACATATTCTAACATATGGGAATGTGATTTAAGGGTTGGATCACATTTTAATATGTTTAAGTTTAATAATTAACGATTTAAAGTGACTAGAAATGCCTATATAGCATTATTTTGGTACTATTCCAAAGTCACTGCATGCAAAACTTAATATTATGACATATTCAGATAGGTATGATTAAATGTGATTTTTGAGAGTTGGAATCAACTCAAAAGCTATTATGGTTGATTTTATAAAAATGTTTGAATGTGCAAAAGCTTAGGTTTTGTTATTTTAACTAGGAGAGATCTCTAACTCTAAAGGATTTAAATCCAACTGGCTTGGATAGATATTTTCAGTAGCTTTCCAACAAAATTGTAATCACTCCATTTGGATTTGTAAAACTCCCTGAATTGATTTTTAAACTAAGGGAAAGAATTGATTTAAGTCTAAAATAGAAAAAATACTAATTTGAATTACTGGATCAGCGCGAGAAACTAATTGGGCCGGCCCAGTGGCGCTCCGCGGTGTAGAGGGCGACTGACGGGCTGGTCCCGCATGTCAGTGGCACTTAAAACCCGAAGCGGTACGGGGCAATCTGGGCGCTACGATTAGAACAAGGATCAACGGTCCACGGTCGTCGTCGACGACAGACTCGTCGCCGGCGAGACTAAACCCTAGCATGGTCAGTGGGGATCTACTAGGGACGTACCTGGGCTCCAGCTAGTGCGGCAAGGCGGGCAAACGAACTGGACGGCGACGGCGGGCTTAGGCGAGGTCGCAGCAGGGGCTGAGGTGGACGAAATTGATGACCACATCTCCTCCTCTACAGCGGCAACCTCCGGCGGAATTCTGGTGATGTGCTGCTCGAGCGGCTCCGGCGAGAGAGGGGAAATGGTCAGTGGAGAGAGGGGAGTGAGATGGTGTGTAGAATGAGGCTGGGGGTGGCCTTCTTATATAGGCTCGACGAGTGGACCGACGGGTGTGGGGGGAGCTCGTCGGTGACGGTGATACAGAGGGCTACCGGCGTGGGCGAGGTAGGCGGACGGTGGGCGGTCTGCTGGCGGTCCTCTACGGCGTAATGGAGCGGCTAGCGGCAGTGGCATTTGGTCGGGGGCTTCCCGCGCTCTGGGAGACAGAGGCGGTGCTCGACGCGGCTCCCGGCGACTGTGGGTCGCGTGGTGGTGCACGGTCGTGTCTGGTGGGGTGTGGGTGTCGAGGCGGAGCGGCGTGCGCTATTTGGTATCGAGGCATGGTCGGTGGAGTGCTAGCGGTGATTGCGCTCTGGTGCGCTCTGGCTGCACGCAGAGAGAAAGGGCGGCGCGGCTCTGAGGTGGTCCAGTGGCTAGCAGGGGCCATGGGGTGGACCGTGGGTGGTGGTGAGGTCACGCCTCACCCCCTGGAGCGGCGGAGAGGGGATGGTGGTCTTCTGCGGCTTGTGCACGTTTGGCCGGCGAGCATGGCGTCGGGGTGGCAGTGCACTGGCACCATGGGCTAGGGCATGGGGTGGTTTTGGTCTGGTTGGGCCTGGGGGAGACCAAGGTGATCAATGTGCATCAAATGGCTCGACAAGATTTGCTCCAAAATAGTATTAGTTAGGCCATAATGATTCTGCTAACAAGGTGTTCGATCAAATGGCCGCATGAGAGAAACTTTTGAATTTTTGAAAGATTTTTGGTGGAGTGATTCATCTTATTCTTAAGCATCTAGGTTTGCTTGGGATTTTGAAATGGAGTTCATTTGAGTGGTTTTTGAAAAAGTGGTATCTAGACATATGAACTAGATTCAATTTTCAAATGTCATTTAAAATTAGAGTTTGAATGTTTTTGGGAGATCACAAACTGGGCCTTCGTACATCACTACGTGTACTAGCAAGGGGTGCAAAGATCCACAATTGTCTCTATTTGATATTGAGTGCTAGGAATAGCCAAAGTACGCTAGGTGATTAAAATGGCAAAAGTGACCATTTGCTTATTTAATTCTTTTTTATTTCTTTTTCTTTGGGATTTGCTTGGGGATGATCTAGATGATGTGTAATTCACCTTAGAGTCATTTTACAATCAATATATAACTCAATCATGGCAATTTAAAACAACTCCTATTTAAATGCACACACATATGAATGCTTAAAGATTTTTTTAATGGAAAAGTTTTTTGTTAACCCTAAATTGGGTAGATTTGATCTTGATCACTTGGATTAAAGTTTTGGGATGTTACAAACCTTCCCCCCTTAAACAAAATCTCATCCCGAGATTTAAGAAAGAAAACTAGGAACTAAAGAGATTTGGGAACTCAGTCCTAATGTAATCTTCTCGCTCCCAAGTGGCTTCCTCTTCAGTATGGTTGCTCCATTGGATCTTGAGAAACTTGATACTCCTGGTCTTGGTGGTTCTGTAGGCTTGCTCCAAGATACGGATGGGAACTTCACGATACGGCAGGTCCTTGTTTATATCAACAGCTCGGTGATCGATGTTCTTGAAAACTTCGGTCTTCTCTGGCACTTCTAAGCATTTGCGAAGTAACCAGATATGGAACACATTGTGGATGGCTGACATCTCTTCTGGCAGTTCTAGTTGATATGATACATCTCCTCGAAGGTTCAGAATCTTGAAGGGTCCAATATATCTGGGGGCTAACTTTCCTTTCAGACTAAAACGTTGGGTTCCCTTCAATGGCGAAACCTTGAGATACACAAAATCTCCGACATTGAAAGTCATGTCTCTCCTTCTCTTGTTAGCATAACTCTTTTGTCTGGACTAGGCGGTCTTAAGGTGCTCACGGACTTTGTGAACCTTCTCTTCGACTTCTCGGAGAATGTCGGGTCCAAAAATATGACTCTCTCCTACTTGCGACCAATTAAAAGGGGTACGACACTTTCTTCCGTATAGGAGCTCAAATGGTGCCATTTGCAAACTAGCTTGATAACTGTTTTTGTATGAGAATTCTGCGAAAGGCAGGCAGTCTTCCCATTTTGATCCATACTCTAACTCATAAGCTCTCAACATATCTTCTAAGATTTGGTTGACTCTTTCAGTCTATCCATCGGTTTGCGGGTGATAAGCGGTGCTGAAATTCAACTTGGTTCCTAATCCTTCTTAGACTTTCTGCCAAAATATCAAGGTAAATTGGGTTCCTCGATCTGATACTATGGTCTTGGGGGTTCCATGCAAAATGACAATTCTGGCGATATACAACTCTGCTAGCTTAGAACTCTGGTAGGTTGTCTTGACAGGTATAAAGTGAGCTACTTTGGACAGTCTATCAACATGACCTAGATTGAGTCATTTCCCCTACTAGAAGTAGGCAAACCGGTGATAAAGACCATTCCGACGGAATCCCATTTCCATTCCGGAATCTGCAATGGTTGCAACAGTCTTGTGGGCCTCTGATGTTCCGCTTTAACTCTTTGACGGATATCACATTTGGCGATGTAGCTTCCGATTTCTCTCTTCATCTCGTGCCACCAAAATTGCTCTTTCAAATCTTGATACATCTTCGTTCCTCCAGGGTGGATAGAATAAAGAGTATCATGAGCTTCTTGCATGATAACTTGCTTCAGCTCCGAATCTGCTGGAACACAGATACGGCATTTGTACCATAGAACTCATTCTTCGTCTTCTGTGAATCTAGGTACCTTTCCTGTACCAATACGACGTTTGATTCCGTCGGTACTTTCATTTCCCTTCTGGGCTTCCTTGATTTGGCTAATCAAAGTGGGTTGAAGTTCAATGCTAGCTAAGAATCCTTTGCTAACTAGCTCAGTCCTGAACTGCTCCAACTCCTCATACAAACTTGGATGCTTCTGCTTGATCATGGTGTTTAGTCTACACGGCAATCTGCTAAGAGCATCCGCTACCACATTGGCTTTGCTGGGGTGATAGTGAATGTCAAGGTCATAATCCTTGATTAACTCTATCCATCTCCTTTGCCTCATATTCAGCTCCTTCTGAGTGAAAATATACTTTAAGCTTTTGTGATCTGAGTAAATCTCACAGCGATTACCCATAAGATAATGACGCCATGTCTTCAGTGCCAAAACTATGGCTGCTAACTCAAGATCATGGGTCGGATAGTTCTGCTCATGTTGCTTCAGTTGTCGAGACAGATAAGCGATGACTTTGCCTTCTTGCATCAATACACATCCGAGACCAATCTTGGATGCATCACAATACACATCAAACGGCTTCTTGATATCTAGCATGATCAATATTGGGGCTGAAATCAATCTCTTCTTCAGCTCCTGGAAACTTGCTTCACATTTTTCGGTCCATTCGAACTTCTTGTCCTTCTTCAACAATTGGGTCATGGGTCTGGCGATGCTCGAGAATCCTTCTATGAACTTGTGGTAATATCCCGCTAATCCGAGAAATGCATGGCCTTGGGTTTGAGTGGTTGGGGCTTCCCATTCTTCGACATCTTTGATCTTGGCAGGATCAACAGCGACTCCTCCAGCAGACATAATATGTCCTAGCAATCCTACTTATTTCAGCCAAAACTCAAATTTGCTGAACTTGGCATACAACCGATGCTCTCTAAGGGTTTCAAGAATGATTCTCAGATGTTGCTCATGCTCTTCTTCTGACTTGGAGTAGATAAGGATATCGTCGATAAACACAACGACAAGCTTATCCAGAAAATTCATAAAGATCTTATTCATGAGATTCATGAAATAAGCAGGGGCATTGGTTAATCCAAAAGACATGACCGTATACTCGTATAAACCATAACAAGTAGTAAAGGCGGTCTTCGGAATATCCGTTGCACGAATCTTAAGTTGGTGATAACCAGTCCTAAGATCGATCTTGGAGAGCACATTTGCTCCAGTCAACTGATCAAATAGATCCTCTATCTTTGGCAATGGGTACTTGTTCTTGATGGTGACGTCATTCAGCTTCCTGTAATCTGTGCACAAACGGTTACCTCCATCTTTCTTGTCGATGAATAACACTGGCGATCTCCATGGTGATGCGCTTGGTTGAATCAAGCCTGTTGCCAACATAGCATCCAGCTGCTTCTTCAATTCCACTAACTCTGAGGGGTTCATACTATAGGGTCTCTGGGCTATGGGTCCGGTTCCGGGGATTAGTTCAATAATGAACTCAATATCCCTATCCGGGGGCATACCGGCAATTCATCTGGGAATACATCGGGGTATTCACAGACTACTCTGACTTGGTCAATGGTAGGGAGGGCTAGACTCTTATTACACTTGAATTGACAGGGCAAGGTTTCAGATATATGCTCTACTGAGACTCCAGAGCGACTAGTCATGGTGATGGCTTTCTTGGCACAGTCAATCAATCTCTTATGCTTTGACATCCAATCCATTCCTAGTACTACTTCCAAACCTTTGGTTCCAAGTACTATTAGATTGGCATAAAAATCTATCCCATGTATTCTGATAGGCACAGCTTTGCAAATTTTTCTAGCTTTTGTAGTTGAACTGGGGATTTGAACTATCATGACATGCTTCAAGTTGGTTGGGTGAATCTTACTAGTGCATGCAAATTCTTCGGTGACAAATGAGTGCGATGCTCCAGAATCAAACAACACTCTTGCTAAAACTGAGTTGACAGAAAACATACCCAACACTACATCTGGCGCTTCTTCGGCTTCTTCGGGGTTCATGTGGAAGAGACGGCCATTACGGTTGTGAGGGTTCCCTAGGGCGAATCTTCTTCCTAGTTGAACACGACGCTGTTGTTGAGCTGGGGAATTCACATAGGCAGTGGCGGGTAATCTTCTTGGGACACTCATTTGAGTAGTGACCCTTCACTCCACACTCGAAACAAGTAATCTTAGACTTGACTTTCGCTACCACGAGCACAACATTGCTTCCAGTTCTGGGTGCGTTGTTGTTGTTGTTGTTGCTCTTGGGAGGTGCACGGTTGAAATTGCTGGTGTTGCCGGGGTGATTGTTGTTTCCTCCGTACTTCACATTTCCTCTGCTACGGTTGGGGTAGCTTGGGCGAGACATTGGGGGGTCGGTTGTTCCTCGGTGCATATCCCGCTGAAGGGTTGGGTTGGTACTTCTGGTGACTGTTGGATCCAACTTGGTGCATCATATGACGTTTGCAGTTGTCGTTTGCTTAATTAATCTTCCCTTCCATCTGAATGGTAGAGTCGACTAGCTCTTCGAGATCCTGGAAACGGATGTTGACAAGGACAATCTACATCTCATCATGCACTCCGTTTAAGAATCTCTCCTTCTTCTTGGCCTCCGTGTTGATCTCATCAGGTGCATACCTAGCTAAGGACAAGAATCTGTCATGGTACTCAACTACAGTCATTCTGCCTTGCTTCAACTCTCTGAATTCATCCCTCATTCGGGTGACTAGACCCTGTGGCACGTGGGTGCGACTGAACTTGATTTTGAAGGCTTCCCATGTCATCACTTGACCATGGTTCATTGTGCGGGTGCTGTTCCACCATGCGCTTGCATCTCCTGCCAAATAGTGGGTGGCAAAAAGAACCTTCTCGTTTGCATCCACTCCTGCTACTTCTAAGTTGTTCTCCATTGTCTGCAACCAGTCATCAGCATCCATTGGGTTCTCTGAAGTACTAAAGATTGGGGGATTGGTATTCTGGAAGTTTTTGAGTTTTGATCCATGATAATCCTGATTTCCATGGTTCTGATTGTTGTGAGCCATCTAGGCGATGTGCTGTAGTGTTGCTAGATTAGCTTGGCGCTCTGCCCTGCTTGCTTCCGGGTCTGCAATGAGAGTTTATAGAATCTACAGCATTGGGTCTTGCGATGAGCTCCTCCCTCCTTGGTTTCCACAAGTCATCTGAAGATTGAGGTAGATAAAGGGGTAAGAGGGAAAGTTCTAAGGTTTATGGTTTTGATTTCAAAGCTAACACTTTGAGTTTGACTCAGGTTTTTGCAACTAACTTATTTTCATTCATTCAAGCAAAGCACACGATACAAACACACACACACCACAACATCAAAGGAAAACAGATGGTTTTAAGAACCATTCTATAAGCTACGATACAATGGGACTGATAATCCTCATGCTACGACAGTGCTCTAGTGCATATACTCATCATCGATGAAGTTGGAGTCGTCATCATCGGTGTAGAAGTCCACGGCATCCTCCTCCAGAAAGTCATCATCATTGCTGAGGTAGGAGTCAATATTCCCTTGGATATCTTCACCTTCCTCTTCTTCTTCCTTTACGGAAAGCTGAGCTTCTTGCTCCTGGATGGTCTTCTCGAGGTCGGCCACCTTCTTGCAAAGACGTTCGATGGTGCGATCCTTCTTTGCACGCTGACGGCAAAGAGATGACGATCCTAGACGAGCAGTGAGAAAGTCTGGGCCTTTTGGGCTGCAATGGTGAGGTTGTTGTTGGCGAGCTCTCTAGCATTGTCCAACTCCTTATGTCTGTCATACAGTAGGAAGTCAAGGTTCTCCACTTGACGCTTCAGTATTGGGTGACTTGGCATCTCTAGCGGCATTCCCGTGGAATCACGCCTTGCATAGTGAACAAAACGGGTTCCTTGGATTAGGTTGACACCCAGGGCACACAGACGTGCGAGGGCTTCATGCATTGCTCTGGCTAATCCATCTAGCCAGTTGTTCTCTCTCACCGAGAACTAAATCCTCCCAAATACTGGTGCTTCTATCTTGCCTCGAAGATCAGCAGTCACTAGCCATTGTAAATCTCCTCCTGGTGGACCCGGGAGTTGAGATCCAAGGAATTCCGGATGAGGACGCTCCAAGAACTCAGATAGTGCATCCAAATCCCTCTCGAAGATCAGTTGGCCTCTGTTGCCCAACTGGTAGAACTTGCTGTATTGAGCTTCCATCTATAAGAATTTAGGATGAGAAAGTTAGTGAAGTGATCAAGTGTGTCAAAGTTTTATGTAGTAATGTAAGAATTTGGAGGAACATGAATTTTTTTGAAAGAAAGAATTCCCAAGGGTAAGAGAGGAAATAGTTTTCATAAGTACTCACTTTGTTTTTTGAAACTAAGTTTTTGTTCGGACGTCCATTCTAACTAGGGTCTCCTATGGTCAGGATGGCTCTGATACCAACTTGTCAACACCCGGATTTTTAATCCTAGATGCCTGTTATGCCATACATCGCAATCCCAGGATTACCATTTTTGCGGGACATAACAGATTGGATATCACAGTACATCATCCATTACAAACCATCAATAAGGTCTTACACAAATAAAGGATCTCAGGATTCAGTCTTAGTACAATCAAGCAGCGGAATAAATAGCGTAGCGGTGGGGTCCATCTTCAGAGTCACATGCAATGCTGACGATGGGAGATAGTCCTAGTTATCATAGCCGTCATGTTGTCCTTCATCTTGGTAATCTCCTTCATAGTCTGGCCATAGGAATAGCCAGGGACAAAAGCCATGAGTACTCTTTAAGTACTCGCAAACTATCACTAACAAGTAAGATAGTTCTGGTAGGAATGTTAACTCTAAGGTTATTTGTAAAGTTCAGTTTGAAACCTAAGCTGAGTTCAGAAACAAAGAAAGATAAAAGAAGTTTGAAAACACTTAAGTGCGAACTTAGTTATCATAGTCACAACTCTGTTGTGGTCAAGTCATGTCACAATTAATTTCATAAGTTGTTTTGAAAACATCTGACAACGGAACAGTATGGCCACTCAAACTGTCCATAACCGCGGACGCGGCTATTCGAATAGTTTGACACTCTACAGAGGTGGTACACTTTCACCACAAGATTTGATACATCTGTCAGGGATAACCCTGAATCATAATACTTAGTATGCAGATAATCAAACATAACCTTTCCTTTACACACCCTAGTATAACCACCTCTCCTATGAGCATGGCCTCCCAACCATGACCATCTGTCATCTTGGGCACTGAATAGGTGGACAACATTGAGAGGTAGCCGCATCTCAAACCTCTCCTGCGAGGGAACTAATACTAATGTATATAAACTTTCGGCTAAGCCTTACCCAATTCAGGTATTGTGGTTGTACGGTAAAATTGGAATGGTATCGCATCCGAACCCAACCATCAGTTTTATAAAAGGGGTAAGGCTCATGCCTCAACATTTTCATCATCATAAACCATTTGTGTTTCTCAACACATGTCAAAACATCTCAATAGAATGAAAACATTGAGAGGTGGTACACTTTCCACAAGATTCGATACATCTGTCAGAGATAACCCTGAATCATCATACTTAGTATGTAGATAATCAAACATAACCTTTCCTTTACACACCCTAGTACAAGCACCTCTCCTATGAGCATGGCCTCCCAACCATGACCATCTGTCATCTTGGGCACTACATAGGTGGACAACATTGAGAGGTAGCCTCATCTCAAACCTCTCCCACGAGGGAACTAATACTAATGCATATAAACTTCTGGCTAAGCCTTACCCAATTCAGGTATTGTGGTTTTACGGTAAAATTAGAATGGTATCGCATCCGAACCCAACCATCAGTTTTATAAAAGGGTAAGGCTCATGCCTCAACATTTTCATCATCATAAACCATTTATGTTTCTCAACACATGTCAAAACATCTCAATAGTATGACTCATCATTCCAAGGTTTTCAGAAGTCATTTTCACCAAGTATTCCCATCTAAAGTGAATCAAGTTTTGATTTAGTTCCAACTACTAAATTAAGAGTGTTCACTAAGGTGGGATGCTAATCTCAATCTCATGCCATAGAATGACATCTAAGTCTAACTAGATAGGTCAAGTTTTATACTCTTTATGCTACCTTTAAACAAGTAAAGGACTTTGGTAAAGTAAAGAAGGTAAAGCTTGTAAATAAAACTTGGAGTAGGTATAAGTCAAAATGGTATAACCAAAGCATGCCTAATGCCTTTGCTTAGGTTATCTAGCTTAATTCTAGCTTGCTAATAATAGCTTGCTCAGTTTACTTGAAGTGCTAGGCTTGCCTTGGGTAGTGCAGTGGTTGAAGTTTTCTTCCTCCTCCTCTTGGTAGAACTCCTCCTCCTTGTAGACTTGGTCGGTACTATCTTCTATAAATACATACGGAATACACAATCACCAAAAAATACTTAACTATTCTACTTAGCACACTAAGGCACACATTTGATGATCTATTATCATCACAAGGTTTAATGAACTAGTTTCACTTATTTTATTTGAGAAAAGTAATTTCTACTCATTGAAATTAACTAAGATTTAATATTCTCCAATTAAAATCTGGGATCATGTGGACACATGTCATCACCACATATTCTAACATATGGGAATGTGATTTAAGGGTTGGATCACATTTTAATAAGTTTAAGTTTAATAATTAATGATTTAAAGTGACTAGAAATGCCTATATAGCATTATTTTGGTACTAGTCCAAAGTCACTGCATGCAAACCTTAATATTATTGCATATTCAGATAGGTATGGTTAAATGTGATTTTTGAGAGTTGGAATCAACTCAAAAGCTATTATGGTTGATTTTATAAAAATATTTGAATATGCAAAAGCTTCTGTTTGTTATTTTAACTAGGAGAGATCTCTTAGTCTAAAAGATTTAGATCCAACGGGCTTGGATAGATATTTTCAGTAGCTTTCCAACAAAATTGGAATCACTCCATTTTGATTTGTAAAACTCCCTGAATTGATTTTTAAACTAAGGGACATAATTGATTTAAGTCTAAAATAGAAAAAATCCTAATTTGAATTACTGGGTCAGTGCGGGAAACTAATTGGGTGGGCCCAGTTGCGCTCCGCGGCGCAGAGGGCGACTGACGGGCTGGTCCCGCATGTCAGCGGCACTTAAAACCTGAAGCGGTACGGGGCAATCTGGGCGCTACGATTAGAACAAGGATCAACGGTCCACAGTCGTCGTCGATGACAGACTCGTCGCCGGTGAGACTGGACCCTAGCGCGGTCAGTGAGGACTACTGGGGACGTACCAGGGCTCCAGCTAGTGTGGCGAGGCGGGCAAACAAACTGGACAGTGACGGCGGGCTCAGGCGAGGTCGCGGCAAGGGCTGAGGTGGACGAAATCGACGACCACGTCTCCTCCTCTTCAGCGGCTACCTCCGACAGGATTCCGGCGATGTGCTGCTCGTGCGGCTCCGGCGATAGAGGGGAAATGGTCAGTGGAGAGAGGGGAGTGAGATGGTGTGCAGAATGAGGCTGGGGGTGGCCTCCTTATATAGGCTCGACGAGTGGACCGACGGGTGTGGGCAAAGCTCGTCAGTGATGGCGATACAGAGGGCTACCAGCGTGGGCGAGGTAGGCGGACGGTGGGCGGTCTGCTGGCGGTCCTCTACAGCATAATGGCGCGGCTAGGGACGGTGGCATTTGGTCGGGGGCTTCCCGCGCTCTGGAGGCGAGGCGCGATGCGCTCTCTCGGCCCCAGTGGGTCGTCGTGGTGGTGCAACCGGCGGTCGGGCAGGGTGTGGGTGTCGAGGCGGAGCGGCGTGCGCGATTTGGTGTCGAGGCGTGGTATGTGGAGTGCTGGCGGTGATCGCGCTCTGGCGCGCTCTGGCTGCACGCAGAGAGAAAGGGCGGCGCGTCTCTGAGGTGGTCCAGTGGCTAGCAGGGGCCGTGGGGTGGACCGTGGGCCGCGGTGAGGTCACGCCTCACTCCCTGGAGCGGCGAAGAGGGGCTGGTGGTCTGCTGTGTCTTGTGCACGTTTGGCCGGCGAGCATGGTGTCGGGGTGGCAGTGCACTAGCGCCAGGGTCTAGGGCATGGAGTGGTTTTGGTCTGGTTGGGCCTAGGGGATACCAAGGTGATCAATGTGCATCAAATGGCTCGACAAGATTTGCTCCAAAACAGTATTAGTTAGGCCACAATGGTTCTGCTCACAAGGTGTTCGATCAAATGGCCGCATGAGAGAAACTTTTGAATTTTTCAAAGATTTTTGGTGGAGTGATTCATCTTATGCTTAAGCATCTAGGTTTGCTTGGGATTTTGAAATGGAGTTCATTTGAGTGGTTTTTGAAAAAGTGGTATCTAGACATATGAACTAGATTCAATTTTCAAATGTCATTTAAAATTAGAGTTTGAATGTTTTTGGGAGATCACAATGTGGGCCTTAGTACATCACTACTTGTACTAGCAAAGGGTGCAAAGATCCACAATTGTCTCTGTTTGATATTGAGTGCTAGGAATAGCCAAAGTAGGCTAGGTGATTAAAATGGCAAAAGTGACCAGTTGCTTATTTAATTCTTTTTGATTTCTTTTTCTTTGAGATTTGCTTTGGGATGATCTAGATGATGTGTAATTCACCTTAGAGTCATTTTGCAATCAATAGATCACTCAATCATGGCAATTCAAAACAACTCCTATCTAAATGCACACACATATGAATGCTTAAAGATTTTTTTAATGGAAACGATTTTTTCTAACCCTAAATTGGGTAGATTTGATCTTGATCACTTGGATTAAAGTTTTAGGATGTTACACCAGGCTGGCCCACTTCGGGTTAGAGCTTTGCTCTAAATTGGGTAAACCTTGTGTGCTCACCGTCCCGAAATACCGTCGCCTCACACCCCCTTTCTCCACAAGCCTCGAGGACCCCCTCTCGGCATACATATCTTCAATCCGACGATAGGCGTCGTTTCACTCCCTTCGGCAGTGATATCTGTCTATAATCCATGTTGGTCAAGGTAAAACATCTGCCATGTGTAGTACAACTTTATTTGTTTGTGTTAAGACAAAATCAAAGTAGATTTTTGGGATGCATCATGCAGCTACACACACGCTGGTACTAGTAAGAATAATCACGCGACAAAATTGTTTTTTGGTCACCAACGATGTAACCGAATGAAAATCCAAACAAAAAAAGCTTGCTCTAGTTGAGCGGGAGGACCAGTAAGCAAATACAACTTACTTGGGATGCTCCAAAACTTGAGAAGCAACCTGGATTGTGTGCTTTTTCTTGCTGATGGGGTGCGACCAGCTGATAAACTGTTATGTACTTTCTGTAAACAGCCGTGCGCCGAAGAGTGATGTTGGATACTAGTATGTTGCATGTGCTGGTGAAATTGGTTGGTTGGATTGCTAAAATTTTGGCACCTTCCATGGTCCATGTGATGTGCATATGAGAGCTGCTTTGTGTGCCGATCATATGAGGTGTACTAGTTTGCATGTACTGGTTGTGAGATGTACTAGTTTGCATGTACTGGTTAGTGTAGTTGGTTGGATTGCTAATTTTTTGCACTTTTCATGGACCATGTGATGTGTAGATTGTTTGGTATGTGGTTTGGTACAGTAGTACTACGTATGCTCTCGGAATGACGGTGGTGGAATATTCCGTTGCACACATGTGTGCTCCCGCTGCTAATTTCTTGGCTCCCTATAAGAGATCTAATGGTTGGATGGGTATAAATAGGTAGCATCCATGATATCCCATTATTTCTCTATTATTATACATTTGATATTATATATGTTAATAATTTTTATAGATACTTGATTAAATTTTACAAAACATTTTGACCAAACAATATGCAATATATTTTGGGAAGGAGGGAGTACTACTTCTTTTGTCCATAGAATTATTTTACATGTAAAAACAATGTTACTTTGCAACTCTCACTTAAAAAATATAGTTTTTCTTATCCAAAAAATGTTAGTTTCGGACTTCCCACGAGTAAAAGAAAATTGTACTACTCTATGGTATCAACAAGAATATGTGACCAAAATTGGTATCGCCGTATAACTAAAATTGTTGAAAATGTGGTATTCCATATTCATAGTTGGACTTTGAAATTTACTAGTTTGATTTACCATTTCAGGACCATATATATAGAAGAGAAGCGACACCACAAAATAAAAGTAGACCATGAAGAGTATTCTTTATTTGAAAATTTTAATTTTCTAAGAAAATGATAAAATAATGGCATCTAAGACATTACTGCTTTAAAAAATCGAGTATAGTACATGGCCACATGCCCATGCACCATGCACATCTACAAACTCTAGTAGAGATTAGAGTTACAACCTTGACGACTCAAAGAAAATTTAACACATGTGCTTTAGGGGCACATAGGTCTACGCAGTTGAAGTTTGCCTCGACCTATGATGAAAAATCTGTGCAAAATCTTCTTTATATATTCCAAAAAATATATATCCCCCCAAAAAATATATGTTTCCGTGGCTATACCATGGTAAGGCAAACAAACGATCTTAAGAGGACATGCAGGAAAAAAAAGGAAAGCTCAATTGATCTAACTTTATCCTTGATCTAAGTTGATCCCTAATTCCATGACATGT
This sequence comes from Avena insularis, assembly GCA_023614405.1. Classification (NCBI taxonomy): domain Eukaryota; kingdom Viridiplantae; phylum Streptophyta; class Magnoliopsida; order Poales; family Poaceae; genus Avena; species Avena insularis. The sequence continues at coordinate 388,370,662 of CM042696.1, forward strand.
ACTAAATTACATCATGCAAGCAAGGAATCTATTAATATGCATGAGATTCCATCATATAGTATAGTGATCCTCTCTCATTTCTCACCCTTGAATATGTCTTCAAGAGCTTTAGAAAAGGTGTACTAATCCAAACATCTTGTAATGATTAAGGGATAAGATGGATTGCTTACTAAAATTGCGGACACTTGTAATGACTACAAGGATTCTCTGCAGGAGCTCTTAATTGCACTTAGACACTTTTATGATTAGGTTAATGCAATAATTAGTACTAGACTTTCAGGAGTTTTCCTTGCTAAATTATATGAACTTGTGTGCCTAATCTTATTTGAGAACGGGAAAATCTCAATTTTCATTCATAACCAGAAGTCTAGCTAGTGTTAAAGGTAGTGTTTGTAATTCCTTAGACGTAACGAGCTTTAAGGAAAATTTAGGATCTATCGGCCTAACCAGCTTGTGTACATAGAACTACTTGACTTCAAGATACACTTTACCTAGCAAAGTACTACTTATCAGTTGCAAGTAGCTGAATTAATGGCTAAAATAAAGTTACTTTGGTTGCATGATAGCAAATGGCACATAAAGCATCTTTCTTCTACTTTTACTCCTCAAATTAAGTTACCATCTCAGTTTAGGTTATAGTACATGTGATTCTTCATCCACCTTTTCTACCCCCGAACTACTTAGGTGGTTTACTTGCAGCTTTACACTAATGCACCTGATTAATGTACTAAAAGAATTATCAGTGCATCCTAAGCTAGCATGAGGTCCTAGCGATAACATTAGTTAGCAAAAAGCATCTTTGCAAATTGGCTATCCCTTTCTTAGCAAAAAGTAGGTGCCCCTTGTATATAAACCTTGGACATGACTTCATTTGGGCCTGCGACTGGTGTTCCTTGGTTCTTAAGACAGAGCACACACACACACATATACATGGCCAGTCTGATCTTGAGTACTTAACTTTTTGTTGTTTCATTGCCGGTATTTTTCCCCCAAGGTACTTACTAAACTAATTCAATTCTCTTCTTCTTTGATTTATTCAGTTTATGCATCTTGTACTAATTTCGTGCTTCTTAGTAATTAGTTAGTTTACTCACAAGTAAAGTGTATGGATACTTTAGAAGCCAGGTGCTCATTTGGTTGGATATTAGCAAATTTTCCATTCCACATATATGTGAAGTAGCATTCTTTTGCCTTGTCGGAAACATTGGGACACTACACTTCCATGCATGGAGAAAATTGAAAACGTAGATTTACATGATCTCTCATCTCAGTTTCTGTACAAGTGAAAAGGCTAGGGTGGGTTCAGGCTCATTTGCTCATTTTAAATGAAAAAAGACATTGTTCAATACTCCCTCCGATATAAATTAGTGGCCTCAGATTTGTATAGATTCAGATGTATCTAGTCATATTTTAGTGATAGACATCCGAATCTAGACAAATCCGAGTCCATTAACTTGGATCCGAGGGAGTATAATTAGTGTTTACTTTTTACATGACAATCGATAATAAGTTTGTGAGTGTTTATCATTCAAGTTCCTCAGCTGGCCCATCTCATGTGAGGGTCTATGCATGGCTAGGTAGAATAAAGTGTTCAACAGATAGCTAGTGATCAAACATGCGGAGGTCTTTTCGGGAGCATATCTTCTTCTAGGTTAATATTGTAAGATCATATCTTCCATCATGCTCTTTCATATCACCACACATGCCCTTGGTTGATTGGTCGCAAGCTGACACGTCCACTTTTTTCTCTTCTTATGTCATACTACTACAAAGAGAGGGGCAAATATTCTGCACTTCCTCTTTGTTCCTTTGAAAAGAGGAACCGTGACCGATCTATGCTCAATTTAAAATTGTGTCAAGATTTCACAATCCACATAAAATGAATCCTAAAAGGAATCTTGAGTCTAGACGGAATGGGTTGTGATGAACCATTAGAAAGCACATAGTAATATTGTTAGCAGAGATGAGAAGAGTTCACTATTCCGTTGTCTCTAAATACTAAAATGAACATACGATCATTGTACTTGCAAACATTGCAGTCTCATCATGTGTAGTACTGTTTACAAGGTGATCGGCTATGGAGCTTTACCCTGGATACCTTGACGACCATTTCAGCATCCACAAGCTCAGGTAAAACCAATCCCCGGCTGTTCGATCTCGCTAGCTTTTACAGCAGCATGGTTCTTGCAAAAAGGTACTAGTAGTACGAACAATAAAAGTTAAGAAGAAGAAGGAAAAGCCGGGTGTATGATTAGATAAAACAATGAGCTGTGTGAAAGCAGAGGGGATGCTTAACCATGAAGTTAGCGCTGCTAGCGGTTTGTTTAGCGCAGCAAGTGGGGTGTTGCACTGTAGTCTAGTCTGTAAGTACCGCACCAAAAGCAAAGCAAAGTGAGGTGAGGTCCAAAGTCCTGGGGTTGTGCTTCGCTTTTGGAATATCCATACATTCAGCAGCGTGGTTGCATGGGAGGGCACATAAATTATTTAATATCAAGCTGAATTTTAAGTACTCTCTGATCCAAGTGTCGCTGATTTATTACGACTTTATATTACATCAGCGACACTTATTATTATCGATCGAAGCGAGTAGTAGATCTGATACGATCGCCTGGTCTATGAAATCCAGGGAGGTTAGCTACAAGCGTGTAGGTACTACTAGTCGGTTGTTTCTCAAAAGAAAGAGGAAGAAAAATGAGCCAAAAATACTAGCCTAAAATTTTTAGCCTTGTTTCCAAGAAGAAGAAAAATGAGCCAAAATAGTTGAAAAGATAAGCTGAAGAGGTAAGCACAGGGCGACAAAATGAAGGCGCCCAATGGTCACACGTAGAGGTCGCAAACAACACGGAAGCAAACGCAGCATCTTCTCGCGAGTAGTACAGATGTTCGACGGCCTAGAAATGCACCGGCACTGCAGAGGATTCGGATCCTCGCGATGTGATAAGCTAGGCATCAGATCCTTCTTGTTAGGCGTACGTAGAACTGGAACCTCAGAAACCAGAATTTACAATAACCGGCCTGGCGGAGACGTACGTGGAGCAGAGATAGTGGGGAAGCACTAGCTAGGATGGGTAGTGAGATCCTGATTCCGTGGTGGCTAGCGACCCCACCCCACCCGGCCGGCTAGCTGCTAGTGTGATTTCAACTTTGCAGTGATGGAGGCAGCATCATCGCCAACTAGTAGCTCGACTGGCTGGCCAACGTGTGGAAGCCCTTTTTTTGAACGATGGAGGGTTAGAACACCCAGGAAGCTGCTGAGGTAGACATGTGGCAGGTACAAATTGTAAAGAGGCCCCTCACAGAAAGCACCTTAGCAAAGCTAGAAAAAAAGAAAAGGGACCTCAAAATTACATAAAGCACCTCGGAACTAAAGGAAAGAAAGCAAGCAGGTCCCTCGGCGCCTCCACCACCAATCTCCGGCGATCTCTAGCCGAGCAAGCCGGCGAGATCATCAAGGTCTCTTGTCCATGACGCCTTGCAATCTAGAGAAGAAGCAGAGCACCCTGCCATCTTGACATCGGCAGAGACGAACCACTTGCCAGTGCCAAGCTGTTGAGCCCTGGAGCCAAGCTTCGACAAGGGGCCTCCGATGGAGGTTGTAACCCTCGGCCACCTTCGGCTAGAACATACAGAGGCCCAACAGCGTCTTTGCTACCAAAGGGCCAATTGGGAGGAGTACCAGTGGTAGCAGCTTTGACTTACTCCCACATTGCCAACAGCCTCAGCCAACTTCCCCCTCCATTGCTCGCCACCATGGCCGGCCAAAGGAGGGGGAAGAAGAAAACGACGTCGGAGAAGAGGGAGCCCACATGAGCATTATGGCCGAGCCTCGAATCCCTCTCCAGACCACGCAGACTTCGACCTATGAAGCCTGACGGGATGGAGAACACCGAGACCTCCCGACGCCGCTCCCCTGCGCCGTGGAGTAACTTGAAGTCGCGCCCTTCTGCAAGCAGCACCCGGTCGCAGCTCTCCTCCCCCCGCCGCCACGGCCACCAGAGAAGAGCTGCAGATCTGGCGTAGAAGCAGAAGCTGCGAACAGGGGCAACTTTATTCGGGGAGGTGGAGCTCGCCAATGCCAATCCACCATGGATTAGAAATCCAGCGACGAGGAAGCCAAGAATCCGCCGAATCTCGCTGCGGGAGAAGCCGGCGACACCACCGTCTACGGGCATAAGGCCCACTACCGGCATGGAGCCACTACAACTAACCCTAGCTACTCCGGTACCCACCCTTCGCTCCCTCCGACCGGCGGCGCCGGCGGGGAGGGCTCCGAGAGGGCCCAGTTGCACAGGTGAAGAGGGCAAGAACGAGAGAGGGAGAGGGAGAGGGGAGGAAGGAGAAGGCAGCAAGCCGGCTGACTTTGGATTGGCGGAATTGGCTTTGGAAGCTCCTTTTGGGGGTATATGCTTCGTCATAAGCATGTTCATGGCCTTTTTTATGATGACGGATGGACGATGTAGGCTCTCTTTGGACGGCTGGGAACAGGATGTGTAAACTATAGCTAATCTGGTCGAAATGGACTGTCCATGAATGACGAATCCGAGCCGAAGCAAGCAGCTCCATGCATGCATGGTGGCTACTAATTAATTTAATTACGGTGTGAGGCGAATTATATTAGAGAATAGTAATTGCGGTGATGCGTGGTGACGCCAAATGTGACGTAACCGTCCGTCTCCATCCCACCGGTGTGTGTCCGTCCTTGTCAACACCCTGGTTAAGTCTACGCGCCCGCCCGCGAGATAAGCTATTCAACTTAGGTAGGAGCAGGCGAGCAGCACGTTCAAAGTAGTACGTATTGCGTTCTCACTCTCGGTGTCCGTCCGTCCGTCCGCTTTCAAGCTGACGTCGGATTAAAACTGCGTGGACCAGCAGGACGTGGTACCTGCGATGCGAGCCATGGTGGCCAGAACGTGTCCTCGACACTTGGGGCCGGGGTACGGTCCAGCGCAGCGCCAGTGTGCACACGCACGCCCGCTGACAGGTCGGCCCCACGCCATAACGACCTACTCATGGAGTCATGGGAGCGCGCAAGGACAAGGAGCAGTACAGCGAGATTTTTGTCGCGCTGGAACGAGGCCATCCCATCGCATCGCTAGGGCCTAGCCTAGCTTGGGTCCAAATCCAAGCCACGACACCCAACTGAACGATCGCGCTACGCTACCACGAGTAGCAGTACAGCAGCAGCACGCACGTACTACTACTAGCTAGGGAGAGAAAGATCCGAGAGACAGACAGAGAGTGGAGTTCCACTCGGCAGCTGCGATTGGCTTCTCCGCACCTCGTCATCATTCATCATTCATCATCATCATCATCGAGGTTGTCTGTCGCGCGCGCGCAACACGCCCTCTCTGTCCACTAGTTCGTTCCTTCGTCGTTCCTGCGTTTCTTTATTTTACTTTTTCTCTCTCTCGACTCGATGTGAATCCATCTGTGCCGTGCTGGATTCTGTTGGCTACGCGACGACCCAGCAGAGGATCGGCGCCTCCCGGCGGCGGGTACATGCCATCGGCGGCGGCGCCCATGGGGATCTACGAGCGCCGGCACCATCCGCTCGCCGAAGCCGGCGCCGGAGGAGGAGGCGCCGGCGTCTGGGGCGACCCGTTCAGGTACATGGCCTCCGCGTCTGGGGCCGCGCCAGGCTGCGGCAGCAGCAGTAGCCCCGCCGCGGCGCACGCCATGGAGCTGGCCGAGCCCAAGTTCAAGCCGCGGGCTCTGCATCGGACGATGCTACCGCAGGACGTCGAGGCCCTCGCGCTGCAGGAGGCTCAGCTGCCACACTCGCCGGACAGTTCTGACCAGGAGCCCGCCAGGCCAGGACACAAGGTACGCTGCAGAGTCTACTCACCTCACACCAGCTTCAACTCTAGGCTTCGCGAGGGACTCGTAACCCGATATCAATCTGTTTTGGTCAACTAGATCCAGAGAAGGCTCGCGCAGAACAGAGAGGCCGCTCGCAAGAGCCGCCTACGCAAGAAGGTACACTACGCAGCCGAATAGCCTCCCGATGGTCAAATTTCCATCTCATTCTGAGTCTCTGACTTGTCAAACCCGCAAAATGTTGATCTTAAGTATGCCGGTTGCTTGCCAGGCCTACATCCAGAACCTGGAGACGAGCCGGATGAAGCTGGCGCAAATGGAGCAGGAGCTCACCCGTGCCAGGCAGCAGCAGATGGTCTACGCCGGCGCGAGCGGCAGCAGCAGCAGCCATGTTGGTCTACCGCCAGCATCATCCTTCGATCCAGGTCAGAAGTGAGGTCATGCGGCGAACTGAATGAATCAATCTTGCATCCTAAGAGTTTGCAATGGCGATCCTGAATTCCTTTTACGAAATGTTGCGGCAGGTGTCGCGGCGTTCGAGATCGAGTACGCGCAGTGGGTGGAGGAGCAGACCAGGCAGACGAGGGAGCTGAGGGCGGCACTGCAGCAGCCGGACGCGCCGGAGCGCCGGCTGAGCGCGCTCGCCGAGGCAGGGCTCGAGCACTACGACCGCCTGTTCCTGGCCAAGTCCGCCGCCGCCAGCTCGGACGTCTTCTTCGTCATGTCCGGCGTGTGGCGGCCCGCCGCAGAGCGGTTCTTCCTCTGGATCGCCGGCTTCCGGCCCTCCGACCTCCTCAAGGTCCTGGCGCCGCAGCTGGAGCCGCTCACGGAGGACCAGCAGGCGGCGGTGGGCCGGCTGCAGCAGACGGCGCGGCAGGCGGAGGACGCGCTGTCGCAGGGCATGGAGAAGCTGCAGCAGTCGCTCGCCGACTCCCTGCTCCTGTCGACGGCGGCGCCAGGAGAAGAAGGAGAAGGCTACGACGATGGCGCCCGGTACGTGGGGCGGCGGATGGCGAGCGCGATGGGCAGGCTCAAGGAGCTCGCCGGGTTCGTGGAGCAGGCGGACCATCTCCGGCAGCAGACGCTGCGGAACATGTACAGGATCCTCACTGGGCGGCAGGCGGCGGTGGGGCTCCTCGCCCTCGGGGACTACTCCGAGCGCCTCCGCGCGCTCAGCACGCTCTGGGCGGCGCGGCCGCGCGAGCCGGTGTAATTTAAGCCTCAAGTCGTGTGTGTCAGAACAAGAAGCTGCAACTGCCCGGTGACGTCCATCATTGATCAGATCGTCGGCGTCGCGGAGGCGGAAGAAAAGAAGAGATGGAACTGGGTTCCGCTCGGCATTCCTAGGAAGAAAGAGTCGACGCGTGTGTGTGCTGAAGAAGCAGCAGGTCTCTGATTTGATCAAGACATTCGAACTGGCAGATGAAGGATTCATACATACTATGTGTAAATATATAGTAGTCCGTAGGAGTACTTGGTTTGGAGAGTACATAGCCACTGTTGATTGCTCCATGGATGCGGTGCATCCGTTCGTCGGATTCAGAGGGTCATGTGTGCGTGTCAAGATTTCCGTCTGCAAATATGCCGTAGCACGTATCAAATGTAAATTAGAGTTTCTTACAGAAGGTCTATATAGCGTTAAGTTAGTGGTTGCATTTGTACGACTACCAAGTGTTCTAGTACGGTAGGTGCTTTTGGATCCATGGAACTAGGGTTTGTCAATGTCTCGGTCCATTGAGATTTTCTTAAGACTGAAACCAGATTTAGACCATTTCTATCTAGGGATATCTTTCATTCCGTGACAAAGTAATGCTTCTCGTAGCTGTCTGCAAATCTCTAAGACAAATATGCATCACAACAGGGCTCCTGAAGGGGAAGTTATATCCTGTTGCTGCCACATCTGCAACCGATGCATCAAGGTTGGTACAAATATCAAACAACTCAGGATGACTGTCTTTCAGTGGCATCTGACCAAGCCAAGCATCACCCCCAAAAATTGGTCCTCTTTCTATTTATGATACGTTCGATCCCTATTACGGAGGTAGTATAGTAGTTTTTCCCTATAAAACCTAGGTTTAATCGAACCTTGGAAAACAATTACGATAGGTTGAAGAGCGTGTGCAAGACTTGTTAGTTCGCTTCAATCTTCATTTACCGTGTCTTTCTAGTTTTATTTTGTTATCGGAGTTGTATCAATGGATGGAGATATACCAAGGTTGAGGTTTCACCTGCAACTATGCATACATATGAGATAAAGATAATAATATGAACATTTATGTGTAAATGATCTAATATAGATAGGATTTATGTGCAGCACATTCGTAAATACTATAGCCCATATGAGCTATAGGGATAGCATATAGTCTCTTGATCAAACCATTATACCACGAAGCATCATGCTATGAACGATTATTAAGTAAAATACAAACCAAAATATTAATATCTATGATGGTGTGGTTGTTCCCAAGTAGGTCACTAAATGACTACTATACTCCCCTTGTTGTCACTGCGTTTCACGCATAGGCATTGTTTACCACACATCTCACCTCAAACCTTGATCAGTCCTCGAGGTCTTGGGTACCTCATAGATCCAAGGATTGATGTAACAAACACTGATACAAATACAAATCTGCTATGCAATCATCACACAATATTCCTATGTTATTATATGCACATATCGCTGCGAGGCTATTCTCCAACCCATAGCCCGTGAGGACTTCTCACTCATAATAAGATCAAGGATAAAAAATATTGTAAAATTACTTAGATCAATACCAAATATCCTTAAAAAGTCACCAACCGTAATCTACACAACATGGCTTGGGCTTGATAGACCCACTCACCCACCTCTGTTAATCTATTGCACAACATGGCTTGATATATCTAAACAATACATACGAGAATTTATTCTTATGCAGGCAGCGACCCTATATAGGATGTTAAAATCTCATCTCTACTTTTGCATTTATTTTTAAAATATCTCAGACTCCATCTTTTTTTAGTTAAAAGTTAGCTACTGGTTAGTAATATTGTAAATGGATTTGTTATTAATCCGTTGCAATATGTTAGCTGTTGGGTAGTAATTTCTTTTGTTGTTTCTTCATCTGGTATGGTTGTTCATCCAACTCCATGCTTTGTGGATTTTAATTGTGATGTGGGTTTAATCTGCAGGTTCCTAATTTGCTAGAGTATCACATCTCTCTAAACATTCTATTCATGTAAAGGTATGTTCTCCGCCCCTCTTATTAGAGATAAACTTTTTTTAATTAGGTTGGCCCTATGAAGCGCTACAATGTTTCTCTACACCGATAGGAATACCTATTATTATGGTTACTAAATTTGCTAATCAACCATGCGAATGTGTATTACGACTTCTTTTCAGTTTCAACCAGAAAAAGGATTTGTCATCAATTAAGAGGAATATTATCGAGACAATAAAGATAGTCAGCTAGAGCTCCTGGATATCCTTCAGCAAGGACTACGGATCCCTGTCAGTTACTCGAACTTTCATTTGTTAAGAGTCATCAAGCAGTGCTACTATTTTAGCATTGCTCCATTGAGTAACTGAAATGACTATCACCTGTCTAGGACCATATATGTTAGTCAACTTATGCAACTTTTTTATGTATGCCTGATCACATGCTTTTGAGATGGTTGGATCCATATCGGATTATCCCTAGAAGTTTAATTGTTTACCTTACTGCAGAACTCTTTTATTTTCTTAAAACTGATTTGATTTTATTCTGGTTTTCTAACTTCGATTTTTTTGCTTGACTCATCTAGGTGTTCAAATGCTTCATATTTCATAGTGAACATTACACTGGATCTTATTCCATATGATTTTTCTAGAGCAGATACAATGAGGAGAAGTAGTTCAAGGTAAATTAAAACTCAAAAGATTACTCTGTTGTTGCCTATTTGTAAAATCTTTATTTCTTTTGTCCCCTAGAAATAGTACATCGAGCAGTATTTAACATTCTAGATAATCATGCGTAGGCTGATGACTTTTGAAATGATGTGTGATACGTTGCAAACGTATCCATAATTTTTGATGTTCCATGCTTGGTTTTATCTACCTTCTTATGTTTTGTCTACACTTTGGAGTACTTTTCATATGATTTCTTAGACTAACCTATTAACAAGAGCCACAGTGCCAGCTACCTGTTTTCTGCTGATTTTGATTCCAGGAAAGTCAGAAAATGAATATTCTCGGAATTGGACGGGACAAAAGCCAAAGTCAGTTTTTCACTGAGGGACACTAGGAGCCAGAATACGAGATGGAGAGGGGCTGGGGCCTGGCCACACCACCTGGACACGCAGGCTAGGCCTGGCCGCGCCAGGGGGTGGTGTGGCCGCCCCAGGCACCCCCTCGACCTCCCTCTTCGCCTATAAGTTGCCTCCTGACCTAAAAACCCAGGGGGGTTCGACGTTTTTCCAGAAAGAGTTCCGCTCCGCCACCACCACTAGATTCCGCGATTCAGAACCAGAAACTCCGTTCTGGCACCCTGCCGGGACGGGGACTTGGAGGAGATCATCGCCATCATCATCACCATTGCTTCTCCATCGACCATCCATGTTTCCCCCATCTATGAGTGAGTAATCCCCCACTGTAGGCTATGGGGATGGTAGGGATTGGATGAGATCGTTCATGTAATGGCATCAGATTGTTAGGGCATGGTGCCTAGTATCTTCTGTTAGTGCTTTTTGACTTTGTTACAACTTGTTATGCTTAATGCTTGTCACTAGGGCCTGAGTGCCATGATTTCAGATCTGAACATGTTATTGATTCATTATGATAGTATTGTTTATGGTCTTACCTGCAAGTTGTATACACACGTTGTTGTCCGGAACCAAAGGCCCCGAAGTGACAGCAATCGGGATAACCGGAGGGAATGGCTTTGATGTGAGGATCACATGTGTTCACGGAGTGTTAATGCTTTGCTTCGGTGCTCTATTAAAAGGAGCACCTTAATTGCTAGTAGTTTCCTTGAGGCCCCGCTGCAAACGGGCTGGCAGGACAAAATATGTTGTGCAAGTTCTCATTGCGAGCACTTATGACTATATATGGAACACATGCCTAGGATTATTTAGTACTTGGATGCTTTATCTCATTTATCTGCAAATGCCCTATGTTCTGATTGCTATATGAATTGTCTTGTCCATGCAACGCCCATCCATCCATCCCTATGCCTACCACACTCTAATCCTACTGTTTACTGCAATTGTTACTACTGTCTTTACTTTTACTACTGCTATTACTTTACTATTGCTACTACAAAATTGTTGCTACTGATAAACTGTTGTGAGCAAGATTGTTTCCAGGTGCAGCTAAATTGACAACTCAGTTGTTAAGGCTTATAAATATTCTTTGGCTCCCCTTGTGTCTAATCAATAAATTGGGTTTCACTTCCCTCGAAAATACTATGATACACCCCCTATACTTGTGGGTCATCAAGACTATTTTCTGGCACTGTTGCCGGGGAGCATAGCTTTATTTATCAAGTTCACTTGGAATCACTATTGTTCAAGCTTAGTTTATTTCCGCCTTGTTTGCTTGTTTCTTTATCAAAAATACAAATAAATTAGTTCCTACTCAAGTTGTTGTTTTTGTTGGTCTGTTATTGTCTTGCTTTATCATGCTTTCTATCAATGGTTGGTTTCTTTCAAACTGAATCTTATTGGCAAGGTGGGTTCACGGAAGAACAAAAATATTATTATAAGGAACACCGCTTGTCAAGGGAAACACTTATGGGAACAAATTGATAAATTGTATACCATTGCTATAAACGTGTGCTCTACTTATAATGTTACTTATTGCTTTGATAAATCTTATTGCTGTAGGAGGTACAAACACCTCCCTTTTCAATGTGAGTATAATGATGATGTTACCATATCTTCTTATGTTAAGGGAAATTATGACTTTTATGATGTGAAACAAATTGAGGAATTTATTGCTTGGAAGGGTGCATTTGAACTTGCTAGTTTGCTTGAAAATATTGATGATTCACCTTATAAATACGAGGTTTATGATATACTTAAATTTTGCTTTGATAATTACAAGGAAGAGAATGGCTATATTCTTGAATATATTAATAGATGCTTTCCACAAATGGAAGAGACTAATGCCTTGTAGGATCTTATGGAAGAAGAAATTGATGAACCTGAAAGCTCATTAGATGAAAAATAGGAGGAGAGTGATGAACAAAAGGAGGAAGAATGGATTAGCTACCCATGCCTACCTTCTAATAAGAGTAACTCTTTATCTCTTACATTATTTGATTGTTCCCCATGCTTACCAAAGGAGGATGAATGTTATGCTCATATTATCTGTGATATCCTTTATTTGTGCCTAACTTCGAGATGCATGGTACTAAAGAGTTTTGCTTAGAAATTGTTTATGATAAAGCTCTAGATGATGGTCCTATATTGAATGATCATTCATCGTGTTATAGAATTGTTAAAAGTGGGTTTGAAGGTTTTAATCCCACTATTTTTGAGCTTGATAAAAAATATGTTTTTGTAGAACATGAAAAGAATGCTTTATGTGACAGTTATATTGTTGAGTTTATTCATGAGGCTACTAAAAATTATTATTAGAGAGGAAAATATGGTTGTAGAAGTTTTCATGGTATTGAAACACCTCTCTATGTGCTAAAAGTTTTGAAGTTACTCTTGTTTTATCTTCCTATGCGTGTCACTCTGTTCTCTGCGAATTTATTTGCATACAAGATTCCTATGCATAGGAAGTGGGTTAGACTTAAATGTGTTTTGAATTTGCTTCTTGATGCTCTCTTTTACTTCAATTCATATTTCTTATGTGAGCATCCTCTCAAACTATCATGCCTAACTTAAAGGCGTTAAAGAAAAGTACTTATTGGGAGATAACCCAAAAGTTTTAGATGAGTCTTGGAAGTTATTACTTCAGTAATAACCGCTTCTTATCCTTTTAATTTGATTTTTGTGCCAAGAGTAACCTCTAATGAGAGAGAAGTAATGGTTGGGAAAGTTGCTGTCCCAAAACAGATTTCTGTGCTTCACCGTAAAAATACGTGTAAAATCTCTGTACGTCCTTTTGAGGCGTGAATTTTGGTGCTTCTGCCCCAGGTTGTTATCTAACTTTCGTTAGTTAAACATTTTTTGATTTGAGTAACAGAAGGTCTTCGAAAAAATTCATCTTTACCTGCTCGTCTGTTTTGATAGATTCCTGCCATTATTTGCATTTACTTCTTGTTGGTTCCTTTTTGAGTTCTTTTGGGGAATTGAGCTTTTTGAGGGAAGTGCTACAGTACTTTGTGTTTTAATGGAAGTTTTATTGGTGTTGGAACTGAATCTAAAGACTTATTATCTTGAGTGCACTAATGTTGCTAATAAAGATTGTGTGAAGTTTTTGTATGAAGGAAAATTTTCAGGTGTATGGGAGGAATGAGTAATAAGATGATGGATGGACTAAAGCTCAAGATTGGGGATGCCACGCATGTCACCCAAGAAATATCCAAGAAGTACAAGCGTCAAAGCTTGGGGATGCCCAAGGCACCCCCTTCTTCATCAATAAAAATCTCAGGTTTCTTCCAAAGGCTTCATTTTTATTGTTTCATGGACAGTTGTGTTGTTCTTGGAGCGTCTTCTTTTTAGTTTTTGTTTTGGTTTTTCGTTTGATTTGTTTTCTTATTTTGCTGAATAAATTGGTTGGACCCCCTCTTTCATGTATTGGTTTTCAAATAGTTTGGTTTGGATTGGACAAGAGTAGGAAAGTTCATGCTTAAGTGGTAAAAAGAGAGCTTGTTTTCGACTGTGGCCTATGCTTTGCCATGCCATGCTTGATATTGTTTTGGCTTTAGGCTTAGTATTATTTGCTGTAGCATGACATGTTATAAACAATTGAGATTGCTTAATGTGCCTTTGAAGAATCATGCGTATTTTTAGCATATTAAAGCATAGTATTGTGGAATTCTCCTTTGATGCTTTATTTGGGTTGACTTGGCGCATGCTCACACCATGTTATGACTATTACAAGTCACCATAGCCTTGATGATCCTTTAGTTTTCAACTTGTAGTATCACTTTATGCTTTGATTAATGATGTTTTGTCGCCCTGCATGATTATGGCCATTATTGATCTCTTAGTTGGTCGCTCCCAGTCTTTTGCTAGCCTCAGTAACCAAGTATGAGTTCCACTCATGCATCCAACTCCTAAAACCAAGTTATTCCAAAGAGTCCACCATACCTACCTATTAGCATATGCTATTCCAAGTATATTCATGTTTTTATCTACCTTCCGAATTAAACTTGTTATGAGAAAACTAGTGATTAAAGCTCTCACGAACTTGATGGCAAACTTTACTTTTCTTGCCCTTAATAAACTTGAACCATTGTGTCGACTATGTTGTACATGCTTGCACTTATATGTTGGGGATTAGCAGAACCATGCTGTCATGGGGAACGCTTTCAACATTGCACTTGTACTTTGTACCTAGTTGATATCATGCTCTTTTGTCTATGGATGTCGTCGGTGTGAAATGAAAGGGGAGCTTGTAAGTCCATGGAGTTATGTATGTGTGTTAGAGAAATGCCTGGGCTGCTGGTCTAATCCATGCCGTCATGGTGGAAACCTTCAGCGTAACCATAATGAGCTGTCTATGAAGCATTCTTCTTATAAAAAAAGAGTCAGATATTGAGAAAAAGAAAAAAACGAGATATGAGAAAAGAGGAAAGAGAGAAAAAAGCACCATTTTCCCATGGTAAATAAGAAGATTGCTGAGATGCTCGTTGTCTGCTTGCCTTGTCATTTTGATATGGGGATTCTTCCGTATCATCGGGCAAGGGGTACCTGCTGGTGTTCTCTATGATACACATGTACTTACAATGACAAGAACTTATCGGTAACTAAACTTGAGTAGCATGAGGAGCGGCCCTCGTATTCAAGGGACATGAGATTTCCAACTTATACTTTGTCAAGCATATACTTCATAGTTTGTTAACTTTAACCTTAACCACTTCAAGATGCTTATGATAGGGGCAATGAGAGCTGAAAGCTAATAAGTACCATAATTTTTGGAAGCTCTTTATGAAACTTGAGTCTCTACTTCCTTCTTTGAAGGCCTTTCTTTTACTTTTATGTTGAGTCTCCATCTTCTATCTTTATGCACCTACTTTGAGAGCATAGTGGCCATTCTTAGTTCTATGTGCATTGTCCCAAGACTTGTTGATAGATGCATAGCTTTGATATTGCTTGTTTTAAACTATTTGTATCTAGTCACTCTTATGAACTTTGAAGGTGTCCTATGCATTTATATTTGCTAATCTATGAGTGACAAGCTGAATGCCACTATGCTATGTTTTCTTTATGTGAAATAAACAAACGTCTTGCAAAGCATTGTTATTCATGAATCTTTTGTTTGTGCCTTTTCATGTTGTAACATAGTTGCTTTGTCTTATTGTTAGAACTTTATCTTTCATGTTATGTTGAAGTACTATGATCCCAGCTATGAATGTTTTAAAAATACTTTGATCAAGTTTATGATGGTGCATGTCACCTCAAAAATTATTCTTTCTTTTTATCACTTACCTACTCGAGGACGAGCAGGAGTTAAGATTGGGGATGTTGATACGTTGCAAACGTATCCATAATTTTTGATGTTCCATGCTTGATTTTATCTACTTTCTTATGTTTTGTCCACACTTTGGAGTACTTTTCATATGATTTCTTGGACTAACCTATTAACAAGAGCCACAGTGCTAGCTGCCTGTTTTCTGCTGTTTTTGGTTCCAGGAAAGTCAGAAAATGAATATTCTCGGAATTAGACGGGACAAATGCCAAAGTCAGTTTTTCACCGAGGGACACACGGAGCTAGAATACGAGAAAGGGAGGGGCCAGGGGGCCGCCACACCACCTGGCCGCGCGGCCCAGCCTGGCCGTGCCAGGTGGTGGTCTGGCCGCCCCAGGCAACCCCTCGGCCTCCCTCTTCGCCTATAAGTTGCCTCCTGACCTAAAAACCCAGGGGGGTTCGATGTTTTTCCAGAAAGAGTTCCGCTCCGCCGCCACCACCAGATTCCATGATTCAGAACCAGAAACTCCGTTCCGCACCTGCCGACGGGAATTGGAGGAGATCATCGCCATCATCATCACCGTTGCTTCTCCATCGACCATCCATGTTTCCCCCATCTATGAGTGAGTAATCCCTCACTGTAGGCTATGGGGATGGTAGGGATTGGATGAGATCGTTCATGTAATGGCATCAGATTGTTAGGGCATGGTGCCTAGTATCTTCTGTTAGTGCTTTTTGACTTTGTTACAACTTGTTATGCTTACTGCTTGTCACTAGGGCCTGAGTGCCATGATTTCAGATCTGAACATGTTATTGATTCATTATGATAGTATTGTTTATGGTCTTACCTGCAAGTTGTATACACACGTTGTTGTCCGGAACCAAAGGCCCCGAAGTGACAGCAATCGGTATAACCGGAGGGAATGGCTTTGATGTGAGGATCACATGTGTTCACGGAGTGTTAATGCTTTACTTTGGTGCTCTATTAAAAGGATCACCTTAATTACCAGTAGTTCCATTGAGGCCCCTCTGCAAAAGGGCTGGCAGGACAAAAGATGTTGTGCAACTTCTCATTGCAAGCACGTATGACTATATATGGAACAGATGCCTAGGATTATTTAGGACTTGGATGCTTTATCTCATTTATCTGCAAATGCCCTATGTTCTGATTGCTATATGAATTGTCTTGTCCATGCAACGCCCGTCCATCCATCCCTATGCCTACCGCGCTCTAATCCTACTGTTTACTGCAATTGTTACTACTGTCTTTACTTTTACTAATGTTATTACTTTACTATTGCTACTACAAAACTGTTGCTACTGATAAACTAATGTGAGCAAGATTGTTTCCAGGTGCAGCTAAATTGATAACTCAGTTGTTAAGGCTTATAAATATTCTTTGGCTCTCCTTGTGTCGAATCAATAAATTGGGTTTTACTTTTCTCGAAAATACTGCGATACACCCCCTATAATTGTGGGTCATCAATGTGACTTCACCATATTAATTTATTTGCGGTCAAGTTTTATATTAGATAAATGATCATGATGCATCTTTTATATATGTACCTATTACCTAACTGGAGTATTTTGTGAGGTTTACTACACCTGTTACATAACTGAGTGCCCCTCTCTGATTTTATCATGATGAAAATGGTCAGATAGAGCTTGAAAAATATATCACCACAAAAAGGCTAATGAAAGCGCCAGAAGATTATCTAGATGCTAAAAATCGGCCTCATGTACAGGTAAGGTTTATCTGTTCTATCATTTCCTTTGGTCTTGGTTTGGTAAACAAATCGTTAATTGGTGAGTTGAGCACTATCTTACCTATGTTTTGCTCTATTTTTCAGGTTGCTTTAAGACTGAAGAAAAATGGTTTCTCTAGGGGCTCTATAGGTGGTACAGTCCCTTCTATTATTTGGTTGCAATAGGTATTACAAGGTGTTCCTTTTTGGTGATGCACAGATCCCTAATTTGCTCTTTTGTGTTTGCTTCTATATAACACCCTCGAATCGGTCCTATGCAAGTTTCAGCGATTCCCGCCAAACCCGCATAGAAACGATTCAAAGATGCCCACCAGGCACTTGCGTGTGGGTAGAAAACTGTAACATCCCAAAACTTTAATCCAAGTTATCAAGATCCAAATCACCCAATTTAGGGTTAACAAAAACTTTTTCCCATTTAAAATATTTAAGCATGCATATGTGTGTTGCATTAAATAGGAGTTGTTTTGAAATACCATGATTGTTTGTTCTAATGGTTGTAAAATGATTTTAAGATGAATGCCACATCATCTAGATCATTCCTAAGCAAAATCCAAAGAAAAAGAAATAAAAAAGAATTAATAATAGAAATGGTCATTTTTGCCATTTTAGTCGCCCACTTTGGGTATTCCTAGCACTCAATTTCCAACAGAAACAATTGTGGATCTTTGCACCCCTTGCTAGTACAAGTAGTGATGTACCAAGGCCCACTTTGTGATCTTCTAGAAACATTCAAACTCTAAATTTAAAAGACATTTGAAAATAGAATCTAGTTCATATGTATAGATCCCCCTTTTTCAAAACCCATCCAAATGAATTCCATTTGACAAATCCTAGCAACAATAGATGCTTAAGCATGTGATAAACCACTCCACCAAATTTCATCTCAAAATTTCAAACATGATTTATTTCGACCATTTTGTCAAACACTTGGTGTGCACAAATCAAACAAAAATCAAAAACACTACTGTGAGCAGTGTTCTGGACAAACTTGTCTCCCACATTGCAACCACAGCCTCTGCAGTGCATCCCCTACCCTTTTCTAGCCCGGCCAACCATTGTTCCCACGACCAAATGGGCATGGCCATTAATGCCGCGCACCTTGAGCACCCTCACCAGCGACATCGTGCCCCTAGTGCCGCCATCCTCGCCCACCTTGCCCAACGTGTCGCCCGTGCACCACTCCCTCCTCCAGGCCATCCCCAACTCAAAGACAGAGCGAGGAGAAGCCAGGAACCGCCGCGCCCAGAACATCTCTGCCATGCTGACACTGCCCGCAGAGCACGCATGGTCCCTGCTCAACCAGACCCCGCCTCGCTCTCGCCGCCCACCTATATGATCACCACCGCCCTAGGAAGCTACCAGACATGCCCATTTGCCCGACCGTGACCCGTAGCCGCCGGCCGCCACGAAACTCGCCGTCGATAGAGACAGCATGTGCGTCGTGCCGCTCACTTCTCCCGACCACCATTCACTGCACACACACCTCCGTGACACTCGCCAGGGCACCGCCCACCGTCCTAGCCCACCGCCCAAGCCTCTAGCTTGTTGTGCCATCGTCACCGACAATTTTGTCCTCCCCAGCCTCTGCCGTGACTTTGCTTGAGCTCGCCATCGTCTCCTCGTTCGTTTGCCTGCCTCTCCACACTCGCTGGAGCCCCGGTACGCCCCCACTACACCCTCACCGACTGTGCTAGGGTTCATCCCCGTCGAGAACTGTTCCGGCGAGGACGATAGATGTGAGCCGTAGATGCTAGTTCTAATCCTACGGTCAGCACTACCCCGTACCGCTTCATGTTTAATGAGCCACTGACAGGCGGGACCCTCCTGTCAGCAGTCCTCAGCGCCACGGAGTGAAACTGGGCCGGCCCGTTAGTGTTCCCGTGCTGGCCCTGTGATTCAAATCTAGATTTTTCTTTTTAGACTTAAACTTAGTTCTGTCTTTTAGTTTAAAAATCAATTTAGTGAGTTCTACAAATCCAAATTGAGTGATTCCAATTTTGTTGGAAAGCTAATTAAAATATCTATCCAAGCCCGTTGGATTTAAATCATTTAGAATTATAGATCTCTCCTAGATAAAATAACAAGACAGAAGCTTTTCACATTCAAACATTTTTATAAAATCAACCATAATAGCTTTTGAGTTGATTCCAACTCTAAAAAATCACATTTAACCATACCTCTCTGAATATGTAATAATATTAAGGTTTGAATGCAGTGACTTTGGACTAGTACAAAAATAATGCTATATAGGCATTTCTAGTCACTTTAAATCATTAAATATTAAACTTAAACTTATTAAAATGTGATCCAACATTTAAATCACATTCTCATATATTAGAATTTGTGGTGATGACATGTGTTCACATAATCCCATATTTTAATTGGGGAAATTAAATCTTAGTTAATTTCAATGAGTAGAAATTACTTTTCTCAAATAAAATAAATGAAACTAGTTCATTAAACCTTGTGATGTTTGTGATGATAATAGATCATCAAATGTGTGCCTTAGTGTGCTAAGTAGACTAGTTAAGTATTGTTTGGTGATTGTGTATTCCATATGTATTTATAGACGATAGTACCGACCAAGTCTATGAGGAGGAGGAGTTCTACCCCGAAGAAGACGAGGAGAATTTCAACAACTGAACCAACCAAGGAAATCCATCATTAACAATGCAAGCTAACCCTTGAAAGATAGATAACCTAAGCAAATGCACTAGGCATTCTTTGGTTATACCATTTGACTTATACCTATTCCAAGTTTTACTTTACAAGCTTTACTTTCTTTGCTTTACCAAAGTTCTTTACTTTGCTTATAGGTAGCATAAAGAGTATAAAACTTGTCCTATCTAGTTAGACTTAGATGTCATGCTATGGCATGAGATTGATCTTAGCATCCCACATTAGTGAACACTCTTAACTTAGTAGTTTAGAGCCAAACCAAAAACTTGATCACTCTAGATGGGAATACTTGGTGAAAATGACTTGTGAAAACCTTGGAATGATGAGTCATTCTATTGAGATGTTTTGACATGTGTTGAGAAACACAAATGATTTATGATGATGATGAAAACGTTAAGGCATGAGCCTTAGCCCCTTTATAAAAACGGATGGTTGGGTTCGGATGCGATACCATTCCAATTTTACCGTACAACCACAATACCTGAATTGGGTAAGGCTTAGCCGGAAGTTTATATGCATTAGTATTATTTCCCTCGCGGGAGAGGTTTGAGATGAGGCTACCTGTCAATGTTGTCCACCTATGCAGTGCCCAGGATGACAGATGGTCATGGCTGGGAGGCCAAGCTCATAGGAGAGGTGCTTATACTAGAGTGTGTAAAGGAAGGGTTATGTTTGATTATCTGCATACTAAGTATGATGATTTAGGGTTATCCCTGACGGATGTATCAAATTTTATGGTGAAAGTGTACCACCTCTACAGAGTGTCAAACTATTAGAATAGCCGCGTCCGTGGTTATGGACAGTGTGAGTGGCCATACTGTTCGGTTATGACAACTAAGTTCCCACTTAGGTGATTTCAAACTTTATCTTATATTTCTTTGTTTCTGAACTCAGCTTAGGTTTCAAACTTAGCTTTACAAATAACTTAGAGTTTAGCATTCCTGCTAGGACTATCTTACTTGTTAGTGATAGTTTGCGAAGTACTTAAAGAATACTCATGGCTTTTGTCCCTGGTTATTCCTATGGCCAGACTATGAGGAAGACTACCCTGAAGGAGGACAGCAGGACGACTACGACAACTAGGATCATCTCCCATCGTCAGCATTGCCTGTGACACTTAAGATGGACCCCACCGCTACGCTATTTATTCCGCTACTTGTTTGTACTAATACTGGATCATGAGATCCTTTATTTGTGTAAGACCTTATTATGGTTTGTAATGGATGATGTACTGTTATATCCAATCTGTTATGTCTCGCAAAAATGGTAATCCTGGAATTGCGATGTATGGCATAACAGGCATCTGGGATTAAAAATCCATGTGTTGACAAGTTGGTATCAGAGCCATCCTGACCATAGGAGACCCTAGTTATAATGGACGTCCGAAACAAAAACTTAGTTTGCAAAATCAAAGTGAGTATTTGTGAAAACCTATTTCCTCTCTTACCCTTGGGATTCTTTCTCTCAAAAAATACATGTTCCTCCAAATTCTTACATTACTACATAAAACTTTGACACACTTGATCACTTCACTAACTTTCTCATCCTAAATTCTTATAAATGGAAGTTCAGTACAACAAGTTCTATCAGTTGGGCAATGGAGGCCAACTGATCTTAGAGAGGGATCTTGATTCACTGTTTGAGTACTTGGAGCACCCTCATCCGGAATTTCTTGAAGCTCAACTCAATGGTCCACTAGGAGGAGATTTACAATGGCTAGTAGTTGCTGATCTTCGAGGCAAGTTATAAGCACCAATGTCTGAGAGGATTCAGTTCTCCGTATGAGAGAACAACTGGCTAGATGGATTAGCTAGGGCAATGCATGAAGCTCTCGCTCGTCTCTGCGCACAGAATGTCAACCTAATCCATGGAACCCGCTTTCTTCACTATGCAAGGCGTGATTCTATGGGAATGCCTCTAGAGATGCCAAGTCACCCGGTGCTGAAGCGTCAAGTGGAGAACCTCGACTTCCTACTATACGACAGATAGAAGGAATTGGACAATGCTAGAGAGTTCACCAACCACAACCTCGCCATTGCCGCCAGAAAGCCCAATCTTTCTCACTGCTAGTCAAGGATCGTCAGTCACTTCGCCGTCAACATGCAAAGAAGGATCGCACCATCGACCGTCTTCGCAAGAAGGTGGCCGACCTCGAGAAGACCATCAAGGAGCAAGAAGCTCAGCTTGTAGCAAAAGAAGAAGAAGCGGAAGGTGAAGACATCCAAGGGGATATTGACTCATACCTCAGCAATGATGACGACTATCTGGAGGATGATGCCATGGACTTCTACACCGACGATGATGACTCCGACTTCATCGATGATGAGTAGATGCACTAGAGCACTATCGTAGGAGTGAGAAGTATCGGTCCCATTTTATCTTAGCTTGCAGAATGGTTCTTAAAACCATCTGTTTTCCTTTGATGTTGTGGTGTGTGTGTGTTTGTATAGTGTGCTTTGCTTGAATGAATGAAAAGAAGTTAGTTGCAAAAACTGAGTCAAACTCAAAGTTTTAGCTTTGAACCCAAAACCATGAACCTTAGAACTTTCCCCCTTACCCCATTATCTATCTCAATCTTTAGATGACTCGTGGAAACCAAGGAGGGAGCAGCTCATCGCAAGACCCAATGCTGCAGATTTTGCAGACTCTCATTGCAGACTGTGAAGCTAGTAGGGCAGAGCGCTAAGCTAATTTAGCAACCCTGCAGTAGATCGCCCAGATGGCTCACAACAATCAGAACCATGGAAATCAGGATCATCATGGGTCCAAACTCAAAAACTTCCAGAATACCAATCCCCCAATCTTTAGCAAGTCTGAAGACCCACTGGATGCTGATGACTGGTTGCATACAATGGAAACAACTTAGAAGTAGCCGGAGTGGATGCCAACGAGAAAGTTCTTTTTGCACCCATTATCTGGCAGGAGATGCAAGAGCATGGTGGAACAGCACCCTGACAATGAACCATGGTCAAGTGATGACCTGGGAAACCTTCAAGATCAAGTTCAGCCGCACCCACGTGCCGCAGGGTCTAGTCACCAGGATGAGAGATGAATTCAGAGAACTAAAGCAAGGCAGAATGACTGTAGTGGAGTACCGTGATAGATTCTTGTCCCTCGCCTGGTATGCACCTGATGAGATCAACACGGAGGCCAAGAAGAAGGAGAGATTCCTGAATGGACTGCATGATGAGATGTAGACAGTTCTCGTCAACATCCATTTCGAGGATCTCGAAGAGCTAGTCGACTCTGCCATTCAGATGGAAGGGAAGATTAATCAAGCAAACAACAACCGCAAACGTCAGATGATGCACCAAGCTAGATCCAGCAGTCACCATAAGTATCGCCCCAACCCGTCTGCCGGATATGCACCGCGGAACAACCGACCCCCAATGTCTCGCCCAAGCTACCCCAACCGTAGCAGACGAAATGTGAAGTCTGGAGGAAACAACCACCCCGGCAACTCCAGCAATTTCAACCGTGCACCTCCCAAGCACAACAACAACAAAAACACTACCCCGAGAACTGGAAGCAATGCTGTGCCTGTGGCAGCAAAAGACAAGTCTTAGATTACTTTTTTCGAGTGTGGAGTGAAGGGTCACTACTCCAATGAGTGTCCCAAGAAGATTGCCGCCACTGCCAATGTGAATGCCCCAGCTCAACAACAGCGTCATGTTCAACAAGGAAGAAGATTCGCCCCAGGGAACCCTCACAACCGCAACGGCCGTCTCTTCCACATGAACGCCGAAGAAGCCAAAGAAGCGCCAGATGTAGTGCTGGGTATGTTTTCTGTCAACTCAGTTTTAGCAAGAGTGTTGTTTGATTCTGGAGCATCACACTCATTTGTCACCGAAGAATTTGCATGCACTAGTAAGATTCACCCAACCAACTTGAAGCATGTCATGATAGTTCAAATCCCCGGTTCAACAACAAAAGCTAGAAAAATTTGCAAAGTTGTACCTATCAGAATACATGGGATAGATTTTTATGCCAATCTAATAGTACTTGGAACCAAAGGTTTGGAAGTAGTACTAGGAATGGATTGGATGTCAAAGCATAAAGGATTGATTGACTGTGCCAAGAAAGCCATCACCATGACCAATAGCTCTAGAGTCTCAGTAGAGCAATATGTGAAACCTTACCCCGTCAATTCAAGTGAAACAAGAGTCTAGCCCTACCCACCATAGACCAAGTTAGAGTAGTCTGTGAATACCCCGACGTATTCGCAGATGAATTGCCCGGTATGCCCCCGGATAGGGATATTGAGTTCACTATTGAACTAATCCCCAGAACCAGACCCATAGCCCAGAGACCCTATAGCATGAACCCCTCAGAGTTAGTAGAATTGAAGAAGCAGTTGGATGCTATATTGGCAACAAGCTTGATTGAACCAAGCGCATCACCATGGAGATCACCCGTGTTATTCGTCGACAAGAAAGATGGAGGCAACCGTTTGTGCACAGATTACAGGAAGCTAAATGACGTCACCATCAAGAACAAGTACCCATTGCCAAAGATAGAGGATCTATTTGATCAATTGACTGGTGCTATTGTGTTCTCTAAGATCGACCTTAGGACTGGTTATCACCAACTTAAGATTCGTGCAACAGATATTCCGAAGACTGCCTTTACTACTCGTTATGGATTATACGAGTATACGGTCATGTCTTTTGGATTAACCAATGCCCCTGCTTATTTCATGAATCTCATGAATAAGATCTTTATGAATTTTCTAGATAAGTTTTTCGTTGTGTTCATCTATGATATACTTATCTACTCCAAGTCAAAAGAAGAGCATGAGCAACATCTGAGAATCATCCTTGAAACCCTTAGAGAGCATCGGTTGTATGCCAAGTTCAGCAAATGTGAGTTTTGGCTGAAAGAAGTAGGATTCCTAGGACATATTGTGTCTGCCGGAGGAGTCACCGTTGATCCCGCCAAGATCAAAGATGTCAAAGAATGGGAAGCCCCAACCACTCAAACCCAAGTCCGTGCATTTCTCGGATTAGCGGGATATTACCGCAAGTTCGTTGAAGGATTTTCGAGCACCGCAAGACCCATGACCCAATTATTGAAGAAGGACAAGAAGTTTGAATGGACCAACAAATGTGAAGCCAGTTTCCAAGATCTCAAGAAGAGATTGATTTCAGCCCCAATATTGATCATGCTAGATATCAAGAAGCCGTTTGATGTGTATTGTGATGCATCCAAAATTGGTCTCGGATGTGTATTGATGCAAGAAGGCAAGGTCATCGCATATCTGTCTCGACAACTGAAGCAGCATGAGCAGAACTACCCTACCCATGATCTTGAGTTAGCAGCCGTAGTTTTGGCATTGAAGACATGGCGTCATTACCTTATGGGTAATCGCTATGAGATTTATTCCGATCACAAAAGCTTGAAGTATATTTTCACTCAGAAGGAGCTGAATATGAGGCAAAGGATATGGATAGAGTTAATCAAGGATTATGACCTTGACATTCACTATCACCCTGGCAAAGCCAATGTGGTAGCAGATGCTCTTAGCAGATTGCCGTGTAGGCTAAACACCATGATCAAGGAGAAGCAACCAAGTTTGTATGAGGATTTGGAGCAGTTTAGAACTGAGCTAGTTAGCAAAGGATTTTTAGCTAGCATTGAACTTCAACCTACTCTGATTAGCCAAACCAAGGAAGCCCAGAAGGGAAATGAAAGTATCGACGGAATCAAATGTCGTATTGGTACAGGAAAGGTACCTAGATTCACCGAAGACGAAGAAGGAGTTCTGTGGTACAAAGGACGTATCTGTGTGCCAGCAGATTCGGAGCTGAAGCAAGTTATCATGCAAGAAGCTCATGATACTCTTTATTCTATCCACCCCTGAGGAACAAAGATGTATCAAGATTTGAAGGAGTAATTTTGGTGGCACAAGATGAAGAGAGAAATCGGAAGCTACATCACCAAGTGTGATATTTTTCAAAGAGTCAAAGCGGAACACCAGAGGCCCGCAAGACTATTGCAACCATTGCAGATTCCAGAATGGAAATGGGATTCCGTCAGAATGGACTTTATCACCGGTTTGCCTACTTCTAGTAGGGGAAATGACTCTATCTGGGTCATCATTGATAGATTGTCCAAGGTAGCTCATTTTATACCTGTCAAGACAACCTACTAGAGTTCGAAGCTAGCAGAGTTGTATATAGCCAGAATTGTTAGTTTGCATGGAACCCCCAAGACCATAGTGTCGGATCGAGGAACCCAATTTACCTCGAGATTTTGGCAGGAAGTCCAAGAAGGATTAGAAACCAAGCTGAATTTCAGCACAACTTATCACCTGCAAACCGATGGAAAGACTGAGAGAGTCAACCAAATCTTAGAAGATATGTTAAGACCTTGTGTGTTAGAGTATGGATCAAAATGGGAAGATTGTCTGCCTTTCGCAGAATTCTCATATAACAATAGTTATCAAGCCAGTTTGCAAATGGCACCATTTGAGTTCCTATATGGAAGAAAGTGCCGTACCCCTTTGAATTGGTCGCAAGTAGGAGAGAGTCAGATTTTTGGACCCGACATTCTCCGAGAAGCCGAAGAGAAGGTTCACAAAGTTCGGGAGCACCTCAAGACCGCCCAATCCAGAGAGAAGAGTTATGCTGACAAGAGAAGGAGAGACCTGACTTTCAATGTCGATGATTTTGTGTATCTCAAGGTTTCGCCATTGAAGGGAACCCAACGTTTTAGTCTAAAAGGAAAGTTAGCCCCCAGATATATCGGACCCTTCAAGATTCTGAATCATCGAGGAGATGTATCATATCAACTAGAACTGCCAGAAAATATGACTACCATCCACAATGTGTTCCATATCTCGTTACTTCGCAAATGCCTAGAAGTGTCGGAGAAGACCGAAGTTTTCAAGAACATCGATCACCGAGCTGTTGATATCAACAAGGATCTGACGTATCGTGAAGTGCCCATCCGTATCATGGAGGAAGCCTACAGAACTACCAGGACCCGGAGTATCAAATTTCTCAAGATCAAATGGAGCAACCATACCGAAGAAGAAGCCACTTGGGAGCGAGAAGATTACATTAGGACTGAGTTCCCAGATCTCTTTAGTTCCTAGTTTTCTTTCTTAAATCTCGGGATGGGATTTTGTTTAAGGGGGGAAGGTTCGTAACATCCCAAAACTTTAATCCAAGTTATCAAGATCCAAATCACCCAATTTAGGGTTAAGAAAACCTTTTTCCCATTTAAAATATTTAAGCATGCATATGTGTGTTGCATTAAATAGGAGTTGTTTTGAAATTCCATGATTGTTTGTTCTAATGGTTGTAAAATGATTCTAAGATGAATGCCACATTATCTAGATCATTCCCAAGCAAAATCCAAAGAAAAAGAAATAAAAAAGAATTAATAATAGAAATGGTCATTTTTGCCATTTTAATCACCTAGCCCATTTTGGGTATTCCTAGCACTCAATTTCCAACAGAAACAATTATGGATCTTTGCACCCCTTACTAGTACAAGTAGTGATGTACCAAGGCCCACTTTGTGATCTTCCAAAAATATTCAAACTCTAAATTTAAAAGACATTTGAAAATAGAATCTAGTTCATATGTATAGATCCCCCTTTTCAAAAACCATCCAAATGAATTCCATTTGACAAATCCTAGCAACCATAGATGCTTAAGCATGTGATAAACCACTCCACCAAATTTCATCTCAAAATTTCAAACTTGATTTCTTTCGGCCATTTCGTCAAACACTTGGTGTGCACAAATCAAACAAAAATCAAAAACACTACTGTGTTCTGGCCAAACTTGATGCTTTGAGCAGTGTTCTGGCCAAACTTGTCTCCCACATTGCAACCACAGCCTCTCCAGTGCATCCCGTACCCTTTTCTAGCCCGGCCAACCACTGTGCCCACGACCAAATGGGAATGGCCATTAATGCCGAGTACCTTGAGCACCCTCACCGGCGACAGCGTGCCCCTAGCGCCGCCAGCCTCACCCACCTTGCCCAACGCGTCGCCCGTGCACCACTCCCTCCTCTAGGCCAGCCCCAGCTCGAAGACAGAGCAAGGAGAAGCCAGGAACCGCCATGCCCGGAACGTGTCTGCCATGCCGACGCCGCCCGCAGAGCACGCACGGTCCCCGCTCAACCAGACCCTGCCTCGCTCTCGCTGCCCACCTACATGATCACCACCACCCCAGGAAGCTACCAGACATGCCCATTTCCCCGATCGTGACCCGTAGCCGCCGGCCGCCGCAAAACTCACCGTCGATAGAGACAGCGTGCGCTCCGCGCCACTCACTTCTCCCGACCACCATTCTCTGCACACGCACCTCCGTGACACTCTCCAGGGCACCGCCCACCGTCCTAGCCCACTGCCCAAGCCTCTAGCTCGTTGTGCCGTCGTCACCGACGAGCTCCGCCCACACCTCTCTGCCGCCTCGCTGGGCCTATATAAGGGAGCCTCCCCAGCATGAATTCTTCACACTCTCACACTCCCCTCTCTCCACTGATCGTTCCCTACCTCTTGCTGGAGCCGCTAGAGCAGCCAGCCGCCGGGTTTTCTCCGGATATAGCCGCAGCAGAGGAGCAGAGGCTGTCATCGATTTCGTGCACCCCAGCCTTTGCCGCGACTTCGCCTAAGCTCGCCATCATCAACTCGTCCATTTCCCCGCCTCGCCGCACTCGCTGGAGCCCCGCCGCACCCTCACCGACCGTGCTAGGGTTTGTCCCCGTCGAGAACTGTTCCGGCGAGGACGATAGATGTGAGCCATAGATGCTAGTTCTAATCCTCTGATCGGCCTTTGCCCGTCTTAAGGCGTTTAATGAGCCAACGACAAAGGGACCCCCACAAGCAGTCCTCAGCGCCGCAGAGTGAAACTGGGCCGGCCCGTTAGTGTTCCCGCGCTGGCCCTGTGATTCAAATCTAGATTTTTCTTTTTAGACTTAAACTTAGTTCTGTCCTTTACTTTAAAAATCAATTTAGTGAGTTCTAAGATTCCAATTTTGTTGGAAAGCTAATTAAAATCTCTATCCAAGCCCGTTGGATTTAAATCATTTCGAGTTATAGATCTCTCCTAGCTAAAATAACAAGACAGAAGATTTTTCACATTCAAACATTTTTATAAAATCAACCATAATAGCTTTTGAGTTGATTCCAACTCTCAAAAATCACATTTAACCATACCTATCTGAATATGTAATAATATTAAGGTTTGCATGCAGTGACTTTGGACTAGTACCAAAATAATGCTATATAGGCATTTCTAGTCACTTTAAATCATTAAATATTAAACTTAAACTTATTAAAATGTGATCCAACATTTAAATCACATTCCCATATATTAGAATATGTGGTGATGACATGTGTTCACATAATACCATATTTTAATTGGATAATAGTAAATCTTAGTTAATTTCAATGAGTAGAAATTACTTTTCTCAAATAAAATAAATGAAACTAGTTCATTAAACCTTGTGATGTTTGTGATGATAATAGATCATCAAATGTGTGCCTTAGTGTGCTAAGTAGACTAGTTAAGTATTGTTTGGTGATTGTGTTATCCATATTATAGACGATAGTACCGACCAAGTCTACGAGGAGGAGGAGTTCTACCCCGAAGAAGACGAGGAGAATTTCAACCACTGCATCAACGAAGGCAAGCCATCATTAACAATGCAAGCTAACCCTTGCAAGCTAGATAACCTAAGCAAATGCACTAGGCATCCTTTCGTTATACCATTTGACTTATACCTATTCCAAGTTTTACTTTACAAGCTTTACTTTCTTTACTTTACCAAAGTTCTTTACTTTGTTTATAGGTAGCATAAAGAGTATAAAACTTGGCCTATCTAGTTAGACTTAGATGTCATGCTATGGCATGAGATTCATATTAGCATCCCACATTAGTGAACACTCTTAACTTACTAGTTTAGGGCCAAACCAAAAACTTGATCACTCTAGATGGGAATACTTGGTGAAAATGACTTGTGAAAATCTTGGAATGATGAGTCATTCTATTGAGATGTTTTGACATGTGTTGAGAAACACAAATGATTTATGATGATGATGATGAAAATGTTAAGGCATGAGCCTTAGCCCCTTTATAAAAACTGATTGTTGGGTTCGGATGCGATACCATTCCAATTTTCCCGTACAACCACAATACCTGAATTGGGTAAGGCTTAGCCGGAAGTTTATATGTATTAGTATTAGTTCCCCCGTGGGAGAGGTTTGAGATGAGGCTACCTCTCAATGTTTTCCACCTATGCAGTGCCCAGGATGACAGATGGTCATGGCTAGGAGGCCAAGCTCATAGGAGAGGTGCTTATACTAGAGTGTGTAAAGGAAGGGTTATGTTTGATTATCTGCATACTAAGTATGATGATTCAGGGTTATCCCTGATGGATATATCGAATTTTGTGGTGAAAGTGTACCACCTCTACAGAGTGTCAAACTATTCGAATAGCCACGTCCGCGGTTATGGATAGTTGGAGTAGACATACTGTTCCGTTGTCAGGTGTTTTCAAAATGACTTATGAAATGAATTGTGACATGACTTGACCACAACATGGTTGTGACTATGACAACTAAGTTCCCACTTAGGTGATTTCAAACATTATCTTATCTTTCTTTGTTTCTGAACTCAGCTTAGGTTTCAAACTTAGCTTTACAAATAACTTAGAGTTTAGCATTCCTGCTAGAACTATGTTACTTGTTAGTGATAGTTTGCGAAGTACTTAAAGAGTACTCATGGCTTTTGTCCCTGGCTATTCCTATGGCCAGACTATGAGGAGGACTACCCTGAAGGAGGATAATAGGATGACTACGACAACTAGGATCATCTCCCATCGTCAGCATTGCCTGTGACACTAAAGATGGACCCCACCACTACGCTATTTATTCTGCTACTTGTTTGTACTAAGATTGGATCATGAGATCCTTTATTTGTGTAAGACCTTATTATGGTTTGTAATGAATGATGTACTGTGATATCCAATCTGTTATGTCTCACAAAAATGGTAATCCTGGGATTGCGATGTATGGCATAACAGGCATCTGGGATTAAAAATCTGGGTGTTGACAAAAATGAAGTAATACCATTACACAATAGTCCACGATGGAACCCACAAAACATATATATACAACAACGACTCCATGAGTCAAGAATACAGATATACCATACAAAGATCCAAATCACCTTGAAAACGATACAACGTCCGAGTATGAATAAGAAGCAAATTGGGCTAAGAGCCTAGAAGAATAACCAATGGCGTCCATAACCCTGCCCAGGCCAAGACGGAAGGGTAACCCTGGTAACGACGTTGAACTTATACTTGTTAACACAAAAGGGGTGTCGAAAAAGGGCAAAGGAAAAAGGGAGCGATCAGTACTGAGGCCAATACACGGCGAGGCTAGAATTCAGCGACTCTCGCCTACATAGGTATGTTGGACTGAAGCGGCAACAAAGCATGCACTATACAACCTATAGAGACTCGATACAACTGTCGGCTATTAGAGAGGGGTAAGGAAGAACTATTCAGAACCAACCTGATACTAACACCAATCATACCCATCCTGGTGTTGCCCCCTCGAGACCAAACAAGGAAGTCAAACCGAGGAACTCACAAAGTTGGCAGCTTTATTCATTCTATTATAGTTGCAGCACTTACTAGTCAGATATAACATGACATGATACACCCCAATTCCACCAGTTGTTGGCACTTTTATTATCTATTCTGTTGTAGTGAATCTGATTACTAGACATGTCAAAGTAAAATTTATAGCATTACTTTAGTTATAGTTGTCTATGATCAAGATACTGTGCTCTAAGTCATCCATAACCACAGACAGGGCTTTCCGAAAGATTTACCCTGCAGGGGTGCACAAATAGCAACAAACACACGATCAACCTCGAAAAAACCAAATAAAACCCAACGAGGCTTTCACGACAAAGCAATCACAGGATTTATCAATTATTTCAGGGAGCCACCCCACTAAGCTACCCGCAACGAAGTTGGCCGGCTCCAAGATGGACCCAGGGTTTGCGTCAATGGCTGTAAACGACTGGAAACCCGAAAGTGTGACTGGGCTTGTCGATACCATGAAAACACTCCGCATTCCAAAACAGTACAGACGCTCCACGCGCAATCGTAAATAAAGCAGTAAAGCATGGCATAAGTACATGATAGTAATAAAGCCCCAAACTAGTTTGTGGCCCCAAGAAATAAAGTGTGAATCAAGCTCCGGCAAAGGGGGATTCATAGAGTCTCCCGTATGTGGATAGTGCGAATAGTCAAGGAACAGGTATCAAGTACTCGGGGTCTACGTGACACAAGTGAGCGTGGAAGAACCAAATATTAGCTATTGCCCACCGGTGCCTCTGCATTAGTTTTATCTATTCCCAGCATTTTAATATCAAGTTGTAATTAAAGTCATGATCATCTCCAACATAAAGCATATGGTAACCTTCCAACAATTATGGAACGACAACGACGTGAAGCAGCACCTGAGCAATCAACTACTACTCGCAAGGCCGACTGTCTATCAAACAATAGGCAATAGGATGTGTCCAAGGCAATATAGAGGCTGTAAGGAATATAAATGGTGCACGAAAACTAAAGCATCACAATACAGATAGCAATAGATTAACAGGAGGAATTAAAGACTAAAAACGCAAAATTGGTAGACAGGGGGAGAATGCTCGCCTGGTAAAACATTGCCGAAGATTACATTATCCGAAGAACTTGTCAGTACTCACATCAACTCAACGGCCTAATCCACGAAGAAGCAAAGCACTAAAAGGAACAAGCAATGCAACAATTACAACTAATGCGGAAGAACCTGCATGATCCTATTATATGATGCATGACATGGAAAGTTTAGTTGATGCATAGAAGGTTAATTAAATAGGCATACCAATATTAAATGGCCCATTGCAATATTATGCAAACAGAAGGTAGATGGACACATATTTAGTTAAGTGTGCTTGCATAAACATATAAATATTAATGGTACATGGATGATGCATGCATCTAGATGTCTTGTTATTAGTACTTGCATTTTTGTCTAAGCAAAATAGATTTATCATTCACAGGTTTTGGATTTATAAAATAGAAATTACGAATTTTGATAGTTTGAATTACTTGCATAAGTCATTTTATATTTAACTAAAGTATTGTTTTTAGGAACAAAATTTAGAGTGTTCAAAATAGTAAACATGTGACATATCTGAACTCCTCGTATTTGTTCTGAATTCAAACACATCATATTTATTCCAAACAGATTTGAAAAGGTTGGATATGGTTATTAACAAGGGCAGCAAAAGATTAGGGCCTTTTTTTCTTCGCTTGGATTTGATCTTTTTTCTGTCGGATGGAAACAAAAGGAAGCTGCCAATACAACTGGCTTTATTTGTTGATACGTGAAAGAATGCCATCGATTCCATTGGAAAAGCCAATACATTAGATGGAAAACAGCTGAATCAAATGATCCATGTGGTGCAATATTAGCTAGCTTCTAGCTTAGCTACCAGGTGAATCAAAGAACCCAGCTAGCTGGCCGGATGGTTCTCTTGTCATGCAGCTACTACTTGAACAACCTTCAGGTGCAAACCAGTGTTGCCGATGCGACGTATACATACGACGATGGCCAAGAATAGGTAGAATGAACCATGTATCTATGTGTGTGCATGCAGATCGTAAACGTAACAAGAAGATGACCACACGTGGTGTACAACTGAGCAGCTAGAAACTCAGAAACCTGGACAGGGATCAAACAAGGGCCTCATGGTGGATCAGAAGGGAGCTTGCCACCGGACTGCAGCACCGGATCATGATGATAGTTAGGCACATGAGCTTTTGCCATAGCTCCAAGACGAGGATTAATCCCAGGTGGAGAAAGACGACGCCGACGAGCAAGTGGTGGCAGCAAAATGTATACGTGTTATGCGCGTGAAGCGGGTATGTGCAGACAAACAATCAACAGAAACGTGTGCGTGCAGGAGAGGACAAAACAGAACAACACAAGCTCGAGTTCAAGGCTCAAGCTCGTTCATGGCAGTGGGGCTTCGGGCACGAGCAGGGAGTGACCTTGGCGGATGCAAACACAGAGGAGATCAATAGGGAAAAATAGGAGAGGAGCTCACAGTAAGGCAGCATGAAGAGTTGATTGTGCTCGGGAGGCCTGATGGAGACGATATTCTTGGGCCAGACGTTGAAGATGACGAGAACTCAATCTTGGCGATGCTCCAGCTCCTGGCCTTTGGACCAGCGGACGCAGGTGACATCAGGGCTCTATTCCTAGCCTCAGCTTGGCTTGGCGATGTCCTTGATGACGACACGGTTGACGAGAGGCGGCGATAACAGAGGCGAGGAAGTTGTGTGGCGGCGGCTTATGGGGAAGGTAGCTAGGATGGGGTAGGGTTGCAGGAACGCCTCAAGAAGGGCTTGGGCGTGTGGGTTCCATCGTCCATCAGGATGACAACGACGGGCGAGGGCTCGGATGTGCTTCCGTACAGGTGTGCTCTCAGGGAAGATAAAAAGAAAAGAATGGTCAGCTGGAGTTGGGCCTAGGAAAAAAGGAAGGGCAGTGCAAGAATGGAAGGTGGGCTTCGGCTGATTCTGGGCTTATTTTCATTCTCTCCTTTTCATCCAAAATTTCTTACTCTTCCTCCTATTTCTTTTCAGAATTTGCAAGATACAAAAAAATAAAAGAGGGAAACAAGGTTTTGTAAATAATTTGGAAACTCCTGTAAGCTTTTAAGTTAGAACTCAACGACTTTGTAAATTAGTTTTATATAAAAAATAAGAAAAGAGATACGTGAGGTTTATAACGCCCACATAGAAAAAGTTGGTTTTCTTTTCAAAACAAAACTAGGTCTCGTTGAAAAGGAAGAGATAGATTTTAAGGTTTTGAACATTTGAAAAGGGAGGGAGAGAGCACTCATATAAATATTATCAGAGACAACAAAAACTTAAAGAGGCACACATTTTCTTAAACGGTGACATATATGTATGATGATGCAAGTGATGACGTTATGATGATGCAGAAAATAAAAATAACACGCGATTTTCTAGTACTGGTTTTACCCCGGGGTGCTACAATTCGACACCACTAACAATGGATCTCGCCCTCGAGATCTGCCTCATGGTGCGGGGAAGAAGGCTGATGGTCGAACTCTTATCGCTTCGTCTAGATCCTCGCGACACCACTAACAAAGATTCTTGCTCCATATTAAAATCGGTGACACCACCAACAAGAAGTCGTTGCTCACGTTCGTTGAGAGAACACTCCAGAGAAACAAAGACAAGGGTAGAGGTATCAAAGATAAGGCCACCTTTAACTTCCATGGAAAGAGTACAATTGCATTGATCCGCCAATTTAATGTGCAGAGTGAATGATAAGAGTAGTGGTATGGTCGCGACTCCATCCCGCATTCAAAACATTACTCTGTACACGAATAGTAGAATTATGCAATCAACTCTCAAATCAGACTGAAGATCTTCACAAACAACGTTTGGGAACAAAGGAGTGATGCACGCGCTCAGAAGATCTGATGTAGATGATATTGTCACGTTGACGAACACCAGAAGATACAAAGAAAATTTTAGTGAATTTTGGTCCACTAAAAGGAACAATAGAGGAAAAATTCCTTAGATAGCATAAAGACCGGATATAGTAACACCGTTGCAACAAGAAGGATTAGAAACCCTGAAGGTACGACGGAAACCCAACCACGAGAAATCCTGGACTTGAAAAGGGTAAGAGAGTAGATTCAAAACACGCGAAGGTAAGTGGAGAATACCACAGAGGTAAGGAGTAAAAGCAGACCTAATCAGATCTATCTAACTGATTTTGCAAAATAGTTTTGACACTCTATATCGGCCATTAGCTAGGTTATCCTACAGGCTGGACCAGTGGGGTATCGCAACAGCTGGGCTCTGATACCACTTTGTAACACCCTCGAATCGGCCCTATACATGTTTCAGCGATTCCCGCCAAACCCGCATAGAAACGATTCAAAGATGCCCACCAGGCACTTGCGTGCGGGTGGAAAACGAAGTAATACCATTACACAATAGTCCACGATGGAACCCACAGAACATATATATAAAACAACGACTCCATGAGTCAAGAATACAGATATACAATACAAAGATCCAAATCACCTTGAAAACGATACAACGTCCGAGTACGAATAAGAAGCAAATTGGGCTAAGAGCCCTGAAGAATAACCAATGGCGTCCATAACCCTGCCCAGGCCAAGCCGGAAGGGTAACCCTGCTAACGATGTCGAACGTATACCTGCTAACACAAAAGGGGTGCCGACAAAGGGCAAAGGAAAAAGAGAGTGGTTAGTACTGAAGCCAGTACAGGGCGAGGCTAGAATTCAGCGGCTCTCGCCTACATAGGTATGGTGGACTGAAGCGGCAGCAAAGCATGCACTATACAACATATAGATACTCGATACAACTATCGGCTATTAGAGAGGGGTAAGAAAGAACTATTCGGAACCAACCTGATACTAACACCAATCATACCCATCCTAGTGTTGCCCCCTCAATACCAAACAAGGAAGTCAAACCAAGGAACTCACACAGTTGGCAGTTTTATGCATTCTATTATAGTTGCAGCACTTACTAGTCAGATATAACATGACATTATACACCCCAATTCCACCAGTTGTTGTCACTTTTATTATCCATTTCGTTGTAGTGAATCTGATTACTAGACATGTCAAAGTCGAATTTATAGCATTACTTTAGTTATAGTTGTCTATGATCGAGATACTGTGCTCCAAGTCATCTATAACCGCGGACATGGATTTCAGAAAGATTTACCCTGCAAGGGTGCACAAATAGCAACACACACACGATCAACCTCGGAAAAACCAAATAAAAACCCAACGAGGCTTTCACGATAAAGCAATCACATGATTCATAAATTATTTCAGGGGGCCACCCTACTAAGCTACCCGCAACGAAGTCGGCTGGCTCCGAGACGGACCCATGATTTGCGTCAATGGCTGTCAACGACTGGGAACCCGAAAGTGTGACTAGGCTTGTCGATATCGCGAAAACACTCCGCATTCCAAAACGGCACTCCACGCGCAATTGTAAATAAAGCAGTAAAGCATGACATAAGTACAGGATAGTAATAAATCCCCAAACTAGTTTGTGTCCCCAAGAAATAAAGTGTGAATCAAGCTCCGGCAAAGGCGGATTCATAGAGTCTCCCGTATGGGGATAGTGAGAATAGTCAAGGAACAGATATCAAGTACTCGGGGTCTACGGGACACAAGTGAGCGTGGAAGAACCAAATATTATCTATTACCCACCGGTG
Organism: Avena insularis; assembly: GCA_023614405.1. Taxonomy (NCBI): domain Eukaryota; kingdom Viridiplantae; phylum Streptophyta; class Magnoliopsida; order Poales; family Poaceae; genus Avena; species Avena insularis. Next base: position 388,407,797 of record CM042696.1, read on the forward strand.
CCTCTGCATTAGTTATATATATTCCCAAAATTTTAATATCAAGGTGTAATTAAAGTCATGATCATCTCCAACATAAAGCATATGGTAACCTTCCAACAATTGTGGAATGACAACGACGTGAAGTAGCACCTGAGCAAGCAACTACGACTCGCAAGGCCGACTATCTATCAAACAACAGGCAATAGGATGTGTCCAAGGCAATATAGAGGCTGTAAGGAATATAAATGGTGCACGAAGACTAAAGCATCGTAATACGGATAGCAATAGATCAACAGGAGGAATTAAAGACTAAAAACGCAAAATAGGTAGAAAGGGGGAGAATGCTCGCCTGGTAAAACATTGTCAAAGATTACATTATCCAAAGAACTTGTCGGTACTCGCATCAACTCAATGGCCTAATACGCAAATAAGCAAAGCACTAAAAGGAACAAGCAATGCAACAATTACAACTAATGTGGAAGAACCGGCATGATCGTATTATATGATGCATGACATGACAAGTTTAGTTGATGCATAGAAAGTTAATTAAATAGGCATACCAATATTAAATGGCCCATTGCAATAGTATGCAAACAGAAGGTAGATGGACACATATTTAGTTAAGTGTGCTTGCATAAACATATAAATGTTAATGGTACATGGATGATGCATGCATCTAGATGTCTTGTTATTAGTACTTGCATTTTTGTCTAAGCAAAATAGATTTATCATTCACAGGTTTTGGATTTATAAAATAGAAATTACGAATTTTGTTAGTTTGAATTACTTACATAAGTCATTTTATATTTAACAAAAGTATTATTTTTAGGAACAAAATTTAGAGTGTTCAAAATAGTAAACATGTGACATATCTGAACTCCTCGTATTTGTTCTGAATTCAAACACATAATATTTATTCCAAACAGATTTAAAAAGGTTGGATATGGTTATTAACAAGGGCAGCAAAAGATTAGGGCCTTTTTCTTCTTCGCTTGGATTTGATCTTGTTAATGTCGGATGGAAACAAAAGGAAGCTACCAATACAGCTGGCTTCATTTGTTGATACATGAAAGAATACCATCGATTCCATTGGAAAAGCCAATACGTTAGATGGAAAGCAGCTGAATCAAATGATCCATGCGGTGCAATATTAGCTAGCTTCTAGCTTAGCTACCAGGTGAATCAAAGAACCCAGCTAGCTGGCCGGATGGTTCTCTTGCCGTGCAGCTACTACTTGAACAACCTTCAGGTGCAAACCAGTGTTGTCGATGCGACGTATACATACGATGGTGTCCAAGAACAGGTAGAATGAAACATGTATCTGTGTGTGTGTGCATGCAGATCGTAAACGTAACAAGCAGATGACCACGCGTGGTGTACAACTGAGCAGCTGGAAACTCAGAAACCTAGATAGGGATCAAACAAGGGCCTCGAGGTGGATCAGAAGGGAGCTTGCCACTGGACTGCAGCACCGGATCATGATGGAAGTCAGGCACATGAGCTATTGCCATAGCTCCAAGACGAGGATTAATCCCAGGTGGAGCAAGACGATGTCGACTAGGAAGTGGTGGCAGAAAAATGTATACGTGTTATGCGCGTGAAGCAGGAGTGTGCAGACAAACAATCGACAGATACGTGTGCGTGCAGGAGAGGACGAAACATAACAACACGATCTCGAGTTCAAGGCTCAAGCTCGTTCATGGCAGTGGGGCTTCAGGCGCGAGCAGGGAGTGACCTTGGTGGATGCAAACATAGAGGAGATCAATAGGGAAAAATAGGAGAGGAGCTCATAGTGAGGCAGCATGAAGAGTTGATTGTGCTCGGGAGGCCTAACGGAGATGATATTCTTGGGCCAGACGTTGAAGACGACAAGAACTCAATATTGGCGATGCTCGAACTCCTGGCCTTCGGACCAGCGGACGCAGGTGACATCAGGGCTCTATTCCCAGCCTCAGCTTGGCTTGGCGACGTCCCTGACGACGACAAGGTTGACGAGAGGCGGCGAAAACAGAGGGGAGGAAGTTGTGTGGCAGTAGCTTATGGGGAAGGTAGCTAGGATGGGGTAGGGTTGCAGGAACGCCTCAAGAAGGGCTTGGGCGTGTGGGTTCCATCGTCCATCAGGATGACAATGACGGGCGAGGGCTCGGATGTGCTGCCGTACAGATGTGCTCTCAGGGAAGATAAACAGAAAAGAATGGTCAGCTGGAGTTGGGCCTAGGAAAAAAGGAAGGGCAAAGCAAGAATGGAAGGTGGGCTTTGGCTGATTCTGGGCTTATTTTCATTCTCTCCTTTTCATCCGAAATTTCTTACTCTTCCTCCTATTTCTTCTTAGAATTTGCAAGATACAAAAAAATAAAAGAGGAAAACAAGGTTTTTTAAATAATTTGGAAACTCCTGTAAGATTTTAAGTTAAAACTCAACGACTTTGTAAATTAGTTTTATATAAAAAATAAGAAAAGAGATACGTGAGGTTTATAACGCCCACATAGAAAAAATTGGTTTTCTTTTCAAAACAAAACTAGGTCTCGTTGAAAAGGAAGAGATAGATTTTAAGGTTTTGAACATTTGAAAAGGGAGGGAGAGAGCACTCATATAAATATTATCAGAGACAACAAAAACTTAAAGAGGCTCAAATTTTCTTAAAAGGTGACATATATGTATGATGATGCAAGTGATGTCATTATGATGATGCAGAAAATAAAAACAACACGCGATTTTCTAGTAGTGGTTTTACCCTGGGGTGCTACATTCTATTACCATATTGTCTCTGCTTGGACACTCAATGATATTTCAGAAGGTAATACAATTCTATGTTTGTCAGAAATTGTTGTAATCTAAAAAAAGGAATCTTGCCATTAATAATTTTTTGAATATCTAATTTTAGTAATGTTTGAAGCATAATTTATTGGGATTTATAATTTTAGATGACTATTTTAAGGAGGCAACTTTAAATTTTGTTTTCCTATTCCAAACAGGATTCAAGTAATATGCATTCCGGGGGAATAGCTCAAAGATATACACATCCTAATGATCTACAAAGAGATCCTAATAAGTGGATGAGTAGAATTGACTACTATTTGTCACAAAAGGTCCTCCTTTATATGTAAAACCCTATGGTTCTCTTATGCCACATCAGTGTATATTATGTTACTAATTCTCATTGCTCTTGTAGATTCATCTTGCTGTTTGCTGTCCGGGTGCTTGAGTCAAGGGTACTAGCCGAGCCCGAATGGCTGGATCTCGTGGACTTCATTCATCCAAGGTGTGCATATACTCTTGATTCATGGTTAACTATGTAACTGAATTAGCTTATTGTTGTGACTATTTTTGATCATTCCAATTCCTTGGAACCAGTTCCAAACAAGATCTATCGGGCCTAGCAGCCAAGATATGTCTATCATGCTCTTATATGTAATTAACGATAAAGATAAGAGGTAAGCATATTAAATATAATCCTTTCACCTTTATCATGATCCAAGGAGTCTTTTATTTATAGCATAAAACATAGCTCTTTACTGCCACGTGCAGGAATAATCATTTTCACCTGTGTAATGATTCAAGGAGAGCTTCCTAGACCGTGCATAAGTGTTGTGGCACTAGAATCTAGCCAATTGTAGTTTCTTGCTTGATAGGTTGGGTGAAATAATTATTTTGTTTTTATCAAATTGTGTTCTCGCTTTGAGTTTCACATGTTGTTTTTATAAATGCTCAAGGAGGACTATAGAAGGGAGAGCTACATTTGTGCTTGTGAGAGAGAAAAGGATGGAGAAGGAGCAAACCCTTGTACCCAGTGGAAGGAAGGGAGGGGCAGTGGCAGGGGAGCAGCAAGCAGCAGCAGCTATCCGATGGAAAGTGCAATCTTTATATTCAATAGATCTTCATCTCGTGTTCCATCGACCCATTTTTCTGCAAGGTAATACGAGAATCTATGCTTTCATTTTCTTCATTTTTAGCTCACAGTTATTGTATCTAAAATAGTATATGTGTCGTTCAAAGTAAACCTTTTTTAATCTTGCATCGTTCTTTCAGTTTTATGGAATAAGTTGTTCACCAAAAAATCCAGTAAATTAAGTACATACAATCATAATTAAGAACACCAGAAAACAAGAATATTGTGTACATAGTGTGGTATTTATAATTCAGAATTTTTTGTCCATACATGAATTACATGAAGCATCAAGATGAATGTATTAGAACTGAAAACATCAGGGAGAAACCCACATTATGAATCCAAGGGTGTGGCATTGAACCTAAGCCTAGGAAACAAATTATAGAAGGCAAATGAGCAATTGCTGACAATATTTCTCGGTGTATCATTACATCACAAGTGCAAAACATTAGAACAACGGAGTTAGGAAGATTTACCTCAGGATTAAGGGCGGGGAGGCAATGTGAGGATGTGGTATACCCTGGGGCAACTCGGAAACAACGAGGTCATCTGGTTATAGACTGAATTCCTTTCTGTTTATGTCTATATATACGAGAATAATGTCCAGGTGTCAACACCCGGATTTTTAATCCCAGATGCCTGTTATGCCATACACAATCCCATGATTACAATTTTTGCGAGACATAACAGATTGGATATCATAGTACATCATCCATTACAAACCATAATAAGGTCTTACACAAATAAGGGATCTCATGATCCAGTCTTAATACAAACAAGTAGCAGAATAATAAGCGTAGCAGTAGGCTCCATCTTCAGTGTCACAGGCAATGCTGACGATGGGAGATGATCCTAGTTGTCGTAGCCATCCTGCTGTCCATCTTCCTGATAGTCCTCCTCATAGTCTGGCCACGGGAATAGCTAGGGACAAAGCCATGAGTACTCTTTAAGTACTCGTAAACTATCACTAACAAGTAAGATAGTTCTAGTAGTAATCCTAAGCTCTAAGTTTATTTGCAAAAAGCCAGATTTATCTAAACTGAGTTCAGAAGTAAAGAAAACTAAGTAAATGTTCTCAATCACTTTAAGTTGGGAGCCTAGTTTTCATATTCACAACCCTGTTGTGGTCAAGTCAAAATCATAGTTCACATCACAAGTAATTTTGAAAACATTTGACGATGGAACAATTAGGCCACTCCAACTATCTATGACCGCGGACGTGGCTATTCGAATAGTTTGACACTCTACATAGGTGGTACACTTTCACCACAAAATTCGATACATCCGTCAGGGATAACCCTGAATCATCATACTTAGTATGCGGATAATCAATCATAACCTTTCAATTACATACTCTAGTATAGGCACCTCCCATATGAGCTTGGCCTCCCAGCCATGGCCATCTGCCATCTTGGGCACTGCATAGGTGGACATCGTCAAGAGATAGCCTCAGCTCACCTCTTCCGCGAGGGAACCCATACTAATGCATATAAACTTCCGGCTAAGCCCTACCCAATTCAGGTATTGTGGTTGTAAAGTAAAATTTGGAATGGTATCGCATCTAAACCCAACCATCAGTTTTTTAAAAAGGGCTAAGGCTCATGCCTCAACATTTTCATTATCAAATCCATTTGTGTTTCTTAACACATGTCAAAACATTTTAATAGAATGAAGCATCATTCCAAGGTTTTCATAATCATTTTCACCAAGTAGTCCCATCTAAAGTGATCAAGTTTTATGCTTAGCACTAGCCATTAAGTTAAGAGTGTTCACTAATGAGGGATGCTAATCTCAATCTCATGCCATAGAATGGCATCTAGTATAGGCCTAGTTTTATACTCTTTATGCTATTTATACTACTTTCCAAAACCTCACAAAGCATTAACTAAAAGTAAGAACTTTGGTAAAGTAAAAGAGTAAAGCTTGCAAGTAAAACTTGGGATGGGTATAAATCAAAGGTATATAACCAAAGCATGCCTAAAGCATCTTTCTTAGGTTCAATCTTGCATGGTTAACTTGTATAATTATAGCTTGCATAGATCTGGCTTCTTCGGGGTAGAACTCCTCCTCCTCGTAGCTTGGGTCGGTACTATCATATATAAATAAATACGGGGTACACAATCACCAAACAATACTTCACTACTTCTATTTAGCAAACTAAGGTTCACTTTTGATGATCTATCATCATCACAATCATCACATGAATTAAAGAAGTAGTTTTATTTAGTTTATTTGAGAAAAGTAATTTCTACTCATTGAAATTAATTAAGATCTAATATTCTCCAATTAAAATACGGGATCATGTGGACACATGTCATCACCATATATTCTAATACATGGGAATGTGATTTAAAGGGTTGGTCACACTTTATAAAGTTTAAGATTATCATTTAATAGATTTAAATTGACTAGAAATGCCCTAATAGCATTGTTTTGGTACTAGTCCAAGGTCACTGCATGCAAACCTAGATATTTTTACATATTCAGATAGATATTATCAAATGTGATTTTTGAGAGTTGGAAACAACTCAAAAGCTATTATGGTTGATTTTTGAAAAATGTTTGAAGTTGCAAAAGTTTCTATCTTATTATTTTTTCTATAGAATATCTCTAACTCCAAATGATTTTAATCCAACGGGTTTGGATAGATAATTTAATTACCTTTCTATCAAAATTTGAATCATGCAATTTGGTTTAGTGAAACTCTCTGAATTGATTGAGAATCGGTAGACAGAAACTAGTTTAAACTAAAAAGGAAAATCCTTATTTGAATTTCCAGGCCTAAGCGGGAAGTTAAACGGGTTGGCCCAACTGCACTGCACAGTGCAGCGGGCTACTGACTGGTGGGGTCCACCAGTCAGCGACTTACTCTACGCGAAATGGTATCTTTTAACCAGAGCCCTACGGTCTAATTCTAATCCAACGTCCGTGGTTCATCGTCGATGACGAACAGCTCCGGCGAGGAATCAACCCTAACGCGGCAGTGAGGGTCTCACGGGGCTCACATGGGCTCTAGCTAAGGTCGATGGCGGGGGCGATCGACGTGGTATACGACGGCGAGGCGAGGCGTGGCCATGGTAGGGCTTTGGGTGGTCAGAATCAACGGTGCCCTTCTCCTCCAGTAACGATGGGCTCTGGAAAAATTCCGGCAAAGGAGAGCTCGCCTTGCTCCGGGGTGAAGTGTGGGAGGCTCAGTGAGAGGTGGGGAGTGGAGTGGTGTGGATAATGGAGGCGAGTGTGGCTTCCTTTTTATAGTGCGGCGAGGGGACCAAGCGGTGCGGTGCGAGCTCGACGGTGGCATCGCTACAGGCGGCTATTGTCGTGGCAGAGGTAGGTGGATGGTTTGGTGTTCCTTGGTGGTTCTTACGGGCATAATGGTGAGGCGTGGGGCGGTGTGGTTCGTCAGGTCTGGTTCCGCGGCGCGTCTGGCGGCAGCTGCGGGTCGCGCGGCGGTGAACGGGGTTGTTTTATTCGGGTGCTGTGATCATGGCGGGCATGATCGTGCGTGGTGAGGGCAAAGCACGGTCTGGGCGAGCTAGTCGGGCATGGCGAGCTGGCGCGCTCTAGGCATGGTTCAGAGAGGTTTGGGCGCGGCGTGCTCGGGTGGTCTAGGGCTTGGCTTCGATTGTGGGGTGGACAAGGGTGGTGGTGGACTATGGCGCCCCTCCTAGACATCCTAGATGGGCGCGGGGTGGTCTGATGCGAGCGGTCCTTGGTCGGCCGGCGGTGACCAAAACTGGGCGGCGCTCCACTGTGCATACGACGAAGGGGGGCTTGTCTGGGTGCTGGCTAGGCTCAAGGGAGACAGGAGGTGTAAGAGGGGACCCAATGGTCGACTAATTATTGTGGAAACAGTGAAGTTAGGCTAGAGCTAATTTAGTGTCTGCAAGGTGTTTATTGATATGGCCGCAAGAACTAAAGTTTGGAAATTTTTATTCAAAATTTTTGAGTGATCTTAAGTTAAGCTTGAGAGTCTATGTTTGCTTGGAGATGTCAATGGGAATGGATTTGATAGGTTTTGGAAAAAGTGGGATCTTAACATATGACCTAGATTTAATTTTCAACTCTCCATTAAATTTATTTGCAAGATGTTTTTGTAAGTTTATAAAGTGGGCCTTGATACACTTTTACTTGGTCTAGAAAGGGGTGAAAAGACATAGAATTGTTTCTGTTAAAATTTCTCTTCTAGGAACACTCAAAGTGGCCTAGTGGTTTACTTTTGTCAAAATGACCATTTGCTTTATTTATTCATATTTGATTTCTTTTTCTTTTGATTTTGTTTGTAATTGGCCTAGATGATGTAGTATTCATATTTAAACCATTTCACATCATTTAGAACAATCAAGCATGGCATAAGCACTCAAATCTACACTAATGCAAACATACATGCATTCATATTCATTTTCTTAATAAAAGTTTTTGTTAACCCTAAACTTGGATGATTATAACTTGATAATCTTGATTAGAAGTTTTGGGGTGTTACAAACCTTCCCTCCTTAAACAAAATCTCGTCCCGAGATTTAAGAAAAACTAGGAACTAAAGAGATCTGCAAACTCAGTCCTAATGTAATCTTCTTGCTCCCAAGTAGCTTCTTCTTCGGTATGGTTGCTCCATTGGATCTTGAGAAATTTGATAGTACGGGTCCTGGTGGTTCTGAAAGCTTCTTCCAAAATACGAATGGGCACTTCACGATACACCAGATCCTTGTTGATATTAATGGCTCGGTGATTGATGTTCTTGAACACTTTGGTCTTCTCCGAAACTTCTAGGCATTTGTGAAGTAACGATATATGGAACACATTATGGATGGCTGACATCTCCTCTGGCAGTTCCAGTTGATATGATACTTCTCCTCGGCGATTCAAAATCTTGAAGGGTCCAATATATCTGGGGGCTAACTTTCCTTTCAGCTGAAAATGTTGCATTCCCTTCAACGGTGAAACTTTGAGATACACAAAATCTCCGACATTGAAGGTCAAATCTCTATGTCTCTTGTCAGCTTAACTCTTCTGTCTAGATTGGGCGGTCTTGAGGTATTCACGGACTTTGTGAAACTTCTCTTCGGCTTCTCGTAGGATGTCGGGTCCGAATATCTGACTCTCTCCTACTTGCGACCAATTCAAGGGGGTACGACACTTCCTGCCATACAGAAATTCAACTGGGGCCATTTGCAAACTGGCTTGATAACTGTTGTTGTATGAGAATTCTGTGAAAGACAGACAATCTTCCCATTTTGATCCATATTCTAACACACAATCTCTCAACATATGTTCTAAGATTTGGTTGACTCTTTCAGTTTATCCATCGGTCTGCGGCTGATAAGATGTGCTAAAATTCAACTTGGTTCCTAATCTCTCTTGGCCTTTCTACCAAAATCTCGAGGTAAATTGGGTTCCTCGATCCGACACTATGGTTTTAGGGGTTCCATGTAAACTGATGATTCTAGCAATGTACAACTCTGCTAGCTTCGAACTCTGGTAGGTTGTATTGATAGGTACAAAATGGGCTACCTTGGACAGTCTATCAACTATGACCTAGATAGAGTCATTTCCCCTACTAGATGTAGGCAAACCGGTGATAAAGTCCATTCCTACGGAATCTCATTTCCATTCCAGAATCTGCAATGGTTGCAATAGTCCTGCGGGTCTCTGATGTTCCGCTTTGCCTCTCTAACAGATATCACACTTGGCTATGTAGCTTCCGATTTCTCTCTTCATCTTGTGCCACCAAAATTGCTCCTTCAAATCTTGATACATCTTCGTTTCTCCGGGGTGGATAGAATAAAGGGTATCATGAGGTTCTTGCATAAAAACTTGCTTCAACTCGGAATCTGCTGGCACACAGATACGTCCGTTGTACCACAAAACTCCTTCTTCATCTTCGGTGAATCCGGGTACCTTTCCTGTATCAATACGACGTTTGATTCTATCGATACTTGCATTTCCCTTCTGGGCTTCCTTGATCTGACTGATCAAAGTGGGTTGAAGTTCAATGCTATCTAAAAATCCTTTGCTAACTAGCTCCATTCTAAACTGCTCCAACTCCTCATGCAAACTTGGCTGGGCTTCTTTGATCATGGTGTTTAATCTACATGGCAATCGGCTAAGAGCATCCGCTACCACATTGGCTTTGCCGGGGTGATAGTGAATGTCAAGGTCATAATCCTTGATTAACTCTATCCATCTCCTTTGCCTCATATTCATCTCCTTCTGGGTGAAAATATACCTCAGGCTCTTGTGATCCGAATAAATCTCACAACGGTTACCCATAAGGTAATGACGCCATGTCTTCAATGCTAAAAATATAGCTGCTAGTTCAAGATCATGGGTAGGGTAGTTTTGCTCATGCTGCTTCAGTTGTCTTGGACATATATGCGATGACTTTGCCTTCTTGCATCAATACGCATCCGAGACCAATCTTGGATGCATCACAATACACATTAAAAGGCTTCTTGATATCTGGCATAATCAAGATTGGGGTTGAAATCAATCTCTTCTTGAGCTCTTGAAAACTTGCTTCACATTTGTCGGTCCATTCAAACTTTCTCTCTTTCTTCAACAGTTGGGTCATCGGTCTTGTGATGCTCGAAAATCCTTCAACAAACTTGCGGTAGTATCCCGCTAATCTGAGAAATGCACGAACTTGGGTTTGAGTGGTTGGGGCTTCCCATTCTTCAACATCTTTGATCTTGGCGGGATCAACAGCAACTCCTCCTGCCGACACAATATGTCCGAGGAATCCTACTTCCTTCAACCAGAACTCACATTTGCTAAACTTGGCATACAAGTGATGCTCTCTAAGGGTGTCAAGGATGGTTCTCAGGTGTTGCTCATGGTCTTCTTCTGACTTGGAATAGATTAGAATGTCGTCGATAAAAACAACGCAAACTTATCCAGAAAGTTCATAAAAATCTTATTCATGAGATTCATGAAATAAGCGGGGGCATTTGTTAATCCAAAAGACATGACTGTATACTCATACAATCCATATCTGGTGGTAAAGGCGGTCTTTGGAATATCCGTTGCACGAATCTTGAGTTGGTGATAACCAGTCCTAAGATCAATCTTAGAGAACACTCTGGCACCAGTCAACTGATCAAACAGATCCTCTATCTTGGGCAGTGGGTACTTGTTCTTGATGGTGACATCATTCAGCTTCCAGTAATCCGTGCACAAACGGTTACCTCCATCTTTCTTATCCACAAACAGAACAAGCGATCTCCATGGCGATGCGCTTGGTTGAATCAAACCTTTCTCCAGCATAGCATCAAGTTGCTTCTTCAGCTCCACTAATTCTGATGGGTTCATACTATAAGGTCTCTGAGCTATGGGTCCAGTTCTAGGAATTAGTTCAATAATGAACTTGATATCCCGATCTGGGGGCATACCGGGCAATTCATCTGGGAATACGTCGGGGTATTCACAGACTATTCTAACTTGGTCAATGGTTGGTTGGGCTAGACTCTTGTTGCATTTGAACTGATGGGGCAAGGTTTCAGATACATGCTCTACTGATACTCCAGAGCTACTGGTCATGGTTATGGCTTTCTTGGCACAATTGATCAATCCTTTATGTTTCGACATCCAATCCATTCCTAGTACTACTTGCAAACCTTTGGTTCCAAGTACTATTAGATTGGCATAAAAATCTATCCCATGGATTCTGATAGGTACAACCTTGCAAATTTTTCTAGCTTTGGTGGTTGAACCAGGTATTTGAACTATCATAACATGCTTCGATTTTGTTGGTTGAATCTTACTAGTGCATGCAAATTCTTCTATAACAAATGAGTGCGATGCTCTATAATCAAATAATACTCTTGCAAGTACGAAGTTAACAGAAAGCATACCCAACACGACATCGGGCGCTTCTTGGGCTTCTTCAGCATTCATGTGGAACAAATGGCCATTGCGGTTGAGCAAATTCCCTGGGGCAAATCTCCTTCCAGGCTGGACACGGCGTTGCTGCTGAGCTGGGACATTCACATTGGGGGCTGCTGCAATCTTCTTGGGGCACTCATTGGAGAAGTGACCCTTGACTCCACATTCAAAGCAAGTAATCTAGGACTTGTCTTTGGCTGCAACAGGCACACCATTGCTTCCATTCCTTGAGGCAGTATTGTTGTTGTTGTTGTTGGACTTGCACGGTGCACGGTTGAAGTTGTTGGAGTTGCCGGGGTTGTTGTTGTGGTTTCCTCCAGACTTCAAGTTTCCTCCGCTACGATTGGGATAGCTTGCACGAGACATCGGTGGTCTATTGTTTCTTGGGGCATATCCTGCAAACGGGTTGGGGTGATACTTCTGGGTATTGCGGGACCTAGTCTGGTGCATTATCCTGTGCTTGCGGTTGTCATTGGCTTGGTTGATCTCCCCTTCCATCTGGATGGCTGAGTCTACTAACTCTTCTAGATCTTCAAAACGGATGTTGACTAACACAGTCTGCATCTCATCATGCAATTGATACATTGCAAATGTATCTATAATTTTTGATGTTCCATGCTTGGTTTTATCTACTTTCTTGTGTTTTGTCCACACTTTGGAGTACTTTTTAGATGATTTCTTGGACTAACCTATTAACAAGATGCCACAGTGCCAGTTGCCTGTTTTCTACTGTTTTTGGTTCCAGGAATTCAGAAAATGAATATTCTCGGAATTGGACGGGACAAAAGCCAAAGTTCCTATTTTACCGGAAGACTCACGGAGCCAGAAGGAGAGTCGGAGAGGGGCCACAGGGTGGCCACACCACCCCATGGCGCGGGTCCACCTAGGCCGCGCCAGGGCATGGTGTGGGCCCCCTGGCCGGCCATCGACCTTGCCTCCTTCGCCTATAAGAGCCTCCCGATACCAAAACCCTAAATCATCAATCAGAAATCCACGAAAAGTTCCGCAGCGCCGCTGCCACCGAAGGGGAGATTCGGGGGACATAAAGTCTCTGTTCTGGCACCCTGCCGGGACGGGGAAGTGCCCCCGAAGCCATCTCCATCGATCTCCACCACCATCTCCATCACCATTGCTGATTCCCATGATGAGGAGGGATTAGTTCTCTCTCGAGGCTAAGGGTTCTACCGGTAGCTATGTGTTCATCTCTCTCTCTATGCATGATCTTATTATGATCATGAGCTTGTAATCTATAGATCTACCTTGCTACTCAAGTGCTTTAATAGATCTCTGCTCTCCCCATGTGTGTGAAAGTGACAGCATGCACACCATGGTGGCACTTAGGCTAGAGATTACAAATACTTGTTATGAGTTATATTTGGAGTTGGATGTCTTTATGAAATTGTGGTGTTTGTTGGACTCATCTAGTACTCAAGGTGATAGTGTGGGGTTATCTAGATGGGAAAGGCTTACTTTGAGGTGTGCTGTTATAGCCCTACCAATGATTAGAGTGTTCAACCGGAGAGTAGTTAAGAGTAGTATCATGAAGATAATATATCTATATGAGAGTGTTCACTAGTGAAAGTATGATCCCTAGGCCTTGTTTCTAAGCACTGAAACACCGTTTGCTATTAGATCTATTACATGTTTGCTTGTTTCCTTCTTTATTTCAGTTTTCCTTTAGTCTCTTCCACGCCATCAAGCTATTATCTATCACCTCTACCACTTATAATTACCTATACCACTTGTATTTCACTATCTCTTCGCCAAACTAGTGTACCTATATACCTGATAAGTGTATTGGGTGTGTTGGGGACAAAAGAGACTTCTTGTATCTTGATTGCAGGATTGCTTGAGAGGGATACCTTTGACCACTTCCTCCCTGAGTTCGATAAACCTTGGGTGATCCACTTAAGGGAAAACTTGCTGCTGTTCTACAAACCTCTGTACTTGGAGGCCCAACAACTGTCTATAAGAATAGAAGTGCGTAGACATCAGCAATCTATTCAGGAACCTTTCCTTCTTCTTGGCTTCAGTGTTGATCTCATCAGGGGCATATCTAGCCAGGGACAGAAATTTGTCACGGTATTCAACTACCGTCATCCTTCCTTGCTTCAGTTCCCTGAATTCATCTCTCATTCTGGTGACCAAACCTTGTGTCACATGGGTGAGGCTGAACTTGATCTTGAATGCTTCCCAAGTCATCACCTGACCGTGGTTCATGGTACGGGTTCTATTCCACCAGGCTCTTGCATCTCCTGCCAGATAGTGGGTGGCAAACAGTACCTTCTCATTGGTGCCAACTCCTTCCACTTCCAGATTGTTATCCATGGTTTGCAGCCAGTCATCAGCATCTAAGGGATCCTCAGACTTGTTAAAGATAGGGGGATTGGTATTCTGAAAGTTCTTAAGCTTGGATCCATGATGATCCTGATTTCCATGGCCTTGATTAGTGTGGGCCATCTGAGCTATCAGTTGAAGAGTGGCTAGGTTGGCTTGGCGTTTGGCTCTACTAGCTTCATGGTCAGAAACTAGCATCTGCAGAATCTACAACATCGGGTCCTGCGATGAGCTGCTTCCTCCGGGGTTTCCATGAGTCATCTGAAGATTGAGATAGATAATGAGATAAGAGGGAAAGTTCCAAGGTTCATGGTTTTTTTAAAAGCTTTAAACTTTGAGTTTGACCTTGGTTTTGAAAACTAAATCCTTCTCATTCATTCATTCATTCAAGCAAGCATACAATACAACACACACACCACAACACAAATAGAAAACGGATGGTTTTAAGAACCATTCTGTGAACTAAGATACAATGGGACTGATACAACTTATTCCTACGGTAGTGATCAAGTGAATCTACTCATCATCAATGAAGTCGGAAATCATCATCGGTGTAGAAATCCATGGCATCATCCTCCAGGTAGTCATTGTCATCACTGAGGTACGAGTGAAGATCTCACTAGATGTCTTCACCTTCTTCCTCTTCCTTTGCTTCAAGCTGGACTTCTTGCTCCTGGATGGTCTTCTCGAGAGCGACCACCTTCTTGCGAAGACGAGCGATGGTGCGATCCTTCTTCTCGCATTGACGACGAAGTGATTGGCAATCTTTGACGAGCATGGTGAGAGTCTGGTCCTTCTGCCTATCATACAGCAGGAAGTCAAGATTTTCCACCTGGTTCTTCATCTCCGGGTGACTTGGCATCTCCAATGGCATTCCCATAGAATCACGCCTTACGAAGTGCGCAAAGCGAGTTCCCTGGATCAAGTTGATGTTTTGCCCACACAGACGGGCAAGAGCTTCATGCATAGTCCTGGCTAATCCATATAGCCAGTTGTTCTCTCACACGGTGAATTGAATCTTCTTAGAAAGGGGTGCTTCCATCTTGCCTCTGATATCTGCAACTATCAACCATTGTAGATCTCCTCCTAGGTAATCCCTGAGTTGAGACCCAAAGAATTCCGGATGCGGGCGCTCAAGATACTCTGACAATGCATCAAGATCCCTCTCAAAGATCAGCTAGCCTCCGTTGCCCAACTGGTATAACTTGCAATACTGAACTTCCATCTATAAGAATTTAGGATGAGTAAGTTAGTGAGGTGATCAAGTGTGTCAAATTTTATGTAGGAATGTAAGAGTTTTTGAGGAACATGTATTTTTTTGAAAGAATCAAGGATAAGAGGGGGAATAGTTTTTATAAATACTCACTTCCTTTGTTTTGAAACTAAGTTTTTGTTTGGACATCCATTCTAACTAGGGTCTCCTATGGTCAGGATGGCTCTGATACCAACTTGTCAACACCCGGTTTTTTAATCCTAGATGCCTGTTATGCCATACATCGCAATCTCAGGATTACCATTTTTTCGAGACATAACAAATTGGATATCATAGTACATCATCCATTATAAACCATAATAAGGTCTTACACAAATAAGGGATCTCATGATCCAATCTTAATATAAACAAGCAACGGAATAATAAGCGTAGCAGTGGGCTCCATCTTCAGTGTCACAGGCAATGCTGACGATGAGAGATGATCCTAGTTGTCATAGCCGTCCCTCTATCCATCTTCCTGATAGTCCTCCTCATAGTCTGGCCACAGGAATAGCCAGGGACAAAGCCATGAGTACTCTTTAAGTACTCGTAAACTATCACTAACAAGTAAGGTAGTTCTAGTAGGAATCCTAAGCTCTAAGTTTATTTGCAAAAAGTCAGATTTATCTAAACTGAGTTTAGAAGTTAAGAAAACTAAGTACATGTTCTAAATCACTTTAAGTTGGGAACCTAGTTTTCATATTCACAACCCTGTTGTGGTCAAGTCAAAATCATAGTTCACTTCACAAGTAATTTTGAAAACATTTGACGGTGGAACAATATGGCCACTCTAATTGTCCATGACCGCGGACGCGGCTATTCGAATAGTTTGACAGTCTGCAGAGGTGGTACACTTTCATCACAAAATTCGATACATCTGTCAGGGATAACCCTGAATCATCATACTTAGTATGCGGATAATCAATCATAACCTTTCAATTACACACTCTAGTATAGGCACCTCCCATATGAGCTTGGCCTCCCAGACATGGCCATCTACCATTCTGGGCACTGCATAGGTGGACATGATCAAGAGGTAGCCTCAGCTCACCTCTTCCGTGAGGGAACCCATACTAATGCATATAAACTTCCGGCTAAGCCCTACCCAATTCAGGTATTGTGGTTGTACGGTAAAATTTGGAATGGTATCGCATCCGAACCCAACCATCAGTTTTTAAAAAAGGGCTAAGGCTGATTCCTCAACATTTTCATCATCAAATCCATTTGTGTTTCTCAACACATGTCAAAACATTTCAATAGAATGAAGCATCATTCCAAGGTTTTCATAATCATTTTCACCAAGTAGTCCCATCTAAAGTGATCAAGTTTTATGCTTAGCACTAGCCACTAAGTTAAGAGTGTTCACTAATGAGGGATGCTAATCTCAATCTCATGCCATAGAATGAAATCTAGTATATGCCTAGTTTTGTACTCTTTATGTTATTTATACTAATTTCCAAAACCTCACAAAGCATTAACTAAAAGTAAGAACTTTGGTAAAGTAAAAGAGTAAAGCTTGCAAGTAAAACTTGGGATAAGTATAAATTAAAGGTATATAACCAAAGCATGCCTAATGCATCTTGCTTAGGTTAAAGCTTGCATGGTTAACTTGTATAATTCTACCTTGCATAGATCTAGCTTTCCTTGATTGGTGTAGTGACTGAAGTTTTCCTCCTCTTCTTCGGGGTAGAACTCCTCCTCCTCGTAGCTTGGGTCGGTACTATCGTCTATAAATAAATACGGGGTACACAATCACCAAACAATACTTAACTACTTTTATTTAGCAAACTAAGGTTCACTTTTGATGATCTAGCATCATCACAATCATCACATGAATTAAAGAAGTAGTTTTATTTAGTTTATTTGAGAAAAGTAATTTCTACTCATTGAAATTAATTAAGATCTAATATTCTCCAATTAAAATATGGGATCATGTGGACACATGTCATCACCACATATTTTAATACATGGGAACGTGATTTAAAGGATTGGTCACACTTTATAAAGTTTAAAATTATCATTTAATAGATTTAAATTGACTAAAAATGCCCTAATAGCATTCTTTTGGTACTAGTCCAAGGTCACTGCATGCAAACCTAGATATTTTTACATATTCAGATAGATATTATCAAATGTGATTTTTGAGAGTTGGAAACAACTCAAAAGCTATTATGGTTGATTTTTGAAAAATGTTTGAAGTTGCAAAAGTTTCTATCTTATTATTTTTGCTATAGAATATCTCTAACTCCAAATGATTTAAATCCAACGTGCTTGGATAGATAAGTTAATTACCTTTCTAGCAAAATTTGAATCATGCAATTTGGTTCAGTGAAACTCTCTGAATTGATTTTTGAATCGGTGGACATAAAATAGTTTAAACTAAAAAGGAAAATCCTTATTTGAATTTCCAGGCCTGAGCGGGAAGTTAAACGGGCCGGACTAGCTGCACTGCACATCGAGCGGGCTACTGACAGGCGGGGTCCACCAGTTAGTGACTTACTCTACGCGAAACGGTAGCTTTCAACCATAGCCCTACGACCTAATTCTAATCCAACGGCCCGTGGTTCATCGTCGATGACGAACAACTCCGGCGAGGAATCAACCCTAACGCGGCGATGGAGGTCTCGCCTGGCTCACCTAGGCTCCAGCTAGGGTCGGCGACGGGGGAGATCGACTTGGTAGACCATGGCGAGGCGATGCATGGTCACGGCAGGGCTTGGGGTGGTCGGAATCAACGGCGCCCTTATCCTCCAGCAGCGACGGGCTCCGGCCAAATTCTGGCGAAGGAGAGCTCACCTTGCTCTGGGGAGAAGTGTGGGAGGCTTAGTGAGAGGTGGGGAGTGGAGTGGTGTGGATAATGGAGGCGGGGGTGGCCTCCTTTTTATAGTGCGGCGAGGGGACCGAGCGGTGTGGTGCGAGCTCGACGGTGGCATCGCTACAGGCGGCTATTGTCGTGGCGGAGATAGGTGGACGGTGCTGTGTTCCCTGGCAGTTCTTACGGGCATAATGGTGAGGCGTGGGGCGCTGTGGTTCGGTCGGGAGCGTGCGGCGCTCCGCGCGGTGGCAAAGGTGTTTGCGGAGGCGGCGAACAGGGTTGTCTGCTGGGGTGCTATGATCATGGCGGGCATGAGCATGCGCGGTGAGGGAAAGCGCGGTCTGAGCGAGCTGGTCGGGCGCGGCGAGCTGGCGCGCTCTAGGCATGGTGTAGAGAGGTTTGGGCGCGGCGTGCTCGGGTGGTCCAGGGCTTGGCTTCGATAGTGGGGTGGACAAGGGGTGGCAGTGGACTATGGCGCACCTCCTGGACATCCTGGATTGTTAGGGGGTGGTCTTCTGCGAGAGGTCCTTGGTCAGTCGGCGGTGACCAAAACTGGGCAGCGCTCCACTGTGCATACGGCGAAGGGGGGCTTGTCTGGGTGCTGGCTAGGCTCAGGGGAGATAGGGGGTTTAAGAGGGGACCAAATGGTCGACTAATTACTGTGGAAACAGTGAAGTTAGGCTAGAGCTAATTTAGTGTCTACAAGGTGTTTGTTGATATGGCCGCAAGAACTAAAGTTTGGAAATTTTGATTCAAAACTTTTGAGTGATCTTAAGTTAAGCTTGAGAGTCTATGTTTGCTTGGAGAGGTCAAGGGGAATGTTTTTGATAGGTTTTCAAAAAATTGGGATCTTAACATATGAACTAGATTCAATTTTTAACTGTCCATTAAATTTATTTGCAAGATGTTTTTGTAAGTTTATAAAGTGGGCCTTGGTACAATTTTACTTGGTCTAGCAAGGGGTGAAAAGAAATAGAATTGTTTCTATTAAAATTTCTCTTCTAGGAACACTCAAAGTGGCATAGTGGTTTACTTTTGTCAAAATGACCATTTGCTTTATTTATTCATATTTGATTTCTTTTTCTTTTGATTTTGTTTGTAATTCGACTAGATGATGTAGTATTCATCTTTAAATCATTTCACATCATTTAGAACAATCAAGCATGTCATAAACACTAAAATCTACACTAATGCAAACACACATGCATTTATATTTATTTTTTTAATAAAAGTTTTTGTTAAGCCTAAACTTGGGTGATTAAAACTTGATCATCTTGATTAGAAGTTTTGGGGTGTTACACCAGGTCTAGTCATTGTTTTTTTTTGCACTTATGAAAGGGAAAATACAGGATGAGGTGCGGTGAAAAGGGAACCCGTGACTTCAGTTTTTGAATCACAGAGAAATTTCTTATTTAGGATACCGTGGAAGAAATTGGAGAGTAATAACAAAAAAGGTGCTCTTTTTATAATACATTAATTCATCAATTGACATAGGTAAACTAATCAAGCAAGTGTTCATATTAGCAAGAGATAATTTTGCATTCTTTGATTAGTAGTTCATTAAGTAGAGAGCAGAAACCTTATATGAACTAATCTATAGATTTAACATATCATTATATTGTGCTTTGAATGTATGTACGGAAGAAATAAAGGCAGAGGCAAATACCTTTGAAGGAAGTAAAGGAAAATTTAGAACTGTGATATCTGTCCATGTAGCTTCCGATGCAACTCTCCAACCTACAGTTGTGTAGACATATTATTCTTCAAATTCCCTTTTGTTTTATTTGTAGAGGTTCTTGCAGACAATGTGACCCATACAGTGGGCATTATAGTCTCACAATCATTCAGATAGTTCTTGGTTATAGTCTGGTGTGGATATATTCTCTAGGTACAAGGAACCCTCACTTCCAAATTGATTTACAATAGATTTTTCGGGTTTGGTTACATCCCATTTTCATCTATGTTTCCTTTCTTTCTAAAGTCTATGCTACCTGCCCCTCATGCTCTATGTCTTCTGCATACATTTTCTTGGTCGAGGCAATATTTGTTTTCGGTGATATAGCTACATTTCTCTGTCGGTAGTTAGATTTTCCGGATAGTGCATGTTTGTGTTGTTAGATATAGAAATATTTCTTTATTTTCCATCATTGTCATATGTTCTCTTATCCTAGATGATAGTTTATTTGGCATGAAAGAAGGACGCAAAGGCATCATTCTCTGTTTCAACAAAAAGTAAACACACTTGTAAATATGCATGAGTAAATGTTTTCTCAGAAATCTCAGACCGGACTATTAGAAACCACTAATCAGCTCAAATATCATAGGAAACGAAGCGATTGGACAGCGTGATGTTTCCATTACTTCCCCTCTTCTCTTATTTTTATTATTTTCTTAGAAGAAGAGTCACTCACTTATTTCCATAGGAAAACACACTGACACTACCGCAACTTTTTCTGTCAAAAAACTTGAACCAGTAGTATTTAAGTAAATATTATTAAATTCTGAAAGATCATTGGAAGTCTTTGAAAGACGCTGAAAGTGAAAAATAAAAATCAACATTAGGTAGTCCATACCGTAGATCGGAATAGAAAACTAAAATCACGAATTGTGAAATTCTAAGAGGTAGATCATCGTTCTGGCAGCGGAACTGAAATCAAAATATTACAATGAGCTCTCAAAGAATCCATTAATGGGCAAACTATATCATTTTTCCTTATAATCAACCATTAAGGAAACACAATTTCTTGCTTGATATATTGGAGTGAAAGATTTATTTTTGTGAAGGTTGTAGCTATGCATAGTTTTTATCAAATCAAATTCTCACTTTGAGGTTGCAGGTGTTTGTATAAATGCTCAATGAGGACTATAGAAGGGAGAGCGACATTTGTGCTTGTGTGAGACAAAAGGATGGAGAAGGAGGAGGCCCTTGTGCCAAGTGGAAGGAAGGGAAGGGCGGTGACAGGGGAGCAGCAAACACTAGCAGTTGTGTCGGGATACGATCCTGGGTACCCTAGAGTTGAGGTATCAAGTGATTCAATGGAGCAATAAGTAACTCAATAAAATATGTGTGTAGATAAAAGACATATGTGAGTGAAGATATGAGCTAATATAGAGAGGGATAAATAAAAAGAGGAGGAAGAATGTAGCTGGGCCGAATTACACTAAACTCGGCCCAGTCCAGAGCCTCTAGGCTGAATTACCTCTCTCCCGGCTAAACGGGCATTTTTTTCCCTTCATATGTTTTGATCTTTGTTGACAACACTAGGACGTTTTAATCATGTGCTAAAGTGTTTCAGGGCATAATTATCTTGTCAAGCGTACTTTTATATTGTTGCTCCCTCAAAGGGAAAAGATGATTCTAGGATTTTATATGTTCAAATGCTCAGTTTTGTCGGACTGTCCATCTGGTTTTGGCCGGAGTATCCGGCCCAGCCGGAATGTCCGAACTGCGATTTCCTCGAGTTTTCGCTCGGATGTTGTATCCATTCAGTAAGACATATCGGAGTCCACCCGGACTCCCGCCGGATTCTTTGAAGCTTCTCTGCCATACCGAAATGTCCGGGGTGATGCGGCCGTAGTGTTCGGCCCAGGCCAGAATGTCCGGGGTGTTTCTGCCGAACACTCCGGGTTAAGTGGCTCCAACAGCTACAATTCCTAGGGCCCTATATAAAGGCCTCTTCTTCTACCTTTGGAAGTTGCTCGTCCCCAACCTCAAGAACCCTAGAAGCTGAGCCACCAAATCCTCAAGATCTTCCTCCTCAAGCACCCAAAGTCATTGATCTTTGGAGAATCGAAGGAGAAGACACCAATCTATATCTTCACCGAAGAGATTTGCATTTCCCCCTCATTCACTTGAGGGCCCCCTTGTTCTAGGGTTCCTTAGGAAACCCTAGGTGGTGGTGTTTGTTCTAACTTGCTTGTTGTCGTTGTGGCAGCTAGCCTTGTACTTGGAAGCCTCCGTTCCTTTGTGGAAGTTGCTCCAAGCTTGTTGTAAAGGCGCCGGTTCCCACCTCGAAGGGTACCGATAGTGGAAAAGTGGGCTAGGCCATTTGTGGCGGAAGTTCACCGGAGAATAGGGTGAGGCCTTTGTGGCGTGGTGGTCTTAGTACCGCCCACCCCTCCAACACAGACGTACTTCCCATAAAAAGGAAGGAATTGCGGTGAATCAAATCTCGTGTCCCCGCGTTCTTCACTCTCGGTTACCTCTTTCCTTTTATCGTTCCTTTACTTGTGTTGTGATTGTAGCTAGATTGTCATTTAGGTAAATTCACCTTAGTTGCATGTCTATAGAATTTACCTTTGTGTCAGCATAAATTGAAAAGAAATAAAATTGGAGTAGCACCTATTCACCCCCCCTCTAGGTGTCCATACGATCCATTTCAATTGGTATCAGAGCCTCGGCTCTTATTTTGGGCTTTGCCTTCTAAGAGAGTATGGATAGCCAAGATGGTGAGGCTAGTGGTACGGTCTCCATGAATAATTTCAAATATTTGGAATCATTCATGTCTAAACAAATAAGTGGGTTGCGTGATTTGATGACGCAATTCATGAAAGAAAAATCAACCATGCCCACTACTTCACCCGAGGATCTAAATTCGAGTTCTATGGTGGAGGTCCCACCTCCTCCTAAGGATACGAATTTGGGGGATGAACTAAATGCATACTTAAGTACCTCTGCCAAAAAGAAAAAGGAGGAGTTAGGGTTCCATTTGGTCCCTTGGTACTCTCCTGACCCTCCTATCCCTCACCCTCATATAAACAATAGAGGTGATCCACCTAAGCTTGTTGCATATTCCTTTGCTCAATGGAAATTTTTGATGAAATCTCATATTCATAGCTCTTGCATCGAGTTATGGAGAATTATTGAAGGACTATTTATTAGTGATGTTTCCAACTTGAGAAGAAGAGAAGTTGTTGATAGTCAACTCAATGCTACCGCTTTGCACATGATTCAACTTGGTGTGGGGCCAAAGTATTTCCCTCACGTTGAACATCTCAACACCGCCAAGGAAGCATGGGATGCTCTCACCGACTTGTTCGTTGGGAATGAAAGTATGAGGAGAAACCATTTGAACAATCAAGTAGAAGGCTTCTTCATGATGGAAGGAGAAAATCATGAGGACATGTATCAAAGACTCAAGTCTATTACCACCGCCTTTAGGAATCTTAGTGCCTCTCATGTGGATGATGCTTGGATAAAAACAAAGTATGTGATTTATCTCATGCCATTTGAGCCCACCGACTTGAAGAGTCTCCAAGGAATACACAACTACATCTCATGAAATCCAATGAAGTGGTGCAAGAAATGCAAGCATTCAAGGTTACCACCAAGAATGCCGAATATGCTCGTGCTTGGGCCTTAGGAATGCAAAAAGGTGTGAACCTTGCTTTGAAGGCACATGTGGTGGAATATGAGGATGAAGGAAGACGTGATGAGATCTATTCTATGAGTTGTCCCAAGGAATTCAAACATCCTCATGGAGAGTATATGGCTTTCTATGCAAGAAACTTTTGGAAGAATCCTGCCAAGGCAAAGTTGGAACTAAATCGCAAGAACAACTCAACTGGGAGAAAGGATGGTGGTCCAAAAGTTAGATCATGCTACAGTTGTGGTGACCGCTTTCACTTTGTTGCCGAGTGACCATATGAGAAGAGAGAAGATCATGGTGGAAGACTCTTTCTCACGGACAAGTCAAAGGCTCCTGCTCGCAAGAAGCCATTCAACAAGAAGAATTCCACCTACAAAAAGTCTCCGGAGATTGTTTTGGTAACTCTTGAGGAGTTCTCTTCCAGAAGTGAGGATGAAGAGGAAGAAGAGTCCACAAGTGAAGTGGCGACTATTGCCACCACCTCTACACCCACCTACTCCATATTTGACTCTCCAAATGAGAATCTCCCCAACAAGAATGTCAATTGCCTTATGCCAAAAGCATCTGAGGTATCATATATCCCCTCCCCTCATATAACCTTGAATGATGATATATATGACCTTGATAGTCTTGAAGTTAATAAGGAAATGGTTGAAGGAAATATGCCCTAGAGGAAATCATAGAGATGATTGTATTTCATATGTATCCATGAGTTATTATGATGTTCCTTGTATATCCATACATCAGGCAACTTGTATTGATTGGCAATTATGTGAATTGTTTGTGAAACTCTTAACTTGTATGGTTATCTAATAGTTGTCCCTAGTCGGATTTCATGTGAGGACACACATTAATATTAGACTAGCACATCGATTGGTTGATGACTATGTTTCGCAAGTCATAGACATGGGGTTGGACTGACCCAACTTGAGACTGGCAATAATACTTGAAGATCTCTCTACACATCGTGTACGTTTTGTTCTTAGACCTGAGATTGTCGCATGTACTTGAGATATGGATCGACCTACTTTGGGGCTATCAAACACTACTCCGTAACTAGGTAGTACAAAGGTAGATTTCAGGTTTGTCCTGATACATGCTACAAGGCATTGGTCAATCAAGATGGGATTAGCCCCTCTCTACTTGAGAGAGATATCTCTAGGCCCCTCGAGTGATCGGATCCAGAAATGAATGGTCGTGATACATACGGTTAAGAGTTATCCTAGTAAAGGGATTCTGAATCATAGTATCGATAAAGAGAGGTCAGCTTGGAGCTAGACCAAATATCATAGGGCAAAGGGAAAGACATGTACTCAACCTTGTGATAGTTCGTCCAAATGATCTTTATATGCATTTAGGAGTTGGCACGTCTTGCTAGCGGCCGCTACCAACTATTGACAGAGTAAGTGTACTCGTGTCATGTGTATACGTGTATGAACCTACATGGTCACACACTTTAGGGGCTGGAAGCCTAATGAGGATTGGATCTGAATTAGACCAGGCTTAGGCTGCTAATGGGCTGCTAATCTAGAAGCCCACCAGGGATGCCTATATAAGTGAGAGCGAGGCGAACTGAATAGGGTTGAGCATTCCACCAAGCCGCCACTCCTCTTCCGCCTATGTTGCACGAGCAGACCTAGCAGTCTGACATGTGACGGCTTCCACTCTAGACATGTGGATACCTCGGAGGTGCTGCAGCTGTAGCACTTGGATGAGCCGCGCAAAGGGGAGCTACTCATGGGACAAGGACGAGGAGGAGGTGTAGAACATCTACACTGCCCTGATGTGCTTCATCGAGTTCTGCAACTATGCATATAGTGGTAATCCCGTGATCTATGACAATAGTATTCCTGGTTGACGCGGTAGAAAATTTTGATTTTATGCTAGTGTAGCCTACCCGTTACCCTTCAGTGGTATCAGAGCCGATGCTGTTAAGTCATAGGTTCGGGAAGTTTGCATATGGTGATATGCGGATTCATATGAATGATGTGATCATTTGTATGGCGGTGCTTCTGGATTGATCTGAGATCTTGCTTTTCGTGATCGTGATTCTAAGGTCGTCGAACGACTTACCCCTACCGGTTGGTTTCCGCCATCGGGGTAGACAGTGACACGTAAATCCAGTTGAATCATGCGAAGATCAATATGATTGATCGAATCGGGACCTAGATTTGAATCGATGTACCATTACCAAAGGAAATTGGTTGAATCGGAACAATAGTCGGTTTATGGTAAATTTGACTTGCCGATCAAAATCCTGAAATAAAATTGTATAGGTTCAATCTCTCATTTTTCACAGTTTTCCGGAAGCCTAATTTGATACCGCGAGGAGCGCTGCCCCTTCGAACCCTGCAGGGGGAGACCCCTTAGACCCCCCCCTTAATCGTAGAACCTTTTGTATCTCGTTAAGGTTCTTAGGTGCAGCGATTTCACATGATCCGGTAGAATGCGATTCTATGCACAACTTGTTTTTGCAGGATGTATGTGATCAGTATGGCCCAAAAATGTATGTGATGCATGTGTGTATTTTCATGACCTATTTGTTGTGAGTAGGGCAACACGGTTGGAGCCAAATGTGTTGTCAATTATTGTAATGGCCTGCGTGCCAACTTGTGATGATCCCAATACAATGTAATTTTTGTATTACTAGCTATCAGGAGTAATAGCTTGTATTAGTTCTTGGAGAACTCATCACTTGGAGGATGGCTCGCATAGAGCATGAAGATGGAGATCATCATTGTGGACATGTTCTATGGCGATGGAGATCACCATGAGAAAATGGGCCATACTGTATCACATCTATGTGAATGCTATTCTTTTATGTTTTACTACTATGCATGCTTAATTCATAGAAGTAGAACGATCCCTCACAAAGTTTAAGTTAAACCATGCCCTCCCAACCAAACCTTGCACCATCCTATGCCCTGTACAATCATTGGTGGGTCTATGAAATTAGGGTGTCCTTGGCTGGATGGGTTTGTATCGGATACCTACACGCATAAGGGTTGGTGAGCTTAACAAGGTCATCTTAACAGTTAAGGACCTTAGGGCATAAAGGTTGGGCGCCTACTTTTGACATAGAGATGTCACCCAACAACAAGAGTCATATATGATATGATTAGCAAAGAGTTGCTTACCAGTTTACCTTATCTTCTAGTAGTGATGCTAAAGCTCACTAGTCGACTTATTAATTGTGGATCTTGAATCACTTAGTATCAATAGAGGGATGTTGATTTAAGTGGGAGTATATGCTATTAAATTGTTTAATATGTTTTACTCTTTCATGGTTACATGGCTTAGTATTTTTCATGTTTTTATGTTGTAGATCAATGGCACCAAACACTTCATCACCTTTTGCTTTGCGTTTGATTCTTGAAAAGATAAACTAAATGGAATAAACTTTTTGGACTAGGTCCGTAACCTGAGAATTGTTCTCAGGTCTGATAAAAAGCAAACTGTTCTGATACCCCAATCCCAGATGAACCTGCTGATAATGCAACTGCTGCCCTTAAGAATGCCTACAAGAAAGCATGTGACGAATCTCTTGAGGTTAGCTGTCTTATGCTTGCATGCATGGAACCTGATTTTCAAAAGTAGTTTGAGGATCAGGAAGCATACGATATGATCATCGCGCTTAAGGACATGTTCTAGACTCAGGCTAGGACTGAGAGGTACAATGTTGCTAAGTCCTTTGTGGAATGCAAGCTGGCAGAGGGAGCAGTTGTAGGCCTCCATGTGATCAAAATGGTTGGTTACAGTCAGAGTTTGGAAAAGCTTGGTTTTCCATTAGGCCAAGAGTTGGCTACTGATTTGATTTTGGCGTCTCTTCCATCTAGCTATGGGCATTTTATTTCGAACTACCATATTCATGGGGTGGAGAAGGGCCTTAATGAGTTGTGTGGGATGCTGAAAACAGCAGAATGTGACATTAAGAAGAGTGCATGGCATAGCCATGTGATGGCTGTGCAGAACAAGCCTAGCTTCAAGAAAAGGGGCACTTCTTGGCAGAAGAAGAAGGGCAAGGCTAAGGATACAATCCCTAAGACAAACCCTACACCCAAGCAAAAGGTTGGACCTGAAGGAGACATTGAGTGTTTCTTTCGTCATGAATATGGCCACTAGAAGATAAACTGCAGCAAGTACCAGGCTTCTTTGAATAAGAGTGGAAGTAAGAGTACTTCCCACTCAGGTACGCTTGTTGTAAATGTTGTGGACATTTTTCTCGCGGATTCTTATGTTAGCTCTTGGGTATTTGATACTGGATCGGTTGCTCATGTTTGCAATTTGGTGCAGGGGCTAAAAAGGACTAGAGAAGTGCAAAAAGGCGAAGTGGAATTTCGCGTCGGAAATAAAGCAAGGGTTGCTGCATTATTCATCGATGTCATGGAGCTTCACCTTCCGTCAGGATTTATTATGGAGTTAAATAATTGTTATTACATTCCTAGTATGGGTCAAAACATTTTATCACCTTCATGTTTGATGAGGGATGGTTATTCATTCGCGAGTACAAACAATGGTTGTGTAATCTCTAAGAATTCTATGTTTGTGGATGATGCTCCTAGTGTGAATGGGTTATTTATTTTAAATCTTGATGATGCATCTGTTTACAATGTTAGTTCTAAAAGGCTTCGGCCTAATGATGTGAGTCCTACCTATTTATGGCATTGTCGTTTGGGGCATATAAGTGAAAAGCGCATGAAGAAGCTCCATGGTGATGGTCTTCTAACTTTGTTTGATTTTGAATCATACGAGACATGTCAAGCTTGTTTACTTGGAAAGATGACCAAGACGCCTTTTACGGGTTTTCCCGAGAGAGTGACAGTCTTGTTGGAATTCATACATACTGATGTATGTGGACCAATGAGCACGACAGCCAGAGGAGGATATCACTACTTCATTACTTTCACTGATGATTTCAGTAGATATGGCTATGTCTACTTGATGAAGCATAAATCTAAAACTTTTGAAAAGTTCAAAGGGTTTCAGAGTGAGGTAGAGAATCAACGTGGCAAAAAAATAAAGGCCTTGCGATCTTATCGTGGAGGTGAATATTTGAGTCACGAATTTAGCAATCATCTTAAGAGTTGCGGAATTGTTCCACAGCTCACGCCGCCCGGAATGCCTCAAAGGAACGGGGTCTCTGAAAGGCGCAATCGAACTTTGTTGGACATGGTTTGTTCGATGATGAGCTAGTCAGATTTACCATTATCATTTTGGGGTTACGCTCTAGAAACATCAGCTTTCACCCTAAATAGTGTACCATCTAAACCCGTAGTTAAGACACCATATGAGATGTGGACTGGAAAGAATCTCAGTTTGTCTTTTCTAAAGATTTGGGGTTGTGATGCATTTGTCAAGTGACTTCGGTCGTAAAAGCTAACACCCAAATCGGATAAATGCATTTTTGTGGGATATCCAAGGGAAACC
Source organism: Avena insularis (assembly GCA_023614405.1). NCBI lineage: Eukaryota > Viridiplantae > Streptophyta > Magnoliopsida > Poales > Poaceae > Avena > Avena insularis. The sequence continues at coordinate 388,436,746 of CM042696.1, forward strand.
TTAGGGTATTACTTCTACAACCGAGAAGAGGGCAAAGTGTTTGTCCCTCGTAGCTGTGTTTTCCTAGAGAAAGAGTTTCTCACAAAGGGAACAAGTGGAAGGTTGATGCGACTGGAAGAAGTTCAAGATGAACCAGTCGGGGATGCTTCTACGAGTGATGCTATTGTATAAGAACAAGTTGAGGAACCCGTGGCAATAGAAGCACCACAACCACGACGAAGGTTGGCGAGGCTCCACGGAGCGCGGGAATTATTATTGTTAGATAATGATGAGCCTGCGACCTATGCAGAAGCGATGGTGGAACTAGACTCTGAGAAATGGCTGATTGCCATGAGATCCGAGATAGAGTCCATGGGAGACAATCAAGTTTGGAACTTGGTTGACCTTCCTGATGGTTTTAAAGCCATCAAGTGCAAATGGATCTATAAGAAGAATATTGATATGGATGGAAATTTTCACATCCATAAAGCTTGACTTGTTACAAAAGGTTTTCGACAAGTTCAAGGAGTTGACTACAACAAGACTTTCTCGCCCGTAGCGATGCTTAAATCTATACGGATCATTCTAGCCATTGCTGCATATTTCGACTATGAGATATGGCAGATGGACGTCAAGACGGATTTCTTAAATGGAATCCTTACTGAGGACGTGTATATGATGCAGCCCGAAGGTTTTGTCGATCCAAACAATGCTGGAAAAGTATGCAAACTTCAAAAGTCTATTTACGGGCTGAAGCAAGCATCAAAAACAAACAAGAACCTTGTGTGTATAAGAAAGAAAATGGGAAATCGCTTGTATTTCTAATCTTATGTGTAGATGACATATTACTGATTGGAAATGACATTCCTATGATCGAGTCTATTAAGACCTCATTGAAAAATAGTTTTTCTATGAAGTACTTAGGAGAAGCGGCATATATTCTGGGTATCAAGATCTATAGAGATAGATCAAGGAGGCTAATTGGATTAAGCCAGAGTACATACAATGACAAAGTGTTGAAACGGTTCAGCATGGAAGAAGCTAAGAAGGGGTTCTTTCCCTTGTCTCACGGCATTAAACTCAGCAATACTCAGTGTCCTTCGACCACTAATGAGCGAGAGCGCATGAGTAGGGTTCCATATACTTCGGCTATTGGATCCATCATGTATGCAATGACATGTACTCACCCAGATGTTTCCTATTCTCTAAGTGTTATAAGCAAATACTAGGCTAATCCAGGTGAAAGCCACTGGACAGCGGTAAAGAATATCCTTAATTACTTGAGAAGGACTAAGGATATATTCCTAGTTTATGGAGGTGAGGATGAACTCAGTGTAAAGGGTTACACAGATGCGAGTTACCTTAACGACTCAGATGACTCCAAATCGCAATCAGGTTATGTTTTTGTCATGAATGGTGGCGCTGTGAGCTAGAAAAGTTCCAAGCAAGATACAGTGGCCTCCTCTTCAACACAAGCTGAATATATTGCCGCCTCGGAGGCTGCAAAGGAAGCCGTTAGGATTAGGAATTTCCTGATCACTCTTGGTGTGGTTCAGGGCGCGTCTAATCCCTTGGACATTTATTGTGACAACAATGGTGCTATTGCACAAGCCAAGGAACCTAGACATCACCAGAAGAACAAACATATTCGCATGCGTTACCATCTAATTCGTGATTTCATTGATGATGGTAGTGTCATGTTATGCAAAATACATACGGACTCAAATGTTGCTGATCCCTTGACAAAGCCACTCCCACAGCCTGCGCATGAAGCGCACACAAGAGCAATAGGTATTAGATACTATCTAGATTGACTCTAGTGCAAGTGGGAGCCTGAAGGAAATATGCCCTAGAGGCAAGCATATAGATTATTGTATTTCATATGTATCCGTGATTTATTATAATGTTCCTTGTATATCCATATATCAGGCAACTTGTATTGATTGGAAATTATGTGAATTGTTTGTGAAACTCTTAACTTGTATGGTTATCTAATAGTGTCCCTAGTCGGAGTTCATGTGAGGACACATGTGAATATTAGACTAGCACATCGATTGGTTTATGACTATGTTTCGCAAGTCATAGACATGGAGATGGCAAACCAATGATGTGGACACATTTTATGAACATGGGGTTGGACTGACCCAACATGAGACTGGCAATAATACTTGCAGCTCTCTCTACACATCGTGTACATTTTGTCCTTAGACCTGAGATTGTCGCATGTACTTGAGATGTGGATCGACCTACTTTGGGGCTATCAAACACTACTCTGTAACTGGGTAGTTACAAAGGTAGCTTTTGGGTTTGTCCTGATACATGCTACAAGGCATTGGTCAATAAAGATGGGATTAGCCCCTCTCTACTTGAGAGAGATATCTTTGGGCCCCTCGAGTGATCGAATCCAAAAATGCATGGTCGTGCTACATACAGTTAAGTGTTAACCTAGTAAAGGGATTCTGAATCACAGTATCGAGAAAGAGAGGTCATCTTGGAGCTAGACCAAATATCGTAGGGCAAAGGGAAATACATGTACTTAACCTTGTGATGGTTCGCCTAAATGATCTTTATATGCGTTTAGGAGTTGGCATGTCTTGCTAGAGGCCGCTACCAACTATTGATGAAGTATGTCTATATGTGTATGAACCTATAGGGTCACACACTTTAGGGCTAGAAGCCTAATGAGGTCTGGATCCGAATTAGACCAGGCTTAGGCTGCTAATGGGCTGCTAATGTACAAGCCCACCAGGGATGCCTATATAAGAGAGAGTGAGGCGAGCTGAATAGGGTTGAGCATTCCACCTAGCCGCTACTCCTCTTCCGCCTGTGTTGCACGAGCAGACCTAGCAGTCTAGCATGTGACGGCTTCCACTCCGGAGGTGTCGATACCTCGGAGCTGATGTAGTTGTAGCACTTGGACGAGCCACGCAAAGGGGAGCTACTCGTGGGACGAGGATGAGGAGGAGGCATAGAACATCTACACTTCCTCGACATGCCTCATCGAGTTCCACAACTGCGCGTCTAGTGGCAATCCCGTGATCTATGACAATAGTATTCCTGGTTGACGCGGTAGAAAATTTTGATTTTACTCTAGTGTATCCTACCCATTACCCTTCAATGGTTTCTTTGGATCATTATGTAACTAACTTGCAAGGTGAACACAAGAAGCACTTTGAGGCCCTCATGGGCCAACTTGATCATATGGAAGGACTTCTTGAGGAGAAAGGTAAAATTGAAAGAGAGGACGCTCTTGAGGAAGAGGAAGAGCATTGAGCTTCTCTTGAAGAGAGGCTTGAAGGCATTAATGAATCACATAATTTAACTACCTATAAATTCATTAAAGAGCGTGACCATGAAATTTCTTAGGCTAAGATTCTTAAGAAAAAAGGTTAAGTTTGGTGCTGTTCAAGCTAGAGTCACCGTTGAGCTAGAGAAACTTCAAAAGGCCCACAAGGCCTTGGATGGTGAATACTCTATCCTCATCAAGTCTCTTGAACAACTTCAAACTCAACTAGCTAACATTGATGCTTCTAGTACCTCTACTAATACTTGTGATCATACAACTATCATTGACGAAAATGCTAGGTTGAAGGATGTGCTTGCCAAGTCCTCCCCACCCAAAGGTAATGGTGTTCTAGATGACCTTTTGAGTAACCAAAGGTCAAACCATGGGAAGGAGGTTCTTGGCTATATCTCCAAGAATATTAAGAACAAGAAGAAGAAGAAGAGGGCCAATCCCGCTCAAGCAATAAAGAGCACCATTGTGGGTGGTGGTGCAAAAGGCAAAACTGCTCATAATGACTTTGCGGGAATTGCTAACCCTCACTATGTTCTATTTCGGGATTATTATGGTGATGTTTATGAAAAATATGTTGGGCCTTATGATGGTTATGTTGCTTGGTCCATTTGGGTTCCAAAGACCCTTGTTACTAACAAAAGGGGACCCATTGAAAAATGGGTACCTAAAACGAAGTATTGATTCTTTGTAGCACTATGCTTTTGGTGGTTATATACGGGTGCTTGATAGTGGATGCACAAGTCATATGACTGGGAGCAAAGCAATCATGTCAGAGATGAGGCAAAATGTCAACAATATAACCATCTCCTATGGTGATAAATCATGATCTAAGGTATTGGGTCTTGGCAAGGTGTTAGTCGCACATGATATATCCCTTGTGAATGTCATGCTTGTTGAGACCCTTGGTTACAATTTACTTTTTGTTCGTGCACTTGGAAAGATGGGTTTTGTCGTCATTATTGATGATGATATTGTGGTACTCTTGTGGAGCAAGACTCTAAAGGCCGCTTTTGTTGGGTATGTTGAGAATGACTTGTATGTGGTGGACTTTTTGGGGAAAACCACTACAAGCTCAATGTTCTTATTTGGAAAGGTCAATGTGGGTTGGCTATGGCATCGCCGACTAGCCCATGTCAATATGTGAACTTTGCAAAGTCTTCACAAGGGTGGCCATATTGTGGGACTAAAAGATAATGTTTGTTTTGCCAAAGATCATGTTGTAGGGCTTGTGTTGAAGGAAAGATGCATGATTCTCCCCATCAATCGACTAGACAAATCAAGTCCAAGAGGATCCTAGAGCTCCTTCATGTGGATCTCTTTGGTCCTCCATCTCATCCAAGTCTTGGTGGGAAGAAATATTGCTTGGTGATTGTTGATGACTATTCAAGATATACATGGATTTATTTCTTCAAGTTGAAGAGTGAAACTCAACAAACCATCATTGACTTCTCCAACCTTGTTCAACATCAACACAATGTCCCCATATAGGTGATAAGAAGTGACAACTGCTCCTAGTTCAAGAACTACACCTTGAATGGGTTCTTAGTGAAGAGGGGATTCAACATCAATATTCCTCTGTGTGCACCCCTCGACAAAATGGTGTTGCCGAGAGGAAGAACCAGACTTTGATGGATATGGCTAGGTCCATGTTGGCGTAGTTTAAGTCTCCATACAACTTTTGGGCCAAAGCCATCTCCACCTCTTGTCAATCATCCAACCGGCTCTACCTCATCAAGCACTTGAACATGACTCCATATGAAATACTTACTGGTAAGAAGCCCAATATCTCCTACTTCCGGGTGTTTAGCTGTAAGTGTTTCTATATCATAAAAGGAGTTCGTTTGTCTAAATTTGAGTCCAAAGCAATTGAGGGTATATTTGTTGGTGATGAGGCCTAATCTCACACTTATATAATCTATAACAAAACCACTCGGTGCATTATAGAATCTAGTAGTGTGGTATTGGAAGAAAATGATGCCTCCCAAGTGGGGAAACTTGATGTTTGTGATGTAGATGATGAAATAACTCAAGATGCCATAAGAAGAATGGGTGTGGGATTCTTCCACCCTGTTGAGGAACCCCTTATGGTAGCTCGGGAAGAACTATGCTCCACTCAAGTAGAGCCCTCATCTTCACAAGATCAACAAGCTCCATCACTTGAAGCAAATTATGCACCTAGCCAAGAACATAATGAAGACCCTCCTCATGTTGATCAAGCTGAAAATACGGTTCAAGAAATATCAGGTGAAAGTAGCCTTTATCATGACCAAGATCATCAAGTGTCTCATTTTGAAGAAGATACATCTGGTGGTGATCAAGGTCAAGTTGAAGTTCAAGACGGGGACCAAAATGGTCATGATGATCAAGATACTCCTCCAAGAAACAACATGGAGATCGAGGCCCGTCGTGAAGCTAGAGTGGAAAGATCTGAGATTAAGAGAACACACTCTAGACAAGGTTATTGGTGGTAACTACAAGAAATGTTTCCTTCCACAACGACTTGGCCCAACGGTCGTCGTAGAAGGCACATCTTCCGCGAGGAAATTCTCGGCTCGACTATGGCTGATGGAAATCTTTTTTTTTCCGGTTTCACGGCCCTCTACTACGATGTAACCGCTAAAAACATGGAGGAGGCTCGGCTCGCACGTGGCAGAAGCAAGATTTTCATTTCCTCACACGTTGTTGACTCGCCGAAGTCTTTTGAGGCATGTGGGTCCCGGATGTCAGTGTCTCTAGTGGACCATACTTTTCAGTCGCGCCTCCCTGATTTGAACTCGATAATGTTGCTTGACGCGTCTTCCATTTAGTCAGGCTGTTGGGTCCCACATGTCAGCCTCTCATTAGCATAATCGTGTGTATGATGGAATTTTTTTCCTTCGCTCGCGCTACCCTGCTCCGAACTTGATAGCGTTACTCAATGCATCTACCGTATAATCAGGCTACTGGGACCCACATGTCATCCTCTCATTAGAAGAAACCTATCTATGATTGAATTTTTTTCCTTCACTCGTGCTACCGTGTTCCGAACTTGATAGCGCTACTCGATGCATCTACCGTTTAATCACAACACTAGGCACCACATGTCATCCTGTCATTAGAAGAAACGTGTGTATGATGGATTGTTTGGCCTCGGCCGCGCCTTCGTATTCCAAACTTGATAGCATTGCTCGCTGCATCAGCTAATTATTCAGGCTAGTGGGTTCCTTATGTCAGCCTCACATTAGAAGAATCGTGGGTATGATGGAATTTTTTATTCTCTAGCGCTACCCTATTCCGAACTAGATAGCGGTTGCTCGATAAATCTATTGTTTGCTCACGTTGCTGGGTCCCTTATTTCAGCCTCTCATTACAAGAAACGTGTGCATGCTGAACTTTTTTCTCGCTCGTGCCTCCCTGTTTTGAACTGGCAACGTTGCTCGATGCAGCATCTGTATAAGGTCGCTCTGCTGGGTCCCACATATTAGCCTCTGCGCAAATGAAATGTGCGTACGATGGAATTTTTTTGGCCATGTCCGTTGTTTTTACCTTGGCAACTTGTTGGTCCCAAATGTCAACCTCCTCTGTGCAGGAAACATGTCTATGTTGGGTCCCAGATGACAACCTCTATTTGAAAGAAACGTGTGTATGTTGGACTGTTTTTTCGGGTCCCAGATGTCAACCTCAGAAGTACAAAAATTCTCATAAAGGCTTAATTAAAAAGATTCTGGGCTAACTTGGGGCGGATGCCCTATTCGTCATTGCTTATATTCCATGGGCTCACTCTTAAATTGAATGGGCTATGGTCGGTGTCCACAAGACCATGAAAAGGCCGAATTAGAAGGATTTGGGCTATGCTTGGGGCTGATAGGCTAATTTCATGGGTTATGCTTGGGCCTGCTAGGTCTGACATGGCAACTTCTCTATATGTGCAACGTGTGTATGATAGACTTTTTTTCAGCCGCGTCCACAATTTTCACCGTAGTAGCCGTGTATAGTCTTACTGCTAGGGCCTTTATGTCAGCCTCTCTGGTATGTTCTGTCTTGTGGGTCCCTGATGCAGTGTTGTATGTTCTGTCTGGTGGGTCCCTGATGACAGCCACTCTGTACAAGTATTTAAACTTTTTTTCAAAGCCATCCTCAAAAAAAACTCGAGGGACGCTGCAGGCTGGCGGGTCCATGGTGTCAGCCTCTCTGTAATGCGATATTGTTAGAAGAAAAAATGTAAACCGAACACACACACATAGATGATTTGAATAAAAGACCTTCAAATCGAATAAACGTAAACTGAGTGTGTTGCCACTACAACAAAGATATTTATAGAATAAATATCATAGGACGAATTAAAAAGAGTTTGGCTATTCTACATAGGCTGCTCTACTGTGACATCCATGGGATTAAGGCTAGACAAATCCCAGACCTCTGTCTGATATAAGCCTAACCTAAATCTCAGAAGCATACAGAGAGAGAATTGGTAACATTACAGTGACCCTATGATACAAAAATTATTACAACAAGCTCATAACTGAGCAAAGAACCAAAATATTACAAACAGAGGTCACTGACCACAAACATCAAACAACGGAAGGCAAATTATGCTATTAAGTATAGCAAACTTAACAAATGGCCTAAGAGGCCTGAAGCATAATGATGACGTCCCATTCCATAGATTCCAGGATGCTGACCGGGAACCCCAAGCTACTCGTCGATGTCGATGCTGTAAAAAACTCATCTTCTATGGTAACACTTACCTGCTGCAAAAGTATCAACAAAGCAAGGCTGAGTACAGGGTGTACTCCGCAAGACTTATGGCTGGTTGGGTTATTTTGCATAAAGCTAACTTTCTTTGTAAAAGAGGTAGGAGAAGCTCGAGTAAATAGAACCTTTTAAAAAGGGTAAGAGAAAACGATATCACTAGCTTTGATCATATTTTGATATCCACCGAATCTTTATCAGCTGAACCTACTAACTAGGATCACCCCCTCGATCCCTGAGGAAGCATCCTTAAGCACACCTCACTTCTCTTGCCAAATTTTATGATTAGGTTATAGTTCTCTATGATCATCACGTCCGTTCCCAAGTCGTCCATAACCGTGGACACGTCTTTTCTAAAAGATTAATACCCTGCAGGGGTGCACAACTTTACCCACACCTACCAACCGATTCTTAATGCCACTTAAGATTAGCCCTCTTCCTTGGAAGGCCGGCAGAGAGTGGTTGACCTCGACCTTTACCTTGCTTTCGCCGAGACCATGAGTCATGCCCTAAGGAGATGCCGCCATAACGGGTCATGTCCCGAAGTTGGTCCCTAGAGATGTGAACAGGGTTTGAGATTACGAAGGCCGTGCCTCTCCCATTCCCTGCCACGCTTACCTACCTGTATGAATGCACCTCCTCCACCTCATTCAAGAACGACCAGAATGCATATGTTGAATGGAACGCCCGAACTATGTGAATCATGGAATCTCCTAGGCAAGTTAGTTGGTCGAGGGGGTTTCCAGGCCTCCGTGTGGCTGTACGCTCGTCTTGGTTCAAGCGGCAAGAACTCAGGTCCTAGTAGTGGCAAATATGGGACTGCAAAAACCACAACCCGACATGGCCTCCCATACAAGCCTTAGCATGTTTAACTTCCATCTCTGATCATACCACGTCATCCTATCCAACTAGGTTCATTCGTAGCTCTGATTCATCAACCGGATGGATCAGCGGTAACAGCTAAGCATGGCTAAGCACAACGAATATAGCAGCTCTATCGAAGCTCATAAGCCAAACCCTAGTTATGCTAGGACTAGTGGATCAGGGAGTATAGGCTACAAAGGAAACATGCATTAGATAGGATTACTCTATCTATCGATAAAAGACTTTGGAATTGTATGCAGATGGCAAGAATGAAATACTTTGAAATCATAGGATTATATCATGTGTGGGGTGTTACTTTCCTTTGCCTATTGATACTCAAATATAGAACTTCAGGTTCATCTTCTTGGCGCCATTCGCCGATATCCTTTGATGGTGTTGATCTCGGTCTTCGATCTCAGAGTCGGTATCATATTCTACCGGAAAGAACCGAACACCAGAAAGAAAGGGGAAACAACAATCAACACATGGCATCGATGCAATGCTCAAGCAAGGATGATGATATGACAAGTTAAAGTGTATTGAAATGACACCCTAAGACATGCTTGGCTATTTAAGCAGGATCTGAGGGGTGCAAACCCTAGAACAGGGGGAACTTCGGAGTCACCTGCTGTAGCATCCCAATTGTCTAACAATTGCAATGCTACTAGCCTAGTCTATATAAATGCTACTTCCTATATATAATTGTTGCATCATAATTATATCATGCTCATGTCATCATGCCACCTTGCATTTGAGCATCATATAAAACCCTTTTCATTTGGTTCTTATCTCATATGCATTATTAATTGTATTTGCTTCTTGATATTGTATTTGGTTATTGATATACTGTTTAAATGCCCAAGTTGAGTTGGGGGCATATCTTTAATTAACTCCACCACCTTTCTTGTCATCACCCATCATTCCACCATCCAACTAAATGTGATCTTTGCATTTTATTTGAGTTTACCTCTAGCTCATGTGGGTTGGGATGGACCCAATTCTTTTCCACATGCTCTCATCTTAGCATCATGTTGTTTTCACATTATTGATATATGAGAGCCACTTGGCCACCTTTGCATGCCTTGTGAGTGGAACCCTTTTTCCTAGCTTCCATATGGATTATTATGGATTTATGCTCATGTGGGAATATTTTTGGGACTAGTAATCATCTAGTGGAACATACACACTAGCATGTCCCATTTTATTTCAAACATGGCCATCTCCAACTACTCCACATGGGGCATCCTTTCATTTCTTTTGCTTGGCTTTATTCCACCTTTGGAAATGCAAATGAATAACGCCATGTTTAATATTATTGTTTTCACAAGAATCAACATGGTATTAAATATTTTGCATGGGCCATGCAAGCACCACCCCATTCTAGTTTTTGGTTTTTATTTGAATCTTGGGGTGGATCATCATCTCTCCCTCTCCACCACCCTTTGGCATCTAACTTGGTTTAGTTAAGCATCATGGTATGCTTATATTTCATGTGTAGATGTCTCTTTCCTTCTTAACCAAAATCTTTTCTCCCTTACCCCACCTTCCCTATCTCTTGTTTTGTGTAGATGGGGTTTTGTTTGTTTGAGTCATTTCAAATACAATTGAAAAAAACCTATCTACCCCTCCCCTCTCGGTTACCCTCTCTTCTCCTCCTTCTCACCTTGGTCCACCAGCACCACGTGCCCCTTACCTCCCCTGGTCCTCCCTCTTCCCTTCTCTAGCTAAAGAACAAGGAAAGAGAGAAGCACCTACCCGATCACTCTCCCCCTCCCTTTTTGCAAAAGTGCACCACCCCCATGTGCTCACCCCTCCTCCCTTATCTACCCCCACCTCAGATCTATCCAGGAGACGCCCAGGTCCCTCTCTCCCTCCCTTTTCTTCCCCTCCTTGCAGCCTCCCTTGCCGCCATGGCCTTCCCTCCTCCTAAACCCTAGCCACAACCCCCTCTGCCCTTCGCTGATCTGGTGGACGCCAAGACGATCCAGGAGCACCAGGGCCTACCCCTGCTTCCTCTTCGACGCCTAGGTCGCGGGGTAGCGCCAGAAGCTCGCCGGATAAGCCTCGCCGCCGCCGCGTCTGTGTGCACCAGGAGTACTCCGGCCCGCTGCTTCCTCGACGATCTGGTCCACCTCGAGCACGTTTGTCTGCACCGTACGGTCGCTGGTGATCCCCTCTCCCTCCCGGACATCTCCCCTTCCCTTTTAGCTCACCGTAGCTCCACCGCCTTCCGTCGAACGCCTCTGGCAGCAGCTGTGGCGCTCAAGGGCAGTAGCTGCAGCCGCACCTGACCCGCCTCTGTTCCTTGCCGTGCCCCGCGCGCTGTAGCCCTCCTCCGGCGATGCCACCTGAACGAAAGTTGTAGCCTATGGATCCCTCTTCATCTTTCGTTTTTACCGCGTCGCATTTCTCCCAGCAGATTCGTCGCCATCATCGTCGGAAGTCCGCCAGATCCGCCGCCGTCAGTGTCGCGTTTGTCAGCGACAGCAGAAATACCGGCCGCTTTTGAGAAGCCCCGCCCTTTTTCCGCCTTAAACCCGCTCCCGGCCCACCTGTCACCTCGTGGCGATTTTTGCGCGAGAACCTGGAAGATCCTCGACCATCACAGACCAGTCCTCCCGCTGGGATCGCCACGTGTCACGCCTGGCTGGTCAAGTGGCCCCGCCCACCTCTGGGCCCGCACGTCCGCCTCGGTGGCTGGGATTCCCCTTGGTGAGAAAAATCCAGAGAAAACCCCCACCCCTCCATCGCCAGCTCACTGCGTTGAGTCAGCACCTGGCCCCACTGGTCATTGGCTGTGGCTAGGTTCTGTGCGGGTAACAAAAGCTTTTCTGAATATCTGTTTAATTCAAACCTTTTCAAATTTAATTCAAATTCAAATTTTATTTCTGTTTTATAATAACTTTTAATTCTTAAACTTCAAATAATACAAATAATATATGTTTTCAAATCAGAAAAATGTGAGGATTTCAAATATGCCATCCAAAATATATTTTGAACATTTAAAATTCCAAGTTGATTAAAATTACAATAAAATACCCTTTTTCCTTAATTAATTAATAACTTTTGTTTCATAACTCCAAATTTAAAAAATAATATGTCTAAAATGATTAGCTCGACGAGACCTTTCTGTTTATGCATTCCATGTTTTGTTTTGGAGCATGCATCATACAAATATAAAGGTTACAGCAACTAATATGAGGCTAAAATGGGATTAAAACTCCACAAAATGATTTATTCTTGTATTCCACACCTCACCCATGCCATGCTACTTTATTGCCATGCAAATTGTGCATCATTCATCATGGCATGATTGTTTGCTTGATGCATTTTATTCATATGCTTGCGCACTTTATTTATGTTGGCCCTTGTTTGTTTGGTTCTTCTTCGAATAGACGCCGAGCAGGGGATATATCAAGAGAACCAGGAGCACTACCCAGATCCATCCCTTGCTTCAACTGAGCTGCCAGGCAAGCACTACCACATGCTTGCATACATATAGTACCTATTGCCTCTTCCTTATTCTTGCATCATTGAGTCGCGATTGCATTAAACTGAATCCCAAGGATTGCATAGCCTTTACTTTTAAACCCCACCGAAGCTTGTTCCTCCATCCCATGAGCCATTACTACAGGAGTTGTTTGAGCCATGCGAGTCGTAGAACAGCATGTGTAGGGTATGTGAGTGTCTGATGGATAACGAGGTACCTAAACAACTTAATCTGAGTAGTAATGGGATAACTAATGAAAGTGGCATCGGTGAGCCATATTTGCTATTTGGTTTTTCAGGCTCACTTGTGTCCCGTAGGACCCCGAGTACTTGATTCCTGTTCCTTGAATATTCGCGCTATCCACATCCGGGAGGCTTATGAACCCCCCGAGCGAGCTTGATTCATTCTTATTTCTTGGGGCCACAAACTAGTTTGAGGTTTTATTTACTATCCTGTACTTATGCCATGCTTTATCGCTTTATTTAAATTGTGCGAGGTACGCACATCGCATTGTTAGGTCCGTGACCACGTTTATTGTATCGACAAGCCCACCACACTTTCGGGTTCCCAAATGTTTACAGGCCACACAAACCTTGAGTCCGCCTCGTAGCCGGCCAGCTTCTATGGTAGCTTAATGGGTGGCCCCTGAAATATTCTGAATCCTGTGATCGCTTTGTCGTGGATCGCCTCGTTGGTTTTGTTTTGGTTTTTCCGAGGCATATCGAGTGTGTGTTGCTATTTGTGCACCCTAGGTAAAACTTTCTCAAAGCCGTGTCGGTTATGGACGACTTGGAGCACAGTTTCTCGATCATAGACAAGCATAACTAAAGTACCGCTTTTAATTTGACTAGACTAGGTACCTGACTAGTAAATAGTGCAACACTCACGGAATGGATAATAAAACTGCCAACGGATGGGGGTTGTTCGTCCGCTTCCTCGTCGGTAAGCGAGGAGGAGGATGGATCTGTTGAAATTACCATTATAACTGTTGTTGTTATTTCACGGACATCCGTCTATCTCTAGTTAGGCGGATGGTTAGCGAGTATCTATAGAATTGCTAGGGTTTCTCTTTTGCTGCAATTGCGTCACCCCAGGTTGTGTCCCCTTTAGCGGCATAAAGACTTGCTGAGTACCCCTAGGGTCTCACACGATAAATTATTGGTTCAGATGAACAGGTACACTCGCAAGATGGATACTGGGTGGAGGAGACGGACGATGTGGGCAACGATCATTCGGTGTAGAGATTCCGGGAACGGGGATCCGTGAGATCTGTATGGATCTGCTTATTTATGGGGCATCTTATGCCGATTTGCTTCTTATCCGTACTCGGATTTTGTCTTCCGCTTCCGCCTGATACTCTGATGTTTGATGTATGAGGAGATATCCTAAACTATTATATCTATCTAGGATATTTGGATCTTGCTGTATGGCGTTGCTATATTTCCTTTCTTTGTAGATGGAATGGCTCTGATGTACTGTTGTATGGTGGCTTGCATACATACTCATTTGTGTATGTAGTTGATCCCTTCGCCTGCCGATTACGCCGCCCGTTCTTGTCCCGATGTTTGGAAATGGTTGGGACGGCCGAAAGGTCTACCTGTGAGTGGCATTTGGGCCCCACCATACTATTTCAACCATTTCCGTTCATCCAGGCTTGTAACTAGGAGCGTAATTCATCGAGGTAGTTACAATTGGTATCAGAGCCATCCCGCCCTTCAGGGTCTCAGCCAAATGGTCGTTGTTAGTCTAGCAAATATTTTTGGTAGCTATGTATACTAGGGAAAAACAAAACGCGAGAGTAGGACTGCTTCCACTTTTCTTTTTACCCACCCACCACCCTTTTCTGGTAAGGAAGTGTAACGTTTTCAATCCTCTTCTTAAAAGTTCAGACTAGGATTCACGTGTTCTGGGTTTCCATAGTACCATAGAAAGTGTGTGTGTGTGTGTGTGTGTAATTCCTTGTCTACCTGTTGCATCCAATTTGTTATCACAATCTGCCTTTGGTTATCAACTGTTGGTACATTCCATACTGACAGGCTTTTGAAAACCGATGCGATCTATCTGACTCTTTGTTAACCGGTGCCATCTTCTTAAGGGTGTCCTTCCTTCTAGCAACTCCACTTTCTGTGTAAGCATCTGTTGCTAATCTCTACCTGATAAGTGATTTTGCGCATCTATTGGTATTTTAATGCCGAAAAATGCGGAAAATTTTTCTTTGGTACATCTGTGTTTCCACACTCCTTTCTAGTCGTGTGTGAAACATTATCTATCTCCCTGTTATCAGCATGTCCATGCTAACTCATTCTTTGTCACCGGCGCTTAATCCTAGAGTTTCGTTTCATCTCCTTTTTCTCTTGGGCTAATTACATAACATGTGTCGATCCGATGCTGATGATTGTAATTTGGCTCTCGGCATAGCTATATTCCACTCATGATAAGTGTCGATTGGAATATGGAAAAATGCTATCAACCGTCACCATCTGGAGGATAAGGTTATCTCCTGTGATTTTGAGTACACCGTGATCATATCTATGCATATTCAAGCATCTTTGGCAATCCGGAGTTTCTCAAAGCACTACGGCGGTCTATCATCTGTCCATCATGCGGCACATCTTTTTGAACTCCATATCTGCAAAATTTCCTTTGAGACGAGGGAATTGCATCTTTTCGCTTCTGATAGCTTTGCTTAAGGTATGAGCTATCATCGTTCTTATCCAAGATCTCTCTATCTTTGTAACCGGTGATCCTATCGACAATGTGAACCAGGTGACATCTCTTCTTCTTCCGAAGGACCAGATAATCTATTCGTCCAGTGCATCTTCTTCAACACGAACCCGTGCTCTTAATATTGATCTTTCTAAGAGCGTTGAGCTCAGGAAGTGTTCGAGCATTTGTTCGTTTCTCTCGCCTTCCGAACTTGGTATTCTGGGAATATCTTGTTAATCCATGGTGGTATATGTTGATAATATGCTTGCCTATTCCATATCAATGGAAGAACATGGTAGATCATCTGTGTCTCTTTCTCTCAAGCTTCGTGAGAACTGCCTGTGTGCAAAGTCTCAAAGTGAGAAATCTGACTTTTTGAAGTCACCTATCTCGGCCACGTCCTTCTGCTAAATAAATCGCTTCAATTCTGGAATTAGCAAGTCCATTGTTAATTCCATCTTCCATCTTCAATCAAACCCGGAGTTTTCCTTGTTGGCAAGTTATCATCGTCGTTCCGCTAAAGATTTTCCTCAAGCCTGCTAAATCTCTCTCAATCTTTTCAAGGAGAACATGGAGTTCTTTTCACCTCAGTCTCGTCAAGTGATCTCTTGAAACCCTCTCGCTCTATCGTCTATGCTGAATCCACCGGAGGCCATGAAGATTTTTCAGATCTTTTGTAATCCTTATGTTCAAGTGGTGCTATCTTTTTCTTTATCTGTGGAATCTTGCAGTTGTCTCCGTGATCTTCCTTCATATCTTTCCGGTGGCTGGTTACTTACGACATGACGACACCATCATCTTTATCTATCTATGAATCCGGCGAATCGTTTGCATCTATCCTTGTTTTCTAACGAAGTTCCATGAGTTTTTATCAATACCTTCAGTCTGTTTTCCGTAGTGGGTTGCATGGTTTTCTTATTTGTGTGCGGAGTAATGCTTTGAGTGCGGGATGGAGTAGCTACCATACCACTACTCTTATCATTCGCTCTCGTACATTGAATTGGTGAATTAATGTGATCTCACTCATTCCACGGAAGTTAGAAGTGGCCTTTATCCCTCAATACTTTTACTTCCGTCCTTGTTTTTCCGGAGTGCTCTCTCGAAGAAAGTAATCAATAATCTCTTGTTGGTGATCTTGCCCCTTCTACACGGAGCAAAATCTTCAATTATCTGGTGGAAACAAACGCAAACTCTTTCTATCCTCGTCTTTCTACCGGTGCTCGACATCCATAAACAAGATGAAAGGAAACTATCTCACGCTTTGTTTCATCAATTCTTTTGCTGTGCTAAAGCCAATTATGGTTGATGCCATCAGCCGCAAATCTATTGCGTTAGCCTCAAGGCTAAAGAAAGCAATAAGTATCTCTACAATAAACTCCAGATCCTCCATATTCTTTGCTTCTCGGGATTCCACCATGATCTGGCGTCACATCCGTCTCTGGAAGTTATATCCGCGCACCTCAATTGTGTGATCTTTTGGTTCTTACCGGCGCAAGAAGATCTAATCCGACGATGTCGAACTAAATCTTTCTGTTGATATCAAGGGACTCTATTGTTTGAAGGCAATATTGTTTCCGAACTTCATTTCTCAAGTCCGAGAGAAGATACGATGCTATTGTCATAGTGGTTCAAACCTCTCCAATCTAGCTCTTTTCTTCCGGCGACACAAAGAACCATCCTCTCTAGTATCGGTAAATCCTTAATCTTTATGTGGTGTCTTTCTTTATCCATGATACATCATCTTGTCCTTTCTTTCCCAAGTGGTTCTATTCTTTTATCATGTTCTTGAGAAAACCGGAGCTATGTCCATCCTACCCTTCTTGTATCACGGCAATCCTTCAACTCTTCTAACCGTTGTCTCAAGCAAAACGCAAGACTCGCAACAAGTCTAGCAAGTTTTGCAAGGTGTAGTGGTCGCACCATTCCGTTCTTCATCAACTTGGGAACGCAAGGATCACCTTCGTTCCGAACACCCGCCTCTCCTCGTGTTGTTTTCTTTTTCCTAGGAATCTCGGGGCGAGATTCTTGTTTAGTGGGGGAGAGTTGTAGCATCCCAATTGTCTAACAATTGCAATGCTACTAGCCTAGTCTATATAAATGCTACTTCCTATATATAATTGTTGCATCATAATTATATCATGCTCATGTCATCATGCCACCTTGCATTTGAGCATCATATAAAACCCTTTTCATTTGGTTCTTATCTCATATGCATTATTAATTGTATTTGCTTCTTGATATTGTATTTGGTTATTGATATACTGTTTAAATGCCCAAGTTGAGTTGGGGGCATATCTTTTATTAACTCCACCACCTTTCTTGTCATCACCCATCATTCCACCATACAACTAAATGTGAGCTTTGCATTTTATTTGAGTTTACCTCTAGCTCATGTGGGTTGGGATGGACCCAATTCTTTTCCACATGCTCTCATCTTAGCATCATGTTGTTTTCACATTATTGATATATGAGAGCCACTTGGCCACCTTTGCATGCCTTGTGAGTGGAACCCTTTTTCCTAGCTTCCATATGGATTATTATGGATTTATGCTCATGTGGGAATATTTTTGGGACTAGTAATCATCTAGTGGAACATACACACTAGCATGTCCCATTTTATTTCAAACATGGCCATCTCCAACTACTCCACATGGGGCATCCTTTCATTTCTTTTCCTTGGCTTTATTCCACCTTTGGAAATGCAAATGAACAACGCCATGTTTAATATTATTGTTTTCACAAGAATCAACATGGTATTAAATATTTTGCATGGGCCATGCAAGCACCACCCCATTCTAGTTTTTGGTTTTTATTTGAATCTTGGGGTGGATCATCATCTCTCCCTCTCCACCACCCTTTGGCATCTAACTTGGTTTAGTTAAGCATCATGGTATGCTTATATTTCATGTGTAGATGTCTCTTTCCTTCTTAACCAAAATCTTTTCTCCCTTACCCCACCTTCCCTATCTGTTGTTTTGTGTAGATGGGGTTTTGTTTGTTTGAGTCATTTCAAATACAATTGAAACAAACCTATCTACCCCTCCCCTCTCGGTTACCCTCTCTTCTCCTCCTTCTCACCTTGGTCCACCAGCACCACGTGCCCCTTACCTCCCCTGGTCCTCCCTCTTCCCTTCTCTAGCTAAAGAACAAGGAAAGAGAGAAGCACCTACCCGATCACTCTCCCCCTCCCTTTTTGCAAAAGTGCACCACCCCCATGTGCTCACCCCTCCTCCCTTATCTACCCCCACCTCAGATCTATCCAGTAGACGCCCAGGTCCCTCTCTCCCTCCCTTTTCTTCCCCTCCTTGCAGCCTCCCTTGCGGCCATGGCCTTCCCTCCTCCTAAACCCTAGCCACGACCCCCTCTGCCCTTCGCTGATCTGGTGGACGCCAAGACGATCCAGGAGCACCAGGGCCTACCCCTGCTTCCTCTTCGACGCCTAGGTCGCGGGGTAGCGCCAGAAGCTCGTCGGATAAGCCTCGCCGCCGCCGCGTCCGTGTGCACCAGGAGTACTCCGTCCCGCTGCTTCCTCGACAATCTGGTCCACCTCGAGCACGTTTGTCTGCACCGTACGGTCGCTGGTGAGCCCCTCTCCCTCCCGGACATCTCCCCTTCCCTTTTAGCTCACCGTAGCTCCGCCGCCTTCCGTCGAACGCCCTGCGCGCGCGCCGCGCGTCGCGCTCTGGCGGCAGTAGCTGCAGCAGCACCTGACCCGCCTCTGTTCCTTGCCGTGCCCCGCGCGCTGTAGCCCTCCTCCGGCGATGCCACCTGAACGAAAGTTGTAGCCTATGGATCCCTCTTCATCTTTCGTTTTTACCGCGTCGCGTTTCTCCCAGCAGATTCGTCGCCATCGTCGTTGGAAGTCCGCCAGATCCGGCCACGTTGTCGCGTTAAATCGTGACAGCAGAAATGACCGCGCTTGTGCGTAGAAGCCCCTGCCCTTTTTCCCGCCTAAACCCGCGCTCCCCGAAGCCCACCTGTCAGCCTCGTGGCGATTTTGCGCGAGAACCCCTGGAAGATCCTGACCATCACAGACCAGTCCCTCCCCGCGCCTGGGATCGCCCACGTGTCACGCCCTGGCTGGGTCGCGCGCGCTGTGGCCCCGCCCACCTCTGGGCCCGCACGTCAGCCTCGGTGGCTGGGATTCCCCTCGGTGAGAAAAATCCAGAGAAAACCCCCACCCCTCCATCGCCAGCTCACTGCGCTGAGTCAGCACCTGGCCCCACTGGTCATTGGCTGTGGCTAGGTTCTGTGCGGGTAACAAAAGCTTTTCTGAATATCTGTTTAATTCAAACCTTTTCAAATTTAATTCAAATTCAAATTTTATTTCTGTTTTATAATAACTTTTAATTCTTAAACTTCAAATAATACAAATAATATATGTTTTCAAATCAGAAAAATGTGAGGATTTCAAATATGCCATCCAAAATATATTTTGAACATTTAAAATTCCAAGTTGATTAAAATTACAATAAAATACCCTTTTTCCTTAATTAATTAATAACTTTTGTTTCATAACTCCAAATTTAATAAATAATATGTCTAAAATGATTAGCTCGACGAGACCTTTCTGTTTATGCATTCCATGTTTTGTTTTGGAGCATGCATCATACAAATATAAAGGTTACAGCAACTAATATGAGGCTAAAATGGGATTAAAACTCCACAAAATGATTTATTCTTGTATTCCACACCTCACCCATGCCATGCTACTTTATTGCCATGCAAATTGTGCATCATTCATCATGGCATGATTGTTTGCTTGATGCATTTTATTCATATGCTTGAGCACTTTATTTATGTTGGCCCTTGTTTGTTTGGTTCTTCTTGAATATAGGCTTGAGCGAGGATATATCAAGAGAACCAGAGCACTACCTGATCCATCCCTTGCTTCAACTGAGCTGCCAGGCAAGCACTACCACATGCTTGCATACATATAGTACCTATTGCCTCTTCCTTATTCTTGCATCATTGAGTCGCGATTGCATTAAACTGAATCCCAAGGATTGCATAGCCTTTACTTTTAAACCCCACCGAAGCTTGTTCCTCCATCCCATGAGCCATTACTACAGGAGTTGTTTGAGCCATGCGAGTCGTAGAACAGCATGTGTAGGGTATGTGAGTGTCTGATGGATAACGAGGTACCTAAACAACTTAATCTGAGTAGTAATGGGATAACTAATGAAAGTGGCATCGGTGAGCCATATTTGCTATTTGGTTTTTCAGGCTCACTTGTGTCCCGTAGGACCCCGAGTACTTGATTCCTGTTCCTTGAATATTCGTGCTATCCACATCCGGGAGGCTTATGAACCCCCCTGAGCCAGAGCTTGATTCATTCTTATTTCTTGGGGCCACAAACTAGTTTGAGGTTTTATTTACTATCCTGTACTTATGCCATGCTTTACTGCTTTATTTAAATTGTGCGAGGTATTTGCATTGTCTTGTTAGGTCCGTGACCCGTTTTAGTATCGACAAGCCCAGTCACACTTTCGGGTTCCCGATCGTTTCTGACCACACTAAACCTTGAGTCCGCCTCAGAGCCGCCACGTTCTTGGGTAGCTTAATGGGTGGCCCCTGAAATATTTCTGAATCTGTGATCGCTTTGTCGTGGCCTTGTTGGGTTTTGTTTTGGTTTTTAGGCATATCGAGTGTGTGTTGCTATTTGTGCACCTGCAGGTAAAACTTTCTGAAAGCCGTGTCATGTTATGGATGACTTGGAGCACAGTTTCTCGATCATAGACAAGCATAACTAAAGTACCGCTTTTAATTTGACTAGACTAGGTACCTGACTAGTAAATAGTGCAACACTCACGGAATGGATAATAAAACTGCCAACGGATGGGGGGCTGTTCGTCCGCTTCCTCGTTGGTAAGCGAGGAGGAGGATGGATCTGTTGAAATTACCATTATAACTGTTGTTGTTATTTCACGGACATCCGTCTATCTCTGGTTAGGCGGATGGTTAGCGAGTATCTATAGAATTGCTAGGGTTTCTCTTTTTCTGCAATTGCGTCACCCCAGGTTGTGTCCCCTTTAGCGGCATAAAGACTTGCTGAGTACCCCTAGGGTCTCACACGATAAATTATTGGTTCAGATGAACAGGTACACTCGCAAGATGGATACTGGGTGGAGGAGACGGACGATGTGGGCAACGATCATTCGGTGTAGAGATTCCGGGAACGGGGATCCGTGAGATCTGTGGGCGGGATCTGCTTATTTATGGGGCATCTTATGCCGATTTGCTTCTTATCCGTACTGGGATTTTGTCTTCCGCTTCCGCCTGATACTCTGATGTTTGATGTATGAGGAGATATCCTAAACTATTATATCTATCTAGGATATTTGGATCTTGCCGTATGGCGTTGCTATATTTCCTTTCTTTGTAGATGGAATGGCTCTGATGTACTATTGTATGGTGGCTTGCATACATACTCATTTGTGTATGTAGTTGATCCCTTCGCCTGCCGATTACGCCGCCCGTTCTTGTCCCGATGTTTGGAAATGGTTGGGACGGCCGAAAGGTCTACCTGTGAGTGGCATTTGGGCCCCACCGTACTATTTCAACCATTTTCGTTCATCCAGGCTTGTAACTAGGAGCGTAATTCACCGAGGTAGTTACACATGCGGGGTTCAATTAGTTCTTCTAATTAAACTTTCCATATAAGTTGCTTAACAATGCATGATTATGAGTCTATTGGATAAATCTCATTTTTCTGAACATTTTGATATATTATACATATTTTTCTGATTTAAAATGAATTAGTTATGATTTTTCCCATTTTTAAACCATTTTTAAATCAATTTAAAACAGTTAAACATTTTTGGGAATTATATAAATTATTTCCAGCTGGACCCACATGTCAGAAGTTTAATAATTTCAGAAATCATTTTCAAAAATATTAAAATCCTGACCGACAGGGCCCACCTGTCATATTAATATTACAGAAAATAATTATAAAACATTTAAAATAAAAAAGAAAAGGAACTATTGCCTCATGCTGACGTCATGCTGACATCATGGTAACGTCAGCCATGGAACTCCTCCTCAGGTCAAGATTGGGTCGGCCGATTGCGAGTGCCCCGGGACGCGTGCGTGGGTGCGTTCGAACCGGCACGCCGAGACGAACCCGAAGGTGGCGGCTCCGCTCAGATTTGGTCGCCGGAGATGCCTTTCCGACGAGGAATTGCGGCGGCCAATAGTGGCTCCCGATGTGGGCTCGAATAAAAGAGAGAGGGAGACGGAGGAGTGCACGAGCATGCTCAGGAGCTCACCACGAGCGCGAGGAGAGGGTCGACAAGGCCGGGGAAGGTCAGATGCTGCCGGAATCAGTGTCAGAGAGCGACGGCCGGAGTTGAAGTCGAGCTCGATTCCGGCGAGGCAGAGGGCTTCTCGGAACACGCGCTTCGACAAGGATGAATAGGGCGGCGAGGCGCTTCCAGCAGTGGCCTTATCATGGCGCGTGGTGGCCGGAAACGGCAGGGACAACCGGTGGCCGGAGCTAGGGTTTCAGAGCTCGGAGGAGATCACGATGGAGAGCGAGAGAGAGAGAGGGAGAAGGGTATGGGGACAGAGAGGGGAACACGGGCATTCTTATCTGCATGACCAGGGGTGGCGGCACGCATCATAGCACGAGGAGGATCGACGACGAGGACGCTGCCAGGCAGCTGCTTCTCCACCGGACGCGAGGAAGAAGAAAAACAAGAGGCGAAGGGGTATGGGCTAGCTGGGCCGCGCGTGGGCCTGAACGGGCTGGACTTGGGCCGTGCCAAAAGGAAGAGAGAAAGACTGCTGCTGCATGCTGGGCGGCAGATAGAGAGAGGGAGGGAGATGGGCTTCGGCCCAGATAGATTAGTGTTCTATTTTTTTCAGAAATCCTTTTTCTATTTAGTTTTTCTCTCTTTTCTCTTTGTATTTTCATATTTCAAACTGTTTTGAATATTTCCAAAATACAAGAACTTTGTAAACATATCAAAATACAAGGGAACCCTTTATAACCATTTGGGTTCCAACATTTTGTAGTTTTCAAAATACAAAAACCATTTTGAATTGATTTGAGGGAGAGAAAGGAAATTAGGGTTAGGGTTTCATTTTCTTCCATGCATTTTATTTAAATAGGATGATGCTCATGCTATGCACAAAGCAAACCCTAAATCAGGAGTATTAAAACTAATTACTATATAATAGAACTAGGGGTGTTACAGTTCTATCCCCCTTAACAGAATCTCGTCCCGAGATTCCTAGGTAGGAAGATAGAAGAGACAGGGTTACACTAAACTTTGAAGATCTTCTCGAAGAGGTTGGTCCATGCCACCATTATTGGATGAATGAAGCGCTTCATTTCTTCGAGGTAGCTGCACATACTAAAGAAGAGAGGGAAAGACACAAAACCACAAACAGAGTATCTCATGGTCAACTCCTGGATAGAGGTCCTACGAACATCTCTGGAGCCAACGAGCATGAAACACGTCAAGGTAAAGGAGGAACAAAAGGAGATGGTTTCAAAGTGTTAGATAGCTGGTCTTCATAAGGATTGAGACCAGGGAGCTTCAGTAGATTTTATCTTCTGAAAAGGAAAGCATACAACAAAAAGAATACGACCACAGACTTCGAAAGATGAAACTCTACTAGACATCTTAAGTAGAGCTTCCAGAGATACATAGATATTGATAACCAAGTAGTTGAACTACTTTTGATATAGAAGGATCGCTCTTTGGTTCAACAGATGGTTGAGATAGAAAGGTTGTTTTGGTGGCGAGGACTCATAAGAGTCGCAGGGAACATGTAACAAAGGAAACTAATGATTACCAAAATCATAGTCGCTCTTTGAACATGTTAGACGAACCGACAGAAACTTTTTATTCATCTAGGTCTATCAAAATCTTTGCCAAAGATCATGATATCAATTTACACCACTAACATGAATATATAAGAAGATTCCTGATGACACGAGGAAAAAGAAACTTCATTCTCAGACTTTAGTTACTTGGCACAACAAGATGCTTGCCAACATAAAAGGGTCTAGAGGATCGACCGAGAGACATTTAGCAACACTACTTTAAATGTTCTCCTTGATGTTCGAGAAGTCGAACATCAAATAAAAGGTCGAACTTCGGATACAAAGAAAACCATAAGCATAACTCCTATAACGAATCATAGAAGATGCCTCATGAGGAGTGGTTGTTATTGCTGATTCCAGAGAATGTGGCAATAGGTCTTCTGGCTAAGTATGTCAACCATCACATCAATCTTGCCGGACTTTCAAAGAGACCTATGTCAAAAACCTTGATGAACACCAACCATCGTTGTTGTTTGAGATTCAACTCTGGTTAGGTGGAATAATACTTCAGACTCAGCATGTCTGAATAGAAAGTTTGCAACATTTACCACAAAGGTAAAGTTACTAGAGTCTCAAGCATGGACTACAGTGTCAAGCTCCAAAGGATGAGCTAGGTTGCAAAACCCATGTATCAGCAAGTTATCAAAAGATAATTGCTCCTACATGAATTGATTGCAACGAAACACAAATGCATCCTTATTGTTGAGAAACATTTAGGAGGATACTGGAGTTTATAGAACTTCTTCTCTTCCATGAAAAATCAGCTAGTGGCTTTGAGTGCTTAAATAATCTTATCAAGGTGGGAAGGTATCAACCTACCATATCAAGAATACTTCACACATGCTTAACTGACTTGAAACGATTCCTGAGAAAATAAAGATAAATCTTCTCAAATCCACTGTGACAACTTTCAACTTTTGCACGTGAACCGGAGAAGATCACTTCTAACATCCAGAACACATCCTTCGAGATAACATGAAGACAGTTCTCAAAAGTTTCCAACATTAATGTCAATTGTTCCACATGAATCTAGTATAGAATAGAGAAGATAAGGATGTCATCGATGGGCTCAACGACAAACTTATCAAGACACTCCAAGAATATGGACTCATATACTATACGAGCATGACATAGATATTGGTCAGATCAAAGAACATGACGATGTACCCAGGTGAAACATCACGAATAGATACACGATCAGGATAGTTCTTTAGGACTGAGTTTGTTTTGACGATGGCCCGGATCAAATCAATGGTGGGGAAGATAACATATCCATGAAGAAGATGCTATCTTTCTTCAACATGAACAAAACTAGACATCCCTTTAGGAGGAACAAGTCTGATAGAACTTTTGTCTTACAACTCTCCAAGTTGTTGTTTAAGCTCAACCAACTAGTTCAGGGGTATCCAGTACGAATTCTTGGAGAAAGGAGCAGTTCAGAGAAACTGGCTTGCTCAAGAACTTGGCAAACATGGTCACGTGGCAACATGTCAATACTTCTAGTAGACATCTAGAATATTACGAACCACCGATATGTCACTTCGTTCGAGAGGAAACTTGCTTACTAAGGCAAGAAGACATAGTCTTAGAGCTTTGGCACACGCCTAACTCTTTGACCGAGGAGAGTGTACCTGAATAACGGACGTGGTAGCACAATCAAACTTCGCTTAGTGATAGGTTAACCATCACACTAAGAATGACACAAATGTCCTTGTTGAGGTCCAAAGCAATAATGATTGCTAAGAATCTCAGATGGCCACATTGTTACACACACGCATCATTCATGAGCACGAAAGCTCGGAGGAAGGGTGGTTAAGTATGTGTAAGGGCATCACTTCATTAAGGGAGTCATGAAACTCAGCACGACCTCTTAGTATAAAGGAGTGTGATTCTTCGAGGTAGAACAGAACTAAAGCTAATCATTGCCTCTTGACCTACAGACTACAACACTTTAACCTGGTCCTAGATATGACAAGGTACCGGAGTTTGTTTCTCCTGACATACCGAAATGGTTTATCTTGACGGACCACAAGAGTATCTTGCATCGGAAGACACCGATGCACATCTACTACTTGGCTACCAACTGGTAGACAAAGGTCGGAAACAACAAGGGAAAAGGAACATGCTCAGGATAGAACCTCGAGATGTGGATGCATAATTCAACAATTCTTCTGAGGATCAATGCAGGAAAGGGAAGTGTGGCAGAGTCACGAATATAGAAATGAGACTCACGAGGAGTACTCTTGTCATGATTTATTTGGTTCCATTACAGAACATCTGCAGTAGCATGTGGTAGGGGAAGTCCTTAATTGTCACAATTTAATCGCGACAATAACCACAAGCATGAAGGCTGTACTAGAAGGTACTAGCCATCATGAGGTAATGTTTGAACATTAACAACAGGGATCAACAAAATGGATCTTGGGTTAAAGGTTAGCTTCATGTACAAGATTTCTCAACACCAGAATCCAGCACAATCCGGGATCTTTGGTTCAAGTCCAAGGGTTAAAACCCAAGAAAAGAGTAACTACTATCTTAGTAGCACAGGGGGTACTACAAGGTAGTAACCACAAGGTAGCTTCCAAGAGAAGAAATACCTTCTGAAGTAACCAACCAAATGAAAAGTATGCACACGAGGCGAAAGGAAACTTCGAGGCCTAGAACAGAACACTATGGAACCATCAACACAATGTTGTGGGCCCATAAGATAGAGAGATCGTGATGGAAATGAATCTCTCAACTGAATAAGAGCAAAGGGAAACAATGAACACACACATCTGACTCTAGAAACTCAACACTAGGTCAACTGGTTAAGAAACGACATGCCAAAAAGGCACCTAAGTTTTAAAAGATGAGACGAGATCGAAAAAACTTTTCAAAGTCAACACAAGATAAGATGATCCAGAGTTAGAGTGAAACTGGATAAGGAGAAAAAGAAGCATACCCGAGTTTTCACAAATACTTTTCAGCTTTAAAATAGTTTTCACAAAAAATAAACTCAACATCGACCGGTAGAAAGGTTTTCCTACAGTCGGTACCACTCTGATACCAAAACATGTGACACCCCTGAGATTAAGGCTAGACAAATCCCAGACCTCTGTCTGATATAAGCCTAACCTAAATCTCAGAAGCGTACAAAGAGAGAATTGGTAACATTAAAGTGACCCTATGATACAAAAATTATTACAGCAAGCTCATAACTGAGCAAAGAACCAAAATATTACAAACAGAGGTCAGTGACGACAAACATCAAACAACAGAAGGCAAATTATGCTATTAAGTATAGAAAACTTAACAAATGGCCTAAGAGGCCTAAAGCATAACGATGACGTCCCATTCCATAGATTCTAGGCTGCCTACCGGGAACCCCAAGCTACTCGTCGATGTCGATGTTGTAACAAACTTGTATTCTATGGTAACACTTACCTGCTGCAAAAGTATCAACAAAGCAAGGCTGAGTACAGGGTGTAATTCGCAAGACTTATGGCTGGTGGGGTTATTTTGCATAAAGCTAACTTTCTTTGTAAAAGAGGCAGGAGAAGCTCGACTAAATAGAACCTTTTAAAAAGGGTAAGAGAAAACGATATCACTAGCTTTGATCATCTTTTGATATCCACCGAATCTTTATCAGCTGAACCTACTAACTAGGATCACCCCCTCGATCCTGGAGGAAGCATCCTTAAGCACACCTCACTTCTCTTGCCAAATTTTACGATTAGGTTATAGTTCTCTATGATCATGACGTCCATTCCCAAGTCGTCCATAACCGTGGACACGTCTTTTCGAAAAGATTAATACCCTGCAGGGGTGCACAACTTTACCCACACGTACCAACCGATTCTTAATGCCACTTAAGATTAGCCCTCTTCCTTGGAAGGCCGGCAGAGAGTGGTTGACCATGACCTTTACCATGATTTCGCTGAGACCATGAGTAACACCCTAAGGAGATGCCGCCGTAAGGGTCAAGTCCCGAAGTCGGTCCCTAGAGATGTGAACAGGGTTTGAGATTACAGAGGTCGTGCCTCTCCCATTCCCTGCCACGCTTACCTACCTGTATGAATGCACCTCCTCCACCTCCTTCAAGAACGACCAGAATGCATATGTCGAATTGAACGCCCGAACTATGTGACTCATGGAATCTACTAGGCAAGTTAGTTGGTCGAGGGGGTTTCCAGGCCCCCGTGTGGCTGTACGCTCGTCTTGGTTCAAGAGGCAAGAACTCAGGTCCTAGTAGTGGCAAATATGGGACTGGAAAAACCACAACCCGACATGGCCTCCCATACAAGCCTTAGCATGTTTAACTTCCATATCTGATCGTACCACGGCATCCTGTCCAACTAGGTTCATTCGTAGCTCTGATTCATCAACTGGATGGATCAACGGTAATAAGTAAGCATGGCTAAGCACAACGAATATAGTAGCTCTTTTGAAGCTCATAAGCCAAACCCTAGTTATGCTAGGAGTAGTGGATCAGGGAGTATAGGCTACAAAGGAAACATGCATCAGATAGGATTACTCTATCTATCGATAAAAGACTTTGGAATTGTATGCACATGGAAAAATGAAATACTTTGAAATCATAGGATTATATCATGTGTGGGGTGTTACTTTCCTTTGCCTATTGATACTCAGATATAGAACTTCAGGTTCATCTTCTTGGCGCCATTCGCCGATATCCTTTGATGGTGTTGATCTCGGTCTTCGATCTCAGAGTCGGTATCATATTCTATCGGAAGGAACCGAACACCAGAAAGAAAGGGGAAAACAACAATCAACACATGGCATCGATGCAATGCTCAAGCAAGGATGATGATATGACAAGTTAAAGTGTATTGAAATGACACCCTAAGACATGCTTGGCCATTTATACAGGATCTGAGGGGTACAAACCCTAGAACAGGGGAATCTCGGAGTCACCTACAGGGTTCAATTAGTTCTTCTAATTAAAGTTTCCATATAAGTTGCTTAACAATGCATGATTATGAGTCTATTGGATAGATCTCATTTTTCTGAACATTTTGATATATTATACATATTTTTATGATTTAAAATGAATTAGTAATGATTTTTCCCATTTTAATCCATTTTTAAATCAATTTAAAACAATTAAACATTTTTGGGAATTATATAAATTATTTCCAGCTGGACCCACATGTCAAAAGTTTAATAATTTCAGAAATCATTTTCAAAAAGATTAAAATCCTGACAGACAGGGCCCACCTGTCATATTAATATTCCAAAAAATAATTATAAAACATTTAAAATAAAAAGAAAAGGAACTATTGCCTAATGCTGACGTCATGCTAACGTCAGCCATCGAGCTCCTCCTCAGGTCAAGATCGGGCCGGCCGATTGCGAGTGCCCCAGGACGCGTGCATCGGTGTGTTCGAACCAGCGCACCGAGACGAACCCGAAGGTGGCGGCTCCGCTCAGATTTGGTCGCCGGAGATGCCTTCCCGATAAGGAATTGCGGTGGCTGATGGTGGCGCACGATGCGGGCTCGAATAAAAGCGAGAGGGAGACGGAGGAGTGCACGAGCATGCTCAGGAGCTCACCACGGGCGTGAGGAGAGGGTCGGCGAGGCTGGGGAAGGTCAGATGCTGCCGAAATCGGTGTCGGAGAGCGATGGCCGGAGTTGAAGTCGAGGTCGATTACAGCGAGGCAGGGGCTTCCCGGAATGCGCGCTTCAACAACGATGAAGAGGGCGGCGAGGCGCTTCCAGCAGTGGCCTCGGCGTGGCGCGGGGTGGCCGGAAACGGCGGGGACAACTGGTGGCCGGAGCTAGGGTTTTAGAGCTCGAAGGAGATCACAATAGAGAGCAAGAGAGAGAGAGGGAGAAGGGTATGGGGAGAGAGAGGGGAACACGACCGTTCTTATTTGTGTGACCAGGGGCGGCGGCGTGCATCGCAGCACGAGGAGGATCAACAACGAGGACGCTGCCAGGTAGCTGCTTCTCCACCAGACGCGAGGAAGAAGAAAAACAAAAGACGCGAAGGGGTATGGGCTAGTTGGGCCGCGCGTGGGCATGAACCGGCTGCACTTGGGCCATGCCAAAAGCAAGAGAGAAAGACTGCTGCCGCGTGCTGGGTGGCAGATAGAGAGAGGGAGGGAGATGGGCTTGGGCCCAGATAGACTAGAGTTCTATTTTTTTCAGAAATCCTTTTTCTATTTAGTTTTTCTCTCTTTTCTCTTTGTATTTTCAGATTTCAAATTGTTTTAAATATTTCCAAAATACAAGAACTTTGTAAACATATCAAAATACAAGGGAACTCTTTATAACCATTTGGGTTCCAACATTTTGTAGTTTTCAAAATACAAAAACCATTTTGAATTGATTTGAGGGAGAGAAAGGAAATTAGGGTTAGGGTTTTATTTTCTTCCATGCATTTTATTTAAAGAGGATGATGCTCATGCTATGCTCAAATCAAACCCTAAATCAGGAGTACTAAAACTAATTTCTATATAATAGAACTAGGGGTGTTACATCTACGCGGGTTATACTCCATAAGCTATGCTCCATGGACTTCTTTCTCAAATTTTACTGGGCTATGCTCAGTAGTCCCCTGACCCCTAAAAGGCCAAATTAATATGTTGTCGGCTATGCTCCATGGGCTCCTTTCTCAAATTTCACTAGGTTGTGGTCAGTAGTCCCCTGACCTCAAAAAGACCGAATTAAAATGTTCTGGGCTAAAGAGGGGTCGAATGAGCTACTAGATTTCTTCTCCTAGTTAATAAAAATTGCATTGTAATGTGCTCGGCCGGATTCGAAACAAAGACCTCGGAGAGGGAGGAGAAAAGCGATAATTCTTTTTAGGAGATATTCATGTCAAAATTCAGCAGTACAGGATAAGATAGAAAAATTATCAACAGATTTGAAGTTCATATTAAGCAGGACTTGACCAATTTAGCAGTACAAACACTGAAATACAATTGCAGTACACAGAGAACCAGTTCTTCTTTCAGCTCTAAAAACCTTGTTCCAGACACACTCGATCATTGGAGCAAGCAAAACTGATGATCAAGTATGCTTTGAGTACCTTCTTCTCACATCAATGCATGTGTGACCCCCGTATGCAACCCAAAATGCCCAAGTCTCATCTAGATTGTGACAAGGCCATGTTCCAAAAGAAAAGAAAGACTATCTACCTCCCTTGATTTAAAAAAGTACCAGTACATCAGTATTTCCACAAAATGCTTTAGTAATAGCAACGATAGAACATTTGAGAGATTAAGTAGCTTTCCTGCTTGAAATTCAATAGCAGTACAGAGAGAATCAGTACTTTTTCTAGCTCAAAAAACCTTGGCGCATGATCAGTTTGGCCTATTCTCTAAAGAGACTCGATCATTGGCGCAAGAAAAACTGATGATCAAGTCTGATTCTATGTGAGTATCTCCTCCTTACGTCAATACATGTGTGATCGCCCATAGCAACCCAAAATTCCCAAGACTCATCTAGATAATTGTGACAATGCTAAGTTTCAAAAGAAAAGCAAGACAATCTGATGACTTCATTTAAACAAGTACCAGTACATCATAGTTCGTTCTACAAAATATTGTACTAACAGTAATGACAGAACATTTCACAAATTTAGTATCATTTGAAAGATTCAGTAGTACATAATAAGACCGTAAAAATAACAGATAGATTCTCGGTTCATATTCAACAGCACTTGATAGAGTCATCACAACATTTCAAAGTGGCCGGTTTGCAGTACACAGACAATGACCAAAAGAATTGTCAGATTCAAAAATGCAGACCTTGAAATTCAATAGATGTAGCAAGGCCTGATTCAAAAGGAAAGTGAGACCATATTCTGCACTCGGCCGGTCGATCTGAACAAGTAACGAACAAAACTTTTCATAGGTTTAGTAGCATTTGAAAGATTCAACAGTACATAATAAGAAAGAAAAATATCGATAGATTCCTAGTTCACATTCAGCGACACTTGGACATATTCAATAGCATTTCAAAGTTATAGATTCAGTTTGCCCTTTTCTTCGAACACTCTTCATTGGAAGAAACAAAACTAATGATAAAGTCTGCTTTTGTGTGCATGCCTCCTTCTCACATCAATGCATGTGTGACCTCCATAGGTAACTCAAAATCCCAAAGCTTCATCTAGATTATGAGTTTATGATAAGGCCAAGTTACAAAATAAAAGCAAGACCATCTACTGCACTTGATATAAACAAGTACCAGTACATCTGTGATGACCCAAGATACAACTGCATGATGTAGTACACTATAGTCATTGACATAACACCAATGAAACACCATTCACTAATATTACATGCCTCGGAGTGGTACAACAGAAACACAGCAGGTCCAAGACATGAATATAAATTACAACTCAACTCTTTACAAAAGATCCAGAGAACATTCTAGGTTAAAGAGGGAGGAAAAAATTTCTTACAAAGAAGAACAAGAAAGAACAACTCAAAACTATATGGCTAATAAGACTATCATCTAAACAATCTGGCTTGCAATTTATACTAAAGCAATGCTCTACAGAAATAGGTTTTTGTGTCTAGAGAATCTATTCCTATCTACTCAGGAGATTCGACTTCACTCTGGTTGATACATATGTTGACCTCTTTGACTTTGTTGAAGAACTTGAGCTATCGATGATGGTTTCTTTAGCATAAGTTGGTGTTGACATTGTCTTTAATGGCTTAGAACCTAGCACAGGTTAAGAAGGTACGGTTGAGTACGAGCATACTCAGCAAGTTCACTAAAAAGGAGTGTATGATGCACTATCTCTATAGCCACATACCAAAGGTCGTAGGCAATGCAGGTGTTCGTAAACATTTCTTCAAAGGTTGCATTTATTCTGAAAACTATGTCCGACGGCATTCACAGGTTGACCAGAACTTTCATGGAGTTCCTTTCCTGTAGCGTTCGCAGCTCCTTCCTAGAACAGGAAGTAACATGTCACTGTTCTTACACTCTATATAGGTGTGCTACTTTACCCATAAAATACCTTAGCCTTGTTGCACATCCAAGTCACGAGCTTGTCCACACTTCCTTGGTATGGGGCCCAGTCTAAGATCCAAGCTAGTACTCCCTCTCCACGACCCCGCATGAATACACGACCCTCCAGGACATGCCCCACCTCTGTTAAGCCCCTTATAGGACCAGCTATAACTCTGATAGGCACCTGAAGACTCTATGAGACCATTATGCCCTAGAAAGCTCCCTTAAAGGTCCAGCTAAACCAGTGGCAGCCTCTCAAGATAATCTAGATACCAAAATCACGGGAAACTAAGGGGTTCCACCCATGTGCTAGGTTCTCCACGAGAAATCCTTAGCCCCATGATAAGCTCATTCGTCATGCAAAAGGGAGAAGATACAACTGACTTCCCTAGAGCCATTATAGATCTTATGGTTAACGCGTGATATACGGTGCTAGAATCACTGGCGACATTGGTTGATTAAGTCCTAGATATTATGTTCCTTTACCACTAGAACTGTATCAATAGATTATTACCATTTGGTAAATAATCCATAATCATATTATTATGAAAAATGTGTTTTCTAACCTTTTTGAAATGAAGGTGATGAAAACATTTGAGTTACAAGCATTTGATAGAAAATAACCAAAGGACATGAGCAAGTGTGAACTTGCCTTTTGTGATTGCAAGATTATGCACTCACGGTCTTCAAGATACTATAAGATCCAAATTCTTTAAACAACATCATTGGTCCGGTAAGGACGAATGTTTAAAGAAGCAAGATGCAATTATGCATAAGTAATGTAATGTAGTTTGATAAACGTGAATCCCCAGAAAAATTGTATTTTATCTAAGGTTTGAAGTTTGTGATGAGTTCTTTAGAATGTGTTGCACTTTTATACCAGCTTCACACTTGTGCTTCTTATTAAGGTTTGTGAGTGTGTGAAGTAAATAACAGGTACAGTAAAGTAACACACATTGATGTAACACCCAAAGTATTGATATTTGGTTAGAGGATTATTCTTTACAAGATTTCTATTAAAACTTAGAGACTTAAAGATATGCTTAGAGTTCATTTTAAATTACTTTAAAAGAATAAACTTTGAAGAAAAACATACTTTACAAAGGAAAATCATTTCAACTTCAACTACACATTTAGGGTTTCTTATTAACTATAATTATTAAAGAGGAAATCATTATTATATTTAAACAATCCATAACACATGTAGTTTTAAGTGTGATGTTGTAACACCCCAGCATTTAGGAACCAACGAAGGGTAGAAATAGGAATCTGTGCATATGCATGCATTCATCTGCAAAACCCGGGTAAATTTTTCGCCAAACAAAAACCTAAAGAGATCAGAGTGTATTTCACTATCTCGAGGTAGGAATAGCTCTCTGAAGTGATTGCTATAAATTTTTACATGAACTTTAGGAATTATTGTGTTTTGGGGGGAAATATTTTGAATTCAAATTTGAAATTTAAATCATTTGTAAAATATTTGAAAATTAGAAGTTAGAAACATAAAGTGGTTTTCTAGAATGATGTGTTAACATTGTTTGATTATATTATAGATATATTAAAGAACAATATGAATTTAAGACCAGGAAACTCAAATAGGAAATGAATTCTTATTTCTTTTCTTTATTCCATAATAATATTACAAATGGAGATAATTACACCAAAACAGAATATTACAAGGAATAGAGTCTAATAAAATGAATCTTTATTAAATCAGAGGAATATTATTACAAGATTCTTTACAAAGAGAATAGAAGAAGATTACAATGAGAATCTATACTACCTATCTACACCTATACTAAGTCTTGACAATCCAAATCTTGTTCCTGCAAAATAGATAAACCACTCAAATAGAAATAAAGGGTTAGTTGATTATTTATACTCTCAGTGGTGAACAGTGAAGTGCACGGTTCATATTACATCCTTGTGTAGTTAAAAGGGGTAAGTTTCACCAGAATAGTAACCAGTAAAAGGATATGAAGTAAAAGTCAGTTCACTTGATCTGATCCATACTCAGCCAAGCAGCAAGGAAGCTTAGTCATCTAACTGCATGCTATGTGCTGTCGACATAACAACCACAGTCCAAACAGTCAAAAAGAAACACTCAGCTCTGGCATAGCCACTAGTGATCCCATTATATCTCCATCTTCTCAAGCACACGGCAAGAACACAGTGAGCCTATCCACTTCCCAAACAGACCACCAGATAGCTTATAAATTAACCATCAAATCACCACAGAATGGTGACATAAGCAGGGGGTGGTGTAGGAGGATAGCAAGGACAAGCACAAGGTCATAGGAGCAAGGAGGAACAAAACCAAAACCTAGGGTGTGCGGGGCAGGCTCCTGGAGGTGATCAAGTCACCAAGATCAAGCTATCAAAACCAATCAACATCACAACATCACCAGCAAGCAACTTGTGTGGTGAGTTTATATAAAACCATCACATGTTAAATTCTAGATAAGCATGTGTTGTTTCATACAAGATATTCTTAGAAAAACACCCAAGTGGGGTGTATCCATCACAGAAGAGATAAAATAAATCGAAACAATCAATCTTTGCAAACCACTCCAAGATCTCAGCCTATGCATCACTAATCTTGGATAATAACACATTTTTCACAGGTAATAAGACAACAGCCTTAGATGAATATTTTTGGGCACATCCAATGGATGGTAGCACCTCGGAAACTATTTCATCTTAAGGATTTATATCCAATAGCATGAGTTGACAAATCATTTTCTTATAGATCTATAAGAATCATTGTTTACACTTAATATCCAGGCACATCTGTAAGAATCAGCAGGTAAAAACTTTAGTTCTTACCTAGTTATTCCTTAGACCAACATCATAGGCCAAAGAAAGTTCATATGCATCATAAGTTAATGTATCTAACAGAAGTTTCGATCCATTTTAGCCATGCCACACTACAGGTAGAATTTAGCCCAGTAGTAGAATGAACATTTGTGTACCATTCCTAGGAAGGTGTCACAGGTATTCATGCTAAACCAAGCAAATCATACACGGAAATTGCAAGTAAACTTGCAGAAAATCACTCAATCATTTTCCTAGAACAATTACCAGGAATCATATTACATTTACACAAACTATCTTAATCAGAGAATCATATGGAGTATCAAATCAACTCCAATCTAAACATATCAACACAGGCAAGTGTATCAGAATTCAATGAACCATTAGTGGTAGTGCTACTAACAGTACCAAGAGCATTAAGTAGTTAGTGGAAACCAAACCACTAGAATCGATAGCCAACAGTTAGCACAGTATCATCACCACAGGTAATTCTACATCATTCATTAACCTCAATAATCAACATAGAGGGATAGAACCCTAGCAGCATAGATTAACCCTAATTAGGGATTTCTCACCGTAAGCACCCACAAAGTTACAAGGGAGAACCAGAGGGGAAGAGAGAGGTAGACATACCTGTAGCCTTGTTGAAGTTTAGAAGAGGAAGCAGTAGGGCCGACGAGCACACGGCGGCACGGGGAGCACCCGAGGGCGCTGCAACCCGCGCCGAGCCATGCGGCGGCAGTCATAGCCACGCGAGCAGTAGCGGCGGCACCACAGAGCCACCGGAGTCACGACATGGCATCACAGAGGCAGTGGAACACCACATCACCGGCAATCACCAAACCCTAGGGTTCAGAGTGGAGGCGACCTAGCCAGAAGGAGCGCCCTGCAACAAATCGAACTAGACCAATCGATGGAGCAACGTCGACTACCCCATCGTGCACCAGGGCGGCGACCGGAGAGGCCTGGGGAGGCCAGAATCGCGCGACGGCGACGTCGGCAGCACTGCGTCTCCGCGGAGGCACGAGAGAGGAAAGTGAACGCGTGAGGGAGAGAGAAGCGAGTGGTACTGGGCGACTCGTTCAGAGAGGATTTGGTCAGCCCAAGTGGGCTGAGTCAGGGCTGGGCCAGCCCAATGGGCTTGGTCCAGATTTAAAATAAAAAATTCTGAATAATTTATCAAAAGACCAAAATACCCCTAGGACTTAAAAGGTTCTAAGAAAAAAATAAAAATCCTAAAAATATAAATAAAATACCAATGAACTCACAAAAGTATCCTCTATCCAAAAATATTAATAGAGAGAATTTTAGGTAATTAAATTTAGAACTGTTATTATGAATATATATACTCCTTTTGGAATTTTATAAAAATATACAAAACAGTTAAAATTGAGTAAAATTCATTTTTTAAATCCTGAAAGGAAGTACTATTATAGAAAAATACTAGTTTGTATTTTTGAAAAGTAAATCAAGTGTGATAAAAATAAAGTCTCATTTCCTTAAAAGAATTTTAGTTAAACATTTGAAGAGTTAAAAAATAAATAAATCCATTTTTTAAACTCTTAGAATAATACTAGTTATTATAATAATGCTAATTATAAAAATTATATAAATTTAATGATTCTTGACTAATACTTTTCTTTTGTTAATTAAAAGAAACATAAAACCTTTATAGGGTGGTAAAACACGCAAAGAAGGAAGATAATAAATCATTGCATGACATTACAATGCATTGCATATTGCTTCTTTAAATATTGTCCTTACCGAGCAATAATTGTTTTCTGTAGAAACCGGAGCTCAAGGTCAAGTGGAAGTGCCCGACTTCACTACCTTGCCATCACAAGGCAAGTTCATCACTTGCTCATGTCCTTTGAAGAGTCTTTATGAAAGTATTTGAAAATTGTGTGTTATCACCTATGTTCTAAAAGAGATAGAAAATAAGTATTTTCCCAAACAAATGAAATGCTACTATCATCCTAAGTGATGATAGATACTAAGAATTGCAGAGGAATCTAAGATTCTAATTGCAAAACAAACAAGACTTAGCAACCCATGACATTAGTGATTCTAGCGCCGTATATTACGCGTTAGCCATGAGATTTGGAATGGGACGGAGAAGTCAGCTGGATCTTCTTCCTTTCGCATGGACGGATGACCTTATCTTGAGGCTGTGGATTTCTCATGGAGAATCTAGCACATGGGTGGGACACCTTAGTTCACCTCGATACTAGTGTCTATACTATCTATGAGGGCCTGCCGGAGGTATAGTCGGTCCTTTACAGGGCTTGCCAGGGGCACAACCGGCTCATAGAGTCTTCGGGTGCATACTAGAGTTATAGCTAGTCCTATATGGAGCTTAACAGAGGTGGGTCATGTCCTGGAGGGTCGTGTCTTCATGCGGGGTCGCAGAGAGGGGCAGTGATTGGCTTGGATCACCTACTGGGCCCCACATCACGGAATTGTGGATGGGAAAGTCCCCAGGTTGTGCAACAAGGAGTTGATCTCTTATGGGTAAAGCAACGCACCTCTGCAGAGTGTAAGAACTGTAACTTGTTACTCCCTATTCCGGGAAGGAGCTACGAACGCGGCAGGAAAGGAACTCCATGAAGTTTTGGTCAACCTGTGAAGGCTGATGGGCATAGTTTTGTATAATAAAATGAATCTTTGAAGAAATGTTTACTAAAACTACATAGTGCCAAGGACTTATAGTCCGAGGTGGTAGATAGAGCATCAAACTTCCCACCTTGCATATAGTGAACTTGCTGGGTAACACTGTTACTCACCCTTTCCTTTGAACCCCTTGCTAGACTTTGAGGGCCAGAAGGATGACCAGGTGTATGCTTCGGAAGTCCAAGACAACGTCTACTATGAAGAGCCAGACCTATCTGGTGGAATCGAAGGGGTGGACTACGGGATACACTATGGAGTTGAAGACAACGAGTCAAAGTAGTTGTTAGGCCGGAGCATAGTTACCTAGGTTGAGCCGAGCAGCACGAACCCTATAGAATAAGTTGTTGAGCTCACGTCTTTATTACCGTTATGTCTTTCATTCTTCCGCTGAAATTATTAATAAGTTATTTGGTTTGTAAGTTTAAATCACTTGAAGTCTCGAACTTCTGGTATTGTAATAATAATGAAATGTGTATGTTTGTAATCTAGACCCGCAATGTTTCTATTGTACCACTCTGAGGGATGTGATATTTACAGAAGGGTGTTCTATGGATGTCATGTCAACGACTATAGTATACTACACATGCAGTGGTATGCTGGGTCACCGTAGCTGGTATCAGAGCAATTGCTTTGACCTTAGGTTAGAAACCTAGTAAAGGGAACTACCTGTAGGAGTCTAGGGGCAATGGTAAAGAGTTCTCTAGATTATATGATGTATATTCAATTGGGAATATTTCATTATATCTTTTAGTGCGATAATTCTTTATTATGATGCATCATTATAATTTATGGCTACTAATTATGAATGTTTAGCCTAAATGGCACCAAAGTTTCCAAAACGAACTTTGATAAGGAAATAAGAAACTCTCGATGATTATCACGGGACTTTAACTGAACAACTTCGAGAACTTCTGAGGGTTTTTGGTTGCACAACTACTATTATAGTTAATACCTTGACATACCATGATGGAAAAATGTTAGCCAAATATCGTGTTAGCATCCAACTACCAGCAAAGCTTGGTTTATATCATGATTTACCTATGGGGGAAGGTAGGAGTCACCGAGCAGCATACCATGTTGCTATTTTGGAGGCGATATCCAATGTTCGGGAGCACAAAGCATAAGAGTTAGTGGGAAGCACATATTCTGCGATTCCTCACAACTCTATAGAGACGAAGCCAGTTCCGGATCATCTTACTTTAGTAAAGAAGCATCCAAAATTAGCTTCCAAGTTTATGGATCAGTATTGACTGATAGTTGGGTCTTTGTCTAAGACACATCAGGTTATTGTGGAGGATCAGATTGATATGCTAGAGGATTTAACCAATCCTAAACAAAAGGAGAAGTTATCATCTCAACTGGAGAATGAAGCAGTGGGTAGGGTTAGCCCAACTTTTAAGGATATACTCATAGATCCAGCATCTTTCACACCATATCCTTATTCACCTATGTTAGAACTCACTAGATATCCTGATGAGGGTACTAGTCATCCAGTACCACAGAATTCTTGGGGAACCGAGGACTCGGAACTACCTATTGGAAACTCCGAAGGATGGAGGTACGGATCGATGGATGGATCTGTCGGAAATCCTATTCCTGTGGAAGATTCAGTTGGTGATACCGGGCAAACTAGTTAGATGGGAGTGAGGTCTTATTCCATTGATGGAAGGAATGTCCAAATGGAGGGTGTAGAGTCTGATGAGGAAGATCCTGAAGAAAGGGTGTTTGAGTCACTAGAACATTATCCTACTCTAGATAACATGCACTATCCAATTATAGCTGAGGACTATCGTACCCAATAGAGTACTTGGGGAGCACCGGAAGCAGAATATTCTGTTGATTCCTCTAGAGTCAGGATGCAGGAGGCGATTGAAGAAGACAGTGATGAGGATATTTCTGAAGATACCTCAGATGAGTTGGAAGGTATGGACGCACTTCAGCTGGATCATGTGCCAAGTCCAGATACTTCTGATACTGAGTATCGTCCATCAAAGAGGCAAGTCATTCCACAGACAGTGCGTCGTACTTCACGTCAGCATGGTTGTACTCTGGGTATGTACGATGAGCGTCACAACTTTTGGGGAGCGTGATCTTGAGGAGGAGTATCCCAGTGGTGATACGGAAGCTAGAGTCTGAGTACTTGATGTAACTAAATAAGTGGAATAGCATCCACGTGAGTTTGTAATACCTAAATGGTATGGGCTTGTAATGATGTTGTACTAACTATGTTGTGTGTAATGTATAATATGTGAAATGCATATTTGGTTTTTATTTGGATTTTGTTTTCCATTGTGTGACTAGTTCTGTGCATGAAGTTGAGCTCAGAACACATATGCATGATGTAATTATGAGTGTTCGCTTTATGTTACAGGACTAGGGGGTATGGAAACGGGTGTAGAGGATTTAGAACAATGACGCATGGGCCTAAGCTAAGAGAAGGCGGATGAAGACGCTAGAATGCAGGCAAATTTACCACCACCACCAATGAGGCCATTGATGGATCAGAACTTCATGCAGTACATGCAGATGATGCAAAAGTCCGAGAATAAGTTTATGGAGGGGTTAGTGGATCGAGTGGGACATCGGAGGGAACCTGGAGGACGTGGTGTGAGTCTTTCTGACTTTCAGAATGCATGGCCATTACCTTTTGCATCAGCCTCTGAGCCAATGGATGCAGAGGATTGGCTAGAAGATATTGAGAGAAAACTTAAGACTGTAGGTTGCAATGATGAGGAAAAGTTTAGGTATGCAACACATCTCTTAGCCGGACCTACAACATCATGGTGGGAGAATCAGTTAGCAATGTAACCTCCAGGAAGGGAGTATACCTGGGAGGTGTTTAAGCAGAGATTCCGTGAATATCATGTTCTAGAAAGTGTTATGGAGTTGAAGCGCAGAGAGTTTGAAGAACTTCAGCAGCGATATACAAGTGTCATGAAGTACAACCGGGAGTTCAGCCAACTATCTCAATATGCTGAGGATGAAGTGAGCACTGAGGAAAAGAGGAAGAAACGTTTCCTGCATGGTTTAAATCCATTTGTGAAGATGCAGCTGAGGCTAGCCAATAAAGCGACTTTTCAACAGCTACTTGATGCATCCATCAAATTTGAGGATGATTATAGGAATGTCCAAGAGGACCGAAGGAAGAGAGCAAAGAAGGAAACCAAGAGGATCCAAACAAGTAAACCTAAACCTAATATGGAGTTCAAAGCTCGAAATAGGTCCTTTAACAATGGTAACAACCCCAATCGTGGTGCAACCACAACCAGGAGGAATGTTATTTGTCACAATTGTAAGCTTATAGGGCACTTTAGTAAAGATTGCCAAAAGCCGGTGATCATATGCTATGGGTGTGGTCAGAAGGGGCACATCAAGCCTGATTGCCCAAGCAAACCACTAGGTGGTTGGCTTACATCTGTCGGTGGTCAAGCAAGAGGCGGAGGTGGACAACCTACCAGAGGTGGAAGCTAAGGCCAAAACAACAATGGCAAGAGAGGCAGGCCTACTGGAAAGCTCAATTGCACAACCTTGGAGGAGGTAGATAACTCAGATCAAGTGGTGATAGGTACACTCAATATTCTCACAAATCCTGGAAAAGTTCTATTTGATACTGGTGCAACTACTTCATTCATATCTCAACAATTTTGTGATAAGTTCGGGATAGGAAGGGCACCATTAGAAAAACCTATGACCATAGTTACTACTGGAGGGATCGTGGTAGTTAGAAACATTAAATTAAACCAAGTTATCTCAATCTGTTGTCAAACCTATTATGCGTATTTTTATGTGATTCCATTAAGGGGAATAACAGTAGTGTTGGGAATGGATTGGATGATCGAGTATGGAGCCCAGATCAATTGTGAGGATAAAACTGTTTCAATTAAGTCTCGAAGGAGAGGAAGGATAGTCTATCAGGCAGATAAACATAGTCATATCATGGTATATCTGCAATTGAACTCAATGAAGGAGGTCAAATTGGAAGATATTCCTATAGTGAAGGAATTTCAAGATGTTTTTCCAGCAAAGTTACCAGGAATGCCACCTGATCAAGAAATAGAATTCACCATTGAATTGATACCTAGTACAGCACCAATAGCCCAAGCACCGTACAATATGGGAACAAAAGAATTAAAAGATCTTAAGGAGCAAATTGATGAGTTAGCCAGAAAAGGATTTATTCGGGAAAGTGTATCCCCATGGGTAACTCTGGTAATTTTTGTGGATAAAAGAGATGGAGGTCGAAGAATGTGTGGTGATTACAGAAATCTCAACAATGTCACCATCAAGAACAAATACCCATTACCAAGAATTAAAGATCTATTTGATCAAGTCAAAGAAGCTGGCGTGTTTTCCAAGATTGATCTAAGATTAGGATACCATCAGATAAAAATCAAACCTGAAGATGTTCCAAAAACAACATTTGTGTCAAGATATGGTCATCATGAGTATCTCGTTGTACCTTTTGGATTGACCAATGCACAAGAAATATTCATGAATTTGATGAACAAATCTTCATGCCTTATCTGGATAAGTTCGTCATAGTATTCATTGATGATATTTTGATATACTCTAAGGATAAAGAAGAGAATGCAGATCATTTGAGGATAACATTGCAAATCTTGAGAGAACATAAGCTTTATGCTAAATTTAGCAAGTGTGAATTTTGGTTGGAGAAGGTAGAATTTCTTGGTCACGTGATCAGTAAAGATGGAATTGCGGTAAATCCGTCCAGAGTTCAATCAGTTATGGAATGGAATGCACCAAATAATGTGAAGCAAATCCGAGGTTTCTTAGGCATGGCAGGCTATTATCAGAGATTCATTGAAGGTTTTTCCAAGATAGCTGGACCAATGACCAAATTGCTAAGAAAGAATGCACCATTCATATGGGATGAGAAGTGTGAAGCAAGTTTTTAGGAATTGAAAACCAGATTAACAACCACACTCATCCTAGCTATACCGGAATCAGGAAAAGATTACACTATATATTGTGACGCATCCAAAGAAGGACTAGGATGTGTGCTAATGCGAGATCGCAAGGTAATTGCTTATGCATCTAGACAACTCAAACCACATGAAGTTAATTATCCAACACATGACTTGGAGTTAGCAACCGTAGTATTTTCTTTAAAAGGATGGAGACATTTTATTTATGGAGCAAGGTGTGAATTATACACGGATCATAAAAGTCTCAAATATTTCTGCACTCAGAAGGAGATGAATATGAGGCAGAAAAGATGGCTGGAGTTGAGCAAGGATTATGACCTTACAATTAACTATACTCCAGGAAAGGCCAATGTAGTAGCAGATGCTTTAAGTCGGAAGAGTACGGATACTCAACCCATCAATAGAAATTACCAAAAGAGTTGCAAATGGATTTGGAAAGATTAGAGATACAATTCCTAAGGACAGAAGTTCGTGTAGGCTTAGCTACCATGAGGGTTCTAGAAGATCAAAGAAGTGATCTTCGTCATGAGATCTATCGACATCAACTTGATGATCCATTTATTGCTGAAAAAATCAGAAGAATTTCCGAAGGACAAAAATCAGTTTTTCACCTAGGAGATTATGGATCTTTATGGTTCCAAAACCATCTTTGTGTACCAAAATGTACCGGAGATCAGAGAGGTGATACTCCGAGAAGCACATGAGACACCATATTCAATTAATCCGGGGAGTACGAAGATGTACATGGATCTTAAGGAATTATTCTGGTCGAATAACATGAAGAGGGACATTGCAAAATATGTATCTAAATGCCATACTTGCCAAAGGGTAAAAGCAGAATATCAAAACCAGCAGGACCATTACAACCATTGGAAATTCTGGAGTGGAAGTGGGAAGAAATTGGTATGGATTTTATCACAGGATTACCTATGACACCGAAGCGGAAGGATATGATATGGGTGATTGTGGATAGATTCACTAAAAGTGCACATTTTATTCTGGTAAATCAAAAAGATAATGCTAAGAAGTTAGTGGAAATCTATGTCAAAGAGATAGTAAGTAAGCACGGAGTACCCAAGAAAATTGTATCAGATAGAGGATCTGTGTTTACATCAGCATTTTGGAAACAATTACATGAAGCACTTGGCACAAAGTTGGATTTCAGCATAGCCTATCATCCCGAAACTGGAGGAGAGATGGAAAGAACCAATCAAACACTGGAGGACATGCTTAGAGCTTGTGCATTAGATTTTGGAGGTTCGTGGGAAGATCATCTACCATTGGCAGAATTTTATTACAACAATAGCTATCAAAGTAGTCTGAAGGCAGCACCATACCAAGTACTTTATGGGAGAAGATGTAGATCACCAATATGTTGGTATGA
This sequence comes from Avena insularis, assembly GCA_023614405.1. Taxonomy (NCBI): domain Eukaryota; kingdom Viridiplantae; phylum Streptophyta; class Magnoliopsida; order Poales; family Poaceae; genus Avena; species Avena insularis. The sequence goes on from CM042696.1 coordinate 388,481,438, forward strand.
ACCTAGTAGTAGTAAGGAATTTGCACCAGATTATATCACGGAGAAGCAAGATATCATTGATATTATTAGAGATTGATTGAAGATAGCTCAAAGTCGACACAAGAGTTATGCTAATCAAAGTCGAAGATCGTGGCATCCAGAGGTGGGGGATATGGTATATCTCAAAGTAAGTCCAATGAAGGGAGTTAAGAGATTCGGAGTCAAAGGAAAACTGAGTCCAAGATATATTGGACCATTCAAGATACCGAGTCAGAATGGAACAATAGCTTATGCTCTTGAGTTACCAAAAAGATTGGCACAAGTTCATAATGGTTTCCATGTGTCACAACTACGGAAATGTCTTAAAGTTCCCAATGATGCAATTACACATCAAGAAATTGAGTTGCAAGCAGATTTGACTTCTATTGAGAAACCCTGTAAAATTCTGGAAGAGAACTGGAAAAGGTTGAGAAACAGGGCAATCAAATACTGCAAGGTACAATGCGAACATCACCCGGAGTGAGAAGCCACAAGGGAGAAAGAGGATGATTTAAAAGAAGCATATCCAGAACTATTCAGGTACATATCAGCAAACTTCAGGACGAAGTTTAATTTAAGGGGGGAAGTCTGTAAGACCCCAGCATTTAGGAACCAACAAAGGGTAGAAATAGGAATCTGCGCATATGCATGCATTCATCTATAAAACCCGGGTACATTTTTTGCCAAACAAAAATCTAAAGAGATCAGAGTTTCTTTCAGTGTCTAGAGGTAGGAATAGCTCTCTGAAGTGATTGCTATAAATTTTGACATGACCTTTAGGCATTATTGTGTTTTAGGGGGGAATATTTTGAATTCAAATTTGAAATTTAAATCATTTGTAAAATATTTGAAAATTAGAAGTTAGAAACATAAAGTGGTTTTCTATAATGATGTATTAACATTGTTTGATTATATTATAGATATATTAAAGAACAATATGAATTTAAGACCAGGAAACTCAAATAATAAATGAATTCTTATTTCTTTTCTTTATTCCATAATAATATTACAAATGGAGATAATTACGCCAAAACAGAATATTACAAGGAATAGAGTCTAATAAAATGAATCTTTATTAAATCAGAGGAATATTATTACAAGATTTTTTACAAACAGAATAGAAGAAGATTACAATGAGAATCTATCTTACCTATCTACACCTATACTAAGTCTTGACAATCCAAATCTTGTTCCTGCAAAATAGATAAACCACTCAAATATAAATAAAGGCTTAGTTGATTATTTATACTCTCAGTGGTGAACAGTGAAGTGCACTGTTCATATTACATCCTTGAGTAGTTAAAAGGGGTAAGTTTCACCAGAACAGTAACCAGTAAAAGGATAGGAGGTAAAAGTCAGTTCACTTGACCTGATCCATACATAGCCAAGCAGCAAGGCAACTTAGTCATCTAACTGCATGCTGTGTGCTGTCGACATAGCAACAACAGTACAAACAGTCAAAAATAAACACTCAACTGTGGCATAGCCACTAGTGATCCCATTCTATCTCCATCTTCTCAAGCACACGGCAAGAACACAGTGAGCCTGTCCACTTCCCAAACAAACCACCATATAGCTTACAAATTAACCATCAAATTACCACAGAATGGTGACATAAGGAGGGGGTGGTGCAGGAGGATAGCAAGGACAAGCACAAGGTCAATGGAGCAAGGAGGAACAAAACCAGAACCTGGGGTGTGCAGGGCAGGCTCCAGGAGGTGATCAAGTCACCAAGATCAAGCCATCAAAACCACGCAATATCACAACATCACCATCAAGCCACTTGTGTGGTGAGTTTCTACAAAACCATCACATGTTAAATTCCAGATAAGCATGTGTTGTTTCATATAAGATCTTCTTAGAAAAACACCCAAGTGGGGTGTATCCATCACAGAAGAGATAAAATAAAGCCAAACAATCAATCTTTGCAAACCACTCCAAGATCTTAGCCTGTGCATCACTAATCTTGGATAATAACACATTTTTCACAGCTAATATGACAGTAGCCTTAAATGAATATTTCTGGGCACATCCAATGGATGGTAGCACCATCTTAATCTTAAGGATTTATATCCAACAACATGAGCTAATAAATCATTTTCTTATAGATCTATAAGAATCATTGTTTACACTTAATATCCAGGCACATCTATAAGAATCAACAGGTAAAAACTTTAGTTCTTACCTAGTTATGCCTCAGACCAACATCATAGGCCAAAGGAAGTGGAAACCACACCACTAGAATAAATAGCCAACAGTTAGCACAGTATCATCACCACATGTAATTCTACATCATTCATTAACCTCAATAATCAACATAGAGGGATAGAACCCTAGCAGCACAGATGAACCCTAATTAGGGATTTATCATCGTAAGCACCCATAGAGTTGCAAGGGAGAACCAGAGGGGAAGAGAGAGGTATTAATACCCGTAGCCTCGCTGAAGTTTAGAAGAGGAAGCAGTAGGGCCGACGAGCACACGGTGGCACGGGGAGCACCTGAGGGCGTTGCAACCCACGCTGAGCCATGCAGCGGTAGTCAGAGCCACACGAGCAGCAGCGGCGGAACCACAGAGACACCAGAGTCACGGCACAGCATCACAGAGGTGGCAGAACACCACATCATTGGCAATCACCGAACCCTAGGGTTCGGAGTGGAGGCGACCTAGCCAGAAGGAGCGCCCAACAACATATTGAACTAGACCAATCGATGGAGCGGCATTGACTACCCCATTGTCATGCACTAGGGCGGCGGTCGGAGAGGCCTAGGGAGGCCGGAATCGCGTGACGGTGGCGTCAGCAGCACCGCATCTCCGCGGAGGGGTGAGAGAGGAAAGTGAATGCGTGAGGGAGAGAGAAGTGAGTAGTACTGGGCCACTCGTTCAGAGAGGATTTGGTAAGCCCAAGTCGGTTGAATAAGGGCTAGGCTAGACCAATGGGCTTGTTCTAGATTTAAAAGAAAAAATTCTGAATAATTTATCAAAAGACCAAAGTACCCCTAGGACTTAGAAGATTCTAAGAAATAAAATATAAATCCTAAAAAATATAAATAAAATAAAACTGAACTCACAAAAGTATCTTCTATCCAAAAATATTAATAGAGAGAATTTTATGTAATTAAATTTAGAACTTTTATTATGAATATATATACTCCTTTTGGAATTTTATAAAAATATACAAAACACTTAAAATTGAGTAAAATTCTTTTTTAAAATCCTGAAAGGAAGTACTAATATAGAAAAATACTAGTTTGTATTTTTCAAAAGTAAATCAAGTGTGATAAAAATAAAGTCTCATTTCCTTAAAGGAATTTTAGTTAAACATTTGACGAGTTAAAAATTAAATAAATTCATTTTTTAAACTCTTAGAATAATACTAGTTATTATAATAATGCTAATTATATAAATTTAATGATTCTTGAGTAATACTTTTCTTTTGTTAATTAAAAGAAACATAAAACCTTTATAAGGTGGGTAAAACACGCAAAGAAGGAAGATAATAAATCATTGCATGACATTACAATGCATTGCATATTGCTTCTTTAAATATTGTCCTTACCGAGAAATAATGGTTTTCTGTAGAAACCGAAGCTCAAGGTCAAGTGGAAGTATCCGACTTCACTACCTTGCTGTCACAAGGCAAGTTCATCACTTGCTCATGTCCTTTAAAGAGTCTTTATGAAAGTATTTGAAAATTGTCTGTTATCGTCTATGTTCTAAAAGAGATAGAAAATAAGTATTTTCCCAAACAAATGAAATGTTATTATCATACTAAGTGATGATAAATACTAAGAATTGTAGAGGACTCTAAGATTCCAATTGCAAAACAAATAGGACTTAATAACCCATGACATCAGTGATTCTAGCGCCATATATTACGCGTTAACCATGAGATTTGGAATGGGACGGAGAAGTTAGCTAGATCTTCTTCCTTTCGTATGGATGAATGACTATCGTGAGGGTGTGGATTTCTCGTGGAGAATCCAGCACATGGGTGGGACCCCTTAGTTCCCCGTGATACTAGTGTCTAGACTATCTATGAGGGGCTACCGGAGGTATAGTCGGTCCTTTACAGGGCTTGCCAGGGGCACAACCGGCTCATAGAGTCTTCGGGTGCCTATCAGAGTTATCGCTAGTCCTATATGGAGCTTAACAGAGGTGGGTCATGTCCTGGAGGGTCGTGTCTTCATGCAGGGTCGTGGAGAGGGGCAGTGATTGGCTTGGATCACCTACTGGTCCCCACATCACGGAATTGTGGACGGGAAAGTATGCTCGGTTGTGCAACAAGGAGTTGATCTCTTATGGGTAAAGCAACGCACCTCTGCAGAGTGTAAGAACTGTAACTGGTTACTCCCTGTTCCGGGAAGGAGCTACGGACGCGGCAGGAAAGGAACTCCATAAAGTTTTGGTCAACCTGTGAAGGCTGATGGGCATAGTTTTTGATAATAAAATCAATCTTTGACGAAATGTTTCTAAAACTGCATAGTGCCAAGCACTTATAGTCCGAGGTGGTAGATAGAGCATGAAACTTCCCACCTTGCATATAGTGAACTTGTTGGGTAACGCTGTGACTCACCCTTTCCTTTGAACCCCTTGCTAGACTTTGAGGACCAGAAGGATGACTAGGTGTATGCTACGGAAGTCCAAGACAACGTCTACTATGAAGAGTTGGACCTGTCCGCTGGAATCGAAGGGGTGGACTACGGGATACACTATGGAGCGGAAGACAACGAGTTAGAGTAGTTGTCAGGCCGGAGCGTATTTACATAGGTTGAGCAAAGCAACATGAACCCTATAGACTAAGGTGTTGAGCTCACGTCTTTATTACCGTTGTGTCTTTCGTTCTTCCACTGAACTTATTAAATAATTTATTTGGTTTGTAAGTTTGAATCACTTGAAGTCTCGAACTTCTAGTATTGTAATAATAATTAAGTGTGTATGTTTGTAATCTAGACCCGCAATGTTTCTTTTGTACCACTCTGAGGGATGTGATATTTACATAAGGGTGTTCAGTGGATGTCATGTCAACGACTATAGTATACTACACATGCAGTGGTATGCTGGGTCACCACAGATGTGTTTAAATCCTTATCAAGTTCCATGGTTATGATAAGGTGGATTAAGAGTGTGAGATCATTCACTTTCAATTTAAGTGAATGATGAGTTTAAATGTGTGTTGTTATTATAAATATACTTTATCTTATTAAGGAAAGTAACTTTAGATGATCTTATGAATCTGTTAGAATTTGAAGTCATGTTAAGAATGGTTAAAAGATAAATAGCATTCACTTCTATCATAAGTGAATGATGTTTAGAGTTTACTTAAAATTGTTGATTTAATTTGGAATTTATGGTTTTAAAAGAGTTTTATGAAGTTAATAAGTTATTCTTAAGTTTGATTATAGATCCAAGTTATGACTTTGGAATTAGTATCTAAATACAAAGGACTTACGGTTTTATGAAGAAATATGATTATTGCTTACTTGAGAAATGTTGTCAACACCCGGATTTTTAATCCCAGATGCCTGTTATGCCATACCTCGCAATCCCAGGATTACCATTTTTGCGAGACATAACAGATTGGATATCACAGTACATCATCCATTACAAACCATAAATAAGGTCTTACTCAAATAAGGATCTCATGATCCGGTCTTAGTACAATCAAGTAGCGAAATAAATTGCGTATCGGTGGGGTCCATCTTCAGAGTCACAGGCAATGCTGACGATGGAAGATATTCCTAGTTATCATAGTCGTCCTGCTGTCCTTCATCTTGGTAGTCTCCTTCAATGTCTGGCCATAGGAATAGCCAGGGACAAAAGCCATGAGTACTCTTTAAGTACTCGCAAACTACCCCTAACAAGTAGTATAGTTCTAGTATGAATGCTAACTCTAACTTTATTTGTAAAGTTAAGTTTGAAACCTAAGCTGAGTTTAGAAACAAAGAAAGATAAAAGAAGTGTGAAAACACCTAAGTGGGAACTTAATTGTCATAGTCACAACTCTGTTGTGGTCAAGTCATGTCACAATTCATTTCATAAGTTGTTTTGAAAACATCTGACAACGGAACAGTATGGCCACTCCAATTGTCCATAACCGCGGACGCGGCTATTCGAATAGTTTGACACTCTGCAGAGGTGGTACACTTTCACCACAAGATTTGATACATCTGTCAGGGATAACCCTGAATCATCATACTTAGTATGCAGATAATCAAACATAACCTTTCCTTTACACACCCTAGTATAAGCACCTCTCCTATGAGCATGGCCTCCCAACCATGACCATCTGTCACCTTGGGCACTGCATAGGTGGACAACATTGAGAGGTAGCCTTAGCTCAAACCTCTCCCATGAGGGAACTAATACTAATGCATATAAACTTCTGGCAAAGCCTTACCCAATTCAGGTATTGTGGTTGTACGGTAAAATTGGAATGGTATCGCATCCGAGCCCAACCATCAGTTTTGTAGAAGGGCTAAGGCTCATGCCTCAACATTTTCATCATCATAAACCATTTGTGTTTTTCAACACATGTCAAAACATCTCAATAGAATGACTCATCATTCCAAGGTTTTCACAAGTCATTTTCACCAAATATTCCCATCTAAAGTGAATCAAGTTTTGAGTTTGGTTCCAACTACTAAGTTAAGAGCATTCACTAAAGTGGGATGCTAATTTCAATCTCATGCCATAGAATGACATCTAAGTATAACTATATAGGTCAAGTTTTGTACTCTTTATGCTACCTTCAAACCAGTAAAAGACTTTGGTAAAGTAAAGGAAGTAAAGCTTGTAAATAAGACTGGAAGTAGGTATAAGTCAACATGGTATAACCAAAGCATGCCTAATGCATCTTGCTTAGGTTATCTTGCTTAATTCTAGCTTGCTAACAATAGCTTGCCTTGGTTGGTGCAGTGGTTGAAGTTTTCTTCCTCCTCCTCTTGGTAGAACTCCTCCTCCTTATAAGCTTGGTTGGTACTATCGTCTATAAATACATATAGAGTACACAATCACCAAACAATACTTAACTAGTCTACTTAGCACACTAATGCACACATTTGATGATCTATTATCATCACAAGTATCACAAGATTTAATGAACTAGTTTCATTCTTTTTATTTGAGAAAAGTAATTTCTACTCATTGAAATTAACCAAGATTTAATATTCTCCATTTAAAATATGGGATCATGTGGACACATGTCATCACCACATATTCTAACATATGGGAATGTGATTTAAGGGTTGGATCACATTTTAATAAGTTTAATTTTAATAATTAATGATTTAAAGTGACTAGAAATGCCTATATAGCATTATTTTGGTACTAGTCCAAAGTCACTGCATGTAAACCTTAATATTATTACATATTCAGATAGGTATGGTTAAATGTGATTTTTGAGAGTTGGAATCAACTCAAAAGCTATTATGGTCGATTTTATAAAAATGTTTGAATGTGCAAAAGCTTCTGTTTTGTTATTTTAACTAGTAGAGATCTCTAACTCTAAATGAATTAAATCCAACGGGCTTGGATAGATCTTTTCAGAAGCTTTCCAACAAAATTGGAATCACTCAATTTGGTTTAGTAAATCTTCCTGAATTGATTTTTAAACTAAGGGACATAATTGATTCTAAGTCTAAATAGAAAAACACTTATTTGAATTTGTGGGCTAGCGCGAGAAAACTAACGGGCCGGCCCAGTGACACTCAGCGGCACAAAGGGCGACTGACAAGGTGTCCATGTGTCGACACTAAAACCAACAAGATGTCGATTATCTGGGCCACGATTATAACGCGGATCAACGGCTCACGGTCGTCATCGATGACGGACTCGTCGCCGATGAGACCGAACCCTAAACAGACGGTGGGGGTCTACTCGGGATGTACCAGGGCTCCAGCGAGTGCGGAGAGGCGGGCAAACGAACTGGTGGACGACGGCGAGCTCAGGCGAGCTCGCGACAGGGACTGCGGTGGATGGAATCGACGGTAACTTCTTCTCCTCTGCAGCGGCCTCCTCCGGTGCAATTCCGGTAAATAGCGGCTCGAGTGGCTCCGGCGGGAGAGGGGAAATGGTCAGTGGAGAGAGGGGAGTGGAATGGTGTGAAGAGATGGTGCGGGGGAGGTCTCCTTATATAGGCTCGACGGTGAGACCGAAAGGCATGGTCGTGGCTCGTCGGTGACGGTGAAACAGGGGGCTACCGGCGTGGCGAGGTAGGCAGGCGGTGGCGGTCTGCTGGCGGTCAGCTATGGCGCAATGGCGCAGCTAGGGGCGGTGCCTAACTGTCGGGGGCTTCACGCTCTCTGGGGGACAGAGGCGGTGCTCGACAGCGATCATGGCGACTGTGGGTCACGCGGCAGTGCACCACCGTGTCTAGTGGGTTGCTAGGGTCGATGCAGAGCGGCGTGCGTGATATGGTGTCAAGGCGCGGTCTGCTGCGTGCTGGCGGTGATCGCGCTCTGGCGTGCTCTTCCTTGCTCACAAAGAGAAAGGGCGGCGTGGTGCTGAGGTGGTCCAGGGCCTGGCTGGGCTTGGGGAAGGGGCAGTGAGTCGCGGTGTGGTCTGGTCTAGCTCCTAGACATGGCGAGAGAGAGAGGGGCGGTCGGCTACGAGCTATGCATGCTCGACCGGCGAGCATGGTGCTCAGGTGGCGCGACACTGCTGCAAATGGCTAAGGGGTAGCCTCTTGATGGCCTGGTTGGTACTGGGGGAGACACAAGGAGGGGTTTTAGGCCTTAGTGGCATTTGATCACTGCTTTAAAATAGTAATAGTTAGGCAGTTTGTTTAGTGCTCACTAATTGTTTGACACAATGGCCGCATGAAAGTTTTATTTGAATTTTTGAAAGATTTTTGGTGGGTGCTTTGATATGATGCTTGGTAGGCTGTGGTTGCTAGGATTTGTTAAATGGAATTCATTTAAGTGGTTTTTGCAAAAGTGTGATCTATACATATGAACTACATTCAATTTTCAAATGTCATTTAAATTTAGAGTTTGAATGTTTTTGGGATGAAACAAAGTGGGCCTTGGTACATCACTACTTGTACTAGCAAGAGGTGCAAAGAACCATAATTGTTTATGTTAAGATTTGAGTGCTAGGAAGGGCCAAAGTAGGCTATGTGATTAAAATGTTAAAAGTTACCATTTTCTTATTTAATTCTTTTTGATTTATTTTTCTTTGGGATTTGCTTGGGGATGATCTAGATGATGTGTAATTCACCTTAGAATAATTTTACAATCAATAGATCACTCAAACATGGCATTTGAAACAACTCCTATTTTAAATGCATACCTATATGAATGCTTAAAGATTTTTAAATAGAAAAAGTTTTTGTTAACCCTAAATTCGGTGGATTTGATCTTGATCACTTGGATTAGAATTTTGGGATGTTACAAACCTTCCCCCCTTAAACAAAAATCTCTTCCCGAGATTTATGAAAGAAAACTAGGAACTAAAGAGTTCTAGGAACTCCGTCCTAATGTAATCTTCTCGCTCCCAAGTGGCTTCTTCTTCGGTATGGTTGCTCCATTGAATCTTTAGAAACTTGATACTCCTGGTCCTGGTGGTTCTGTAGGCTTCCTCCAAGATACGGATGGGCACTTCACGATATGTCAGGTCCTTGTTGATATCAACAGCTTGGTGATCGATGTTCTTGAATACTTCGGTCTTCTCCGGCACTTCTAAGCATTTGCAAAGTAACGAGATATGGAACACATTGTGGATGGCTGACATCTTTTCTGGCAGTTCGAGTTGATAAGATACTTCTCCTCGGCGATTCAGAAGCTTGAAAGGCCCGATATATCTGGGGGCTAACTTTCCTTTCAGACTAAAACGTTGGGTTCCCTTCAATGGTCAAACCTTGAGATATACAAAATCTCCAACATTGAAAGTCAGGTCTCTCCTTCTCTTGTCAGCATAACTCTTCTGTCTGGATTGGGTGGTCTTGAGGTTCTCATGGACTTTGTGAACCTTCTCTTTGGCTTCTCGGAGAATGTTGGGTCCAAAGATCTGACTCTCTCCTACTTGCGACCAATTCAAAGGGGTACGACACTTTCTTTCGTATAGGAAATCAAATGGTGCCTAATACATTGCAAATGTATCTATAATTTTTGATGTTCCATGCTTGGTTTTATCCACTTTCTTGTGTTTTGTTCCAACTTTGGAGTACTTTTCATATGATTTCTTGGACTAACCTATTAACAAGATGCCACAGTGCCAGTTGCCTGTTTTCTACTGTTTTTGGTTCCAGGAAGACAGAAAATGAATATTCTCAGAATTGGATGGGACAAAAGCCAAAGTTCCTATTTTACTGGAAGACTCATGGAGCCAGAATATGAGACGGAGGAGGGCCAGGGCCTGGCCACACCCCCCAGGCGCGGGCTAGCCCTACCCGCGCCACCAGGTGGTGTGGGCCCCTGGCACTCCACCGACCTTGCCCTCTGGCCTATAAGAAGCCTCCCAAAGCCAAAACCCTAGATCGTCCTGCCTCCAGCCACGAAAAGTTCCGCAGCGCTGCCGCCACCAAAGGGGAGATTCGGGGGACAGAAAGTCTGTTAGGCACCTGCCGGACGGGGAAGTGCCCCCGGAGCCATCTCCACCGCCATCTCCATCACCATGGCTGATTCCCATGATGAGGAGGGAGTAGTTCTCTCTCGAGGCTAAGGGTTCTACCGGTAGCTATGTGTTCATCTCTCTCTATGCATGATCATATTGTGATCATGAGCTTGTAATCTATAGATCTACCTTGCTACTCAAGTGCTTTAATAGATCTCTGCTCTCCCCATGTGTGTGAAAGTGACAGCGTGCACACCATGGTGGCACTTAGGCTAGAGATTTCAAATACTTGTTATGAGTTATATTTGGAGTTGGATGTCTTTATGAAATTGTGGTGTTTGTTGGACTCATCTAGTACTCAAGGTGACAGTGTGGGGTTATCTAGATGGGAAAGGCTTACTTTGAGGTGTGCTGTTATAGCCCTACCATGGATTAGAGTGTCCAACCGGAGAGTAGTTCAGTGTAGTATCATGAAGATGATATATTTATATGAGAGTGTTCACTAGTGAAAGTATGATCCCTAGGCCTTGTTTCTAAGCACTGAAACACCGTTTGCTATTAGATCTGTTACATGTTTGGTTGCTTTCTACTTTATTTCAGTTTGCCTTTAGTCTTTTCCACGCCAACAAGCTATTTTCTATCGCCGTTACCACTTATATTTATCCATACCACTTGTATTTCACTATCTCTTCGCCGAACTAGTGCACCTATACACCTGAAAAGTGTATTGGGTGTGTTGGGGACACAAGAGACTTCTTGTATCTTGATTGCAGGGTTGCTTGAGAGGGGATACCTTTGACCACTTCCTCCCTGAGTTCGATAAACCTTGGGTGATCCACTTAAGGGAAAACTTGCTGCTGTTCTAGAAACCTCTGCACTTGGAGGCCCCACAACTGTCTACAAGAATAGAAGTGCGTAGACATCAAACTATTTTCTGGCGCCGTTGCCGGGGAGGTAAGGTAAAAGGTATTCACACCGGAGGATTAAAGAAGAAGAACCTTCCACGGCAAACGCCTATTTTCTGGTGTGAGTACTCGAAGTTATTTCCTTTAGATTCTGCAGTTTTGTCTTTTTGTTTCTTGTTTTCACTAGTTAGGCTTAATGGAAAACAACAACAAAATTAGAGAGCTTTATAGTATTTATCTTGAGTTAGGACATGAAGTGTTTGAAGAGAAAATTAAAAAACCTATGGAACTTTCTTTGCATGCTAATAACAATGTTATTAGTATGAATCTTTTGAACACCTTTGTTACTAATACTATGGAAACGTCTAAGCTTGGGGAAGTTGGTTCTTATGAAAATGATCTTTTTACTTCCCTAGTTTTAAAGAAGAAAATATGCTCTGATGATACTTTATCTCCCATATGTGGTAATTCTAATGATAATTTTAAGATACCTACAAGAATTATTGATCGTGTTATGGATAACTACTATTTTAGAGATGGAACTGTCCATCCCGGTGATCATTTGTTCTTTATACACGAATTATGTGGGTTGTTCAAGTGTGCAGGTATTACAACAGATCACGTCAAGAAGAAGTTATTCTCTTTTTCACTTAAGGGCAAAGCAAGGGAGTGGTATGAGCTACTAGATGATCCTCATCATTTGGATTGGAAGGAACTTGAATCTCTCTTTTACTCTAAATTTTATCCTCCTCATGAAATTCATAAAGATAGGAATTACATTTATAATTTTCATCCTCATGATGGAGAAAGTATCGCACAAGCATGGGGGAGATTGAAGTCACTAATGCTCAAATGTCCCATTCATGAGCTCCCCCGTAATATTGTTATTAATAATTTCTATGCAAGGCTTTCAGGACATCACAAGGACTATCTAGATACTTGTTTAGAGGGATCCTTCACGAGTAAGGATGTCAAAGCTAAGTGGGATCTTCTTGAAACAATTCAAAGCAATACCGAAGATTGGGATAACAAAAAAGGTAAAGAACCAGGTATAAACTATGAGTATGATTGCATTAAGTCTTTCGCTGAAACTGCTAATTTTCAAGAGCTTACTGCTAAATATGGTCTTGGTCCTCAAATTATTATTGATTGTTTTAAAACCTTTGCTTCTCATATTAATGCTCCTAAAGAAAATTGGGACATGTATCATGAGCCTTTTAAAGACACTTGCATGGAAAATGAAATTGTTGTTAATGATAGCAATAAACATGCTCAAACCTCTGAAAGTACTATTTCTTATAAGCATGTTAATTTTTGTGGAATACATAGACCTTGTGAGAATAATCAAATTGAAGAAGAATACTGTGTCACCCACAGGAATGAAAAAACTAGAATGTGGTATAGGGCTCTAAATGATCTTGGTAAAAAAGTGTGTGCCCTCTATCCTTTTATTTGTAAACTTTGCTTTGAAGTGGGTCATTTCAATTTCCAATGCTCTGGCCATAATAATAGCCCTTCTAATCCAATGAGTACTGCAAGTTTGTATTGTGATGACATGATCACTCCTAATCAGCATGATGAACTTACATTATTTTTGGGGTGTGAAGAGTTATCAAGAAAAACCTATTTGGTGGATATGGGTGCTTTTGATATGAATAGTGTCCTACATGGTTGTCATCTTTATTGTGTTGATAATTGTCACACAAATACTTACATACAAAATATTATAGAAGATGAGATTATACCAAAATATGATAGGACTAATATGTGTTTTGATCTTATTAATGAAAAGAAGGAATCCTCCAAAGTTTCTTCTATTGTCTCTAACAATGAACCAGGGTATATGGAGAAGCTTCCTTTCAAGCCTCTCCCTCCTAAAGAGAAGAAGATAAAGAAGAAAAGGAGGAGTAAAAGGAGGGAGGAAACGATATTTTCCTCTAAGCATGTAGCTCCTATTATAGTTTTTGATGAGTCTGAACTCGATGATGTTCCTATGCCTATTACCTATAGTAGTGATCATGATTGGGAAAAGCGCACTACTTTTGATATTGATAATCTCTTCGGTACCAATTCTGAAAATGATGATATTAATAATTGCTATACTATTAGTGCTATCCATGATCTTTCCAATGATGATATGTTTACAAATGAACACACTTTGGAGGATAACTATTTTATTGCTTATGAAGATTCTATACCTCCAATTTATGATGATTGCAATGATGAATATGATATTTTCAGTCCACCTACTATTGAGGAGGAAATTGATTATGATTATAATATTCCTCCTATATTTGATGACTATGGTGATGAGAATAATAATGATAGCTATTTTGTTGAATTTGCTCCAACTATAATCAATAAGAATGACTATGTTTATGTGGGGAGTATTAATTCTTTTATGCATGTGGCTCATGATAAGAATGTTTTATGTGATTGTTATATTGTTAATTTTATTCATGATGCTACTGAAAGTTATTATGAGAGAGGGAAACATGGTTCTATGCATCTCAATAATATTAAGTTTCCCCTCTTTATGTTGAAAATTTTGAAGTTGCACTTGTTTTGCTTTCCTATGCTTGTTGCTTTGTGATTTCATGACTTGTTTCTTTACAAGATTCCTGTGCATAGGAAGTGGGTTAGACTTAAATGTGCTTTGAATTTGCTTCTTGATGCTCTCTTTTACTTCAATTCATATTTTGTTTATGTGAGCATCTTCTCGAACTATCATGCCTAACTTAAAGGTGTTAAAGAAAAGTACTTGTTGGGAGATAACCCAAGAGTTTTAGATGAGTCTTGGAAGTTATTACTTTAGTAATAACTGCTCCTTATCCTTTTTATTTGCTTTTTTGTGCCAAGAGTAACCTCTAATGAGAGTGAAGTAATGATTGGGAAAGTTACTGTCCCGAAACAGATTTTTGTGCTTCACCGTAAAAATTCATGAGAGATCTCTGTATGTCGGATTGAGCTGTAATTTTTGTGCTTCTGCCCCAGGTTGTTATCTAACTTTCGTTAGTTCAACACTTTTTGATTTGAGAAACAGAAGGTCTTTGAAAAAATTCTTCTTTACCTGCTGGTCTGTTTTGACAGATTTCTGCCATTTTCTGCATTTGCTTCTTGTTGGTTCCTTTTTGAGTTCTTTTGGGGAATTGAGCTTTTTGAGGGAAGTGCTATAGAAGCCAGTGTTCTAATGGAAGTTTATTTGGTGTTAGAACTGAACCTTAAGACTTATTTATCTTGAGTGCACTAATGTTGCTAATAAATATTGTGTGAAGTTTTGTATGAAGGAAAAATTTCAGGTGTATGGAAGGAATGAGTAATGAGATGAAGGATGGACTAAAGCTCAAGCGTGGGGATGCCACGCGTGTCACCCCAAGAAATATCCAAGAAGTACAAGTGTCAAAGCTTGGGGATGCCCAAGGCATCCCCTTCTTCATCAATAAAAATCCCAGGTTTCTTCCAAACGCTTCATTTTTATTGTTTCATGCATAGTTGTGTTGTTCTTGGACATCTTCTTTTTCGTTTTCGTTTTGGTTTTTAGTTTGCTTGGTTTTCTTAGTTTTCTGAATAAATTGGTTGGACCCCCTCTTTCATACATTGGTTTGCAAATGGTTTGGTTTGGTTTGGAAAAGAGTAGGAAAGTTCATGCTTATGTGGTAAAAAGAGCTCGTTTTTTACAGTGGCCTATGCTTTGTCATGCCATGCTTGATATTGTTTTGGCTTTATGCTTAGTATTCTTTGCTGTAGCATGAATTTTTATAAACAATTGAGATTGCTTAATGTGCCATGGATCTTTGAGAGCATAGTGGCCATTCTTAGTTCTATGTGCATTGTCCCAAGACTAGTTGATTGATGCATAACTTGATATTGCTTGTTTTAAACTATTTGTATCTAGTCACTCTTATGAACTTTGAAGGTGTCCTATGTATTTATATTTGCTACTCTATGAGGGACAAGCTGAATACCACTATGCTATGTTTTCTTTATGTGAAACAAACAAACGTCTTGCAAAGCATTGTTATTCATGAATCTTTTGTTTGTGCCTTTTCATGTTGCATCATAGTCTCTTTGCTTATTGCTAGAACTTTGTCTTTCATGTTATGATTGAAGTACTTTGATCCTAGCTTTGATGTTTTGCAAATACTTTGATCAAGTCTTTGATGGTGCATGTCACCTCAAAAATTATTTCTTTTTATCACTTACCTACTCGAGGACGAGCAGGAGTTAAGCTTGGGGATGTTGATACATTGCAAATGTATCTATAATTTTTGATGTTCCATGCTTGGTTTTATCCACTTTCTTGTGTTTTGTTCCAACTTTGGAGTACTTTTCATATGATTTCTTGGACTAACCTATTAACAAGATGCCAGTGCGGTTACTGTTTTCTGCTGTTTTTGGTTCCAGGAAGTCAGAAAATGAATATTCTCATAATTGGACGGGACAAAAGCCAAAGTTCCTATTTTACCGGAAGACTCACAGAGCCAGAATATGAGAGGGAGGAGGGTCAAGGCCTGGCCACCCCGGTGGCGCTGGCCCTACCACCGCCCACCCAGTGTGTGGGCCCCCTGGCACTCCACCGACCTTGCCCTCTGGCCTATAAGAAGCCTCCCGAAGCCAAAACCCTAGATCGTCCTGCCTCCAGCCACGAAAAGTTCCGCAGCACCGCCGCCACCGAAGGGGAGATTCGGGGGACAGAAAGTCTCTGTTCCGGCACCCTGCCGGACGGGGAAGTGCCCCCGGAGCCATCTCCATCGATCTCCACCGCCATCTCCATCACCATTGCTGATTCCCATGATGAGGAGAGAGTAGTTCTCTCTCGAGGCTAAGGGTTCTACCGGTAGCTATGTGTTCATCTCTCTCTATGCATGATCATATTGTGATCATGAGCTTGTAATCTATAGATCTACCTTGCTACTCAAGTGATTTAATAGATCTCTGCTCTCCCCATGTGTGTGAAAGTGACAGCGTGCACACCATGGTGGCACTTAGGCTAGAGATTTCAAATACTTGTTATGAGTTATATTTGGAGTTGGATGTCTTTATGAAATTGTGGTGTTTGTTGGACTCATCTAGTACTCAAGGTGACAGTGTGGGGTTATCTAGATGGGAAAGTCTTAGTTTGAGGTGTGCTGTTATAGCCCTACCATGGATTAGAGTGTCCAACTAGAGAGTAGTTCAGCGTAGTATCATGAAGATGATATATTTATATGAGAGTGTTCACTAGTGAAAGTATGATCCCTAGGCCTTGTTTCTAAGCACTGAAACACCATTTGCTATTAGATCTGTTACATGTTTGGTTGCTTCCTTCTTTATTTCAGTTTGCCTTTAGTCTTTTCCACGCCAACAAGCTATTTTCTATCGCTGTTGCCACTTATATTTATCCATACCACTTGTATTTCACTATCTCTTCGCTGAACTAGTGCACCTATACACCTGACAAGTGTATTGGGTGTGTTGGGGACACAAGAGACTTCTTGTATCTTGATTGCAGGGTTGCTTGAGAGGGGATACCTTTGACCACTTCCTCCCTGAGTTCGATAAACCTTGGGTGATCCACTTAAGGGAAAACTTGCTGCTGTTCTACAAACCTCTGCACTTGGAGGCCCAACAACTGTCTACAAGAATAGAAGTGCGTAGACATCAGTGCCATTTGCAAACTAGCTTGATAACGGTTGTTGTATGAGAATTCTGCAAAAGGCAGGCAGTCTTCCTATTTTGATCCGTACTCCAACACACGAGCTCTCAACATATCTTCTAAGATTTGGTTGACTCTTTTAGTCTGTCCGTCGGTTTGCGGGCGATAGGCGGTGCTGAAATTCAACTTGGTTTCTAATCCTTCTTGGACTTTCTACCAAAATCTCGAGGTGAATTGGGTTCCTCGATCTGATACTATGGTCTTGGGGGTTCCATGCAGACTGACAATTCTGGCAATGTACAACTCTATTAGCTTCGAACTCTGGTAGGTTGTCTTGACAGGTATAAAGTGAGCTACCTTGGATAGTCTATCAACAATGACCCAGATTGAGTCATTTCCCCTACTCGAAGTAGGCAAACCGGTGATAAAGTCCATTCCAACGGAATCCCATTTCCATTCCGGAATCTGCAATGGTTGCAACAGTCCTGCGGGCCTCTGATGTTCCTCTTTTACTCTTTGACAGATATCACACTTGGCGATGTAGCTTCCGATTTCTCTCTTCATCTTGTGCCACCAAAATTTCTCTTTCAAATCTTGATACATCTTCATTCCTTCGGGGTGGATAGAATAAAGAGTATCATGAGCTTCTTGCATGATAACTTTCTTTAGCTCTGAATCTGCTGGCACACAGATACGGCCTTTGTACCACAGAACACCTTCTTCATCTTGTGTGAATCCAGGTACCTTTCCTGTGCCAATACGACGTTGGATTCCGTCGATACTTTCATTCCCCTTCTAGGCTTCCTTGATTTGGCTAATCAAAGTGGGTTGAAGTTCAATGCTACCTAAGAATCCTTTGCTAACTAGTTCAGTCCGGAACTGCTCCAACTCCTCATACAAACTTGGTTGCTTCTCCTTGATCATGGTGTTTAGCCTACATGGCAATCTGCTAAGAGCATCCGCTACCACATTTGTTTTGCCGGGGTGATAGTGAATGTCAAGGTCATAATCCTTGATTAAATCTATCCATCTCCTTTGTCTCATATTCAGCTCCTTCTAAGTGAAAATATACTTCAAGATTTTGTCATCCGAGTAAATCTCACAACGATTACCCATCAAATAATGACGCCAGGTCTTCAATGCCAAAACTACGGCTACTAATTCAAGATCATGGGTCAGATAGTTCTGCTCATGTTGCTTCAGTTGTCGAGACAGATAGGTGATGACTTTGCCTTCTTGCATCAATACACATCCGAGACCAATCTTGGATGCATCACAATACACATCAAACGGCTTCTTGACATCTGGCATGATCAATATTGGGGCTGAAATCAATCTCTTCTTCAGCTCCTGGAAATTGGCTTCAGATTTGTCGATCCATTCAAACTTCTTGTCCTTCTTCAACAATTGGGTCATGGGTCGGGCGATGCTTGAAAATCCTTCGACGAACTTGCGGTAGTACCCCGCTAATCCGAGGAATGCATGGACTTGGGTTTGAGTGGTTGGGGCTTCCCATTCTTCGACATCTTTTATCTTGGCAGGATCAACAGCGACTCCTCCGGCAGACACAATATGTCCTAGGAATCCTACTTCTTTCAGCCAAAACTCACATTTGCTGAACTTGGCATACAACCGATGCTCTCTAAGGGTTTCAAGGATGATTCTCAAATGTTGCTCATGCTCTTCTTCTGACTTGCAGTAGATAAGGATATCGTTGATAAACACAACGACAAACTTGTCTAGAAAATTCATAAAGATCTTATTCATGAGATTCATGAAATAAGCATGGGCATTTGTTAATCCAAAAGACATAACCGTATACTCGTATAATCCATAGTGAGTAGTAAAGGCGGTCTTCGGAATATCCGTTGCACGAATCTTAAGTTGGTGATAACCAGTCCTAAGATCGATCTTAGAGAATACATTCGCTCCAGTCAATTGATCAAATAGATCCTCTATCTTTGGCAATGGGTACTTGTTTTTGATGGTGACATCATTCAGCTTCTTGTAATTGGTGCATAGACGGTTA
This sequence comes from Avena insularis, assembly GCA_023614405.1. NCBI lineage: Eukaryota > Viridiplantae > Streptophyta > Magnoliopsida > Poales > Poaceae > Avena > Avena insularis. Next base: position 388,500,577 of record CM042696.1, read on the forward strand.
CCTCCATCTTTCTTGTTGATGAATAACACTGGCGATCTCCATGGCGATGCGCTTGGTTGAATCAAGCATGTTGCCAACATAGCATCCAACTGCTTCTTCAATCCTACTAACTCTGAGGGGTTCATGCTATAGGGTCTCTGGGTTATGGGTCCGGTTCCGGGGATTAGTTCAATAATGAACTCAATATCCCTATCCGGGGGCATACCAGGCAATTCTTCTGGGAATACGTCGGGGTATTCACAGACTACTCTGACTTGGTCAATGGTAGGCAGGGCTAGACTCTTGTTACACTTGAATTGACGGGGCAAGGTTTCAGATATGTGCTCTATTGATACTCCAGAGCTACTAGTCATGGTGATGGCTTTCTTGGCACAGTCTATCAATCCTTTATGCGTTGACATCCAATCCATTCCTAGTACTACTTCCAATCCTTTGGTTCCAAGTACTAATAGATTAGCATAAAAATCTATCCCATGTATTCGGATAGGCACAACTTTGCAAAATTTTCTAGCTTTTGTAGTTGAACCGGGGATTTGAACTATCATGACATGCTTCAAGTTGGTTGGGTGAATCTTACTAGTGCATGCAAATTCTTCGGTGACAAATGAGTGCGATGCTCCAGAATCAAACAATACTCTTGCTAAAACTGAATTGACAGAAAACATACCCAGCACTACATCTGGCGCCTCTTGGGCTTCTTATGTGTTCATGTGGAAGAGATGGCAGTTCCGGTTGTGAGGGTTCCCTGGGCGAAACTTCTTCCTGGTTGAACACGACGCTGCTGTTGAGCTAGGGCATTCACATTTGCAGTGGCGGCAATCTTCTTGGGGCACTCACTGGAATAGTGACCCTTTACTCCACACTCGAAACAAGTGATCTGAGACTTGTCTTTCGCTGCCACGGGCACATCATTGCTTCCAGTTCTGGTGCAGTGTTGTTGTTTTTGTTGCTCTTGGGAGGGGCACGGTTGAAGTTGCTGGTGTTGCTGGGGTGATTGTTGTTTCATCTGGACTTCACATTTCCTCCGCTACGGTTGGGGTAGCTTGGGCGAGACATTGGGGGTCGGTTGTTCCTTGGTGCATATCCTGCAGAAGGGTTGGGACGGTACTTCTGGTGACTGTTGGATCCAGCTTGGTGCATCATACGACGTTTGCGGTTGTCGTTTGCCTGTTTGAGCTTCCCTTCCATCTGAATGGCAGAGTCGACTAGCTCTTCGAGATCCTCGAAATGGATGTTGACGAGGACAGTCTGCATCTCATCATGCAGTCTGTTCAAGAATCTCTCCTTCTTCTTGGCCTCTGTGTTTATCTCATCAGGTGCATACTTGGCAAGGGACAAGAATCTGTCACGGTATTCCACTACAGTCATTCTGCCTTGCTTCAACTCTCGGAATTCATCCCTCATCCTGGTGACTAGACCCTGCGACACGTGGGTGTGGCTGAACTTGATTTTGAAGGCTTCCCATGTCATCACTTGACCATGGTTCATTGTGCGGATACTGTTCCACCATGCTCTTGCATCTCCTGCCAGATAGTGGGTGGCAAAAAGAACCTTCTCATTGGCATCCACTCTAGCTACTTCTAAGTTGTTCTCCATTGTTTCCAACCAGTCACCAGCATCCAGTGGGTTCTCTGGAGTACTAAAGATTGGGGGATTTGTATTCTGGAAGTTCTTGAGTTTGGATCCATGATGATCCTGATTTCCATGGTTCTGGTTGTTGAGAGCCATCTGGGCGATCTGTTACAGCATTGCTAGATTAGCTTGGCGCTCTGCCCTGCTTGCTTCCCGGTCTGCAATGAGATTCTGCAGGATCTGCAGCATTGGGTCTTGCAATGAGTTGTTCCCTCCTTGGTTTCCACGAGTCATCTGAAGATTGAGGTAGATAAAGGGGTAAGAGGGAAAGTTCTAAGGTTCATGGTTTTGATTTCAAAGCTAAAACTTTGAGTTTGACTCAGGTTTTGCAAGTAACTTCTTTTCATTCCTTCAAACAAAGCACACGATACAAACACACACACACCACAACATCAAAGGGAAAACAGATGGTTTTAAGAACCATTCTGTAAGCTACAATACAGTGGGACCGATACTCCTCATGCTACGATAGTGCTCTAGTGCATCTACTCGTCGTTGATGAAGTCAGAGTCATCATCATCGGTGTAGAAGTCCACATCATCTTCCTCCAGAAAGTCATCATCATTGCTAAGGTAGGAGTCAATATCCCCTTGGATATCTTCACCTTCCTCTTCTTCTTCCTTTACGGCAAGCTGAGATTCTTGCTCCTTGATGGTCTTCTCGAGGTCGGCTACCTTCTTGCGAAGACGGTCGATGGTGCGATCCTTCTTGGCACGTTGACGGTGCAGAGACTAGCGATCCTAGACGAGCAGTGAGAAAGTCTGGGCCTTCTAGGCTGCAATGGCAAGGTTGTGGTTGGCTAGCTCTCTTGCATTTTCCAACTCCTTCTGTCTGTCATACAGTAGGAAGTCGAGGTTCTCCACTTGACGCTTCAGTATTGGGTGACTTGGCATCTCGAGCGGCATTCCCATGGAATCACGCCTTGCATAGTGAATAAAGCGGGTTCCTTGGATTAGGTTGACACTGAGGGCACACAAACGTGCGAGAGCTTCATGCATTGCCCTGGCTAATCCATCTAGCCAGTTGTTCTCCCTCACCGAGAACTGAATCCTCCTAGATACTAGTGCTTCTATCTTGCCTCGAAGATCAGCAGTCACTAGCCATTGCAAATCTCCTCCTGGTGGACCCGGGAGTTGAGCTCCAAGGAATTCCAGATGAGGACGCTCCAAGAACTCAAACAGTGCATCTAAGTCCCTCTCGAAGATCAGTTGGCCTCCGTTGCTCAATTGGTAGAACTTGCTGTATTGGGCTTCCATCTATAAGATTTTAGGATGATAAAGTTAGTGAAGTGATCAAGTGTGTCAAATTTTTATGTAGTAATGTAAGAATTTGGAGGAACATGAATTTTTTTGAGATAAAGAATTCCCAAGGGTAAGAGAGGAAATAGTTTTCAGAAATACTCACTTTGGTTTTTGAAACTAAGTTTTTGTTCGGACGTCCATTCTAACTAGGGTCTCCTATGGTCAGCATGGCTCTGATACCAACTTGTCAACACCCGGATTTTTAATCCCAGATGCCTGTTATGCCATACCTCACAATCCCAGGATTACCATTTTTGCGAGACATAACAGATTGGATATCATAGTACATCATCCATTACAAACCATAAATAAGGTCTTACACAAATAAGGATCTCATGATCCAGTCTTAGTATAATCAAGTAGCGGAATAAATTGTGTAGCGGTGGGGTCCATCTTCAGAGTCAGAGGCAATGCTGATGATGGGAGATAGTCCTAGTTATCATAGCCGTCATGCTGTCCTTCATCTTGGTAATCTCCTTCATAGTCTGGCCATAGGAATAGCCAGGGACAAAAGCCATGAGTACTCTTTAAGTACTCGCAAACTATCACTAACAAGTAAGATAGTTCTAGTAGGAATGCTAACTCTAAGGTTAATTGTAAAGTTAAGTTTGAAACCTAAGCTGAGTTCAGAAACAAAGAAAGATAAAAGAAGTTTGAAAACACTTAAGTGGGAACGTAGTTATCATAGTCACAATTCTGTTGTGGTCAAGTCATGTCACAATTCATTTAATAAGTTGTTTTGAAAACATCTGACAACGGAACAGTATGGCCACTCCAACTGTCCATAACCGCGAACGCGCTTATTCGAATAGATTGACACTCTGCAAAGGTGGTACACTTTCACCACAAGATTCGATAGATCTGTCAGGGATAACCCTGAATCATCATACTTAGTATGCAGATAATGAAACATAACCTTTCCTTTACACACCCTAGTATAAGCACCTCTCCTATGAGCATGGCCTCCCAACCATGACCATCTGTCATCTTGGGCACTGCATAGGTGGACAACATTGAGAGGTAGCCTCAGCTCAAACCTCTCCTGTGAGGGAACTAATACTAATGCATAAAACTTCCGGCTAAGCCTTACCCAATTCAGGTATTATGGTTGTACGGTAAAATTGGAATGGTATCGCATCCGAACCCAACCATCAGTTTTGTAAAAGGGCTAAGGCTCATGCCTCAACATTTTCATCATCATAAACCATTTGTGTTTTTCAACACATGTCAAAACATCTCAATAGAATGACTCATCATTCCAAGGTTTTCACAAGTCATTTTCACCAAATATTCCCATCTAAAGTGAATCAAGTTTTGAGTTTGGTTCCAACTACTAAGTTAAGAGTGTTCACTAAAGTGGGATGCTAATGTCAATCTCATGCCATAGAATGACATCTAAGTCTAACTATATAGGTCAAGTTTTATACTCTTTATGCTACCTTCAAACCAGTAAAAGACTTTGGTAAAGTAAAGGAAGTAAAACTTGTAAATAAGACTAGGAGTAGGTATAAGTCAACAGGGTATAACCAAAGCATGCCTAATGCATCTTGCTTAGGTTATCTTGCTTAATTCTAGCTTTCTAACAATAGCTTGCCTTGGTTGGTGTAGTGGTTAAAGTTTTCTTCCTCCTCCTCTTGGTAGAACTCCTCCTCCTCGTAAGCTTGGTCGGTACTATCGTCTATAAATACATACGGAGTACACAATCACCAAACAATACTTAAATAGTCTACTTAGCACACTAAGGCACACATTTGATGATCTATTATCATCACAAGTATCACAAGATTTAATGAACTAGTTTCATTCTTTTTATTTGAGAAAAGTAATTTCTACTCATTGAAATTAACCAAGATTTAATATTCTCTATTTAAAATATGGGATCATGTGGACACATGTCATCACCACATATTCTAACATATGGGAATGTGATTTAAGGGTTGGATCACATTTTAATAAGTTTAAGTTTAATAATTAATGATTTAAAGTGACTAGAAATGCCTATATAGCATTATTTTGGTACTAGTCTGAAGTCACTGCATGTAAATCTTAATATTATTACATATTCAGATAGGTATGGTTAAATGTGATTTTTGAGAGTTGGAATCAACTCAAAAGCTATTATGGTTGATTTTATAAAAATGTTTGAATGTGTAAAATCTTTTGTTTTGTAATTTTAACTAGAAGAGATCTCTAACTCTAAATGAATTAAATCCAATGGGCTTGGATAGATCTTTTCAGAAGCTTTCCAACAAAATTGGAATCACTCAATTTCGTTTACTAAATCTTCCTGAATTGATTTTTCAACTAAGGGACAGAATTGATTCTAAGTCTAAATAGAAAAACACTTATTTGAATTTGTGGGCTAGCGCGGGAAAACTAACGGGCCGGCCTAGTGACGCTCAGCGGCACAGAGGGCGACTGACAAGGGGTGTCCGCATGTCAGCGACACTTAAAACCCGAAAGAGTATCGAGCGATCTAGGCCACACGATTATAACGCGGATCAACAGCTCACGGTCATCGTCGACGACGGACTCGTCGCCGGCGAGACCGAACCCTAAACAGCCAGTGGGGGTCTACTGGGGACGTACCAGGGCTCCAGCGAGTGTGGCGAGGCGGGTAAACGAACTGGTGGACGACGGCGAGCTCAGGCGAGGTCGCGGCAGGGGCTGCGGTGGACGGAATCGACGACAACTTCTCGTCCTCTGCAGCGGCCTCCTCTGGTGCAATTCCAGCGAACGATGGCTCGAGCGGCTCCGGCGAGAGAGGGGAAATGGTCAGTGGAGAGAGGGGAGTGGAATGGTGTGAAGAGATGGTGCAGGGGAGGTCTCCTTATATAGGCTCAACGGTTAAAGTTACCATTTTCTTATTTAATTCTTTTTGATTTATTTTTCTTTGGGATTTGCTTGGGGATGATCTAGATGATGTGTAATTCACCTTAGAATCATTTTACAATCAATAAATCACTCAAACATGGCATTTCAAACAACTCATATTTTAAATGCATACCTATATGAATGCTTAAAGATTTTTACATATAAAAAGTTTTTGTTAACCCTAAATTGGGTGGATTTGATCTTGATCACTTGGATTAGAGTTTTGGGATGTTACAAATGTTTTTAAAGAATTTACAAAATAGGTATTATATAGAATAGATAAGGACTATTACTTTAAAATCTTAAAAACCTTTGGAATAATACATTTAGTATTTTTTATAGTAAAATATGTTTATTCAAGATATTAAGAATGATTTTTTATTTATTTTTAAGTATTATTCTTATTTTTATAAGATTCTACAAAGAATTCAATGTCTCTAAATATTTGCTTCAAGTTTTATTTTTCAAAATTTAAGTTAATATTTTTATAAGATAGTAGATTGATTTTAGTACATCAAAATGATTTTTTATTGATTTTTAGGACTTCTACTTATTTCATGAAATTTCATTTAGAATTTAACATTGCTAATATTTATTTGCTTTTTATTTAACTTAAATAAGTAAAATTATATTTTTCTTAGGTAAATATTATTTTGTGATCATTTTTATATATCATATATATTTTTAGAATTTTTCTATATTTTTATAGAGCTGAATTAAATTCAAGGATATTTTGGTAATTATTAAATAGAAAATTGATTTTGTGGGGGCAATTAATTGGGCTGTGACATTATTGAGGAGAAATGGACCTGGTCCAATCGGACCAAGTGGTTTTGGCCCACTAGTTCGGCCCAACTCGAATTGGGGTCACACCTCGACCCTAGTCTCTCTCTCTCTCGCATACTGTAGACCGCAACCACTTCTCCTCTCCCTCACGTGTGATTGCATCACCACCAGCGCCGCCGTCTGCCTCTTAGGACATCATCAGCTATCTCCGGCGCCGCTGCACGCTGGCGCTGTCTCGCCACTTCACCTTCTTCATTACCCCCTCATCGATTTGGCTCAAGCATGCCCTTGTGCATGCCTGGCTGAAACCCTAGCCCCTACCTTCGTCTCGGTCGCCGGCTCGGCACCTGCGCCCAGCGACTCCTCGTTGCACGTGACTTCCCCCACCACGAGCTCCTCCTGCTCCTCCTCAAGGCTCGGCTTCACCGACTCGGCCTGTACGACCTCCACATTGACTACCTCCTCCCTGGTGGTGCCACTGCTGCTACTACTACCATGGGCTGACCGTGGTCTTCTACTGATTCCCTAGATTGCATTTTCCAACCCTAACGCCAGAGTGACGGCATCTTGGGCTGCAACCCCGGCTCTCTTCCATGTGTTGATGTGCTGCCTCACTGTGGCGGTGACGTACTAGTGGTGTTGCTACGAGGATATGCCATGCCACCAATTTCCATCTCGATACTAGTGGGATGGTGTTGTTCTGGCTACGCAACCCCAACATCGACTGCGATGACGATGCCTCCTCCGGTTCAGGTATTTCTTTTGTGACCGGCCTTTGAGCCGATGTCCTGTGTTGGTCGAAGAACTATGAGAATGGTGAGATTTTGATTGTGATGTTTTTGTGAATCCAAGGTGAAGATCCTAATTTTATGCTTGATTTAGAACTACTAACAATAGTTCCTGACAACAGGTTACTACCTAAACCTATTATTAGTGGTGCCTAAATGATTTCATATATACACTAGGGATACTGTCTTGTATTGGCATAGATTATTGGTTATATTGAAAATGCTTCCATACTGAAGTAATACTACCAACTAATGAGGCTTTGTTCAACTTGTCGTCTCCACCTGGATGATTGAATCATTCTTAATACATATTTAAATTAGTGAAAAGAAGTTGTGGTATTCTGAACTTGGTGGTTGATGAAATTATACTGTAATGATGATTAATATTATGTAGCAGCAGTTCAATTGCTGATATACCATGATATGATATACAGTTGTTTCTCTAGAGGGGTGAAATTTTAAATGGTTACCAATTTCTTTCAGAGATATTAATGATGTGTAAATGTGCCTTTATATACTTGAGATAAGAACCTTGGCTAAAGTACCATAGTTTACTGACTATGATCCTAGTGGAATGCCTCCATGCTTGTCTAAATATTGGATTTAGTTAAATGATCACTTCAGATTAACACTAATTCTTAGGATTACTTCCTAAGAATATGATGTGATTTTGTTTGGCTGATTTTTACTCAGGATATAATCTATCATTCTTTGATAGACATGAGTTGATTAAATGATCTCTAGGTTGTAGCTAGAGAAATGATTTATCTTCTTCTTAGAAGAGTTTGCCTTGATTTCTTTACTTGTTCATTAAACAAGTGTTATTTTGAGAGAGAGTTGTCTAAATAGGAATTTCTTCTAGTGAGCTTAGATTAATGTGAAACCTCCATAAAGATGGTACACAAAATCTTTGACTTACAAGATATGTATTTCCTAAGTATGAATACATAAGTCAGACTTGTATTAGTTGGATAATGGGATTTGCAAGTTTTATGTGGAGCCTTGCCAATGATGCCTGGACCGAGGCAAGGTTCTTTTGATCAGAACAGATGCTAATATTGCCCCTTTATACAGCCTATGATGATCCTTGCATCCAGTTGCAGACAGATCTGAGTTTATTCCCTTCCCCATAACTTATTCCTAATATATGTAATAAGAACATAAGCTAAGGAATAATTTTGGTGGTCAACCTTTGGTTGCTGAATTGCTGTTGCTGCTGGGCTGGTATTGATCTTGATCAGATCTAGTGCTTGCTTTAGACCCTAATGTGGTGCTTCCAATTTTTGGAGTGTGCATAGTAGGTGGTTGGGCTAGCCTACTTGCTGCCTATAGTTGGATTGCAAACATGTTTGCATAAAAGTGGGGGATGTGGAGATTTAGCCAGTGAGGCACATGCTGAGGCCCTGGTTTGGCTTGGATAAGAACAGATACTTGTTTTGGCTTTATTTATCCAATGATGAGCTTACACTTCCTCTGAGTGGAGTCTTGAGGATTTACCTCCATACACAACATTCATGCCCACAACTAGATAAAAACAATTGATATACATGAGTTGAATGGTCAACCTACCATTGCAGAGCAGACAGGTGAACTTGGTGATGTTGTGGATGGTATGGTAGCTCTGCTTGATTAGATGTTATTTGATCTTGTGGCTTACACCATATCTCCTCTTGATTTGACTCCAACCACCACCATGTCTTCAAGTTCTCCTTCTCCTTCTTGTGATCATTGTCTGCCCTTAGTGGGCCTTATCTAGTATCCTTGTTGTTCCTAACTTGTTCTTCTTCAATTCATCATGACTAGAGCAGTTGGTTGGTTAGTATGTGTGAAGAAGATCTATGATGATCCATCAAGAACAAATGTTGTTTTTGTGGTTTGAGCTATGAAGATGTTGAGGTCCCGTGTGGTGAAATGAAGTGTGTGGTAAGTGACCAACCAAATGGTACTCTGCTGCTATGGCTGTGTTCTTATCCTCCCTTGTGGTTGTCTTGTGTTGACAGGACACAAGCATGCAATGACTAAGCTCCATAGGGTGCAAGTTTCAACCTTTGACTCTTGTGCCTGTGGATCAGCTTGAGTGAACAGATATTTTATCAACCTTTGGCAAATTTTATTTGATTTGCTAAATGAGGGTTTTTGCTACTAAGCTTATGATGCACAAGTATGAAGCATATAATCTGATAAGAAGAGATACTGTTCGGCCCCATTTGATTATACTCGGTGATGAGTTAAACACTGCATTACAGTGTGAATCTAAGAGTATTCCTAACAAATAATATTCTTTTATTTAGTTCTCTTTTTCTTTTGTTTTGTAGGAATCAGAGTGAAGAATGAAGAAATAGGATGAAGGAATAGTTTAGGACTTCCTTTTATTGATCCTTATTGCAATCTTTATTCTTGATTCTTTTGTAATTCATTTATTCTTTTATTTATCTGTAAAGACAATGTATTATTATTTGTTTGAAATAATAAAGTCGACTTTCCTTCTTATAGTTCAACTTCATCTTTTTCTATTACTATATTATTCTGATTGTAATTTTCTTTTTATTTATTAATTGTAAAGGAATAATGGAATGATACATTCCCTATTTAATAAAGTTTTATTTTCTCTCCTTTTGGAGTTTCAGACTTGTTATTATTTGTACTTATATTTTCTTGAATTCTCATTTATTAATGTAATATTTCATGTTTCTTGAGATACCTTTATTATAAAGGGTAATGTATTATATATTCATATAAGGTGTACTTTATTCTATTATTGCAATTTCTTTCCAATATCCATCTCAAATTCTATTTGAATTCAAACATAACTTTTGAATGTTCAAATTTGAATGGCTACTCCCCTCAAAAGCAAAGATACAGTAGAGGTCATGTCGAAATCTATCGCACTTGCCCAGATGCTTCCATCAGAGCAAGACAGATCTTGATCCCTCTCTAGCTTCTTCAGTTTTGCGTGAAAATTCCTCGGATTTACTTATGCATGAATGCAATGCACACATCTCATCTCAACTTATTTCTAAGCTCTAATGTTGGGATGTTACAGTCTCTCCCCCTTAAAATAAAATTCGTCCCGGAAGTTCATACTCTATTGCGTTTCGGAATAAAGAGTGGACTTGTATTAATCACGACATTTCTCAACTTCATTGTGATCACAATTGAGGATAATTATGGTATCCCATATCCTTATGTTTTTCCTTGAATCCTCTTCATATCTGACAATATACAACTGTAGTTCTAAGTTATCCCACTGTTCCTTTTTTCTATAATCCCTTTGGGTTTATGTTCTTACAGTCCTATTTAGAATTGGTTGTGGACACATTTAGTCCATTCCAATCAGGTTTTCCTACTACACTACACCTATCTATTCTGGTATACTTTCTTCCCTCTTAAGGACAACTTAAGAGTGGTTAATCCTTTATATCAAGTCTGCTAGAGTTAGTCCATTTTATCGCCCTCGATCATTCATCCAAACATACTCTTGAAGGTACTTTTATATAGATGACTTATTATAACCTTATGAGAATAAGGCTTAATCTCATCATAACTAGTATTTCTTCTCCAACCTTTACTCAGAAAGTCAGACCACAACACGTCAGTGTTTATTGTTTACTCTCCCCCTTGGGGTTTCCTAATGGTCTCTGAACTACATGTATAATACCCATTAACTCAATAGTAAGGATATTGGTCTCTATCCAGCTTATACTTTACCTTGACAAGGTCTCATGAAAGAATCTGCGGTATACCCACACAATTGTGGATCTCCGATATGAATCTTCCAACATTAGTGTCTTACTCACATCTTCATAGGAACTACTTCTCAGTGTTAAACCCGATTTCACGATATGTCTCGAAAGATGATCATCTTAATTTCATACTTCCTTAGGTCTAACTTAACTTAGACCAAGTTTTATGCTCTTTAAATCATACAAAGATGACCTAACTAGCTAAACTGCTAGGATACCAGCTACGCGTACTAGCTGGGGATCCTCCGAGGTATATGGATTACCCTACGGTTTTTCTACTTCCTACTGGCATTCTCTTTGAGTCGTCAGAGCTTAAATACCACTTTTTTCAAGACTTCGTCTTTGCACCCTTTATGTTATTTCCATGAACTAGGTACAATTACTTCCTTAGCTTTTGAGCAACATCACCTACTTTGAGTGAACTTAATTCATCCTTTCATGTTGCTCCACACCTTTTCTGCACTAATATTCCTTCTTATTGCTGGCTAATAATGAGTTGGGATTGATCCATCCTTCAAAATAGTGTTGATACTCCTTATATTTGGCTTCATTCTTCTTGTAGGTCTTCATCTTGATCTTCGGAACTCGTCACTCCCTTACACAAATTCGCTTTTCTATCCAAGTCTATAACATCAAGTAATAACTTGATGATGCAACATGCATTTGCACACCAAGTGAAACTTCATGTATAGATCTAGTCAATCAAGAAGATCCAAGAAAAACCAAGAAGTCCAAATGTGGTACATATAACTCACATCATTCTAAACCCGTAATATAGTAGTTGAGTAAAACATCTCGAAAATGCAGGCTCAGCTGTGTAGTATATGACACCTCCTAGTATAGATTTACTTTGTGATACTTAGCACATAGGGTTAAACTACTCTTTATCTCAATATTTACCCAAATTGCTCAATTGCAACCGGATAATTTTGAGCAAAGTGATCTCAAATTGGTTACACCAACTTATTGTTTTCCTTTTGGAATGACTAACTATAACCAACCTTTCATTATTCAGTAGTCTAACCTCACATGATCTCTCTAAACGACTAACAAACTTATGTTTACTAGATTTAACCAAAGATTACCGGAGATTTATAATGCCTATGACTTCTATCATAGTCCTACATTGCTATTTACTTACTTCTACTTCAAGATTATTTACTAAGTACTTGTCCTCATTACAGACTTAGCATGATCTAAGAGCTAATCTCACCATGATGCCTCTTCTTTTTATCTTACTATTGTTGATTTTAAACCAAATCCTACTTTATCACGTAGAATTCTCAAGTGAATTCCACATGATTTACTTCCCATTAGATCTATACATGTTCTAATGGTCTTCATCATGTAGCATATCATTACCATCTAATGATAATATTTTTGCTACCTTAGATGGATCCTATGGATAGACTACATCATTTAAACTACTCCACATGATATCATATTCTTAGTCCTAATCTATTTTACTTACTTAAGGCATCTTAGTGGTGTTATACCTATTTAGATCTACACTAAAATGACATTTCCCTGAAGAAGATAGACAACTACACTTTAAGAAAGATGATTAACATATCTTACTTAAGCATGATAAGATTATCCTCAAGTGGATACCCATCACAATTCTTGATCTAGACAAGATGGCTTCCTATAGTCACTATCCAACCTACGTATCTCCTAAAAGGATTTTAATCCTAAGGTCAAAGCATATGCTCAGATACCAGCTGCAGTGACCTAGCATACCAGTGCATGATGTAGTACACTATAGTCGTTGACATAACACCAATGAAACAATGTTCACTAGTATTACATCCCTCAGAGTGGTACAACAGAAACACAGCAGGTCCAAGACATGACTATAGATTACAACTTGACTCTTTACAAAAGATCCAGAGAACACTCTAGGTTAAAGAGAGAGGAAGAAATTTCTTACAAAGAAGAACCAGAAAGAACAACTCAAAACTATCTGGCTAATAAGACTATCATCTAAACAATCTAGCTTGCAATTGCTACTAAAGCAATGCTCTACAGAAATAGGTTTTTGTGGCTAGAGAATCTATTCCTATCTACCCAAGAGATTCGACTTCACTCCGGTTGATACATATGTTGACTTCTTTGACTTTGTTGAAGAACTTGAGCTGTCGATGATGGTTTCTTGAGCATAAGTTGGTGTTGACGCCATCTTCAACGGCTTAGAACCTAGCAAGGGTTAAGAAGGTACGGTTGAGTACAAGCGTACTCAGCAAGTTCACTAAAAGGGAGTGTGTGATGTAGTATCTCTACAACCACAGACCAAAGGTCGTAGGCAATGCAGGTTTTCATAAACATTTCTTCAAAGGTTGCTTTTATTCTGAAAACTATGTCCGACAGCCTTCACAGGTTGACCAGAACTTTCGTGGATTTCCTTTCCTGCAGCATTCGCAACTCCTTCCCAGAACAGGGAGTAACATGTCATAGTTCTTACACTCTGTAGAGGTGTGCTACTTTACCCATAAGAAACCTTAGCCTTTTTGCACATCCAAGTCGCGAGCTTGTCCACACTTCCTTGGTATGGGGCCTAGTCTAAGATCCAAGCCAGTACTGCCCTCTCCGCGACCCCGCATGAAGACACAACCCTCTAGGACATGCCCCACCTCTGTTAAGCCCCTTATAGGACCAGCTATAACTCTGATAGGCACCTGAAGACTCTATGAGATGGTTATGCCCTAGCAAGCTCCCATAAATGTCCAGCTAAACCACTGGCAGCCTCTCAAGATAATATAGATACCAAAATCATGGGAAACTAAGGGGTTCCACCCATGTGCTAGGTTCTCCGCGAGAAATCCTAAGCCTCATGATAAGGTCATACGCCCATGCAAAAGGGAGAAGATACAGCTGACTTCCCCAGTGCTATTATGGATCTTATGGTTAACGCATGATATAAGGTGCTAGAATCACTGGCAACATTGGTTGATTAAGTCCTAGATATTATGTTCCTTTACCACTATAACTGTATCAATAGATTATTACCATTTGGTAAATAATCCATAATCATATTATTATGAAAAATAGTGTTTTCTGACCTTTTTGAAATGAAGGTGATGACAACATTTGAGTTACAAGCATTTGACAGAAAATAACCAAAGGATATGAGCAAGTGTGAACTTGACTTTTGTGATTGCAAGATTATGCACTCATAGTCTTCAAGATACTAGAAGATCCAAATTTTGTAAACAACATCATTGGTCCGGTAAGGATGAATGTTTAAAGAAGCAAGATGCAATTATGCATAAGTAATGTAATGCAGTTTGATAAACGCGAATCCCCAGAATAATTGTATTTGATCTAGGGTTTGAAGTTTGTGATGAGTTCTTTAGAATGTGTTGCACTTTTATACCAGCTTTACACTTGTGCTTCTTGTTAAGATTCGTGAGTGTGTGAAATAAATAACAGGTACAATAAAGTAACACACATTGATGTAACACCCAAAGTTTTGATATTTGGTTAGAGGATTATTCTTTACAAGTTTTCTATTAAAACTTAGAGACTTAAATATATGCTTAGAGTTCATTTTAAATTACTTTAAAAGAATAAACTTTGAAGAAAAACATACTTTACAAAGGAAATGCATTTCAACTTGAAGTTACACTCTTAGGGTTTCTTATTAACTATAATTATGAAATAGGAGATCATTATTATATTTAAACAATCATAACACATGTAGTTTTAAGTGTGATGTGTTTAAATCCTTATCAAGTTTGATGGTTATGATAAGGTGGATTAAGAGTGTGAGATCATTCACTTTCAATCTAAGTGAATGATGAGTTTAAATGTGATTTGTTATTATAAATATACTTTATCTTACTAAGGAAAGTAACTTTAGATGATCTTATGAATCTGTTAGACTTTGAAGTCATGTTAAGAATGGTTAAAAGATAAATAGCATTCACTTCTATCATAAGTGAATGATGTTTAGTGTTTACTTAAAATTGTTGATTTAATTTGGAATTTATGGTTTTAAAAGAGTTTTATAAAGTTAATAAGTTATTCTTAAGTTTGATTATAGATCCAAGTTCTGACTTTGGAATTAGTATCTAAATACAGAGGACTTAAGGTTTTATGAAGAAATATGATTATTGCTTACTTGAGAAATGTTTTTAAAGATTTTACAAAATATGTATTTTATAGAATAGATAAGGACTATTACTTTGAAATCTTAAAAACCTTTATAATAATACATTTAGTATTTTTATAGTAAACTATGTTTATTCAAGATCTTAAAATGATTTTTATTTATTTTTAAGTATTATTCTTATTTTTATAAGATTCTACAAAGAATTCAATGTCTTTGAATATTTGCTTCAAGTTTTATTTGTAAAAATTTAGGTTAACATTTTTATAAGATAGTAGATTGATTTTAATACATCAAAATGATTTTTATTGATTTTTAGGACTTTTACTTATTTTATGAAATTTCATTTATAATTTAATAGTGTTACTATTTATTTGCATTTTATTTAACTTAAATAAGTAAAATTATATTTTTCTTAGGTAGATATTATTTTTGTGGTCATTTTTATATATCATATATATTTTTAGATTTTTTCTATATTTTTATAGAGTTGAATTAAATTCCGGGGTATTTTGGTAATTATTAAATAGAAATTGATTTTGTGGGGGCAATTAATTGGGCTGTGGCATTATTAAGGAGAACAAGACCTAGTCGATTAGACCAAGTGGTTTTCTCCCACTAGTCTGGCCAAACTCAAATTAGGGTCAAACCTCGACCCCGGGCTCTCTCTATCTCGCATACTGCAGACCGCACCGACTTCTCCTCTCCTCACGTGCGATTGCATCGCCGCCAGCACCACCGTCTGCCTCTCCAGCCATCGTCTGCTATCTTTGGTTCCCCTGCACATTGGCGATGCGTCGCCACTTCCCCTTCTTCCTTACCCCCTCATCGATTTGGCTCAAGCGCTCCCTTGTGCATGCTCGGTCGGAACCCTATCCCCTACCTTCGCCTCGGCTACCGGCTCGGCACCTGCACCCTAGCGACTCCTCGTCATGCGTGACCTCCCCTACCATGAGCTCCTCCTGCTCCTCCTCAAGGCTCGGCTTCACCGACTTGGCCCGCACGACCTCCACATCGACTGCCTTCTCCCTGGCAGTGTCGCTACTGCTACTACTAGCATGGGCTGACCGTGGTCTTCCACTGATTCCCTAGGTCGCATTTTCCAACCCTAACGCCGGAGGGACGGCAACTTGGGCTGTAAACCTGCAACCCCGGCACACTTCCATGTGTTGATGTGCTGCCTCACTATGGTGGTGACGTACTGGTGTGTTGCTTCGAGGATATGCCATGCCACCAATTTCCAACTCGATGTCGGTGGGATGGTGTTGTTGTGGCTGCGCAACCCCGACATCGACTGCGATGACGATTCCTCCTCCGATTCAGGTATTTTCTTTTGTGACCGGCCTTTGAGCCGATGTGCTATGTTGGTCGAAGAACTATGAGAATGGTGAGATTTTGATTGTGGTGTTTGTGTGAATCCAAGGTGAAGATCCTAATTCTATGCTTGATTTAGAACTACTAACAGTAGTTCTTGTCAACAGGTTACTACCTGAACCTATTATTACTGCTGTCTAAATGATTTGATATATACACTAGGGATATTGTCTTGTATTGGCATAGATTATTGGTTATATTTAAAATGCTTCCACACTGAAGTAATACTACCAACTAATGAGGCTTTGTTAAACTTGTTGTCTCCACCTGGATGATTACATCATTCTTAATACATATTTAAATCAGTGAAAAGAAGTTGTGGTATTCCGAACTTGGTGGTTGATGAAATTATACTGTAATGATGATTAATATTATGTATCAACAGATCAATTGCTGATATACCATGATTTACAGTTGTTTCTCTAGAGGGGTGAAATTTTAAATGGTTACCAAATCCTTTTAGAGATATTAATGATGTGTAAATGTGCCTTTATATACTTGAGGTAAGAACCTTGGCCAAAGTACCATTGTTTACTGACTATGATCCTAGTGGAATGCCTCCATGCTTGTGTGAAACTTGGATTCAGTTAAATGATCACTTAAGATTGACACTAATTCTTAGGATTACTTCCTAAGAATATGATGTGATTTTGTTTGGCTAATTTTTACTGAGGATGTAATATGTCATTCTTTGATAGACATGAGTTGATTAAATGATCTCTAGGTTGTAGCTAGAGAAATGATTTATCTTCTTCTTAGAAGAGGTTGCCTTGAGATTTCTTTACTTGCTCATTAAACAAGTGGTATTTTGAGAGAGCGTTATCTAATTAGGAATTTCTTCTAGTGAGCTTAGATTAATGTGAAACCTCCATAAAGATGGTACACAAAATCTATGTCTTGCAAAATATGTCTTTCTT
Organism: Avena insularis; assembly: GCA_023614405.1. Taxonomy (NCBI): domain Eukaryota; kingdom Viridiplantae; phylum Streptophyta; class Magnoliopsida; order Poales; family Poaceae; genus Avena; species Avena insularis. The sequence goes on from CM042696.1 coordinate 388,518,100, forward strand.
AAGTATGAATACATGAGTCAGACTTGTATTAGTTGGATAATGGGATTTGCAAGTTTTATGTGGAGCCTTGCCAATGATGCCTGGACTAAGGAAAGGTTCTTTTGATCAGAACAGATGCTAATATTTCCCCTTTATACACCCTATGATGATCCTTGCATCTAGTTGCAGGCAGATCTGAGGTTATTCCCTTCCCCATAACTTATTCCTAATATATGTAATAAGAATAGATGCTAAGGAATAATGTTGGTGGTCAACCTTTGGTTGCTGAGTTGTTGTTGATGCTGGGCTGGTATTGATCTTGATCAGATCTAGTGCTTGCTTTAGACCCTACTGTGGTGCTTCCAATTTCTGGAGTGTGCATAGTAGGTGGCTGGGCTAGCGTACTTGCTGCTTAAAGCTGAATTGCAAACATGTTTGCATAATAGTGGTGGATGTGGAGATCTGGCCAGTGATGCACATGCTGAGGCCCTGATTTGGTTTGGATAAGAACAAATACTTGTTTTAGCTTTAATTTATCTAGTGATGAGCTTGCACTTCCTCTGAGTGTAGTCCTGAGGATTTACCTCCATACACAACATTCATGCCCACAACTAGATAAAAACAATTGATATACATGAGTTGAATGGTCAACATGCTATTGCAGAGTAGACATGTGAACTTGGTGATGTTGTGGATGGTCTGGTAGCTCTGCTTGATTAGATGTTGTTTGATCTTGTGTCTTACACCATCTCTCCTCTTGATTTGACTCTAGCCACCACCCATCTCTTCAGGTTCTCCTTCTCCTTCTTGTGATCATTGTATGTCCTTTCTTAGTGGTTTGAGCTATGAAGATGTTGCTTGATCTAGTATTATTTTTTTCTTGACTTGTTCTTCTTCAATTCATCATGACTAGAGCAGTTGGTTGGTTAGTATGTGTGAAGAAGATCTGTGATGATCCATCAAGAATAAATGTTGTTCTTGTGGTTTGATCTATGAAAATGTTGAGGTGCTGTGTGGTGAAATGAAGTGTGTGGTAAGTGACCAACCAAGTGGTACTCTAATGATATGGCTGTGTTCTTATCCTCCCTTGTGGCTGTCTTGTGTGGATAACACACAAGCATGCAATGACTAAGCTGCTGTCAAGTGGGCTCCATAGAGTGCAAGTTTCAACCTTTGAGTTTTATGCCTGTGGATCATCTTGAGTGAACAGATATTTTCTCAACCTTTGGCTTATTTCTTTGATTTGCTAAATGAGGGTTTTTGCTACTAAGATAATGATGCACAAGTCTGAAGCATATAATCTGATAAGAACATATAGTGTTCGGCCCCATTTGATTATACTCGGTGATGAGTTAAACACTGCATTACAGTGTGAATCTTAGAGTATTCCTAACAAATAATCTTCTTTTATTTAGTTCTCTTTTTCTTTTGTTTTGTAGGAATCAGAGTGAAGAATGAAGACACGAGATGAAGGAATAGTTTAGGACTTCTTTTTTATTGATCCTTATTGTAATCTTTATTCTTGATTCTTTTGTCATTAATTTATTCATTTATTTATCTGTAAATACAATGTATTATTATTTGTTTGAAATAACAAAGTTGAATTTCCTTCTTATAGTTCAACTTGATATTTTCTATTACTATTTTATTCTAATTGTAATTTTTTTTATTAATTGTAAAAGAACAATGGAATGTTACATTCCATATTTAATAAAGTTTGATTTTCTTTCCTTTTGGATTTTAAGACTTGTTATTATTTGTACTTATATTTTCTTGAATTCTCATTTATTAATGTAATCTTTCATTTGTCTTGAGATACCTTTATTATAAAGGGTAATGTATTATATATTCATATAAGGTGTCCTTTATTCTATTATTGCAATTTATTTTCCATATCCATCTCAAATTCTATTTGAATTCAAACATAACTTTTGAATGTTCAAATTTGAATGGCTATTCCCCTCAAAAGCAAAGATACAGTAGAGGTCATGTCGAAATCTATCTCAATTGCCCGGATGCTTCCATCAGAGCAAGAGAGATCTTGATCCCTCTCTAGCTTCTTTAGTTTTGTGCGAAAATTCCCCGGATTTTCTTATGCATGAATGCAATGCACACATCTAACCTCAGCTCATTTCTAAGCTCTAACATTGGGATGTTACGACATCAATATTAGTTCTATAAAATACTTAGTTACTAGCAACGATAGGACAAAGGAAAAGTAGTACCATCTCATGCCCTTGATCTAAACAACTATCAGTATATAGTACAAAATATTCTGAAATACAAGAACTACTACTATACTAGGACTACTTTGCAACAAAAATAGTTCAACAAGGTCGATACCAACTTAGCTATCCTATTACATAGTATTACGGTTACTTATGGTAGTTTGGTTCCAATCGCGAGCATTGGAGAAGCTCAGGATGAACCATAATGGAGTCTCCGGAGATTTCCATGCAATGTTGGTTGAGAAACCAACAACTACTTTTTCGGTATTTAGACTGAAGCAACATATTTCAGGAAACGACGTATATCCAAGTCCTATTGCATGGTGGGAGGTCTAGACACAAATGCTTCTCGTCAGATATTCTAGGGCAACATCTGCACCACCTACTGAAATGTTAATCGGATAGTTCAATCCAAGGAAAAGGGAATATACTCCTAGGTCATCAATTGATATCCATGGCTTAGGTGGATCCAAGTAAGTAGTGTCCTTTGAGTACACCTTGCAACCAAACCCAGTAGCATAGGTGCCATAAGTGCGACCGCAACGATCAACACTATGATCAGCAACAGGATTGCCATGACCATAATAAGTACCGCCATAAAACTTCTCATCAGTAACGCCCTCGGTATGGATAATAAGAAGGCAAGATTCATCTGCAGATATTGCTAAGAACCATAAACCAGGTTCGTGCTCGTCATCATCTATGGCATCAAGGTTGTCCTCCTCGAGATGCGCGCTAGGTGGTGACGGGACCAGAATAGGACCTTGAAAAACAAATGACGGCCAAATCATCCAACACTAGTTTACATCCATTAAAATTGAAGCTAGTGTTTCAAACAGGAATGGATCAAACTTACCAAAATACAGATGATTCTAGACACAAACACCGCCACTCTCAGTGGCTGCAAACACCAGACCCTTGTGGATAAGTTCATCGTTGTATCTAAAATAGCACTGGAACTGGTTCTCAAGAACTGTCCATGCATACTCATCGCCATCAAGGCTAGCAACTGAGTAGTCAAAGATAGCGACAAGAGAGAAATCTAAAGAATCCGCCACAGCTGTGGGAGCTCGGCAAGTAGCAATCTTCTGGAGGAGAATAGGGCGATCATTATGCATGAATGTAAACGGATTTTTGGTGGGTACAAACTCATTGACTTCTGGGAGAGGAAAGCGTTGATGAGTGTACACATTGACAAGCTCCTACTTGCACTCGGACCCAACAATGGCGATCCAATCTCCATTGGCACCTATCCACTGCTTACCCGTACAATTTGGGGACACATCGTCGAAGGATTACATGTCCAGCGATGTGAGCTTGCATGTCGTGCCCTTGCCCTCGAAGTACTCTATGCATTCCCATGGTTACTTAGCCGGGTAAGAATGAAGAACACGAGGGAGGCCAAACAGCTAAGAAGCATGTAAAGTTGCACTATATTTTGCTGATTCAAGAAGATGTTTGGACGAACCGGCATGGCTCGCGGCAGTGATGATGTCGCATCTAGTTATGAGTTCTTCAATAGGGCCTTCGGTAAAAACCTCCTGCAACATCTCAGAATCATCACTGTCCTTGCTCGGTCTTGCCATCGCAAGGGAGCTGATGGAATTTGGGACAGTGGCTTGATTTGGTTTTTTGGAAAAGAGGGAAGATCGATGGCGGCAGGCGGGACAAGAAGAAGAATAAACACTCTCATATTGTGCGGTGAACATGATCAAAAAGTGACATTATGGAGGAGAAGAACGGCGGCTCTTAGCGTAGAGGTAGGGTAATGGGGAACTAGGGATAGAGCGTATAGGCGAGGTTGAATAAAATGAAAAGAGAAGCATGTTCCTCTGCTCTAGTTCCCTTCAGAATAGTAGTACTACTCTGCTCTAGTTCTCTCCACAATAAATCTTTCCTGTAAAATGAAAACAGAGTACTACTGAGTAGAATGTAGGGGTAGCTCTAGGAGTAGCGATCCACCTGTAATAATAATTTCTCATGTTCTCAAGCTCTTTTGTGGTACTAGTTTCCAACAAAAAAACTCTTGTGTAATTTCTGGTCAAATTGATGGCCATTCCAATTTATAAGAAATATTTCCATATATATGGATCGAAACATATCTCTACATCATACTTTATGCTGATGATCCCATATCCAAGAATTTACATGGTGATAGATTTGGTCATATTTTGAAAACAATCAAAGAGGAAGTAGTATGAAATGTATGGCTCGATTAGCTGCTCTCCTGAGAAGGAGCCAAACCAGACTGTTTCCTTGCTTAATTTTAGGGGGTTTTGTGCTAAATGTATGGACCTTGATGTAATTTTCCCTTTTTAAGGTCCTTGATGAACAATGTACTTCCACCACCCGTGTAAAATTCTAACCTAAAAGTATAAGTGGTGAAATTTAGATGTTTTTAAGCTTACTTGTCAATGAGTATGAACATTTCTTGGATTTCAAGCCAAACGACCAAAGTCAAGGCCATATCAATATAATAATTTATTTTGATGATCCCATATTAGAGAATTTGCATGGCGACATATTTGGCCATATTTCGAAAACAATCAAAGAGGAAGTAGTATGAAGAGTTTGTCACAGATCAACTGATCTCTAGAGAAGGAGCCGAACCAGAAATTTTTCCTTTTAGGGTCCTTTATGCTAAATGTATGGACCTTGATGTAATTTCTACTTTTTTGAGGTCCCTAATGTAAAATTTACTCCGATCGACCGTGTAAAATTCTAACCTAAAAGTAAGTGGTGAAATTTAAACGAATTTAAGCTTAGTTGTCAATGAGTATGAACATTCTTGGATTTCAAGACGAATGACCGCAAGGTCAAGGCCATATCTCTACATCATACATTATGTTGATGATTCCATATACAAGAATTTGCTTGGCGACAGATTTGGCCATATTTTGAAAACAATCAAAGAGGAAGTAGTATGAAATGTATGGCTCGATTAGCTGCTCTCACGAGAAGGAGCCGAACCAGACTGTTTCCTTTCTTAATTTTAGGGGGTTTGTGCTAAATGTATGGACCTCAATGTAATTTTCCCTTTTTAAGGTCCTTGATGTAAAATGTACTTCAACCGCCCGTGTAAAATTATAACCTAAAAGTATAAGTGGTGAAATTTAGATAATTTTAAGCTTACTTGTCAATGAGTATGAACATTTCTTGGATTTCAAGCCAAACGACCAAGGTCAAGGCCATATAAATATCATACTTTATGCTTATGATCCCATATCCAAGAATTTACATGTAGATGAATTTGGCCCTAATTTCAAAACAATCAAAGATATTAAAAACAAAAAAGAATCAATTTCGATTTTCCAAGTGATAGGAATTTATTTTCTAAAAAGCAAATAAGAAGAATTTAAGTCCTTTTTCCGTTAAAAAATAAAGAGCGAGAAGAGACTATGAGCATAGAGGAGGCAGCGAGAGAGCTGCGAAGAGGAGGATTTGAAGGCGGTGTGATGTTAGAGCAAATCTAGGCTGGGTTCCTGACACGAGGTGTAGGGTATCGTGAGTAGAGTAAATTTCTAGACCTTTACAATATATATGCATGCAAAACAAATTGTGCTTCCTATCTCCTTCACTCCCTCATCACCACCCACACCCCGGCCGACTGATCTCTCCCTCGTCCAAAATGTGACATTGCGCATGCGGGTCGACCGACGACCTACCTTGTGTCAGCGGCTCCATATTTGTGTCTGGCATGTTCGTCAGTTGTGTTGGTGGGGACCATTTTGGTCCTTGGCGGCAAAAAGTATTACTACTATAATAGAGTGGAAATTCAAGCTTTCCTGGTTTCAAAATTTTCACTTCCTTCACAAAAATCCGAGGGGAGGATATGCAAAAGATTTCCATTCATAGTACTATTAGTACTATAGGGTACAGTGAGTAGTACCAAAAGAAACTTTTTTGACGATAGTACCAAAAGAAACTTCATTCAACCATTAACATAACAACATGAGTTTATATATATAGGACTCGCTGCTGAACTAGTGCAGGTCTGGCGCCTCCTAGCTCCTAGTCCGTGTTGCTAGCTCCAGCGACATAGCCGGCTCCTGACTCATCGGCACCAACACCATCTCCAGTGACATAGCCAGCTCCTGACTCATCGGCACCTCCGGATAAGGTGGCGGCACCTTCTGAGCCATTGGCGGAACCTTCGAAGCCATCGGCAGCTCCGGGAGGACACTGTGGATGAAGTTTCCATTGTTGGGGAACTGGTACCAATAGTTGGTGAAAATGTTGGCGTTAGTGAACACCACCATCTCGTAGCCGCACTGGAAGGCCTAGTCATAGAGGAGACGGGTGTCCCTGAAGTTGACGAACTTGACCTTCAACGTCCCATCCAGATTATCATGGAGACCGTACATATGGTACTTGTAGTGATCATACCCGGCATCGAGGAAGGCGCACGCCTGGCACCATGGTGTTCTCCCCGGGGAGAATGCCCAAATGTGCAGGGAATTGTCCTCCTATGCAGCGATGTTAGGGTCTTTGCGCTCTGGTACGGCGGGTGGCAGATGGAAGGTGGCCATGGATGATAGATGGGGACGGAGATGGTTGCTGGAAGTGGGGGATTAGATATGATTTGGTACGGGGAAGGGGACAGAATAAATAGGAAGAAGGTGATCTGAGATTCATGTGGTAGATTACCGAAGCGAGGGGAAAATCAATATCGCTGATGAAGACGATGCGTGTGTCAAATATCGATGATGATGACAAGGGTAAGTGATTGGTCGGAATCCTGACTGTGCTTCCCACACTCGATGGCCCAGTCATAATTTTGTGGTGCGTCAAGGGCGACCACGACCTCCCTAGTCTGTGGGCCCTATGTGGATGACTGAGTTGGTGGGTCAAAACAAATTGATAATGTGAGATCTTTCCTATTAAAATATTGTGGTTATGATATAGGGGAGCTAATTTAGGGTTGCTCCTGGAGATAAGCAAAATTTAGGAGAAGATTTTTTTAGGGAAGGGCCCTACATACACACATAGGTGAGAAAATGTAGGGGTGTTGCTAGACTTTCTCTAAAGACTGTCAATAGAATCTTCTAGGGGTGTTTTGAGGTTTGTGCATAGTGTCTGTTGTGCTAAAGACTATCAATAGTATCTTTTAGATGCTAGAATAGAAAATAAGATCCAACAACTGGCAATGTTGGGATTCACAAGTCTTGATCCAATGCTCAATATTCGAAGTTATTCGTTGAGTGTCGGATCAAGACTCGCGAATCCCAACATTGCCATCTGTTGGATCTTCTTCTCCATTCCATCATCTAGAATATCAATAGTATTAATTGATAGTATTTCTTATCATATCTTACCACTATATAGTGTACAAATAACTTTGAATATTGACCATAGGATAAAGAGTCCTGAATCCCAACATTGATAGACATTGGATCTTCTTTCCATTTTATAGCATCGAGAAGATGTTATTCATAGTCTTTATTTTCTCTTATCTTACCACTATTATATATAGTGTACATATAACTTTGAATATTGACCGTTGAATCATGTCTCGCGAATCCCAACATTGCTGCTAGCTGTTGGATCCTCTTTTCCATTCCATCACCTAGAAGATACTATTGATAGTCTTTGTTATCATATGTTACCATTATATAATGTACAAATAACTTTGAATATTGACTGTTGCGAATCCCAAAATTGCTAGCCGTTGGATCTTCTTTTCCATTCTAGCATCTATTGTTAGTCTTTCTTACCTTATCTTACCACTATATAGTTTAGGAATAACTTTAAATATTGACCCTTGGATCGATCAAGATTTGCTAATCCCAACATTGATAGCCGTTGGATCTTCTTTTCCATTCTAGCATCTTGAAGAAACAATTGATAGTATTTATAATATTATCTTACCACTATAAATTGTACGAATAACTTTGAATATTGACCGTTGGATCAACACTCATGAATCCCAACATTTCCAGTTGTTGGGTCTTCTTTTCCATTCTAGCATCTAGAAGATTCTATTGATAGTCTTCAGCACAATGAATGCTATGCACAAACCTCAAAACACACTTCTTAATCATTCTAAAATCTTCTCCCTCGTTTCTCTAGACTATGTTACCAGAAGTTTCAAGTATCAGATAGCTAATAATCGTTGACTTCTACATGATATACAAGGTACAAGAACCAAATATACACTCATGCTTGATAGATGTTGATCAAATTTATATTTTTTTGAGATTTACCTATTATATAATCTTACTAGTAATATATATATATATAGTGTACGAATAACTTTGAACTTTGACCTTTGGATCAAGACTAACAAATCCCAACATTTGCAAATCATGGATCTTGTATCCACTCTAGCATGCATATAGAAGACTTTACTGATAGACTTTAGTGTTATGAACGTTATGCACAAACCTCAAAACACACTTCTCAATAATTCTAGAATTTTCTACGCTAATTCTCTAGATCATGTCGAGTATTAGGTAGCTAATAGATAGATTTCTACATGATACAAAGTATAAGAACCAAATATACACCCGATATTTTATGGACGTGGATCAAAATTATAATTAGTTTATGAGATTCACCTATTATAATTTTACATAAAAAATGATATGTTATACTTCTATTATCCGATTCTCACGTTTGCAAGGCATGTGCAACTTAGATTCAACGTTGGACCATGTCTGGCAAATCCCAACATTGGTAAGCGTTGGATCTTCTTTTCCATTCTTGCGTCTACAAAATTAGAGCATGTATACCGTTTAGCTTGAGTCTAAGAAATATTGTCAAAAAGTGTCGGAAAAAGGTTGTCGGGTAGTAGAACTATTTTTTGTAGGACCCACTACATAGAAAACGTACAAGTCAATCTTGCTTTTCTATTTGCATGAGATGCCATTATAGAAAGGATCTCGAGTCTGACTATGGGCCCTTTTAATAATTTATCTTCTTAGACTTGCGCTTGTACTAGACTCAGCAACGGTAAGACTCATGTCTAACCTCAAAACACACGTATCCATCATTTTATAATCTTCTATGCTTAAAATATTCCAACTTACTCCCTCTATCCCAAAATGGGATGCATATAGTTTTTGGTCAAAGTCAAATATTTCAAAATTTGACTAACTATATAGAAAAATGTATTGATACTTATAATCTCTAATTAGTATTGTTAGAACCGTTATGACATATATCTTCATATAGTCTGCATTAGATATTGTAGATGTTGAAAATTTTCTCTACATAGTCGGTCAAACTTTAAGTTTGTTATCTTTGACCAAAAACTATATGTGTCCTAATTTGGGATAGAGGAAGTATTCCCTCCGTCCAGAAATAACTGACTTGGTTTTGCCTAGATTCGAATGTATCTAACGTATTTTAGTGTATAGATACATTTGGATTTAGAACCATCATACATCTTATCTTATCTTACCACTATATAGTGTACGAATAACTTTGAATATTGACAGTTGAATCAAGACTTGCGAATCCCAACATTTCCAGCTGTTGGATCTTCTTTTCTATTCTAGCATCTAGAAGATTCTATTGATAGTGTTTATCACAATGAATGTTATGCACAAAACTCAAAACACACTTCTCCATCATTCTAGAATCTTCGCCCTTGTTTCTCTAAACCATGTTACCAAAATTTTCAAGTTTCAGATGGCTAATAATCATTGACTTCTACATGATATATAAAGTACAAGAACGAAATATACACCCATACTTTATAGAGCTTGATCAAATTTATATTTTTTCTGCTTTACCTATTAATTTTATACAGTGATGATATTTTAGACATCTATTATCTCAATCTCACGTGTAGGACACGTGTAACTTACTAGTTTTTAATAGAGTACATTTTTTAATAGAATTGTCCTACTACTACAATCGCATTTGATGCACTTCATTAGGACCTGCCAGCCTTCCTATATTTTACTTTATTACTCAATATATTCCATTTCTCACCCTCCGTCTAGGAAGCACGACTACATACATGGACCTATCCCCCTATAAATCAACTTTTTCTACTCTTCCCACCACCGCATTGCCCAATCCGTCCACCATCAAAGAGGTTTTAAAGATTCAACTTGCAAAGAATTTACATGTTGGCCGACAAATTCCGGTGAGTTTTAAAAAAATAAGAAAAAACAAAATAAACTGCAGTACTTGTGCACGACTTCCTCTTGCGCGAATCCCCACATGCCATGCAAAATAATGGCAAGCTTTAGTTTGGATAACTCTTGAGAGTATTTCTTTGCAATATAGCATACTATGTATGAACATGCTTGGGTTACAAAACAAATGGCCATGTTTATGTGATAATAATGCCCGTATTCGGTAAATGCGCATCTGGGCATGATATGGTAAACAATGTTTACATCTTTAGATTATTTAGCAAAGTACACGGCGAATAATTAAGGCTCATAAAGCAAACCATGTTTTATGGGAAATTCTTCAATTATAAGAACTTTTGACTTTTCTAGCTAATTTCAACCACTTAATTTACTTGTTATTGATTTATAAAAATCAGATCAAATATTAACTATGACTGCATGATATATTACTAGCTCTCTAATTTCGCGTAAAATTGCTTTAAGGTACTAGGGTAGTCAATCTATAAAAAACAAATAGAGGTTTGAAACCATCAAGGTCTTTCGAAGAATTACACAATGACTGACAAGCTTGAACTAGTTATGATTTTTTTCAAAAAAAATAAAGAAAAATCAAGATAATGTATAACTTGTGCTTTGTGTTCTCTTGAGTGTACTAGTTGTGATAAGTATAAGTTTGATTACTTTTGAAAACCCCTATTCGCAATATGGCCTACCATGTTGTGAAGATGCTTAGCTTCTAAATCAAATAACCAGGGTCATGGCTATATCTATATTACAGTAGATGAATAGTGTGCCCATATTTAGTAGATGAGCGCATGTTGGTATGGGAGAATATGTTTACGATCGTAGTTTCCAACTTTCATGAACAAAAAATAGTTTTCAATTTTGTAAGTGATAGACAATGTTTATTTGTTAAGTTAGTACACGGAGAATAAGGCTCAGAATGGTAATACCCCATTGTTCGCACATAGCAGACCATGTTTATGGGCTATTTTCAAGTAATAACATGAATTTTAAATATGTCTAGTAGCTATTTTCTCCGGTTAGAACTACTTTATGTCGATCTACCAAAATTATATATATCAAATTTTCATGATAAGTGCGTTATAGGTTCCACAAATCATTTAAGGTAACCAAGATTTGAATATATAAAAAACACAATCAGGTTTGAAAAATTCAACTTCTTGCAATGTCTATGCACACAAAATTTATCATTATTCGTCCTTACAATCACTATAAGTATGTGCCCGCTGCCGAACTTGAAGGAAAATAATCATAGATCCCTGCTCTTCCCTCTCTTCTCTACCACTACAAGAAATGTGTTGACTAGTGACCTTTTCTTAATGACCCTGAGTTTTTTGGTCATAGATCTATGACCATTTTGAACCAACTGGTCGTAGATCATTTGAGAGTGTACAAACCCTGAAAAACTTCGACCTTTTTTGTCAGGAAAGTCATAGTTCATTTACACAAGTTGGTCATAACATAGACATCATTGGTCCATGACCTTAATTATGGGAGACTACGACTAATTTAAATGGTCGTGGGTGCTATTTCTGTTAACTTAAAAAAACTGATGGCCATGTGTCAAGTTTAGCTGACATGTATGTATATGTGTCATACCCATGTGTCAATTAACGCTTACATGTCATCTCCATAATATGGATTTGACATTTGACTATCAATTATACTCCTACCTAATGACATGTGGGACCTACTTGCCAGGTTGGCTTTGACCTGTTGACTAGGAGGCACCTACGGAACCCTGACATGGCGTTGACCGGGAGTGACGCATCGTCCAGAGCCAAATATTAGACAAAAAGAGCGAAGCTAGGGGTCGACCTCGCGACCTCCTGTACTCACACCGCCCGCAAACAGGTCTACCACCTAGCCACCGATACGTTCTTGTTCAAAGAAGAGTACTACAGAGTCTTAACCAACTATCAGCCCTTTTAACCCACATAGGCCTCCACCTTGCGGCTTCTTGGGCTTCTTCCTAGGCTCACCTTGGGCTGACGCAGCAAGAGAGCGCGCAAGGCTTGCTCGGTTGGCCTGTTTCCCTGGCCACCTCTAGTTTTTTTAATTCTTTTTATATTTTTAATCATCATTCAAAATTAAGTCAAATAAAATTCAGAGAAATTGTAAAATTTCAGAGAATGTTTTTAGGACATTATTGAACATTTTGGACAAAATATGACACCATGTGAAGGTTTTACATTGTTCGGATCGTTTTTAATTTTTTATGCCTGTTTTAAACTATGGTCAAAACGGCGGGCATGAAGGTTCATAGATAGGGGATGAGCCTCGCTAAACTTGCATCGGATATCTGAAAAAACATCATATTGTGAGTCTAAAACTGATTTTTTTTAAAAATCACGAGCATTAGATCATGTACCTGTAGTTCAAATCGGACCCACTTCCTATCGATTCGGCATGAATTTGTCTTTTTCGCCAGAGGTGGACGGAAAGGTTTGAGATACCCTACTTGAGATAATGTCCATGTAATATGGTCTAGTATTTTTCACAAATATGGTGGTAGCATTTTGAATGAGCACTTTGGTGGCTGCTTCACAAAACGCCCCGTTTTTGGCATTCGAAAAATGAAAAATGCATTTTCTGTCCGACAGAAAGGAAAATTTTTGTCCTTCAACATTGTTTACCATCCCAAGATGCACATGAATGCACAATATGGACATATTATCACAAACTATATCGCGATTCTTACCATAACATTGGTCGTTTTGTCCGAAAGCCATGAAACCGCGAACATGATAGGTCATTTCTGTGAAGGTTTTTTAAGATATTTATAAAAGATAAAGTTAGGAATTTTTCATTGCAAATATGTCATATAATATGACACCACGTGAAGTATTTACCTTGTTTGGACCATTTTTGAATTTCTTATGCCCGTTTCAAACTATGGTCAAAACGACGGGCTTTAAGGTTCATAGATAGGGGATGCTTCTCGCTAAACTCTTAATGTATCTCTAAAGAAACATCATATTGTGAGTCTAAAAATGATTTTTTCAAAAAATCATGAGCATCACATCATGTACCTGTAGTTCAAATCGGACCCACTTCCTACCGATTCGGCAGGAATTTGTCTTTTTCGTCAGGAGTGGACAAAATGGTTTCAGATACCCTACTTAGGACATTGTCCATGTAAGGTTGTATACTAATTTTGAAAAATATGGTTTTAGCATTTGGAATTAACCATTTGATGGTTGCTTCACAAAACGCCCCATTTTTTACACTCGGAAAATAGAAAATGCATTTTATGTGCGATGAAAAGGAAAACTTCCTCCTACAACATTGTTTGGCATCCCAAGATGCACCTGCGTGCACAATATGGGCACATTATCACAAACTATTGCATGACTCTGGCCATAACATTGGTCTTTTGATCCGAAATCCATGAAACCTCGAACAAGATAGCTCATTTCTGTGAAGGTTTTTTCAAGATGTTCGCAATATGTCACATAATATGACACCACGTGAAGGATTTACCTCATTTGGACCATTTTTGAATTTTTTATGCCTGTTTCAAAATATGGTTAAAACGGCGGGTACGAAGGTTTTTAACTAGGGGATGAGGCTCGCTAAACTTTCAGTTGATCTCTGATAAAACAACATATTGTGAGTCCAAAATAACTTTTTCAAAAAATCATGAGAATTAGATAATATACGTGTAGTTAAAATCGAACCCACTTCCTACGATTCGGTAGGCATTTATCTTTTTCGCCAGGGATGGATGGAAAGATTTGAGATACACCGGTTAGGATATTATCCAGATAATATGGTCTAGTATTTTTTTTAAATATGGTGCTACCATTTTGAAACTTTTATTTAATGATTGGTTCGAAAAACACCCTGTTTTAAAACTCGAAAAATATAAAATAGAGCTAACCAATCAGAAAAGAGAACCAGCTAACCACAGATCAGCCAATCAAAGGAGCTCTCAACCGTTCAGATGTCCTCCATCCAACCGTCGAAAATGACAGCGCTAGTTTCTGCCGCCGATCCGTTCCTCACACTTAGACATGAATTGACGAAAATGCCCTACAATTCCTAGTCTTGCGCCACAAGTGTGTAGGGGTAGTTTCGTACAATCCCCACGCCACCCATCCAGAATCCAGATCGCCATCGAGAGGGATCGGCGCCCCAAACCCTAAAACCTCACTCGTGAGACCCCGTCGCCTCTCTCTCCGACCCCGTCGCCTCCCTCTAGGTCTCCATCCGGGCACCACCGCCCTCACCTCTCTCCCACAGTCCACCGCCTCCTCGCCGAAACCTAGCTTCTCCCCCGGAAGCGGCGGGGAGCGTATCTCCCCACCGTATCTTCCCAGCGTGCGCGTACGTCGCCTGCCTCCACGCTGCGAGGCCGGATGCATGGCCGGATGAATCGCCGTATTCGGCATCGGCGTGGCCGCATCCGGTGGCCGCGAGGCTGGCCGCAAGGAAGCAGTGCGGAGCATAGGCCACCATCGCGTGGTGTCCCACTACCCCGGATCTTGTGACGAGGTCTCTGCAGCAAAGGGACCAGTGGAGGTCTTGGGCTCCTCGGAGGAGGTTGGCGGACGGCGCACGGGGACAAGAGGAAGCACTCCACCGTGGTCAACTTAGTGGAGAGGGAGGATTCCGGAGGACGGCGCGCAGGGACAGTGGAGAGGGAGCCACGAGAGCAAGGTGAAGGAGGGATCTCGAGAGCAAGGTGAAGGAGGCCTTCATCATCGACGTGTTCATGCTAGCCGCCGAGATCTCAACCCAGGCCATCGTCGTCTTCCTCACCTGGTACATGCCTCTGGTCTCCAGCTAGATCTTCCTCTGGTACATGACAGCAGGTGCTGGTGTGGATGAACAAACTGTAGTATTTTAAAATACTGTGGTGTCTTTGAAATACTGAGAAGAAACTGTGACTGGAGTAGGTTTTAGAATACTGTGGTGTCTTTGAAATTCTGCAATTTTCTGGGCATGGCTCTAGTAACAGGTGCAGATTGGAGTAGGTTTTAGAATTGCCTTTCCTTTAGGGATGATACCTATTCTAGTTTAATTACCGTTTTGACTACCTCACGCAGTATTTTCCTTGCATGGTTTTAAGACCCTACTCGCTAGGTGAGGCAGCATTTTAGAGTGATACAACAAAATCTCAGATACTCATTTTGGTAGACATTTTGCCAAACACCAATGAAATAGACCATACTTGAACTTCATTTGAGTTTGAAAAATGCTGGTTCCATCTAATATTTAAGTACGTAATTTAATTTTGTCCACAGAAAACTAGACTATCTCAAATTCTACCTATCAGGTTTATGTACTTCTGTGTGCCAACCTTGTCTCGCTACCCTATATTATTTGTCCCATCAAAAGCTATAAACTTCTTTAAATTTATTGTTCGCTAAGTTACATCATCGACGATATTAACTGGTAAAGCTTTAGTTGCTATATATTGTCTGATTCCCCATTTCTGACTTTCTGTTATTTTTCTATTGTAGGCCATCGGTCTGAAGTTTAATGTTCCTGAATTTTTCTTTGGTACATAGGTGTTCATTGTGACCAGTCCTAAGTGTTGGTTCTTAAAATATTGTGTTGTGAATGGTTTACAGTCCTAAGTGTTGGTTTTTGCCAATAGAACACATTTGGTGCTATATGTTCAGAGATGCTGCTCAGATAATTTTGTTCATCAACATGTTGCTTATGTTACCATATGACTATATGCATATCCCTAAAGCATAGTGTGAATAGATTGCTATTAGATTAATTTGGTATAGTTAATTGCAATTTCATGGAGAATGAATGATTTGTATTGCTAGTCTTTAGCTCATGTTCATGTTCCTGGTGGTACTTGCTAGTCTTTAGTTCATGTTGTATTGAGAAACTTCTTAGTTCATGCAGTGTCGAGGATCCTGTCGGGGCGGTGGCAATGTTCGTGCAGATCCGAGGCTGCTGGTTATCCGTTCTCCTCTTCCAAGGTACCCATACCATCTTCTCCTCTGCCAAGTGCTTACTTTTTTTGCGGGGGCTGCCAAGTGCTTACTTGGCCGTATGTTCTATTATACCTGATGACAAGTGTTGATTCATGGAGTTGGGTACTGTTGGGTGACTTTAGTTTAATATATATTGATATCTGGAAAAAAATAGTTTGGTATTGTTCTCATCGCCGATTTGATTTCCTCAAACAAATCAACTTGTTTAATTTGGTGATGTCATCTAGAGATCTGCCGTACTATCTACTACTATTCAGTTCTCACAAATATTTATAATGTTGCAATATTAACTTTGTTAACATTAGTCCCATCACTACATGTTGATACTTTTTATAACATATTTAAGCAGTGTGCGCATGACTGTTCTACAGTTTTTTATATTTGTATACTGGTTGTCTAGAAATTTCTGTATGTTTCTAACTTTTTCTGATTTGTAACCTACAGATATCTGCGTTTATTTAAAATTGGCGTACAAAATATGCTCCCAACAATATGTTCTAGCTCATTGGAGCTAGTTATTTTGACACCTAGTTGTATTTGAAACTATATTTTGGAAAACTGATATATGTCGTGCATGATTATAATGTACCTTTTGCTGATATTATACAAAATATTCTTATCTGCTCTATGATAATCAAATTATCTATTACTATATCTTTGATGAACTGACTTGTGGGACAGAAAAAGCTCATGTGATGGACCCCCATGATCCATGGGAGTTGTAATTAAATAAATTAAAACTAGAATAAAAATGACAACAAATGGGACTTGCTGGATGACCTGAGAAGTGGGACCAGTGGTAAAATAAAAAATAAAAACACAAAATAATAGAAAAATTAGGCCGGCTGGGTGACATGACATGTGGGACCAGCTCTAAAAAAACAAAAACAAAAAATAATGAAAAAATGGACTGGCTCTAGCATATGGGCCACATATGGGCCAAATTATTGGGCCTGGCCCAACAAGACGACCATCATAGGCTAGGCTACATGCTTGCCATGTATGCTTGCCACGTAGGATAATCTGACATGGACATAGGCTCTATGACCATCTATTTTGGTCATAGTTGTCCATGACCAATTCAAAAAAAGTCGTTAGCTGTCTATAGTGATCCTCACTATGTGACCTACTGTTTTTGGTCATAGAAAGGTCATAGATGAATTACTATGACCTTTCTATGACCAATATTTGAGGTCTCTAGTTAGCACATTCCTTGTAGTGTACCCGTCCCCTCTTAGAAAGCTGTGTAGTATCCATCAGGTACGTGTAGTGTTTTCACGTATGATTATGATTCAAAGAGTATTAGTCTGGTGGTACTACTACATATGAAGCCTAGCGATAGAGAGAAAGCAGACCCCTATCGTGTGAGCCATGTTTTTCTACGAGATAAAATCTAGCATGATCCGCAAATTTATCTCCCAGTTTGATTTTTTTTCTCGAATAAGATCGCATAGAACATCACACGAACATTTAGTTTTTAGTTGTGGAGTTGCATCAAATGTTACCGAAATATAATGGACGCATAATATTTAATATTCAACGTTGGATCAAGACTCACAAATCCCAACATTGCCAACCGTTGGATCTTCTTTTCTAGTCTAGGATCTAGAAGATTATATTGATAGTGTTTAGCATAATGACTATGCGCAAATCTGAAAACACACTTCTCGATCATTCTAGAATATCCTCCTACATTTCTATAGACCATGGTCCCAAATTTTCAAATATTAGGTAGCTAATAAACGTTTATTTCTACATGATATAAAGTACAAGAACCAAATATACATCGTTACTCTTTCATATTTTTTAAGCTTTACCTATTACAGAGAATAATTTTATATAGTGATGACATGTCATACTTTATTATTATATGAGTCTCACGTGCAAGGCACGTGCAACTTACTAATAAAAGGATGGTGCATAAATACAAAGAGGCCGCTAATCTTGTCCAACTAAACCAGGAATTTGTAGATAAGGTCTCAAAATATACAAAAAGGACCCTAGTATAGAAAGGAATGATGCAATCAGGTAGAGCTTCATTGATTATTAGCAGTGGTATAAAAGAAGGGCATAGCTCGAGGCTGGATCAAAGAGTTCTCATTTCCCTCCACCCAAATTGCAATGCTTGGGACGGTCTCCCTAAAGATGGAAGCCACCGTTCTCAACTGTTCCTCCTGCTCCCAGCCCCTCAAGCCCCAGTGGGTCTACAAGGTCTCATCATTTCTCCCTCACAATCCATTGATTTTTCTTTTATCGGTTCGTCCGTGCAACTATTTTATTTTTCGAACTTCCGTTTCTATAGTGCATGAATATTCATCTAGTTTGCCACCGCTGCATCCGCATGATCACCTCCTGCCAGAAGTGCGAGCACCCTAGCGACGGATTCACCCACAAGCTCGCCATGGACGCTTTCTTATCAGCGGCTAGGGTCGAGTGTGCCCACAAAGGTTGTAGTAGTTTGATACCCTACTACGAACTCCACGAGCACGAAATCACGTGTCAGTACGCTCCTTGCACTTGCATGGAGATTGGATGCGACTTCGTCGCCCCACCGCTAGTGCTCGTTCCCCACCTCGAAGCGGTCCACTCGATCCAAGTGCACAGGATCCAGTATGCCACCACTAAAGCGTTCTAGGAGCTGGTGCCGCTGTCGGGCGAGGCGTCCCGCCGACACATCCTCGTCAGGGAGCAGGGCGACATCGTGTTCGTCCTGACGATTGGCATGGTAGGCACAGTGTCCCTCGCGTTTGTGGTCAGTGTTAGGTCCGTGATGTGTGACTTGTCGGTGTATAGGGTGAGGATGTGAGTGGAATGCCGTCGCTGCTCTCCTAGACAGATGGCAGGAGGAGGATTGGCACCGTGATGATGGAGCTTGATGCGTCGAGCTCCGCAAAGCCGAGCGACATCGCATTTTAGGACCTTACGTCTTACCTGGCGGTGCCGCCACATTACCTGGTCGGTCCTGTTACGTCAAAACTGCTGCGTTTCTTCATCCGCGTCAAGTTTTAGTGGGGATGTAAATGGTTGTTAATTGGTTTAATTGTAGAAAGATAGTTCGCATACCAAGAATGGTGGATTTTGTAGTAGTAGTACTCTATCTCTGTCCCAAGAAATAAGGCTCTCTTGTTTTTCATGTTTTTTATTTAACCAAAATTTACTATAAATATATATAAATATTGTTCGTACTGTTCAAAATTAGCATCATTGGGAACTATGTGTCAATACGAACTCAACGATACAAATTTTACAAAATATAAGTAAATTTTAGTCGCTCTATTTATTCGGTCAAACTTTACTTTGGAATGTGCGTGCGCCTTATTCCTTGAAACGGAGGTAGATGAGTTCGGTGGATGTACTCTCCTGAGTATTTTTCATGAAGTCTTAGGGTGTGTTCGGTTCTGAAATTTTGTGTGGAACGGAACCGGTTCGTTCCGCGCCTAGCATACATTAGGGTGTTCAGTTGGATGAAAGTAACGGAACTAGGTAGTCCCCCAGAACACAATCTTACCACTATAGTGTACGAATAACTTTATTTGTGGGTCGTTGGATCGAGACTTGCAAATTCGAATATTACCAGCCGTTGGATCTTATTTTCCATTCTAGCATCTAGAAGATACTAATTGTAACATCCCAAAACTTTAATCCAAGTGAACAAGATCCAAATCATCATATTTAGAGTTAACAAAAACTTTTCCATTTAAAAATATTAAAGCATTCGTGTGTGCATATAATTTAGGAGTTGATTTGAATTGCCATGTTTAAGTGATCCATTGATTGTAAAATGATTCTTGGGTAAATTAAACATCATCTAGATCATTCCCACACAAATCCCAAAGAAAAACAAATAAAAATGAATAAAATAAACAAATGGTCATTTGTGCCATTTTAACTACCATGCCTACTTTGGTTGTTCCTAGAACTCAAAACCTAACAAAAACAAATGTGGATCTTTGCACCCCTTGCTAGTACAAGTAGTGATGTACCAAGACCCACTTTGCTTCAGCCCGGAAACTTTCAAACACTAATTTTAAATGGCAATTGAAAATTGAATGTAGTACATATGAGAAGATCCCACTTATGCAAAAACCAACCAAACCAATTCACCTTGACTTTTTCTAGCAACCAGAGACTACCAAGTATAAGATCAGATCACACACCAAAAATCTTTTCAAAATTTGAATTTAAATTTCTTGCGACCATTTGATCGAACACCTTGCAGACAGAATCGATTTGGCCTAACTTATACTATTTTTGATCGATTTTTGTCAATCCATTTGAACCCTAGTAGATCCCTTTGTCTCCCCCAGCCCCAACCAAACCATCGAGAGGCTACCCCTTAGCCATTTGAAGCAGTGTCGCACCACCCCTCGCTCTCGCCATGTCTAGGAGCTAGACCAGACCACACCACCGCCCTTTGTCCCCTCCCCTAGTAGAGCCGAGCCGTGGACCACTCGCAGAGCGCCGCGCCCAGAACGTCTGCACCATGCCGAGCACGCGCCAGAGCGCCACGCCCGACAAGCGTGCACACGCCGTGCCTCGACCACAACCCGCGTTCACCGCATCGCCACGACCCTAGGAACCGCTCGGACATGCTCGTTCGCCGCCGCTTGACCTATAGCCCCCGTGCGCCGCGTCGAACGCCGCCTCTGCTGCGCAGAGCACCAGCTTCTTCCGACCAAATGCCACCTCCCCTAGCCGCACATTTAAACCGTAGAGCACCGCAAGGAGGCAGGCCACCGTCCCCTACCTCCAGCCACGACGATAGCACATTGTATCACCCTCGCCGGAGTCGCCAGCCCATCCCGCTTGGTCCCCTCGTCGACCTATAAAAGGAGGCCACCCCAGCACAAACTCCTCACACCATCTCACTCCCCTCTCTCCACTGATCCTTCCACCCCATCCCCGGAGCAAGGCGGGCCGCCGTTCGCCGGAATTTTGCCGGAGCTTGCCGCAGTAGAGGAGGAGAGGCGTCGTTGATTGCGACTGCCCCAGGAGCCGCCGCGACCATGCCTAGAACCTTCATCGTCCAACAGCTCGATCGCCCCCATCGCCATGTCTAGCTGGAGCCCTGGTAAGCCCCCACATACCCCCACAGAGCCGCTAGGGTTAGCTCTTGCCGGCGACCTGTTCGCCTGGGACGACGATCCTCAACCGTTGATCCATCTTTTAAATGTAGCGCTAAGAGT
Source organism: Avena insularis (assembly GCA_023614405.1). NCBI lineage: Eukaryota > Viridiplantae > Streptophyta > Magnoliopsida > Poales > Poaceae > Avena > Avena insularis. Next base: position 388,539,564 of record CM042696.1, read on the forward strand.
GCCCCGTACCGCTTCGTGTTTGACGTCTCGCTGACCTACGGGACCCCCTGTCAGTTGTCATCCGCGCCGCGGAGCGTCACTGGGCCGGCCCGTTAGTTTTCCCGCGCGACCCAGTTAGTTCAATATAGATTTTTCTATTTCAGTTTAAACTCACTTATGTCCCTTAGTTTAAAAATCCATTTAGGAAGATCTACTGAACCAAATTGAGTGATTCAAATTTTGTTAGAAAGCTACGGAAAAGATCTATCCAACCCTATTGGATTTAATTCATTTAGAGTTAGAGATCTCTCCTAGTAAAAATAACAAGACAGAAGCTTTTGCACATTCAAACATTTTTATAAAATCAACCATAATAGCTTTTGACTTGATTCCAACTCTCAAAAATCACATTTAACCATACCTATCTGAATATGTAATAATATTAAGGTTTGCATGTAGTGACTTTGGACTAGTACCAAAACAATGCTATATAGGCATTTCTAGTCACTTTAAATCATTAAATATTAAACTTAAACTTAATTAAATGTGATCCAACCTTTAAATCACATTCCCGTATGTTAGAATATGTGGTGATGACATGTGTCAACATGATCCCATATTTTAAGTGGAGAATATTAAATCTTAATTATTTTCAATGAGTAGAAATTACTTTTCTCAAATAAAAAGAATGAAACTAGTTAATAAAACCTTGTGATGCTTGTGATTATAATAGATCATCCAATGTGTGCCTTAGAGTGCTAAGTAGACTAGTTAAGTATTGTTTGGTGATTGTGTACTCCGTATGTATTTATAGACGATAGTACCGACCAAGCTTACGAGGAGGAGGAGTTCTACCAAGAGGAGGAGGAAGAAAACTTCAACCACTACACCAACCAAGGCAAGCTACTGTTAGCAAGCTAGAATGAAGTTAGATAACCTAAGCAAGATTCCATTAGGAATGCTTTGGTTATACCACTTTGACTATTACCTACCCCAAGTTTTATTTTCAAGTTTTTACTTCTTTCCTTTATTAAAGTACCTTACTTGTTTGAAGGTAGCATAAAGAGTATAAAACTTGACCTATCTAGATAACCTTAGATGTCATTCTATGGCATGAGATTTAGATTAGCATCACACCTTAGTGAAAACTCTTAACTTAGTGGTTTAGAACAAAACTCAAAACTTGATTCACTTTAGATGGGAACACTTGGTGAAAATGACTTGTGAAAACCTTGGAATGATGAGTCATTGTATTGAGATGTTTTGACATGTGTTGAGAAACACAAATGGTTTATGATGATGAAAATGTTGAGGCATGAGCCTTAACCCTTTTACAAAACTGATGGTTGGATTCGGATGCGATACCATTCCAAATTTATCGTACAACCATAATACCTGAATTGGGTAAGGTTTAGCCGGAAGTTTGTATGCATTAGTATTAGTTCCCTCACGGGAGAGGTTTGAGATGATTCTACCTCTCAATGTTGTCCACCTATGTAGTGCCCAAGATGACAGATGGTCATGGTTGGGAGGCCATGCTCATAGGAGAGGTGCTTATACTAGGGTGTGTAGAGGGAAGGTTATGTTTGATTATATGCATTCTAAGTATGATGATTCAGGGTTATCCCTGATAGATGTAATCTTGTGGTGAAAGTGTACCACCTCTGCAGAGTGTCAAACTAATCGAATAGCCGCGTCCACGGTTATGGACAGTTGGAGTGGCCATACTGTTTCGTTGTCAGATATTTTCAAAATGACTTATGAAATGAATGATGAATCTTGACTTGACCACAACAGGGTTGTGACTATGACACTAGCTTCCCAACTTAAGTGACTCTAGAACTTTACTTTATCTTTCTTTGTTTCAGAACTCAGCTTAGGTTTCAAACTTAACTTTATAGTTAAACTTAGAGTTAGCATTTACACTAGGACTATACTACTTGTTAGTGGTAGTTTGCGAGTACTTAAAGAGTACTCATGGCTTTTGTCCCTGGCTATTCTCATGGCCATACTATGAAGGAGACTACCAAGATGACGGACAGCAGGACAGCTATGATAACTAGGACTATATGCCTTCGTCAGGATTGCCTGTGCCCCTGAAGATGGACCCCACTGCTACGCTTACTATTTATTCTGTTGCTTGTTGTATTAAGACTGGATCATGGGATCCTTATTTGTGTAAGACCTTATTTATGGTTTGTAATGGATGATGTACTATGATATCCAATTTGTTATGTCTCGCAAAAATGGTAATCCTGGGATTGCGATGTATGACATAACAGGCATCTGGGATTAAAAATCCGGGTGTTGACAAGTTGGTATCAGAGCCATCCTGACCATAGGAAACCCTAGTTAGAATGGACGTCCGAACAAAAACTTAATTTCAAAACCAAATTGAGTATTTACAAAAAACTATTTCCTCTCTTACCCTTGGGAATTCATTCTTTCTCAAAAATTCATGTTCCTCCAATTCTTACATTACTACCTAAAATTTGACACACTTGATCACTTCACTAACTTCCTCATCCTTAATTCTTGTAGATGGAGACTCAGTTTAGCAAGTTCTACCAGTCGGGCAATGGAGGCCAACTGATCTTCGAGCGGGATCTAGATTCACTGTCTGAGTTATTGGGCCGTCCGCATCCGGAGTTTCTTGGGGCTCAAATTCCTGGACCCCCAGGAGGAGATTTATAGTGGCTAGTCGCCGCTGATCTTCGAGGAAGCATAGAAGCACCAACGTCTGGGAGAATCCATTTCTCTGTCCGAGAGAACAACTGGCTAGATGGATTAGCCAGGGCAATGCATGAAGCTCTCGCACGTCTATGTGCCCTCAGTGTCAACCAAATCCAAGGAACCCGCTTTGCGCACTATGCAAGGCGTGACTTCATGGGAATGCCGATGGAGATGCCAAGTCACCCGGAGTTGAAGCATCAAGTGGAGAACCTTGACTTCCTGTTGTACGATTGCCAGAAGGAATTGGACAATGCTAGGGAGTTTGCCAACCACAACCGTGCCATTGCCGCCTAGAAGGCCTAGACTTTCTCACTGCTTGTCAAGGACCGCCAGTCTCTTCGCCTTCAGCGCGAAAAGAAGGATCGCACCATCGCCCGTCTTCGCAAGAAGGTGGCCGACCTCGAGAAGACCATCAAGGAGCAAGAAGCTCAGCTTGCAGCAAAGGAGGAAGAATAGGAGGGTGAAGACATCTAGGGAGACATGGATTCTTACCTCAGCAATGATGATGACTTTCTGGAGGACGATGTCGTGGACTTCTACACTGACGATGAGGACTCCGACTTCATCGAGGATGAGTAGATGCACTAGAGCACTGTCGTAGCATGAGATGTATCGGTCCCATTGTATCGTAGCTTGCAGAATGGTTCTTAAAACCATATGTTTTCCTTTGTTGTTGTCGTGTTTGTGTGTTTGTATCGTGTGCTATGTTTGAATGAATGAAATGGAGTTAGTGCAAAACCTAAGTCAAACTCAAAGTTTTAGCTTTGAAATCAAAACCATAAACCCTAGAACTTCCCTATTACCCCTTTATCTATCTCAATCTTCAGATGACTCGTGGAAACCAAGGAGGGAGCAGCTCATCGCAAGACCCAATGCTGCAGATCTTGCAGAATCTCATCACAGACAGGGAAGCAAGCAGGGGATAGTGCCAAGATAATCTAGGAACACTGCAACAGATTGCCCAGATGGCTCTCAACAACCAGAACCATGGAAATCAGGATCATCAAGGATCCAAGCTGAAAAACTTCCAGAATACCAATCCCCCAATCTTTAGCACTTCGGAGAACCCATTAGATGCAGATGACTGGTTGCAGACGATGGAGAACAATTAGGAAGTAGCCAGAGTTGATGACAACGAGAAATATCTCTTTGCCACCCACTACTTGGCAAGAGATGCAAGAGCATGGTGGAACAGCATCCGCCTGATGAACCATGGTCAAGTGATGACATGGGAAGCCTTCAAAATCAAGTTCAGCCGCACCCACGTGCTGCAGGGCCTAGTCACCAGAATGAGGGATAAGTTCCACGAATTGAAGCAAGGTAGAATGACTGTGGTGGAATACCGTGACAGATTCCTGTCACTTGCTAGATATGCACCTGATGAGATCAACACGGAGGCCAAGAAGAAGGAGAGATTCTTGAACGGACTGCATGATGAGATGTAGACTGTCCTCGTCAACATCCGTTTCCAGGATCTCGAAGAGCTAGTCGACTCCGCAATTCAGATGGAAGGAAAGATTAACCAAGCAAATGACAACCGCAAACGTTGTATCATGCAGCAAACTAGATCCAGCAGTCACCAGAAGTACCGTCCCAACCCCTCACCATGATATGCACCGAGGAACAACCGACCCCCAATGTCTCGCCCAAGCTACCCCAACCATAGAGGAGGCAATGTAAAGTCCGGAGGAAACAACAACTCCGGCAACACCAGCAATTTCAATCATGCCCCTCCTAAGAGCAACAACAACAACACTGCACCCAGAACTAGAAGCAATGATGTGCCCGTCGTAGCTAAAGAAAAGTCTCAGATCACCTGTTTCGAGTGTGGAGTTAAGGGTCACTATTCCAATGAGTGTCCCAAGAAGACTGCCGCCACTACTAATGTGAATGCCCCAGCGCAACAGCAGCATCATGTTCAACTAGGAATAAGATTTGCCCCAGGGAACCCTCACAACCACAACGGTCGTCTCTTCCACATGAACGCCGAAGAAGCCCAAGAAGCGACAGATGTAGTGCTGGGTATGTTTTCTGTCAACTCAGTTTTAGCAAGAGTATTGTTTGATTCAGGAGCATCGCATTCATTTATCACCGAACAATTTGCATGCACTAGTAAGATCCACCCAACCAACTTGAAGCACGTCATGATAGTTCAAATCCCCGGATATCCTACAAAAGCTAGAAAAAATTGCAAAGCTGTGCCTATCAGAATACATGGGATAGATTTTTATGCCAACCTAATAGTACTTGGAACCAAAGGATTGGAAGTAGTACTAGGTATGGACTGGATGTCAAGGCATAAAGGACTGATAGACTATGCTAAGAAAGCCATCACCATGACCAGTAGCTCTAGAGTAACAGTAGAACATATATCTGAAACCTTACCCCGTCAATTCAAGTGCAACAAGAGTCTAGCCCTGCCAACCATTGACCAAGTCAGAGTAGTCTGTGAATACCCCGACGTATTCCCAGATGAATTGCTAGGTATGCCCCCGGATAGGGATATTGAGTTCATTATCGAACTAATCCCCGGAACTGGACCCATAGCCCAGAGATCCTATAGCATGAACCCCTCAGAGTTAGTGGAACTGAAGAAGCAGTTGGATGCGATGTTAGCAATAGGCTTGATTCAACCAAGCACTTCTCCATGGAGATCACCAGTGTTATTCGTCGACAAGAAAGATGGAGGCAACCGTCTGTGCACCGATTATAGAAAGTTGAATGACGTCACCATCAAAAACAAGTACCCCTTGCCTAAGATAGAGGATCTATTTGATCAGTTGACTGGTGCCCAGGTATTCTCAAAGATTGATCTTAGGACTGGTTATCACCAACTTAAGATTCGTGCAATGGATATTCCGAAGATCTCCTTTACTACTCGCTATGGTTTATACGAGTATACGGTTATGTCTTTTGGATTAACCAATGCCCCTGCTTATTTCATGAATCTTGTGAATAAGATCTTTATGAATTTCCTAGATAAGTTTGTCGTTGTGTTTATCGACGATATCCTTATCTACTCCAAGTCAGAAGAAGAGCATGAGCAACATCTAAGAATCATCCTAGAAACCCTAAGAGATCATCGGTTATATGCCAAGTTCAGCAAGTGTGAGTTTTGGCTGAAATAAGTAGGATTCCTAGGACATATTGTGTCTGCCCGAGGAGTCTCTGTTGATCCCGCCAAGATCAAAGATGTCGAAGAATGGGAAGCCCCAACCACTCAAACCCAAGTCCGTGCATTTCTTGGATTAGCGGGATATTACCGCAAGTTCGTCGAAGGATTCTCGAGCATCGCCAGACCCATGACCCAATTATTGAAGAAGGACAAGAAGTTTGAATGGACCAACAAATGTGAAGCCAGTTTCCAAGAACTGAAGAAGAGATTGATATCAGCCCCAATATTGATCATGCTAGATATCAAGAAGCCGTTTGATGGATATTGTGATGCATCCAAGATTGGTCTTGGATGTGTACTGATGCAATAAGGCAAAGTCATCGCGTATCTGTCTCGACAACTGAAGCAGCATGAGAAGAACTTTCCGACCCATGATCTTGAATTAGCAGTCGTAGTTTTGGCATTAAAGACATGGTGTCATTATCTGATGGGTAATCGTTGTGAGATTTACTCAGATCACAAAAGCTTGAAGTATATTTTCACTCAGAAGGAGCTGAATATGAGGCAAAGGATATGGATAGAGTTAATCAAGGATTATGACCTTGACATTCACTATCACCCCGGCAAAGCCAATGTGGTAGCGGATGCTCTTAGCAGATTGCCGTGTAGGCTAAATACCATGATCAAGGAGAAGCAACCAAGTTTGTATGAGGAGTTGGAGCAGTTTAGAACTGAGCTTGTTAGCAAAGGATTCTTAGCTAGCATTGAACTTCAACCCACTTTGATTAGCCAAATCAAGGAAGCCCGGAAGGGAAATGAAAGTATCGACGGAATCAAATGTCGTATTGGTACAGGAAAGGTACCTGGATTCATCGAAGACGAAGAAGGAGTTATGTGGTATAAAGGACATATATGTGTGCTAGAAGATTCGGAGATGAAGCATGTTATCATGCAGGAAGCTCATGATACTCTTTAGTCTATCCACCCCGGAGGAACGAAGATGTATCAAGATATGAAAGAGAAATTTTGGTGGCACAAGATGAAGAGATAAATCGGGAGCTACATCGCCAAGTGTGATATCTGTCAAAGAGTCAAAACGGAACATCAGAGGCCCGCGGGACTATTGCAACCCTTGCAAATTCCGGAATGGAAATGGGATTCCGTCGGAATGGACTTTATCACCGGTTTACCTACTTCTAGTAGGGGAAATGACTCAATCTGGGTCATTGTTGATAGACTGTCCAAGGTAGCTCATTTTATACCTGACAAGACTACCTACCAGAGTTCAAAACTAGCAGAGTTGTATATTGCTAGGATTGTTAGTCTGCATGGAACACCCAAGACCATAGTATCAGATCGAGGAACCCAGTTTACCTCGAGATTTTGGTAGAAAGTCCAGGAAGGATTAGGAACCAAGTTGAATTTCAGCACCGCTTATCACCCGCAAACTGATGGACAGACTGAAAGAGTCAACCAAATCTTAGAAGATATGTTAAGAGCTTGTGTTTTGGAGTACGGATAAAAATGGGAAGACCTCCTGCCTTTCGCAGAATTCTCATATAACAACAGTTATCAAGCTAGTTTGCAAATGGCACCATTTGAGTTCCTATACGGAAGAAAGTGTCGCACCCCGTTGAATTGGTCGCAAGTAGGAGAGAGTCAGATCTTTGGACCCGACATTCTGCGAGAAGCCGAAGAGAAGGTTCACAAAGTCCGTGAGGACCTCAAGACTGCCCAATCCAGATAGAAGGGTTATGCTGACAAGAGAATGAGAGACCTGACTTTCAATGTCGGAGATTTTGTATATCTCAAGGTTTCGCCATTGAAGGGAACCCAGCGTTTTAGTCTGAAAGGAAAGTTAGCCCCCAGATATATCGGGCCCTTCAATATTCTGAACCATCAAGGAGAAGTCTCGTATCAGCTGGAACTGTCCGAGGAAATGTCAGCCATCCACGATGTGTTCCATATCTCGTTACTTTGCAAATGCCTAGAAGTGCTAGAGAAGACTGAGGTTTTCAAGAACATTGATCACCAAGCCGTGGAGATCAACAAGGACCTGACATATCGTGAAGTGCCCATCTGTATCTTTGAGGAAGCTTACAGAACCACCAGAACCAGGAGTATCAAGTTTCTCAAGATTCAATGGAGCAACCATACCGAAGAAGAAACCACTTGGGAGCGAGAAGATTACATTAGGACAGAGTTCCCAGATCTCTTTAGTTCCTAGTTTTCTTTCGTAAATCTCGGGACGAGATTTTATTTAAGGGGGGAAGGTTTGTAACATCCCAAAACTTTAATCCAAGTGATCAAGATCCAAATCATCAAATTTAGAGTTAACAAAAACTTTTCCATTTAAAAATATTAAAGCATTCATATGTGTGTGCATATAATTTAGGAGTTGATTTGAATTGCCATGTTTAAGTGATCCATTGATTGTAAAATGATTCTTAGGTGAATTAAACATCATCTAGATGATTCCCACACAAATCCAAAAGAAAAACAAATCAAAATGAATAAAATAAACAAATGGTCATTTGTACTATTTTAACTACCATGCCTACTTTGGCTGTTCCTAGAACTCAAAACCTCACAGAAACAAATGTGGATCTTTGCACCCCTTGCTAGTACAAGTAGTGATGTACCAAGGCCCACTTTGTTTCAGCCCAAAAACTTTCAAACACTAATTTTAAATGGCAATTGAAAATTGAATGTAGTACATATGAGAAGATCCCACTTATGCAAAAACCAACCAAACCAATTCACCTTGACTTTTACTAGCAACCAGAGACTACCAAGTATAAGATCAGATCACACATCAAAAATCTTTTCAAAATTCGAATTTAAATTTCTTGCGTCCATTTTGATCGAACACCTTGCAGACAGAATCGATTTGGCCTAACTTATACTGTTTTTGATCGATTTTTGTCAAACCATTTGAACCCTAGTAGATGCCTTTGTCTCCCCCAGGCCCAACCAAACCATCAAGAGGCTACCCCTTAGCCATTTGAAGCAGTGTCGCACCACCTAAGCACCATGCTTGCCGGTCGAGCATGGATAGCTCGCAGCCGACCACCCCTCTCTCTCGCCATGTCTAGGAGCTAGACCAGACCACACCACCGTCCTCTGTCCACTCGCAGAGCGCCGTGCCCCGAACGTCTGCACCATGCCAAGAACGCGCCAGAGCGCCGCGCCCGACAAGCGTACACACGCCGCGCCTCGACCGCAGCCCGCGCTCACCGCATCGCCATGACCCCAGGAACCGCCCGGACATGCCCGTTCGCCGCTGCTTAACCTGTAGCCCCCGTGCGCCGCGTCGAACTGCCACGCAGAGCACCAACTTCTTCCAACCAAATGCCACCGCGCCTAGCCGCGCATTTAAACCGTATAGAACCGCCAGGAGGCAGGCCACCGTCCCCTACCTCTAGCCACAATGATAGCACGTTGTACCGCCCTCGCCGGAGTCGCCAGCCCATCCCGCTCGGTCCCCTCGTCGACCTATAAAAGGAGGCCACCCCAGCACAAACTCCTCACATCATCTCACTCCCCTCTCTCCACTAATCCTTCCACCCCATCCCCGGAGCAAGGCGGGCCGCTGTTCGCCGGAATTTTGCTGGAGCTTGCCGCAGTAGAGGAGGAGAGGCGCCGTTGATTATGACTGCCCCAAGAGCCGCCGCGACCACGCCTAGAACTGCCGTCGTCCACCAGCTTGATCGCCCCCATCGCCACGTCTAGCTGGAGCCATGGTAAGCCCCCATGTACCCCCACCGAGCCGCTAGGGTTAGCTCTCTCCGGCGACCTGTTCGCCGGGGACGACGATCCTCAGCCGTTGATCCATCTTTTAATCGTAGCGCTAAGAGTGCCCCGTACCGCTTCGCGTTTGACGTGTCGCTGACCTGCGGGACTCCCCTATTAGTTGTCATCCGCGCCGCGGAGCACCACTGGGCCGGCCCGTTAATTTTCCCGCGCAACCCAGTTAGCTCAAATATAGATTTTTCTATTTTAGTTTGAACTCACTTCTATCCCTTAGTTCAAAAATCCATTCAGAAATATCTACTGAACCAAATGGAGTGATTCAAATTTTGTTAGAAAGCTACTGAAAAGATCTATCGAAGCCCGTTGGATGTAATTCATTTAGAGTTAGAGATCTCTCTTAGTAAAAATAACAAGACAGAAGCTTTTGCACATTCAAACATTTTTATAAAATCAACCATAATAGATTTTGAGTTGATTCCAACTCTCAAAAATCACATTTAACCATACCTATCTGAATATGTAATAATATTAAGGTTTACATGCAGTGACTTCGGACTAGTACCAAAATAATGCTATATAAGCATTTCTAGTCAATTTAAATCATTAAATATTAAACTTAAACTTAATTAAATGTGATCCAACCTTTAAATCACATTCCCATATGTTAGAATATGTGGTGATGACATGTGTCAACATGATCCCATATTTTAAGTGGAGAATATTAAATCTTAGTTATTTTCAATGAGTAGAAATTACTTTTCTCAAATAAAAAGAATGAAACTAGTTAATAAAACCTTGTGATGCTTGTGATGATAATAGATCATCCAATGTGTGCCTTAGAGTGCTAAGTAGACTAGTTAAGTATTGTTTGGTGATTGTGTACTCCGTATGTATTTATAGACGATAGTACCGACCAAGCTTACGAGGAGGAGGAGGAGTTCTACCAAGAGGAGGAGGAAGAAAACTTCAACCACTGCACCAACCAAGCCAGGCTACTGTTAGCAAGCTAGAACTAAGTTAGATAACCTAAGCAAGATTGCATTAGGCATGCTTTGGTTATACCACTTTGACTATTACGTACCCCAAGTTTTATTTCCAAGTTTTTACTTCTTTACTTTATTAAAGTACCTTACTTGTTTGAAGGTAGCATAAAGAGTATAAAACTTGACCTATCTAGATAACCTTAGATGTCATTCTATGGCATGAGGTTGAGATTACCATCACACCTTAGTGAACACTCTTAACTTAGTGGTTAGAACAAAACTCAAAACTTGATTCACTTTAGATGGGAACACTTGGTGAAAATGACTTGTGAAAACCTTGGAATGATGAGTCATTCTATTGAGATGTTTTGACATGTGTTGAGAAACACAAATGGTTTATGATGATGAAAATGTTCAGGCATGAGCCTTAACCATTTAACAAAACTGATGGTTGGATTCGGATGTGATACCATTCCAAATTTACCGTACAACCACAATACCTGAATTGGGTAAGGCTTAGCCGGAAGTTTATATGCATTAGTATTAGTTCCCTGACGGGAGAGGTTTGAGCTAAGGCTACCTCTCAATGTTGTCAACCTATGCAGTGCCCAAAATGATAGATGGTCATGGTTGGGAGGCCATGCTCATAGGAGAGGTGCTTATACTAGGGTGTGTAAAGGGAAGGTTATGTTTGACTATCTACATACTAAGTATGATGATTCGGGGTTATCCCTGACAGATGTATCGAATCTTGTGGTGAAGGTGTACCACCTCTGTAGAGTGTGAAACTATTCGAATATCCGCGTCCGCGGTTATGGACAGTTGGAGTGGCCATACTATTTCGTTGTTAGATATTTTCAAAATGACTTATGAAATGAATGATGAATCTTGACTTGACCACAACAAGGTTGTGACTATGACACTAGCTTCCCAACTTAAGTGACTCTAGAACTTTACTTTATCTTTCTTTGTTTCAGAACTCAGCTTAGGTTTCAAACTTAACTTTATAGTTAAACTTAGAGTTAGCATTTACACTAGGACTATACTACTTGTTAGTGGTAGTTTGTGAGTACTTAAAGAGTACTCATGGCTTTTGTCCCTGGATATTCTCATGGCTAGACTATGAAGGAGACTACCAAGATGACGGACAGCAGGACGGCTATGATAACTAGGACTATCTGTCTTCGTCAGCATTGCATGTGCCCCTGAAGATGGACCCCACCGCTACACTTACTATTTATTCTGCTGCTTTTTGTATTAAGACTGGATCATGAGATCCTTATTTGTGTAAGACCTTATTTATGGTTTGTAATGGATGATGTACTATGATATCCAATCTGTTATGTCTCGCAAAAATGGTAATCCTGGGATTGCGATGTATGACATAATAGGCATCTGGGATTAAAAATCCGGGTGTTGACACTAATGATAGTATTTAGCACAGTGAACGCTATGCACAAATGTCAAAACATACTTCTCCATCACTTCTCCATCATTTCTGTGGAGCATGTTACCAAAATTTTCAAGTATTAGGAATAGCTAATAAATGTTAACTTGTACATGATACAAAGTACAACAACCAAATATACACCCATACTTCATAGATGTCGATCAAATTTATAATTTTTGAGCTTTACCTATTATATAATAATCTAACCACTATATAGTGTACAAATAATTTGAAATTTTATAGTTGGATCAAGACTAACAAATCCTAACATTGTAACCCATTGGATCTTGTATATCCATTCTAGCATCTAGAAGATTCTAGTGATAGTCTTTAGCACAATGAACAATGTGCACAAACCTCAAAACAAACTTCTCAACAATTCTAGAATATTCTTCATCATTTCTCTAGAGCATGTTGAGTATTAGGTAGCTAATAGGTTGATTTCTACTCCCTCTGTTTCAAAATATTTAAGATGTTTTAGCTTTTTGTGAAAGGAGTATATCTAGACCCTTTTAGTGTGTAGATTCATCCAGGTTTGGAGTGAACCTACATACTAAAAAGGGTCTAGATACACTCCTTTCACAAAGCTAAAACATCTTATATTTTGAAATGGAGGGGGTACATGGTACAAACTACAAGAACCAAATATACACCCGATACTTTATGGACGTAGCTCAAAATTATAATTATTTTTTGGGCTTTACCTATTATGATTGTTTTTAAATGATATGCCATACTTCTATTATCTGATTCTTATCACGTGTGCAATGCATGTGCAACTTACTAGTATTCCTCTAATATGCGGAACAAGGTCGTGCGACCAAATAGGACGGATCACACGGAACAGCTCGCTAATTCGCGCAATTAACTCCTCTCTCTATCACTAACCTTCAACGCACGCGATGCACGTGGCGGCGACAGGTGGCGCACGCTGCGGAACGGCACAGGAAGCAGGCCCGACGACGGCAGGCGGTAATGCAACGGGACAGCGTAGGAAGCAAGCCTGACGGCGGCAGGTGGCGCACGCAGCAGGTCTGGCAGCAGCAGGTGGCGCACGCGGCCGGGTACTTCCAATTACTCGCGTCCAACAGCAATGATTTTGGCTGATTTTAACCTTGGAATTTGGCTCCAATTTTGACCTCTATTATCAACACCCGGATTTTTAATCCCAGATGCCCGTTATGCCATACCTCGCAATCCCAGGATTACCATTTTTGCGAGACATAACAGATTGGATATCACAGTACATCATCCATTACAAACCATACATAAGGTTTTACACAAATAAGGATCTCATGATCCAGTCTTTAATACAACAAGCAGCGGAAATAAACGATAGCGTAGCGGTGGGGTCCATCTTCGAGGCAGCAATCTTGTGAAGGCGATAGTCCTAGTTATCATAGTCATTCCGCTAACCATCATCTTGATAATCTCCTTCATAGTCCGCCATGATAATAGCTGGGACAAGCCATGAGTACTCTTTAAGTACTCGCAAACTACTACTAGCAAGGGTTATGATTCTAAGTTAAAGTACTAAATTGAAAGAATAACTATCAAGTTAAGTTTGAAACCTAAGCTGAGTTCTGAAGCAAGAAAAGATAAAGTAAAGTTCTAGAATCACTTAAGTTGGGAAGCTATTTTCATCTACACAACCCTGTTGTGTTCAAGTCAAGGTTCATCATTCATTTCAAGTTATTTGGAAAACATCTGACAACGAAACAGTATGGCCATTCCAGCTGTCCATAACCACGGACGCGGCTATTCGAATAGTTTGACACTCTGCAGAGGTGGTACACTTTCACCACAAGATTCGATACATCATCAGGATAACCCTGAATCATCATACTTGGTATGCAGATAATCAAACATAACCTTCCCTTTACACACCCTAGTACAAGCACCTCTCCTATGAGCATGGCCTCCCAACCATGACCATCAGTCATCTTGGGCACTGCATAGGTGGACATCATTGAGAGGTAGCCTCAGCTCAAACCTCTCCCGTGAGGGAAATAATACTAATGCATATAAATTTCCAGCTAAGCCTTACCCAATTCAGGTAATGTGGTTGTACGGTAATTTTGGAATGGTATCGCATCCGAATCCAACCATCAGTTTTATAAAAAGGGTTAAGGCTCATGCCTCATCATTTTCATCATCATAAACCAATTGTGTTTCTCAACACAGGTCAAAACATCTCAATAGAATGACTCATCATTCCAAGGTTTTCACAACTCATTTTCACCAAGTGTTCCCATCTAAAGTGACTCAAGTTTGATCTATTCTAAAACACTAGGTTAAGAGTGTTCACTAAGGTGGAAAGGTGGGATCAATCTCATGCCCTAGAATGACATCTAAGGGTTTCTAATTAGGTCAAGTTTTATACTCTTTATGCTACCTTCAAAATTAATTAAAGAACTTTGTGTAACCTAAGGGGGTGTGATCAAAGTATGCTTAAGGCATCTTTACTAAACTATCTATTTTTATTCTAGCTTGCTACAATAGCTTACTAAAGCATGTTTGCAAGGGTTAGCTTGCCACTAATAGCTTGCCTTGGTTGGTGCAGTGGTTGAAGTTTTCTTCTTCTTCTTCTTGGTAGAACTCCTCCTCCTCGAAGGCTTGGTCGGTACTAGCGTCTAGAAATACATAGGGAGTGCACAATCACCAAACAATACTTAACTTGGACTAAGTAGTATTCTAAACCACACAATGGATGATCTATTATCATCCCAAACATCACAAGTTCTAATTCAATAGTTTCAACCTTTTTATTTTGGAAAAGTAATTTCTACTCATTGAAATAATAACTAAGATTTAATATTCACCACCAAAATATGGGATCATGTGGAAACATGTCCTCACCACATATTCTAACATGTGGGAATGAGATTTAAAGGTTGGATCAATATTACTTTGGTTTAAGTTTAAGATTTAATGATTTAAAGTGACTAGAAATGCCTATATAGCATTATTTTGGTACTAGTCCAAAGTCACTGCCTGTAAACCTTAATATTATTACATATTTGGGTAGATATGATGAAATGTGATTTTTGAGAGTTGGAATCATCTCAAAAGCTAACTTTGTTGATTTTACAAAAATGTTTCAAGTTGCAAAAGCTTCTGTCTTCTTATTTTTATTAGGAGAAATCTATAACTCTAAATGAATTAAATCCAACGGGCTTGGATAGAGCATTTCAATACCTTTCAGACAAAATTAGTTTCATGTAATTTGGATTTGTCAAACTCACAGAATTGAATTTTGAAACACTGGACAGAAACTATATTCTAACTAAAAAGAAAAACCTAGATTTGAATCTACGGGCTTGCGCGGGAAAGGAAATGGGCCGGCCCAGTGGCGCTACGCGGCACGGGGCTCAGCTGACAGCCGGGTCCCACTGGTCAGCACTTAAAACGCGAAGCGGTACGCGCGTTGTGGGCCGTGCGATTAGAGGCTAGATCTACGGCTGAGGGTCGTCGTCGACGACGGACGGGTCGCCGGCGAGCTCGAACCCTAGCGGCTCGGTGGGGGTCTACTGGGGGCGTACCAGGGCTCCAGCGGGGTCGGCGATGCGGGCGAACAAAGTGGAAGACGACAGCGAGGTGAGGCGTGGTCGCGGCGGATCTTGGGGTGGCCGGAATCAACGGCACCCTTCTTCTCCAGAGGCGGCGGCTCCGGCTCCAATTCCAGCGAACTGCTGCTCCACTTGCTCCGACGAGAGGTGGGTGAGGTTCAGAGAGGTGAGGAGAGTGGAATGGTGTGAGTCTTTGGTGCTGGGGAGGGCTCCTTTTATAGGCTCGGCGGTGAGATCGAGTGGGATGGGCGGTCGACGGTGGGGACATGGCTACGGCGAGCTAGCGGCATGGCTGGGGATAGCGATCGATGGGCGGTTCCCTGGCGGTGCTCTAGCGCTTCAATTCGGCCGTAGGGGCGGTGGCATGCGGTCGGGGCGAGGTGGCTCTCTGCGCGGCCGAAGTGGCTGTGGGGCTTTGGGCGGCGAACGGAGGTGTCTGGGGTGTTCTCTAGGTCGAGGCGGAGTGGTGGGCGCGGGCTGGTGTCGAGCGGCGGCTTGTGCACGCGGGGACAGGGCGCGCTCTGCGGGCGGCGTCGGCATGGTTCGGTGGCACTGGACGCGGTTTCTCCTCGGTGGTCCACGGCTGCTCTTGGCTCGGGCAAGGGACAGAGAGGGGCAGTGCAGCGTTGGCTACCTCCTAGACATGGCGAGGAAAGGGGGAGTGGTCTGTCACAATTTGCAAGGTTGGCCGGCAAGGGTGGTGCTCGGCATGGCATGGCATTGCCACTAGGGCATAGGGGATGGGCTGCAATTGGCATGGTTTGATCAAAGGGGGACAGGGAGATTAAATGGAGATCAAATGGGGGCAAAACCCTGTTCCAAACAGTGAGCTAGGATTAGAGGTATGATTCTGCCTACCAAGTGTTTGATGAAATGGCCGCAAGAGAAAAAATTTGAATTTTGAGTTCAAAAATTTTGAGTGATCTCCACTAGTGCTAGGTAGTCTCTCTGGTTGCAAGGGTTTTGAAAATGGAGCTCAAATACATGGTTTTTGAAATAGGGGTGATCTATGCATATGCATTAGATTCAATTTTGAACTACCATTTAAAATAGTTTCCAGAATGTTTTTAGAAGATCAAAAGGTGGGCCTTGGTACCTCATTATGTGTACTAGCAAGGGGTGTAAAGATCAAGAATTATTTCTGTTAAGAATTGAGTACTAGGAATAGCCAAATTAGGCATGAGAGTTAAATTTGTCAAAATGACCATTCCTTTATTTTAATTCTTTTTGATATGATTTCTTTTAGGAAAAGTTTGGGAAGGATGTAGATGATGTTTAAATCACCTAAGAAACATTTTAGAAGCAAAGGATCATACAATCATGGCAATTCCAAACAACTTCTATTTTAAATGCACACATATATGAATGTTTTCATTTTAAATATGGAAAAGTTTTTGTTAATCCTAAATTTGTATGATTTGATCTTTGATACTCTTGGATTGAAGTTTTGGGATGTTACATCTATCCTCTAATTGACCTCCAATTTACAAGATTCTTTGTCACTATTAATTATGATTTTGTAAGAGGATTAAGTTTAATCTCAAATCAACAAAATATTTAGCAGAGTTTTGGTTCTAGGTTATGTTCTTTGATTCCACCAACCGAACAAAAAACAGAACCATTCTGTTCCTCGATTGTTTACAAACCGAACACAGGATCAGAACCGTTCCATGACATCAGAACAGAACCATCATGTTCCGTCCCCTCTGGTTCTTGAACCAAACATACCCTTAACTTCTGATGGATTCGGTGGATGTACTCTGTTGAGCCATCTGTTTAGGATTATAAGACCAGAGGGCCAATTCGCTAATACTACCAAGTAGATGAATTATTCACGCTAATTAATTTATGCATGCGCCACTAGTTTTACATACATGAGATGCTAGATAAAAAATAGGAGACATGATGAGAGATGAAACAACATGCATTGGGAGACTGAGAGAAAAAAGCGATATCTAAATTAATGAGTCACAGGAATTAACAAAATAAAGAAGATAGGTCTTATAATTTCTAACAATTTTAAAAAGCTTTCTGGCCTAATAATCCCAAACAGAGATAGGAGTACTACTCAACATAGATTCGGGAGTAGTACGTAGTAGTAGTAGTACAATAGTGGAGTACGATAGTAGTAGTAGTACTCTCCTCCTATTCATATTAATTATCACTAGATTGGATGTACTCCTATCTAGCACTAAAACATGTCTAGATACATCCATTTTCGTGATAAGTAAATATAGACATTTTTTGAGTAGTAGTTTGGTTGGAAGAAATCATATTCTTTTCGCAGTAGGGATGGTGGTTTTTTGATAGTAGTAGTACTAGTACATAGCAGGTAGTACTATATATGTTTATAATGTACTACTCAACATACATTCGAGCAATATACAAAAGTTCATCTTGCGGTTCTACTGCTACAATGCTACTAGCAGTTTTTCAGGTGCGCATTCACCCTCTGTCTTTTAGCAGTACTCCGCCCTTCAGCAACATAAATAGAATTACTTAAAGAAAGTCTCTACCACTATAAAATTAATCTGCCATGGTTGTTGATTGACAAGACAATTCATTGAGGGTGGTGGGCGGGTGGCGTGCTATGATGCCTAAACCTACACACCTACTAGCACTCTGCAGTGAAAATAAAAGAAACAACTACGATTCCTTGCATTAGTTCTTACCTTCGCCCCTTGCATGCCTACAGTATATACATGCATTAACTTTTGTGAGTAGTAATACAAGTAGTATCAAGCAAGCATAGACCGAAACACAAAGATATACTCGTAGGTCACATGGTGTACCATGCTGAGTCTTTGTCTTATTCTTATTCTTTGGTCTGCTTGGGCTTGCGCTTGCCCTTGCCCTTCTTCTTTAGTTCTTTTTTTGTTGAACATTTCGAGAGTTTGTTGACCTCTCTCAAAGTTCAATATACGCATGTATACCTCGTAGGTAACGTAGGCGTCGAGGCTTGCAAACTGGATCTGCTCTTCGGTCAGGGGCATGTTCCCCCACTGCTTGTGGTCCACATCCTTCTTCTTCTTCATGACTTTGTAATGGATGTCTATGAGGTCCACCGCATTGTCAGCCAAAGAATCCTTCTCATTCATGGAGCTAGCAGGCTTCCACCTCTTCTGGAAGTTCACGAAGTTTGTCACTGGCATTAGAGAGTGCCTAAGCATGATACCATCGTTGCCGATGTCGATGCCTGCAAAGGAAATGTTAGGGTTAGCGAGGAACTCTGTTAGCTTGGAGCATGGCTGTCAACACCCGGATTTTTAATCCTAGATGCCTGTTATGTCATACATCGCAATCCCAGGATTACCATTTTTGCGAGACATAACAGATTGGATATCACTGTACATCATCCATTACAAACCATAAATAAGGTCTTACACAAATAAGGATCTCATGATCAAGTCTTAATACAACAAGCAGCGGAATAAATAGTAAGCGTAGTGGTGGGGTCCATCTTTAGGGTCACAGGCAATGCTGATGAAGGCAGATAGTCCTAGTTATCTTAGCCGTCTTGCTGTCCGTCATCTTGGTAGTCTCCTTCATAGTATGGCCATGAGAATAGCCAGGGACAAAAGCCATGAGTACTCTTTAAGTACTCGCAAACTACCACTAACAAGTAAGGTAGTACTAGTGTAAATGCTAACTCTAAGTTTAACTATAAAGTTAAGTTTGATACCTAAGCTGAGTTCAGAAACAAAGAAAGATAAAATAAAGTTCTAGAATCACTTAAGTTGGGAAGCTAGTGTCATAGTCACAACCCTGTTGTGGTCAAGTCAAGATTCATCATTCATTTCATAAGTCATTTTGAAAACATCTGACAACGAAACAGTATGGCCACTCCAACTATCCATAACCACAGACACGGCTATTTGAATAGTTTAACACTCTATAGAGGTGGTACACTTTCACCACAAGATTCGATACATCTGTCAAGGATAACCCTGAATCATCATACTTAGTATGCAGATAATCAAACATAACCTTTCCTTTACACACCCTAGTATAAGCACCTCTCTTATGAGCATGGCCTCCCAACCATGACCATCTGTCATCTTGGGCACTGCATAGGTGGACAACATTAAGAGGTAGCCTCAGCTCAAACCTCTCCCGCGAGGGAACTAATACTAATGCATATAAACTTCCGGTTAGGCCTTACCCAATTCAGGTATTGTGGTTGTACGGTAAATTTGGAATGGTATCGCATCCAAATCCAACCATCTGTTTTGTAAAAGGGTTAAGGCTCATGCCTCAACATTTTCATCATCATAAACCATTTGTGTTTCTCAACACATGTCAAAACATCTCAATAGAATGACTCATCATTCTAAGGTTTTCACAAGTCATTTTCACCAAGTGTTCCCATCTAAAGTGACTCAAGTTTTAGTTTAGCTCTAAACTACTAAGTTAAGAGTGTTCACTAATGTGGGATGTTAAGATCAATCTCATGCCCTAGAATGACAACTAAGGTTATCTAGATAGGTCAAGTTTTATACTCTTTATGCTACCTTGAAAACAAGTAAGGGACTTTGGTAAAGTAAAAGAAAGTAAAGCTTGGGAATAAAACTTGGGGTAGGTAAATAGTCAAAGTGGTATAACCAAAACATGCCTAATGCATCTTCTTAGGTTATCTAGCTTAATTTTAGCTTGTTAGGTATTATACTTGCAAGTGTTAGATTGCATTGTTAATGATGGCTTGCCTTGTGCAGTGCAGTGGTTGAAGTTTTCTTCCTCCTCCTCTTGGTAGAACTCCTCCTCCTCGAAAGCTTGGTCGGTACTATCGTCTATAAATACATATGGAGCACACAATCACCAAACAATACTTAACTAGTCTACTTAGCACTCTAAGGTACACATTTGATGATCTAATATCATCACAAGCATCACAAGGTTTCATTAACTAGCTTCATTCTTTTTATTTAAGAAAAGTAATTTCTACTCATTGAAAATAGCTAAGATTTAATATTCTCCACTTAAAATATGGGATCATGTGGACACATGTCATCACCACATATTCTAACATAGGGGAATGTGATTTAAATGTTGGATCATATTTAATTAAGTTTAAGTTTAATATTTAAAGATTTAAAGTGACTAGAAATGCCTATATAGCATTATTTTGGTACTAGTCCAAAGTCACTACATGCAAACCTTAATATTATTACATATTCAGAGAGGTATGGTTAAATGTGATTTTTGAGAGTTGAAATCAACTCAAAAGCTATCATGGTTGATTTTATAAAAATGTTTGAATGTGCAAATGCTTCTGTCTTGTGATTTTTACTAGGAGAGATCTCTAACTCTAAATGAATTAACTCCAACGGGCTTGGATAGATATTTTCAGTAGCTTCCTAAAAAAATTGAATCACTCAATTTGGTTCAGTAGATCTTCTTGAATTGATTTTAAACTAAGGGACAGAAGTGAGTTCAAACTAAAATAGAAAAATCTATATTTCAACTAATTGGGTCGCACGGGAAAACTAACGGGCCGTTCCAGTGGCGCTCCGCGGTGCGGATGACAACTGACACGGGGTCCCGCGGGTCAGTGACACATCAAACATGAAGCGGTACGGGGCACTCTCAGCGCTACGATTAAAAGGTGGATCGACGGCTGAGGATCGTCGTCACCGGCGAACAGGTCGCTGGTGAGAGCTAACCCTAGCAGCTCGATGGGGTACCTGGGGGCTTACTAGGGCTACATCTATACTTGGCGATGGGGGTGATCGAACGTGCGGTCGATGACGGACTCAGACGTGGTCGTAGCGGCTCCTGGGGTGGACGAAATCGACGGCGCCTCTCCTCCTCTGCTGCGGCAATCTCCAGCAAAATTCCGGCGAACGGAGGCTTGCCTTGCTCCAGGGATGGGGTGGAAGGATCATTGGAGAGAGGGGAGTGACATGGTGTGAGGAGTTTGTGCTAGGGTGGCCTCCTTTTATAGGTCGATGAGGGGACCGAACGGGATGGGCTGGCGACTCCGGCGAAGGCTGCACAGCATGCTATCGTCGTGGCTGGAGGTAGGGGACGGTGGCCTGCCTCCTGGCGGTGCTCTACGGCTTAAACGTGTGGCTAGGGGCGGTGACGTTTGGTCGGCAGTGTCCCGCTCTCTGGGAGATAGAGGCAATGCTCAACGCGGCGCTCGGCGACTATGGGTCGTGCGGCGGCGCACGACCGTGTCTAGCGGGGTGCTGGGGTCGAGGCGGAGCAGCGTGCACGGTCTTGGGTCGCGGGGCGATCTGTGGCGTGCTAGCGGCTAACACGCTCTAGCGCGCTCTGGCGAGCTCGCAGAGAGAATGGGCGGTGGTGCTGGGGAGTGGTCCAGTGGCTGGCAGTGGCCGTGGGATGGACCGTGGGCGACGGTAGGGTGGCACCTAGCTTCCTGGAGCGGCAGAGAGGGGCTGGCATTCTGCTGCTGCGTTAGCAACGTTGGTCGGTGAGCATGGCATCGGGGTGGCATTGCATTGGCGCCAGGGGCTAGAACTAGGGTGGGTTTTGGTCTGGTTGGGCTAAGGGGAGACAAGAATGATCAATGCAAACTAAATGGCTCGACAAGAATTGATCAAAACAGTAATAGTTAGGCCAAAGTTGATTCTGTCTGCAAGGTGTTCGACACAATGGCTGCAAGAGAAAAATATTTGAATTTTTGGCTGAATTTTGGTGGAGTTGGTGATCACATGCTTGAGCATCACTGGTTGCTTGGGATTTGAAAATGGAATTTATTTGAGTAGTTTTTGAATAAGTGTGATCTTCTCATATGAACTACATTCAATTTTCAAATGCCATTTAAAATTAGTGTTTGAAAGTTTTTGGTAGATCACAAAGTGGGCATTGGTACATCACTACTTGTACTAGCAAGGGGTGCAAAGATCCACATTTGTTTCTGTTAAGAATTGAGTTCTAGGACTAGCCAAAGTAGGCATGTTGATCAAAATGGCACAAATGACCATTTGCTTCTTTTATTCATTTTGATTTGTTTTTCTTTGGTATTTGTTTGGGAATAATCTAGATGATGTTTATTTCACCTAAGAATCATTTTACAAGCAATGGATCATTCAAACAAGGTAATTCAAAACAACTCCTAATTTAAATGCACACACATATGAATGCTTTAATATTTTGAATTGGAAAAGTTTTTGTTAACTCTAAATTTGATGATTTGGATCTTGATCACTTGGATTAAAGTTTGGGATGTTACAACGGCTAGTCGGCCTGGCAGATCTGGTAGACCAGGCAATCCGTGCCCACACATAGCTAGACGACAGCAGCCTTCTGCGTCGATGATGGCTCGTTGGTGTACTCGATGTCAAGGCCAATAATATTGTCGTTTGCTTCCTCTAGGAGCTTTTGGATTTTCTCGATGTAATCGTTTACCACGGATGTACTGTTCATATACGCCACCTGTAGTATGGTGTTGTTGCCAGTGCCCAAGAAGGAGTACGTCTTGTTGAACGGCGTCGCCATGGACAGTGATTGGTGCCTTTTTTGTTTTGTAGAGGTCCAGCTGGGTGACAGAAAAAGAATGGGATCGAGAAGATAAAAGGAACCGCTAGGAAGATTGGGAGATGCATGCATCAGTGGTTGTGGAGACGAAAGGGCAGGCGGTTTCCCCTGGCCCCGCCCACGTACTCCTATAGAATAGAATTTATTTACGGATCAGTTTTACGGAAGCAGATTATTTAGGTAGCTATAGGTTGATTTCTATATGATACAAAAAGTACAAGAACCAAACATACGTGATACTTTATGAACATGGATCGAAATTATAAATATATTTTGAGTTTCACCTATTATAATTTTATATAAGAAATGATATGTCATAAAAATGATATGTCATACTTCTATTATCTGATTCTCACGTGCCAGGCACTTGCAACTCACTAGTTATTTCTTATCTTACCATTATATATTGTACGAATAACTTTGAATATTGATCATTGGATCAAGACTCGCAAATCCCAACATTTTTAGCCATTGGATCTTCTTTTCCATTCTAGCATCTAGAAGATTCTATTGATAGTGTTCATCACAATGAATTCTATGCACAAAACTCAAAACACATTTCTCCATCATTCTAAAATCTTCTTCCTCATTTCTCTAGACCATGTTACCAAAATTTTCAAGTTTTATATAGCTAATAATCGTTGACTTGTACATGATATAAAAAGTACAAGAACAAAATATACACCCATACTTTATAGATATTGATCAAATTTATATTTTTTCTGCTTTACCTATTATAATTTTATATAGTGATGATATGCTAGACGTCTATTATCCCAGACTCAAGTGTAGGGCACGTGCAACTTACTAGTTATATACAATGTACGAATAACTTCAAATATTGAGCGTTGGATCAAGACTCTCGAATCCCCACATTGCCAGCCGTTGGATCTTCTTTTCCATTTTAGCATCTAAAAGATACTACTTTTGATAGTCTTTAGCACAATGTATGCATATTACTACTCCAATTTACTTACCATTCTGACGAGCCTTAGAGCATCTCTAGCATGGAAAAATAGCGTGTTATTTCACGTTATTTAGCGTGATATAGCGAATTTGGAGAGTCCAAACTATTTTTTCAAGATTTTGCTCACTATGGCGCTATTTTAAATAGCTTTCTATATCGTGATAAAACATCATAGCTTTAGTGCTATTTCAAGTATAGAACGTTATTTTTTTCTTGGCAGGTGTGGAGTAAGATAACATATGATGAATGTGTCTAGTAAGTAAACATACGATGAAAATTTTGATTGTTAAAGTTAAGTGATCGCGTCAAGCCGCCGCCTCCTCCTACAGCACATGGCGTTGTACCTAGATTTAGCCTTGCCGGTTCTCCTCCAACTTGGATAGCGTCGGAATTGATTAGGCATGTATAAGTATTACTCTAGGAAATTCATTACATGATGAAATCTTTTATATTCATGATATACCTATTATATATTTTAACTTCTACAAAATGTTGTTTTGTAAAATAGTGCGTTACTAGCATGCTATGACTTTCATATCATCTAGATAAAAGCCACGCAAAATTAATTAGCACGCTAGTATTTTTTTCCTTGATCTCTAGTGGCTTCTCTAAATTTGGTAGTCTACATCTTCATATAGATAATGGTGTAAGAAGATTCCTTTTTACACAACTTTAGTTTTCTAGTGGATAGTCTAAATTTGATAGTCTATATGTCCATCTGCACACAAATAGTCAATATAAAAAGCAATTCAGTACAAAAAATGGCTCCTACCAGATACTCCTAGGATAGGATATTATTATTCAATATAAGGTGAAGGCAGAGACCCTATTTTTGCAGAAATGGCTCCGGAAATACTCCGTACCTACAAAGGCTAGGACATTACAGTAAACAGTTTTTTCTAGTCACTAAACTATAGATACTCCTAGGATAGGATATTATTATTCTATATCTTTTGAACTGTACAGACAAATTCAAAATTCTAGAGCGGAAAATTCTCCCGCCTCACCTCCACCGAAATATTTTGAGTGGTCACATGCCCCAAGTTTTAGCCATACAAAATCCCTTTTCTACCCCTAACAAAGGCCTATCTACTAATGTCAGGGCATGGGTATGGTTCGTAATCTCCCCCGCCCCCGGTCCCCATAGCTCTGAATCTGGGTAGTCCACCTTCCACCGACGCCATTTCCCCATAGCACTCTGAAAAACCCTAACCCTCTATCTCACCTCTGGCTCCTACACCACCACACAGGAGCATCCCCGTCGCGCTTCGCCGGCCTACAAGCCACCCAACCCCCTCTCACCTCCAACACCTGCACGACTACACCATAATAATCTTCGCCGCACTTCGCTGGCCTACATGCCATCCAACCCCTATCTCACCTCCAGCTCCTGCACCACTACACTGGAACATCACCACCGCACTTCTCCCGCCAACACGCCACCCCAAACCCCCTATCCCACCTCCGGCTCCTGCACCACCGCACTTCGCCGGCCTACACGCCATACCTCGATACCATATACTCCTCACCAGTCTACCAGATCAGCCCACGTCCACCTTACTAGACCTAGTTCGCTGACACCCTCTTCCACAGAACCGTGTTAGTTTGCCGACTCCCTCGTCCATAGCACCTGACATGCTTCATCTATGCTGGTGTGCGCTGCATTAGATCTGCTTCATGGACTCAACAGTCCACTACACCAGATCTGCTTCATCAATGCTCTTGTGTAGTGCCTCGAATCCATAATCGGTCGTAACAGATCTGCTTCACCGATGACACCATGCACTACACCAGATCTCCTTCACCGGCCATCTTGTCAAGCAAGCCATACCCATCAACAACCTCCACGGATCTACTTAACCGACGCCACCGAGATCTATGTGCTTCAGCGTGACTCAGCACTACCGAGCGCCCTCGACATCCTTGACGTGACCCGCAAAGATGTCGTGTATGTGTAGACGATGCCTTGACCTAGGTAAACTAGATCTTCTTGTTTGTTTCAATATAGAAGGTATAATCCTGCGATAGTGAATTGCATTTCTGTATTGGTGGTAAATTCCTACCTCAATATTGTCTTAATTGATATCCCACTCTCCCTTGATAAATTCGGTGTAGTCTATGTTAAATCTAGGCGTTAATCTACTCCTTCTGTTTAAGACATCATTGTTTTGTGTGTTTTTTCTTTGACCAACAATTACTCTTATTATATATAAACAATTTTGGTAGTACAAAACTGAAATCAATAGAGTTCATTGGTATTATGATGTTCATGGCAAATGTTAATTCACTGAACATCTAAAGCTGCCTACCTGTTCTAAGAGTTCGCAAGTTATGTCATCATAATGTGCATTTGCTTTCTCCGTTGCTACAATACTGACTACATGTAATTTTGGAATTCATTGGTAGTTTTAATCCACTGGACATGTAGGTTAACATTCCCTGCCCTACAACTTTAGAATTTATGCTATTTTAATTTCAATCTGGTTATACTAAGCAACCACAATAATTGTCTTCTCTTATGTAATTCATCACAAATTTTACGTCATTGAAATTGTTGATTTTGCAATCCCTCTGCAAGTTATGCCATTATTATTTGTTTCAATTAAGCTCTGACAATAGCTACCGCCTATTGTGTGTTACTCCCTCTGTTTCAAAATATAAGATGTTTTAGCTTTGTGAAAGGTGTATTGAGACACCATTTAGTGTGTAGGTTTACCCCAAACCTACATGAACCTACACACTAAAAGTGGTCTAGATACACTTATTTCACAAAGCTAAAACATCTTATATTTTGAAACAGAGGGACTACATCTGTTCCGTAAAAGAAGGCCTATATTTTTTAAAATCAAACAATGATAACTTTGACCAAGCTCATAGAAAAATATATTAAGGGTTAATTTGTGGCATTTACGTCTATGAAAATATATGCCCCGATGTATCAAATGGCATTGGTTTTGCATGGTAGATGTTCCTGGTATGTTCTACGAACTTGGTTAAATTTTGCGTCGATTGACTTACGAAAAATTTATAAGCCTTATTTACTTTGGATTGGATGTAGTATTACATGGCAAGTTTTAAGGCACTTAACATGGTTATCTGCATGCCCTGCTCTATAAATTGAAGTTTCTCAATTATAATTTCTGTAGCAGCATTATCTACCTTCTATTATGTAGTTCATGGCATTTTAAGTAACTTCACATATGGGTTTGCATTCCCTTCTCTATAAGTTCACGAGGTATACCATTGTAATGCCTAGATTGTTTGTCCAAATGTTAGTATGGTAATTGCCTACTCTGCAGATCGTGACAAATTTTATGGCACTTTTCATATTTGTTTGCAATCCTATTTCACAACTTAAATCATTGTAATTTATCTCTTGTTCGTTCTAAGGAGTGATTGTAACTACATCCTATTTTGTCTCCATGGAAAACTTTATGTCATTTAAATGTTTGTTTATATTCTGCCATTCCCTACTCTACATGTTCATAAGTGATTATACTATAATGTCTATCTAGTTCTTTGTAAACAACAACAACCACTATCTGATATTATTTCCTCTCATAGGGAACACGGAGAATTGTAGAGTAAATCGCCCCTACAATCTTGTAAGTACCTGTTGCTTTCTATTGCTGAATGCAAACCTGTTTTATGTGAATGAGTAGCCTGAACTTATATGTAGAGGAGCAACAATAAAGTAGACGGGTCGTCTATCCAAGTACTGGATGCGGTGGATGTCTTCAAGGAACGAACTGACAACATGATGTCCTCCAACGGGACTGCACGAAGAAAAATAGTAAGTATCTTCTTTTTATTGAGATGTGCTTAGTGTCAGATGCTTGATTGTATGAGGCACCATGTGATTAGGCTAATGATTAGAATAAGATTAACCTTAAACAAGACTGGACAAAAACCAAACGTAAATCCCTTGATTTATAATTCAATGTGCTCACTTGATTTTGGTGATGATCTATTCTTTCTATATTTGACTTATGTTCATCTATCTATCTATCTATTTATGTATCTATCTATATGTTAACTAGACCATGATTAGGTGGTGGTGATTTAAGTATATCCACTTGTAAGCTACATTTTTCTGCTATGTAACAAAGACCAAATGTAAATCTCTCGATTTATAATTCAATTTTCTCACTTAATCATCATGATGATCTATTCTTTGTTATGTTTGACTCATCATCATATCTATCTATCTATATATGCGTCAACTAGACTATGATTAGGTGGTCGTAATTTAAGTATATCCACTTTTATGCTAATTTATAGTCTATTATATTTTTTTGCTATATTTAAGAGTTTGTATGCACTCTAGAGATAGTCACATTGTCTAGTGTCGGCACTACATAAGTTGGCCAATGATTAGAACAAGATGACCTTTAACAGTACTGCACAAAGACCAAACGTAAATCCTTTGATTTATAATTCAAATTGCTCACTCAATCATGGTGGAGATCTCTTTTTGCTATATTTGACTGATGGTCATCTATCTATCTATATATACGTTAACTAGACCATGATTAGGTGGTGGTGATTGAAGTATATCCACTTTTATGCTAATTTATGTTCTATTATAATATTAGAGATCACCACCATGATTGATCTTATATGCACTCTAGAGGTAGTAACATAGTCTAGTGTTATATGCATGAGACTAGTATAAATTACTTGGTCTTGGTGGGGAGTAACTTGGACTAGTAAAAATGCATATAATACTAGTCCAAGTTACTCTACCAACACTAAAGGGGGTCTAGATACATTCATTTCACAAAAGACATAACATCTTATATTTTGAAACGGAGGGAGTTCTAGCTAGACTACTCATAGTGAGATTGTCATGGCTAGTATCATCTGATATTATACCCAGTTACTATATATATACTATAACCATCTTAATATGATCCAGAAGTCTATCATGCATCTGGTGTTTGACTGCTTAATTCATTACCTCAATAGCTACTCTACATGATGCACATATAGATTCTATTGCCAATTTGATTCTTTAGTTTGCTCATGATTAAAGAAATGTAATGATTTTTTAACTTAAACGATGGCAATTTCTGTAAGAAATACAATGTTTGATTAATAATCTTGCGAGTTTAATATTAGCCACTAGATGGTTCAATTGGTTATGGTTCCTATGCATTTTTAGTAGTCTTGTGATTGCAATAATGCGATATTCTATCATGGTTCCCATTGATATAATATGGATAACAGAGCTCGCACACCTCTACTTGACATTACATATGTTGGATATCTTTTTTCAAATAATCTGGCATTTTATATGATGCACACCGCATATGATTGCTCCATTTCCTATCTACCTACTCTATATGGTGCACAAAGTGTTTCTATCAAAAGAATGTCACATTCTGCTTAATTTGATCTGCCACTTCATACCAGATTACATTGTTTAAATACTTTGTTGACCTTGCAAGGTCCACAATGTATCATTTGCTTGTTTTTCTACTGGATTTTCTTGCCTGGTTATATGTACAATGATACAGTCAGCAATTGGAAATACAATAGTTGTAGGCATTACAAAGAAGGTTTGTGTTACTTTTTAGCTGCATCCAACTATTATTTTGGAAGCAAATGACTTATCTCTTTGTTTCTCTTCTTTTTATATGTATTGGCCCAACGATTAAAATATTTGAATGATCTGGCTACTAAAAAGCAATGGTTGATATCTTGTTTCTCGGAAATGATGTTGGTAGTCTATTTAAGACACACTTGATCTATTACTTGTTTTTCCAAGGAACTATCATAGTTTCCCAATGATTAAAATAATGCCACCTTCTGTGGTTGAAGGTCCAAACATAAGTTTTCGAATTGCACACTTATTTGTCTAGTTCATACTATAGACCATTTTTAAACTCTATTTTTATATTTGAGGTTAATGCTTTGTTATCCTGACCAGTTCTAAGCAGCTGAAGGAATCTCACACACCTCTTTTTGTTATATTTTCTATATTTCTGTTATGCAGTGATATGATTAGTTTATGAGGGAAAGAGTCGAGTTGCTTGATTCCGTACATTCATTGTCACACTAGTTTAGTTAGTCTGCATGACACACACATGTTGATTGCTTGATTTTTATATTAGGACAATGCCAATTTTGAATTTTTTTGACAATAAACATGGTTTTTCGCCTGCTTTGCTGCTCTAACTTAATATGTCTTAGTTTCACCATGCAAATAATTTCTAGTGTTTGTTCTAGAGTATCTATGATATTGTCACATGTACACATCGGTCTAGGATGTCCACTGTTCCTGTTATTCCAGAAAGAGATGTACGAGGCGCGTCATTGATTGTTCCTAGCCAATGATGAATTAGAATTACTTTATATAAGATGGCCGCCAGTTAGCTGGTACGCTGTGCTGACTTTTTTTTCTTTGTTTCAGGTTGCACATGAAGCTATGGGGGCAAAAGGGAGGAATCCTACGTTAAGTATTGAGGTCATTTCACAAAGCAGCAGTGACAGTGGTTATTGCTTGCATCGGCCCACTATTCCAGTTGTTCCAGCACAAAGAGGTATTACAGCTGCACTCCAAACAATTAATTTAATTGAACAAGAAATAAAGGAAATAGATGAAATAATGACGATTACACGTGAATAGATACAGAAACTGAAAGATCAACAAGATTGGACGGACCATCTACTTGATAATCACTTCTGCAGCTGTCATGGTGTGCCAGTTATTACTTCTATGGTGATGTAAGCTCCGTAGCAGAAACCATGTTCCAACCCATGTCTAGCGATGTCTCTGTAATGCTTCATCTTGTTTTTATTGAAATTCTGGTCTGTAATAAATTTCAAAAAAATTATGTTGATGTAATAGGGTGATCCTAGCACGGACATTAGCCGGCCGAAATATTAATGGACTATTTAAAACAAGAATTGCGCCAATACGCAAATATGTCGACCAGTAGATGGGCTTAATAAACAGTAAAAGGCCGTAAGTGGCGGGTCATAATACCGGTGGGCCTCATAAGCGGGCATGACCCTGAAAACGTATAGGGCTAAACAGCAACAGGCCAGAACAGTAAAAGATCTGAATATTAAAAGGTCTGAATAGTAAAAGGCCCATACAGTAAAAGGCTAGAAGAGCAAAATGATCAAAAGAGTAGAAGGCCTAAATAGTAAAGTCCAGAATAGTAAAAGGCCAGAAGAGTAAAAGACTTAAACAGTAAATAGCCGGAACAGTAAAAGGCCAGAACAGTGAAAGGCCAGAATATTAGAAGGACATAACAGTAAAGGACCCTAACAGTGGCAACCTAGAAATGTAAAAGGCAATAATAGTAAATGGATAGAACAGGAACGGACCCTACGGGCTATAGGAACAGTAACGGGCCGGCAGCAGGCCTCAATAGTACCGAACCTACTGGCGCAGATCGCTAATGGGCCGCATATTATTGGACCAAGGTGGGCCTTATATAGTCCAAAATAGTAACGGGCCTGAAATCATATGGGTCGCGGAGGGCTGCACTAATGGGCCCACTTTAAACAGTGCAGGGCAAAACAGTAAAGGACTATAATCTTATTGGGCTCTCCTCATGGGCCGGCCCATTTAATAATTAGCAGGCCTTGGCTAGGCCAGGCTTCTACCACGGTTTAAGTGACCGTTAACAATGGTAACTAGGCGTTAACGTTGTTTGCCATGTGGCGGTTTGCATGACGTCAGCAGTCAACACAGCTGGCAAATAGATCTACGACGGAACAAGTTTTCGTCGCTGAAGGGTGTGATCCGCCACGGTCGAAAAAAAAACCCGTGGTAGATTATTATGTGATGGTGCTTTTACTACGAAGGGCATCCGTCGTAGAAGACTTTTTAACCACGAAAATTGTCCGTTGTAAAAGCCAACTTTTCTTGTAGTGGATGTAAGAAGAACAGTGTCCATTAGAAGAGAATTGGCAAGTTTTAGTGATCATCAAGCACACATCTCTTTTGTGGAACCTAAAAAGGTCTTTGAAGCTCTTGAAGATCCGGATTGGTTGGAACCCATGCATGAAGAACTCAACAACTTGAAGCGCAACAAGGTTTGTAAGCTAGTAGAGAAGCGCAAAGAGTGATGCAATGTTATAGGCACTAAATGGATATTCGAGAATAAGCAAGACGAGAATGGCATTGTTGTGAGGAACAAGGAAATATTGGTAGCTCAAGGATTCTCCCAAGTTGAAGGCATTGATTTTCGTGAAACCTATGCTCCCATGGCTCGTCTTGAGTCCATCTGTATCCTTCTTGCATATGCATCACATCATAATTTTAAGTTGCAACAAAGGGATGTGAAAAATCCTTTTTGTAATGGTCCTTTGCATGAGTTGGTTTATGTTAAGCAACCCTCAGGCTTTGAGGACCCTGACTTCCCTAAGCATGTCTACAAACTCGATAAGGCGCTCTATGGGCTTAAACAAGCATCTCGTGCATGGTATGAGCATCTTAGAGAGTTGTTGTTGGACCGTGGGTTTGAGCTTGGGCAAATCGATCCCACTCTTTTTACAAAGAAGGTTAATGGGGAGCTTTTCGTTTGCCAACTCTATGTGGATAACATTATCTTTGTGTCTACTAACAAAGTTTTTAATGATGAATTTTCAAAGCTTATGACCAATAGGTTTGAGATGTCTATGATGGGAGAGATGAGGTTCTTTCTTGGTTTTGAGATCAAGAAATTATTTGGAGGAACCTTCATCAACTAAGCCAAATATATTCAAGACATGCTCAAGAGGTTCAAGATGAATGATCTCAATGGGGTTTCTACCCCTATGCAAACCAAATGTCATCTTGATCTTAATCCTAATGGTAAAGATGTGGATCAAAAGGTATATTGGTCCATGATTTTTCCTTTGCTTTCCTTTTGTGCATCTAGACCTGATATTGAGTTGAGTGTAGGAGTGTGTGCAAGGTATCAAGCGGATCCTAAATAAAGCCACTTGGTGGCGGTCAAGAGAATCTTTTGATATTTAGTTCATACCCCAAACTATGGTTTGTGGTATCCAAAAGGCTCAAGTTTCTCTCTTTGTGGGTACACGGACTCGAATTGGGCTGGTGATAAGGATGAAAGGAAATCTGAAGGGAATATGCCCTGAGAGGCAATAATAAAGTTGTTATTATATGTATTCCAAGTATATGATAGATGTTTATTTTGCATGCTATAATTGTATTAATACGGAAACCTTAATACATGTGTGTTTAATAAACAAATAGAAAGTTCCTAGTTATGCCTCTCTATAAACTAGCTCATTGATTAACAGGATGATCAAGGTTTCCTAATCATGGAAATTGGATGTTGTTAATAACGAGATCACAGCATTGGTGAATGATGTGACGAACATTCATACAAAGTATAGCATTACGATCAAAGTCATTATGTTTATATTTCTATACCATCATATGAAGTAATCTTTATCCTTAGACCATGAGATCATGTTAATTGTTAACACCGAAAGAATAATTTGATAAGATCATACGTCACACAGTAACAGGGTGACTATAAAGATGGGTTTGGGTATTCCAAAGGTGTTATCTTGAGGCTCATGGATCAACAGTGGAATTTTTCAATCCCGATGGTGGATAGATATACTCTGGGCCCTCTCGGTGATATCACATTAAGATAGCAAGCAAGCAAGTGATGTGATCACTAGAATGTTATATCACGGGAACAAGAAAAGAGTGCATGTCGGTAACGAGATTAAACTAGGTATTGAGATACTAATGATTGAATCTCAGACATGTAATATACCGCAAGACAAAGGGGATTAGTTACTATCGTTAAAGGTTCTCTCAATCACAGAAGTCATCGTTAAATGTGTGGGAGTCAGTATGGATCTCCAAGTCCCTCTTCCGATTATTGATCTGAGAGGGGTCTCGATCATGTATGCATTATTTGCGAACCGTAGGATGACACACTTAAGGGTTACCAACACCATTTGGAGCAAATATGTTCTAGACAAAAGAATTGCAAAGTGCTAAAATTATTTCAATGGACACCGAAATTGTTCGGGTGAAATTACTGAAATTGGTTCTGCATGTGAGATTGAAATGTTGCAGGCGGTTTTATGTGAATGTTTGTTAATTAAAGTAATTAACCAAATTCTGAATAAAATAAATAAAAGAGTTTTATTAAATGAGAGTTTCATTAAATTTGGTAGAAATTTAATGCATGTGAGTGGGATTTTGAGTGGAGGCAAAATTGATGTGAGTGGAGCTTCCACCACATAAATGAGGAAGAGGTGGGGGAACTGATACATTGCAAATGTATCTATAATTTTTGATGTTCCATGCTTGGTTTTATCCACTTTCTTGTGTTTTGTTCCAACTTTGGAGTACTTTTCATATGATTTCTTGGACTAACCTATTAACAAGAGCCACAGTGCCAGCTGCCTGTTTTCTGCTCTTTTTGGTTCCAGGAAAGTCAAAAAATGAATATTCTCGGAATTGGACGGGACAAAAGCCAAAGTGCCTATTTTTCTGGAAGGGATCAAGTGCCAAAATATGAGACGGAGAGGGTCCAGGGGACGGCCACACCACCTGGCCGCGCGGCCAGGCCTGGCCCGCGCCAAGGGGTGGTGTGGTGGCTCCCGGCACCCCCTCGACTTCTCCTTCCGCCTATATATTGCCCTCGAGACGAAAACCCTAAGTACCCGATCAAAAATCCACGAAAGAGTCTGTAGCCGCCGTCATCTCCATCCCTAGATCGGGTGGGATTTGAAGCTCTTCCCGGCACCCTGCCGGAGAGGGGAATTCACCCTAGAGGCCTTCTTCATCACCATGCAAGCCTCTGGTGTGATGCATGAGTAGTTCATCCTTCGACTACGGATCCATGTAGTAGCTAGATGGTTGGTTTCTCCTCCTTTATGCTTTCATGTTTAGATCTTGTGAGCTCCGTTCATGATCAAGATCATCTTTTTGTAATCTATACATGTTGTGTTTGCGAGGATCCGATGGATATTGAGATGCTATTTCAGATTGATTATTGATTCTATCATGTCTTTGTTATTTGTGATCTTGCATGCTTTCCGTTGTTAGTACCTATCTTGGCTAAGTAGATGCTAGCAACTCCAAGAGTTAGTATTTATGCTCGATAGTGGGTTCATGCCTCTGGTAATCTGGGGAAGTGACAAAAATCTCTAAGGTACTAGATGTGTTGTTGCTACTAGGGAGAAAACAAGAATCCTTTGTTCATAGAACAATCGTATTGTTTACTTTACACGCAGTTCGTAAAGCAATAATCTGTTGCTTGCAACTTAATACTGGAGAGGGTTCGGATGATAACCTGAAGATGGATTATTAGTCATAGATTCAGTTGGATGGCGGTCTATGTATTATGTTCTAATGCCCAATCAAGTCTCAAAGGAGTCAAGATGATTAGTATATGCATGTATTGCTTTCTCGGTGTTTGTCAATTGCCTCGATGTAATTTGTTCACCCAGCATGTTATCTATCTAAGGAGAGCCACCTCTAGTGAACTATGGATCCCGGTCCTTGTCTTTTACATACAATCTACAATCTTTTACTGCTTTGTGTTTACTTTCTGTAAACTTTTACTTCTTTCCATTCGATACGTTTAATCCTTTGTTTTCCGCAAAACACGGTGAGATTGACAACCTCATTGCAAGTTGGGGACAAAGTTATGTGGTTTTGTTGTGTAGGTCTCCACGTTGCTACTAGCACCGGTAGTGCGCCCTGCCAAAGCTCAGCTAGTAACACCTTTGAGGTGTTTCCTTTCTCCTACCGGTTCGATTAAACCTTGGTTTCATAACTGAGGGAAACTTGCTGCTGTGCTCATCATACCTTCCTCTTGGGGTTCCCAACGAGCTCTACATCAACACCGCCATCAAGCATTTTTCTGGGCACCGTGCATTGAGCCATCAAGCATTTTTCTGGTGCCGTTGTCGGGGAGTCAAGGACATCTTCACAATGGGAGTCCCTCATAACCAATCTCTTTACTTTGTTGTTTTTGTTTTGCTTAGTTTTTCTTTTTGCTTTGTTTGCTTGTTTTGTTATTCAAAAAACACAAAAAAATAGTTCTACAAGTTTTCTTTCTTTATCAAAAACACAAAAAAATTAAGTCTCCTTTAGTTGTCATCTCTTCCTTAGCTCACCATGTTGACCCCTACTTTCACCTTGAAAGACCTTTCAATTGGTAGTGGTTATATAATTGGGAAAGATAATATTGAAGAATTCTTTAATCATGTTAGCAAACATGAAGATACTGAGGATAGATCCCTTGTAGAACTTGCTCCAAATCATGAGATTGCTGTAGCTTCTTTAATTCACATGTTAGAAGCTAGGTTTGTTAACCTCAACCCCTTAATGCAAGTAATGTTTCTTAAGCTTAAAGAAATTGAGGATCCTGAAAAGAGGGATTTTATTCTAGAAACTTTGTTTAAGGAGTTCTATGATGTTGCCAAGGAAGCTAGAAAAGTTTTTGAACGTTTCAATATGCTAGGCTCGTGTGTAGATGTTGTTGGTACACGAGAAAAGATGAACAAAACCGAACCTAATGGGGAGGAACCTAAGATACCAATACCCTTTAAACTAGTAGCAATACATGATGCCATAGAAAAGAATCTTGATTGGATTGTTCCTGCAAACCCTTTTGATGAGAATAGTGAACCCAAGAGAATTGAGAAAGGATCCTCTAGAACTTACTTGGATGATATACCTTGCCCTGTTGAAAATATTTCTGGTATTGATCTTAATGCTTCTTCATTTGAGAACACTTGATTCTTTCTTTGCTTCTTATGCCTAACTTAAAGGCGTTAAAGAAAAGTACTTGTTGGGAGATAACCCAAGAGTTTTAGATGAGTCTTGGAAGTTATTACTTCAGTAATAACCGCTCCTCATCCTTTTTATTTGCTTTTTGTGCCAAGAGTAACCTCTAATGAGAGTGAAGTAATGATTGGGAAAGTTGCTGTCCCGAAACAGATTTTTGTGCTTCACCGTAAAAATTCCTGAGAGAGCTCTGTATGTCGGATTGATCTGTAATTGTTTGTGCTTCTACCCCAGGTTGTTATCTAACTTTCGTTACTGCAACACTTTTTTATTTGAGCAACAGAAGGTCTTCGAAAAAATTCGTCTTTACCTGCTGGTCTGTTTTGACAGATTTCTGCCATTTTGTGCATTTGCTTCTTGTTGGTTCCTTCTTGAGTTCTTTTGGGGAATTGAGCTTTTTGAGGGAAGCTATACAGTAGCTAGTGATCTAATGTAAGTTTATTTGGTGTTATAACTGAACCTTGAGACTTATTCATCTTGAGTGCACTAATGTTGCTAATGAGATTGTGTGGAGTTTTGTATGAAGAAAAAATTTCAGGTGTATGGAAGGAATGAGTAATGAGATGAAGGATGGACTAAAGATCAAGCTTGGGGATGCCACGCGTGTCACCCCAAGAAATATCCAAGAAGTACAAGCGTCAAAGCTTGGGGATGCCCAAGGCATCCCCTTCTTCATCAATAAAAATTCCAGGTTTCTTCGAAACGCTTCATTTTTATTGTTTCATGCACAGTTGTGTTTTTCTTGGAACGTCTTCTTTTTCGTTTTCATTTTGGTTTTTAGTTTGCTTGGTTTGCTTAGTTTTCTTAATAAGTTGGTTGGACCCCCACTTTCATACATTGGTTTGCAAATAGTTTGGTTTGGTTTGGAAAAGAGTAGGAAAGTTCATGCTTATGTGGTAAAAAGAGTGTGTTCTTGATTGTGGCTATGCTTTGTCATGCCATGCTTGATATTGTTTTGGCTTTATGCTTAGTATTCTTTGTTGTAGCATGACTTGTTATAAACAATTGAGATTGCTTAATGTGCCTTGGATGAATCATGCATTGTTTTAGCATATTAAAGCATAGTATAGTGGTATTCTCCTTTGATGCTTTATTTGGGTTGACTTGGCGCATGCTCACACCATGTTATGACTATCACAAGTCACTATAGCCTTTATGATACTTTAGTTTTCAACTTGTAGTATCACTTTATGCTTTGATCAATGATGTTTTGTCGCTCTGCATGATTATGGCCATTATTTCTCTCTTAGTTTGTCGCTCCCACTCTTTTGCTAGCCTCCACAACAAGGTATGAGTTCCACTCATGCATCAAACTCCCTAAACCAAGTTATTCCAAAGAGTCCACCATACCTACATACTAGCTTATGCTATTCCAAGTATATTCATGATTTTGTTTACCTTCCAAATTAAACTTGTTATGAGAAAACTAGTGATTAAAGCTCTCACGAACTTGATGGCACACTCTACTTTTTGCATCTAATAAACTTGAACCATTGGGTACTTCTTTGTTGCGTATATGCTTGCGCTTTATAAGTTGAAATTAGCAGAACTATGTTTCATGGGGAACGCTTTCAACATTGCACTTGTACTTTGTACCCCGTTGATATCATGTTCTTTTGCTTACGGATCCCGGCGGTGTGAAATAAAAGTGGTACTTGTAAGATTATGGAGTTTGTATGTGTGTTAGAGAAACGTCTGGGCCGCTAGCCTAGGCCATTCCTAATCATGGTGAAAACTTGCAGCATCACCATAATGAGCACTCTATGAAGCATCCTCAATAAAAACCTATGCAAATAGCAAATAAAAAGATCGCTGAGATGCTCATTGTCTGCTTGCCTTGTCATTTTGATTATGGGAAAGCTCCCGTATCATGTGCAAGGGGTACCCCGTTGGCGGTTCTTAATGATACACATGTACTTACAATGACAAGAGCTTAGTCGTGACTGAAGTTGAGTAGCATGAGGATCGGTCTTCGTCAGTAAGGGGTATGAGATTTCGGTTTATAACTTGTCAAGCATATCATCTTAGTTGTGTCACTTTAACCTTAATAACTTCAAGATGCTTATGATAGGGGCAATGAGAGCTAAAAGCTATAAGTACCATAAGTTTTGGAAGCTCTTTATGAGACTTGAATCCCTACTTCCTTTTACAAAAGGCCTTTCTTCCACCATTATATTGAGTCTCCACCTTCTATCTTTATGCACCTACTTTGAGAGCATAGTGGCCATTCTTAGTTCTATGTGCATTGTCCCAAGACTAGTTGATTGATGCATAACTTGTTATTGCTTGTTTGAAACTATTGTATCTAGTCACTCTTATGAACTTTGAAGGTGTCCTATGCATTTATATTTGCTACTCTATTGAGGGACAAGCTGAATACTATTATGCTATGTTTTCTTTATGTGAAACAAACAAACGTCTTGCAAAGCATGTTATTCATGATTCTTTTGTTTGTGCCTTTTCATGTTGCATCATAGTTTCTTTGCTTATTGCTAGAACTTTGCCTTTCATGTTATGATTGAAGTACTATGATCCCAGTTTTGAGTGTTTTGCAAATACTTTGATCAAGTATCTTTGATGGTGCATGTCACCTCAAAAATTATTTCTTTTTATCACTTACCTACTCGAGGACGAGCAGGAGTTAAGATTGGGGATGTTGATACATTGCAAATGTATCTATAATTTTTGATGTTCCATGCTTGGTTTTATCCACTTTCTTGTGTTTTGTTCCAACTTTGGAGTACTTTCCATATGATTTCTTGGACTAACCTATTAACAAGAGCCACAGTGCCAGCTGCCTGTTTTCTGTTGTTTTTGGTTCCAGGAAAGTCAGAAAATGAATATTCTCGGAATTGGACTGGACAAAAGCCAAAGTGCCTATTTTTCCGGAAGGGATCAAGTGCCAGAATACAAGACGGAGAGTGGCCAGGGGCCGGCCACACCACCTGGCCGCGCGGCCAGGCCTGGCCCACGCCAGGGGGTGGTGTGGTGGCTCCCGGCACCCCCTCGTCCTCTCCCACCTATATATTGCCCTCGGGATGAAAACCCTAAGTACCCGATCAAAAATCCATGAAAGAGTCTATAACCGCCGTCATCTCCATCCCTAGATCGGGAGGGATCTGAAGCTCTTCCCGGCACCCTGCCGGAGAGGGGAATTCACCCTAGAGGCCTTCTTCATCACCATGCAAGCCTCCGGTGTGATGCGTGAGTAGTTCATCCTTGGACTACGGATCCATGTAGTAGCTAGATGGCTGGTTTTTCCTCCTTTGTGCTTTCATGTTTAGATCTTGTGAGCTCCGTTCATGATCAAGATCATCTTTTTGTAATCCATACATGTTGTGTTTGCGGGGATTCGATGGATATTGAGATGCTATTTCAGATTGATTATTGATTCTATCATGTCTTTGTTATTTGTGATCTTGCATGCTTTCCGTTGTTAGTAGCTATCTTGGCCAAGTAGATGCTAGCAACTCCAAGAGTTAGTATTTATGCTCGATAGTGGGTTCATGCCTCTGGTAATCTGGGGAAGTGACAGAAATCTCTAAGGTACTAGATGTGTTGTACTAGGGACAAAACAAGAATCCTTTGTTCATAGAACAATCATATTGTTTACTTTACACGCAGTTCGTAAAGCAATAATCTGTTGCTTGCAACTTAATACTGGAGGGGGTTCGGATGATAACCTGAAGGTGGATTATTAGTCATAGATGCAGTTGGATGGTGGTCTATGTATTATGTTGTAATGCCCAATCAAGTCTCAAAGGAGTCAAGATGATTAGTATATGCATGTATTGCTTTCTCGGTGTTTGTCAATTGCCCCGCTATAATTTGTTCACCCAGCATGTTATCTATCTAAGGAGAGCCACCTCTAGTGAACTATGGATCCCGGTCCTTGTCTTTTACATACAATCTACAATCTTTTACTGCTTTGTGTTTACTTTCTGCAAACTTTTACTTCTTTCCATTCGATATGTTTAATCCTTTGTTTTCCGCAAAACACGGTGAGATTGATAACCTCATCGCAAGTTGGGGACAAAGTTCTATGGTTGTGTTGTGCAGGTCTCCACGTTGCTACTAGCACCAGTAGTGCCCCTGCCAAAGCTCGGCTAGTAACACCTTTGAGGTGTTTCCTTGCTCCTACTGGTTCGATTAAACCTTGGTTTCATAACTGAGGGAAACTTGATGTTGTGCTCATCATACCTTCCTCTTGGGGTTCCCAACGAGCTCTACATCAACACCGCCATCAAGCATTTTTCTAGGCGCCGTGCATTGAGCCATCAGGCACCCCCATTAGCATCGGCCATGGGAAGGGGGCAGCCCCCTCTCCTATAA
Organism: Avena insularis; assembly: GCA_023614405.1. Classification (NCBI taxonomy): domain Eukaryota; kingdom Viridiplantae; phylum Streptophyta; class Magnoliopsida; order Poales; family Poaceae; genus Avena; species Avena insularis. Next base: position 388,580,732 of record CM042696.1, read on the forward strand.
AAGGCCCCCCTCTCCTCCCTCTCAAAGCACACCTCCTCGTGAAGGATCTTTCCCCCTCCCTCTCTAGGATTATTTCCCCATGGTCTCAGATTAGCGAGATACATGTTCCCGATGGCATTTTGTCTGGAAGGAGTTGCTGCTTCCACTGCATCGCTGGAGCGAGGAGGTGGAGGTTGTTCGGTGGCCTGAACGTGTGTGCGAGGACGGATGCGCTGCTGATTTGAGGTGCTAGGACTTCCACACGATCTTGAGATTGCCAAGCGTTCGACTACATCATCCACGAGTTCCATCTTGTTACACTTTGTCGGTCTTCGAGGGTATGTTCTCTATGGATGTATATCCACCTGTTGCTTGTATCTAGTAGATATATCTTGGCGTATAATAGTTCCCATTGTAGGAGTTTTTCTATGCTGCGAACCCAACAAAATCAACCTCCGGGGCATGCCAATTCCTTGGTAGGTCCTTGGTGTGTTGGTCTTCTAAGAAGCAAAACTATGTATCTCTCTCCACCGCCGAAGCCGAGTACATGGCAGTCGCAAGTGAATGCACTCAACTATTATGGATGAGGAAAACTTTAAAGGAATATGGTGTCAATTATGATAAAGTGCCTCTTTTGTGTGACAATGAAAGTGCTATCAAGATTGCCTACAACCCGGTACAACATACAAGAACCAAGCATATTGAGATTTGGAATCACTTCATTAGAGATCAGGTTACCCATGAAGATATTGAGCTATTATATGTAGGCACCAAGGATCAACTCGCGGATATTTTCGCGAAGCCTCTTGATGAAGCAAGATTTTGCTATTTGAGGAATGAGCTAAATATCATAGATTCAAGGAGCTTTACTTGATCACTTTGCATACTCACTTATTTCTTGGTGCTTTATTTGGTTTAGGTATGGGCATGGAGATAGGGGAGTGTGGTCCTAATCACTTGGGTTATCCCTCTCACCATAATGCCAACATTAAGTAATTCAATACTCTTTATATCATTTTGTGATATGTGAGCTTTATTGTTGAGTAGTGGCTATGAACCCAAGATATATCTTCGCGGTGTCATGCCACACACTCTTACATGGTGGCCTCGGCCACCGCCCTCTTCTCTATGAAGAGTTAGATTTTCATATCTTGTTGGAGTTCTTTTGGCACTTATTTCGATTTGCCTCATTTTTAGTATATCCATGTTAGTTCTCCATCCTAGACATGTTCCCACCCAAAACATGCTCACCTTGCCACACATTTGTCCTACAAACTTGTCATGGCGTTTTTGGTCGAAGGGGGCTAGACAGTCCGCTATGTACAGACCGGAGTATCTGGCCAGACCGGACTCTCTGTTGTGTACAAGTCGGACTATCTGACTAGCCCAGACACTCCTGCGTGTTTCGCCCGGACAGGCCGGCCAAGGCGGTTTCAAAATCGAGTGTTAAGGAGTTGGGGTGAAGGGAACTGACCAGTTCCTTTCTCCACCCCTAACTCCCTCACTCTCCACACCTGCTGCCCCTCGCCCTAGAACACTGCCAGGACGTCTCCTCGGGCCTAGGTCCAGCCGCTGCCACCGGCCATATCCTCCCATGCGCCACTAGGACCTCTTACCCACCGGTGGAGCACTCCATGGATGCGGGTATTTGCTCCTTCCTCTCCCTTTCTCCAGCCATGCCCTAGTTGAATTTTTGAGGACATAGCAATGCTTGAATCCATACCCATATCTCCCATGCATGCAATGTATCCCCTAGTAGTCATCTTAGCAAGGCTGATCTATTCCAATTGATCTTACTTGCACTGTCCAGGAAACACCAAGGCTCCGGTCGGAGTCTCTAGCACATACGCGCCGGACATTCTGGTCTAGCCGAAATGTCTGGCGTATTCACACCAGAATATCCGGTGCGAGTGGAGTCTCCAGGGTGTTTTTCTCGGATAGTCCGACGAAGTTTAGTCTGATCAAATCTGTCTTACTTTGATTACTGTTTTCTTTTTGACAACTCCTGGAAAAATGTGCTTACCCCCTATGCTACCTCCCTCCTCTGTTTTCATAGGTGGTTCTTGTCCTCGCCGGTCTCGAACAAGTCAAAAGGCTCGGCCTCATGTGTTCCGATATGACGAAGAGCGTGATGTTCATGTTGATCCAGCTATTGTCAGGTAGTTAGCTCGTGAGAGTGCAACAGCTAAGAAAGAGAAGATCAAGCGACTAAAAAGGGATGAAGCCAAGAGGATCAAGTTTGAATCCTTGACTACCTTGAAAGGCATGAGCACCGAGGAGTTTGTAGAGATGCGGATTCAGCAATTCTATGCTCAGCCTCACACCTCCCCTGATGATCGTTTCTAGAGGAATGAGCAGCTGCTTCTTTTCACCGAGGTGATGAGTACCTTTCGGAATCCTATCGTTCCCATGCAGTGGTTGGAGCTTGAGAAGCTCCGGGCTTTCTCGTATTTTGATGATGCTCTTTGGGTGACCGAAAATATGGGGTTTCACACCATCTTTCAAGCCAAGGAAGACTACAACACTGACTTGGTCCAACAGTTCTACGCCACAGTGGTGTTTGGTGATTCAGTGGACATTCCTCTTGAGTGGATTCATGCAACACAAGGTGTCGTTACAGTGTATTGCATTTTGCAGGTATCCTTGGTTTGTCTTTCAACCCTAATGCTCCTAGTGGTGCCAAGATGCATGTTCATGGTCAAGCTTATGACAAGAAGAAGTTGGCTCCTATTTATTAACAGAATGGTGTGGTTGGCCAAACCACCAATATCAAACTCATCTAAAACATTCTACTTTGCATGTTCCGCCACACTCTTACTACCAAGGTAGGCAACAAGGACAAGATGAGAGGTGCTGAAATCAACCTCATGGCTCATGCTCATGTTGGGTTCGCAGCATAGAAAACAAAAAACTTCCTACGATGGGAACTACTAAGCACCAAGATCTATCTACCTAGATACAAACAATGGTGGATATACATCCATAGAGAACATACCCTTGAAGACCGACAAAGTGTAACGAGGTTGGACTCATGGATGATGTAGTCGTTCGCTTACCGATCTCAAGATCGAGAAGAAGTCTAGCACTACAAATTAGCAGTGCATCCGTGATCGCACACACGTCCGGTCCACCAAACAACCTCTGCATCCTCGCTCCAGCGATGCAGCGGAAGCAACAACTCCTTCTAGATGAAAAGCCACCGGGAACATGTATCTCCCTAATCTGAGACCATGGGAATAATTCTAGAGGAGAAGAGAGATCCTTCACGAGGAGGTGTGGTATGAGAGGAGGAGGGGGCCTTTTATAGGGAGAGGGGGCAGCCCCCTCCCATGGCCGGCGGCCATGGAGGTGCCCCCACCTCTTCCTTCATTCATGTGTTGGATGCTCCACTCACATAAATATGCCTCCACTCATACTCCCACTCACATGCATTAATTTTCCACAAAAATTAATGCAACTCTCATTAAATAAAACTATTTTATTTATTTTAATCAGAATTTTGTTAATTACTTTTATTAACACATTGACATAAAACCCCCTGCAACATTTCGATATCACATGCAGAACCAATTTCAGCAAATTCACCCGAAACAATTCTGGTGTCCATTGAAATAATTCTAGCGCTTTGCAATTATTTTATCTAGAATACATTTTCTCCAAATGGTGTCGGTATCCCTTAAGTGTGCCACCCTACGGTTCACGAATAATGTAGACATGATCGAGACCCTTCTCCGATCAATAACCAGTAGCAAGACCTGGAGATCCATACTGACTCCTACACATTCAACGATAACTTCTATGATCGTGAGAACCTTTAACGTCAGTAACTAAATCCCTTTGTCTCGCGATATATTACATGTCCGAGATTCGACCATCGGTATCTCTAGACCTAGTTTACTCTCGTTACCGACATGCACTCTTTTCTCGTTCCTGTGATATAACATTCTAGTGATCACATCACTTGCTTGCAAGCTATCTCAATGTGATATCATCGAGAGGGCCCAGAGTATATCTATCCGTCATTGAGATGGACAAATGCCACTCTTGATCCATGAGCCTCTACATAAAACATTCGGAGTATCTGAACCCACCTTTATAGTCACCCTGTTATGGTGTGGTGTTTGATGTTATCAAATTACTCTTCTAGTGTTAGTGATTGACATGATCTCATGGTCTAAGGACTAGAATTACTTCTTATGATGTTATAGAAATTTAAACAAAATGACTTTGATCGTATTGATATACTTCGGATGAATGTTCATCACATCATTCCACCAATGTTGTGACCTTGTTATTAACAACATCCAATGTACATGATCAGGAAACCTTGATCACCTTGTTAATCAACGAGCTAGTTTATAAGAGAGGCATAACTAGGAACCCTTTATTTGTTTATTAAACACACATGTATTACCGTTTCCAATCAATACAATTATAGCATGCAAAATAAACATCTATAATATACTTGGAATACGATAATAACAACTTTATTATTGCCTCTCAGGGCATATTCCCTTCAGTCTCCCAATTGCACTAGAGACAATAATCTAGTTTACATAGTGATAAATCTAACACCCATGGAGTTCTGGTGTTGATCATATTTTTCCCTAGGGAGAACTTTAGTCAACGGATCTGCTATATTCAGATCCATATGTACTTTACAAATCTTTATATCTCCATCCTTGACATGCTCGCGGATGGAGTGAAATCGGCGCTTAATATGCTTGGAATTCTTGTGAGACCTTGGTTCTTTGTCATTGGCTATGGCTCCATTATTGTCACAATAGATCACCATTGGGTCCAATGCACTAGGAACCACACCTAGTTCTGTAATGAACTCTTTCATCCAAACCGCTTCCTGCATCGCTTCTGAAGCAGTAACATATTTCGCCTCCGTTGTTGATCCTGTCACCATAGGTTTTTGGATCTCCTCTAACTAACTACTGCTCCATTCATGAGAAATACGTATCCGGATTGAGACGTAGAGTCATCCAGATCGGTGTCAAAGCTAGTGTCGACATAACACTTAGCGACCAGCTCTTCTTCACCTCCGTACACAAGAAATATTTCCTTAGTTCTTCTTAAGTACTTAGGGATATTCTTGACCGCTATCCAGTGTTCCGAACCTGGATCAGATTGGTACCTACTAGTCAAACTAATAGCATGTGCCACATCTGGTCTTGTACATAGCATGACGTACATTATTGAGCCTATGGGTGAGGCATAGGGGATCTTATCCATTATCTCTCTTTCTTTCATCGTAGCTAGACTTTGAGTCTTACTCAATGTCTTGCCTTGCAACATAGGTAAGAACCCCTTCTTACTTCCATCCATTTTAAACTTCATTAAAATCTTATCAAGGTATGTACTTTGTGATAGCCCAATTAGGTGTCTTGATCTATCTCTATAGATCTTAATGCCTAATATGTATGATGCTTCACTAAAGTCCTTCATCGAAAATTTGTTGTTTAGATAACTTTTAACACTATTTAAAAGATCTATATAATTTCCAATCAATAATATGTCATCCACATATAATATTAGAAATGGCACATTACTCCCACTCACTTTCTTATAAATACAAGCCTCTCCATAAGTTTGGACAAATCCAAACTCTTTGATCACCTCATCAAAGCGGAGATTCCAACTCCGGGATGCTTGCTTTAGTCCATAGATGGATCGCTGAAGCTTGCATACCTTGTAAGCATTCTTAGGATCGACAAAACACTTTGGTTGTATCATATACAACTCTTCTTCAATATTACCATTGAGGAATGCAGTTTGGACATCCATCTGCCATATTTCATAATTGAAATATGCAGCAATTGCTAACATAATCCTAACCGACTTTAGCATCGCTACGGGAGAGAAAGTCTCATCGTAGTCAACTCCTTGAATTTGCCGAAACCCCTGAAGGCTCGTGTATTAACAAGCTCGTTGGGGAACCCCAAGAGGAAGGTATGATGAGCACAGCAGCAAGTTTCCCTCAGTTATGAAACCAAGGTTTAATTGAACCAGTAGGAGCAAGGAAACACCCCAAAGGTGTTGCTAGCTGAGCCTTGGTAGGGAGCACTATCGGTGCTAGTAGCAACGTGGAGACCTGCACAACACAACCACATAACTTTGTCCCCAACTTGCGATGAGGTTGTCAATCTCACCGGTTTTGCTGAAAACAAAGGATTAAACGTATCGAATGGAAGGAAGTAATAGTTTGCAGAAAGTAAACACAAAGAAGTAAACAGTTTATAGATTGTATGTAAATAAAAAGGACCGGGATCCATAGTTCACTAGAGGTGGCTCTCCTTAAGATAGATAACATGCTGGGTGAACAAATTATAGCGGGTCAATTGACAAACATCGAGAAAGCAATACATGCATATACTAATCATCTTGAATCATTTGGAACTTGATTGGGAATTACAACATTATACATAGACCGCCATCCAACTTCATCTATGACTAATAATCCACCTTCAGGTTATCATCCGAACCCCCTCCAGTATTAAGTTGCAAGCAACAGATTATTTCTTTACGAATTGCATGTAATGTAAACAATACGATTGTTCTATGAACAAACGATTGTTGTTTTCTCCCTAGTAGCAACAGCACATCTAGTACCTTAGATATTTCTGTCACGTCCCTAGATTACCAGAGGCATGAGCCCACTATCGAGCATAAATACTAACTCTTGGAGTTCTAGCATCTACTTTGCCAAGATAGCTACTAACAACGGAAAGCATGCAAGATCACAAATAACAAAGACATGATAGAATCAATAATCAATCTGAAATAGCATCTCAATATCCATCAGATCCCCGCAAACACAACATGCAGAATTACAAATAGATGATCTTGATCATGAACGGAGTTCACAAGATCTAAACATGAAAGCACAAAGGAGGAGAACCAGCCATGTAGCTACTACATGGACTCGTAGTCCAAAGATGAACTACTCACGCATCACACCGGAGGCTTGCATGGTGATGAAGAAGGCCTCCAGGGTGAATTCCCCTCTCAGGTAGGGTGCCGGGAAGAGCTTCAGATCCCTCCCGATCTAGGGATGGAGATGACGGCGGCTACAGACTCTTTCGTGGATTTTTGATCAGGTACTTAGGGTTTTCATCCCGAGGGTAATATATAGGTGGAAGGAGAGGCCGAGGGGGTGCTGGGGTCGGCCAGACCACCCCCTGGCGTGGGCCAGGCCTGGCCATGTGGCCAGGTGGTGTGGCCGGCCCCCAGCCCTTCTCCGTCTTGTATTCTGGCATCTGATGACTTCCAGAAAAATAGGCACTTTGGCTTTTGTCCCGTCCAATTTCGAGAATAATCATTTTCTGACTTTCCTGGAACCAAAAACAGCAGAAAACAGGCAGCTGGCACTGTGGCTCTTGTTAATAGGTTAGTCCAAGAAATCATATGAAAAGTACTCAAAGTGTGGAAAAAACACAAGAAAGTGGATAAAACCAAGCATGGAACATCCAAAATTATAGATACATTTGCAATGTATCAACATCCCCAAGCTTAACTCCTGCTCATCCTTGAGTAGGTAAGTGATAAAAAGAAAGAATAATTTTTGAGGTGACATGCACCATCAAAGACTTGATCAAAGTATTTGTAAAGCATTCAAAGCTGGGATCATAGTACTTCAATCATAACATGAAAGACAAAGTTCTAGAAATAAGACAAAGAAACTATGATGCAACATGAAAAGGCACAAACAAAAGATTCATGAATAACAATGCTTTGCAAGACGTTTGTTTGTTTCACATAAAGAAAACATAGCATAATAGTATTCAGCTTGTCCCTCGTAGAGTAGCAAATATAAATGCATAGGACACCTTCAAAGTTCATAAGAGTGACTAGATACAAATAGTTTAAAACAAGCAATATCAAGATATGCATCAATCAACTAGTCTTGGGACAATGCACATAGAACTAAGAATGGACACTATGGTCTCAAAGTAGGTGCATAAAGGTAGAAGGTGGAGACTCAATATAATGGTGGAAGAAAGGCCTTCATAGAAGGAAGCAGGGATTCAAGTCTCATAAAGAGCTTCCAAAAATTATGGTACTTATAGCTTTCAGCTCTCATTGCCCCTATCATAAGCATATTGAAGTGATTAAGGTTAAAGTGAACAAACTATGGTGTACATGCTTGATGAAGTATAAGTTAGAAATCTCATGTCCCTTGTATACGAGGGTCGCTCCTCATCCTACTCAAGTTTAGTCACCGGTAAGTTCTTGTCATCGTAAGTACATGTGTATCATAGAGAACCGCCAACGGGGTACCCCTTGCCCGATGATACGGAAGAATCCCCATATCAAAATGATAAGGCAAGCAGACAACAAGCATCTCAGCAATCTTCTTATTTACCATGGGAATATGGTGCTTTTTTCTCTCTTTAATCTTTTCATAATCTCTTTTTTTCTCTTTTCTCTTTTTTTTCTCAATATAGGACTCTTTTTTTATAAGAAGAATGCTTCATAGACGGCTCATTATGGTTACGCTGCAGGTTTCCGCCACGTCAGCATGGATTAGACCAGCGGCCCAGGCGTTTCTCTAACACATATACATAACTCCATGGACTTACAAGCTCCCCTTTCATTTCACACCGACGACATCCATATACAAAAGAACATGATACCAACTAGGTACAAGTACCAAGTGCAATGTTGAAAGCGTTCCCCATGACAGCATGGTTCTGCTAATTCCCAACAAATAAGTGCAAGCATATACAACATAGACAACACAATGGTTCAAGTTTATTAAGGGCAAGAAAAGTAAAGTGTGCCATCAAGTTTGTGAGAGCTTTAATCACTAGTTTTCTCATAACAAGTTTAATTCGGAAGGTAAAAAAAGCATGAATATACTTGGAATAGCATAAGCTAGTAGGTAGGTATGGTGGACTCTTTGGAATAACTTGGTTTAGGGAGTTGGATGCATGAGTGGAACTCATACTTGGTTGTGGAGGCTAGCAAAAGACTGGGAGCGACAAACTAGGAGAGCAATAATGGCCATAATCATGCAGAGCGACAAAACATCATTGATCAAAGCATAAAGTGATACTACAAGTTTAAAACTAAAGGATCATAAAGGCTATGGTGACTTGAGATAGTCATAACATGGTGTGAGCATGCGCCAAGTCAACCCAAATAAAGCATCAAAGGAAAATACCACTATACTATGCTTTAATATGCTAAAACAACGCATGATTCATCCAAGGCACATTAAGCAATCTCAATTGTTTATAACAAGTCATGCTATAGCAAAGAATACTAAGCATAAAGCCAAAACAATAACAAGCATGGCATGACAAAGCATAGGCCACAGTCAAAAACAAGCTCTTTTTACCACATAAGCATGAACTTTTCTACTCTTTTCCAATCCAAACCAAACTATTTGCAAACCAATGTATGAAAGAGGGGGTCCAACCAATTTATTCATAAACTAAGAAAACCAAAGAAAACTAAAACGAAAAAGAAGACGCTCCAAGAACAACACAACTGTGCATGAAACAATAAAAATGAAGCGTTTGGAAGAAACCTGGGATTTTTATTGATGAAAAAGGGGATGCCTTGGGAATCACCAAGCTTTGAAGCTTGTACTTCTTGGATATTTCTTGGGGTGACATGCGTGGCATCCCCAAGATTGAGCTTTAGTCCATCCTTCATCTCATTACTCATTCCTTCCATACACCTGAAATTTTTCCTTCATACAAAACTTCACACAATCTTTATTAGCAACATTACTGCACTCAAGATAATAAGTCTTAAGGTTCAGTTCCAACACCCATAAACTTCCATTAGAACACTAGCTACTGAAGCACTTCCCTCAAAAAGCTCAATTCTCCAAAAGAACTCAAAAAGGAAACCAACAAGAAGCAAATGCAGAAAATGGTAGAAATCTATCAAAACAGACCAGCAGGTAAAGACGAATTTTTTCGAAGACCTTCTGTTGCTCAAATCAAAAAGTTTTAAACTAACGAAAGTTAGATAACAACCTGGGGCAGAATCACAAAAATTCAAGCCTCAAAACGATATTCAGAGATTTTACACGAATTTTTATGGTGAAGCACAGAAATCTGTTTCAGGACAGCAACTTTCCCAATCATTACTTCTCTCTCATTAGAGGTTACTCTTGGCACAAAAAGCAAATAAAAAGGATAAGGAGCGGTTATTACTGAAGTAATAACTTCCAAGACTCATATAAAACTTTCGGGTTATCTCCCAATAAGTACTTTTCTTTAACGCCTTTAAGTTAGGCATAAGAAGCAAAAAAAGAATCAAGTGTTCTCAAATAAAGAAGCATTAAGACCAAATTTCTTGCCCTTACCTCTCTTACTTTTATTCTTAACCTTGGGGAAAATATGATTTTTTGGTGGATAAGAAAGGTTCATGGTCCCCTTTACCACATCTATTATTGCTCCAAGGAGTTCTAATAGGGACCTTCCAAGTGTAATTTGTCCTTTTCCTGCACATTCAATGACAAGATAATTAGTAGAAATCATTTTCCCAAGTATCTTTGTAAACACTCCTTCAGCTATTCCAATAGGTAATATGGTAGCATTATTAGCAAGAGATATTTCTTTTCCTCCATCAGTAAGCCCCCAAAGATTCAAAGATTCATAAATATCTTTGGGCATAAGACAAAATTCCGACATGATATCACAGCGGGCTTGAAAAGTTTTAGTGTTTATCTCAATCTTTACTAAAGGGAGCCACTTTGATGGTTCAGAATTTATTGGAACATAATTGTGATGCTCCCTAAGCGTATTATAGCAATCTTTTAAGCTAGTAGTGCCAGTCTCAAGAGTGTTCAATCTAGCAAATATTCTTGCGAAAGAAATATCAGTTTGGCTAGGCAAGTTGTAAGTAAGGATCAATTTTTTTATAGCATTAATAGCATCATCCTCATTACATAGGAGGAAATCTCCTCCCACAACAGCATCTAAAGCATATCTATAGCAAAGAGCAATTCCAAGGTAAAAACTGCTAAGGAACAAGCTTTGAGTCATTTTAGGCTCAGTTTTTTCATGTAGATCAGAGATTCTAGACCAAGCTTCCTTAAAACTTTCCTCAATTCCTTGTTTAAAAGTGAAAATCATTTCCTCGGGTGACATAGTGATTGGAGCAAGGCTATACATAGTGGCAACTTAAGAAAGGAACTAATTTTTTTTTGTGTTTTCAAATAAGAAAGCAAACTAGTAAAACTAATTTTTTTTGTGTTTTTGATAACAAAACAAGCAAACAAAGCAAAAAGAAACTAAGCAAAACAAAAATAACAAAGTAAAGAGATTGGTTATGAGGGACTCCCCTTGTGAAGATGTCCTTGACTCCCCGGCAACGGCGCCAGAAAAGTGCTTGATGGCTCGTGTATTAACAAGCTCGTTGGGGAACCCCAAGAGGAAGGTATGATGATCACAGCAGCAAGTTTCCCTCAGTTATGAAACCAAGGTTTAATCGAACCAATAGGAGCAAGGAAACACCCCAAAGGTGTTGCTAGTTGAGCCTTGGTAGGGAAAACTACTGGTGCTAGTAGCAACATGGAGACCTGCACAACACAACCACAAAACTTTGTCCCCAACTTGCGATGAGGTTGTCAATCTCACCGGTTTTGCTGAAAACAAAGGATTAAACGTATCGAATGGAAGGAAGTAATAGTTTGCAGAAAGTAAACACAAAGCAGTAAACAATTTATAGATTGTATGTAAAGAAAAAGGACCGAGATCCATAGTTCACTAGAGGTGGCTCTCCTTACGATAGATAACATGATGGGTGAACAAATTACAGCGGGGCAATTGACAAACATCAAGAAAGCAATACATGCATAAACTAATCATCTTGACTCCTTTGGAACTTGATTGGGCATTACAACATTATACATAGACCGCCATCCAACTGCATCTATGACTAATAATCCACCTTTGGGTTATCATCCGAACCCCCTCCAGTATTAAGTTGCAAGCAACAGATTATTGCTTTACGAATTGCGTGTAATGTAAACAATACGATTGTTCTATGAACAAAGGATTGTTGTTTTCTCCCAAGTAGCAACAGCACATCTAGTACCTTAGAGATTTCTGTCACTTCCCTAGATTACCAGAGGCATGAACCCACTATCGAGTATAAATACTAACTCTTGGAGTTGCTATCATCTACTTGGCCAAGATAGCTACTAACAACGGAAAGCATGCAAGATCACAAATAACAAAGACATGATAGAATCAATAATCAATCTGAAATAGCATCTCAATATCCATCGGATCCCTGCAAACACAACATGCAGAATTACAAATAGATGATCTTGATCATGAACAGAGCTCACAAGATCTAAACATGAAAGCACAAAGGAGGAGAACCAGCCATCTAGCTACTACATGGACCCGTAGTCCAAAGATGAACTACTCATGCATCACACCGGAGGCTTGCATGGTGATGAAGAAGGCCTCCAGGGTGAATTCCCCTCTCCGGCAAGGTGCGAGGAAGAGCTTTAGATCCCTCCCGATCTAGGGTGGATTTTTGATCGGGTACTTAGGGTTTTCGTCCCGAGGGCAATATATAGGCGGAAGGAGAGGCCGAGGGGGTGCTAGGGTCGGCCAGACCACACCCTGGCGCGGGCCAGGCCTGGCCATGCGGCCAGGTGGTGTGGCCGGACCCCAGCCCTTCTCCGTCTCGTATTCTGGCATGTGATGACTTCCGGAAAAATAGGCACTTTGGCTTTTGTCCCGTCCAATTCCGAGAATATTCATTTTCTAACTTTCCTGGAACCAAAAACAGTAGAAAACAGGCAGCTGGCATTGTGGCTCTTGTTAATAGGTAGTCCAAGAAATCATATGAAAAGTACTCCAAAGTGTGGACAAAACACAAGAAAGTGGATAAAACTAAGCATGGAACATCAAAAATTATAGATACATTTGCAATGTATCAACCCCTTTACGACAAGTCGAGCTTTATAGATGGTCACATTACCATTAGCATCAATTTTCTTCTTGAAAATCCATTTATTCTCAATGATCGTTCGGTCATGAGTTAAGTCCACCAAGGTCCAAACCTGGTTTTCGTACATGGATCCCATCTCGGATTTCATGGCTTCTAGCCATTTCTTGGAATCCGGGATCATCGCTTCTTCATACGTCGCAGGGTCATCAATTCCATCTACCATGAAATTCACGACAGGATTTCCGTACAGTTCAGGAGCTGCACGTGTCCTACTTGACCTGCGAGGTTCGGTAGTGTACTCTTTAGGAGTTTCATGATCAATATCATTAGTTCTTTCTTCATTCGGTGAATTCAACTTCGGAACAATTTCCGGCGTTGCGCCACTCGCCGTTTCATGAAAACAAGGTTTAATAACCTCTTCGAGTTCTACCTTCCGACTACTCACACCTTTCGCGAGAAACTCTTTCTCTAGAAAGGATCCATTCTTGGCAATGAAAACCTTGCCCTCGGATTTGTGATAGAAGGAATACCCAATTGTTTCTTTAGGGTATCCTATGAATACACATTTTTCAGATTTAGGTTCGAGTATATCAGGCTGAAGTTTCTTCACATAAACATCGCATCCCCAAACTTTAAGAAATGACATCTTAGGTTTGTTTCCAAACCACAATTCATAAGGTGTCTTTTCAATGGATTTAGATGGTGCCCAATTTACGGTGAATGCCGCGGTTTCCAGTGCATAACCCCAAAATGAAAGTGGCAAGTCAGTCAGAGACATCATAGATCGAACCATATCCAATAAGGTACGATTATGATGCTCCGATACACCATTACGCTATGGTGTTCCGGCAGGCGTGAGTTGTGAAACTATTCCACACTCTCTCATGGGTGTGCTAAACTCGTAACTTAGATACTCACCTCCACGGTTGGACCGCAGAAATTTAATCTTTCTATTACAATGATTTTCCACTTTAGTCTGAAATTCTTTGAACTTTTCAAAGGTTTCAGACTTGTGTTTCATTAAATATATATATATCCATATATACTCAAATCATCCGTGAAAGTAACAAAATAACGATATCCACCTCGCACCGACACACTCATTGGACCACATACATCAGTATGTATGATTTTCAATAAATCTATCGCCCTCTCCATTGTACTGGAAAACGGGGTTCTAGTCATCTTGCCCATAAGGCATGGCTCACATGTATCAAATGATTCAAAATAAAGTGATTCGAAAAGTCCATCAGAATGGAGCTTCTTCATGTGTTTTACGTCAATATGACCTAGACGGCAGTGCCACATATATGCACATATATCATTATCAAGTTTAATCCTTTTAGCATCAACATTATGAATATGCATATCACTAATATCAAGATTCAATAGAAATAAATCATTCATCACAGGTGCATGACCATAAAAGATATTATCCATATAAATCAAACAACCATTGTTTTCAGATTTAAATGAATAACCACTTTGCAATAAACACGATCTGGATACAATGTTCATGCTCATTGCAGGCAGCAAATAACAATTATTCAGATTTATAACTAATCCCGATGGTAGGTGGAGAGGTAGCATTCATACAGCGATCACATCAACTCTTGATCCATTGCCAACACACATCTTGACCTCACCCCTTGCTAGTGGTCGCTTGTTCCGCAGCCCCTGATTCGAGTTACATATATTAGCAACCAATCTAGTATCAAATACCCAGGTGCTACTGCGAGTACTAGTCAAGTACACATCAATAACATGTATATCACATATACCTTTGTTTGCCTTGCCGGCCTTCTTGTCCACGAAATACTTGGGGCAGTTGCGCTTCCAAAGGTCAGTCCCCTTGCAATAATATCACTCGGTATCAGCCTTAGGGCTAACTCAGGATTTCTTTTCAGGCGCAGCACCAAATTTACCGCCCTTCTTTCCCTTATGTTTACCCTTCTTGTCTTTCTTGAAACTAGTGGTCTTATTGATCATCAACACTTGATGTTCTTTCTTGATCTCCACTTCTGCAGTCTTAAGCATTGATAGAAGCTCGGGGAGAGACTTCTTCATGCCCTGCATGTTATAGTTCATCATGAAGCTCTTGTAGCTAGGTGGCAAAGATTGGAGAACATAATGTATGCCTAAGTCAGTGGGAATTGTTATTCCCAAGGACACAATCTTATCGGTGTACCTAGACATTTTGAGTACGTGCTCACTAATAGAGTTGTTCTCTTCCATCATGTAGCTAAAGAACTTTTCAGAAGCATCATTGTAACTACCTCGGTGAATTACGCTCCTAGTTACAAGCCTGGATGAGCAGAAATGGTTGAAATAGTACGGTGGGGCCCAAATACCACTCACAGGTAGACCTTTCGGCCGTCCCAACCATTTCCAAACATCGAGACAAGAACGGGCGGCGTAATCGGAAGGCGAAGGGATCAACTACATACACAAATGAGTATGTATGCAAGCCACCATACAATAGTACATCAGAGCCATTCCATCTAAAAAGAAAGGAAATATAGCAACGCCATATGGCAAGATCCAAATATCCTAGATAGATATAATAGTTTAGGATATCTCCTCATACATCAAACATCGAGTATCGGTGAGCGGAAGACAAAATCCGAGTACGGATAAGAAGCAAATCGGCATAAGATGCCCCATAAATAAGTAGATCCCGCCCACAGATCTCACGGGTCCCCATTCCCGGAATCTCTACACCGAATGATCGTTGCCCACATCGCCCGTCTCTTCCACCCAGTATCCATCTTGCGAGGGTACCTGTTCATCTGAGCCAATAATTTATCGTGTGAGACCCTAGGGGTACTCAGCAAGTCTTTATGCCTCTAAAGGGGACACAACCTGGGGTGACGCAATTGCAGCAAAAGATAAACCCTAGCAATTCTATAGAAACTCGCTAACCATCCGCCTAACCAAAGATAGACGGATGTCCGTGAACTAATAACAACAGTTATAACAGTTATAACGGTAATATCCACAGATCCATCCTCCTCCTCGCTTACCGACGAGGAAGCGGATGAACAACCCCCCATCCGTTGGCAGTTTTATTATCCATTCCGTGAGTATTGTACTATTTACTAGTCAGGTACCTAGTCTAGTCAAATTAAAAGCGGTACTTTAGTTATTCTTGTCTATGATCGAGAAACTATGCTCCAAGTCGTCCATAACCGCGGACACGGCTTTCAGAAAGTTTTACCTGAGGGTGCACAAATAACAACACACTCGATATGCCTCGGAAAAACCAAATCAAAACCCAACGAGGCGATCACGACAAAGTGATCACAGATTCAGAAATATTTCAGGGGCCACCCCATTGAGCTACTACAAGAAGTTAGGCGACTCGAGGACGGCCTCAAGGTTTGCGTCAATGGCTGTGAGCGACTAGGAACCCGAAAATGTGGTGGGCTTGTCGACACATGGAAAACACTCCGCTTACCTAAGCGATGCGATTGTGCATCACCTCGCACAATTTAAATAAAGCAGTAAAGCATGGCATAAGTACAAGATAGTAAATAAAACCTCAAACTAGTTTGTGGCCCCAAGAAATAAGAATGAATCAAGCTCTGGCTCAGGGGGGGTTCATAAGCCTCCCGGATGTGGATAGCGCGAATATTCAAGGAACAAGAATCAAGTACTCGGGGTCCTACGGGACACAAGTGAGCCTGAAAAACCAAATAGCGAATATGGCTCACTGATGCCACTTTCATTAGTTATCCCATTACTACTCAGGTTAAGTTGTTTAGGTACCTCGTTATCCACCAGACACTCACATACCCTACACATGCTGTTCTACGACTCGCATGGCTCAAACAACTCCTGTAGTAATGGCTCATGGGATGGAGGAACAAGCTTCGGTGGGGTTTAAAAGTAAAGGCTATGCATTACTTGGGATTTAGATTAATGCAACCGCGACTCAATGATGCAAGAAGAAGATAGAGGCAATAGGTACTATATGTATGCAAGCATGTGGTAGTGCTTGCCTGGCAGCTCAGTTGAAGCGAGAGAAGGATCTGGGTGGTGCTCCTGGGTTTCTTGATATATCCCACTTTCGGCCTATTCAAGAACCAAACAAACAAGGGCCAACATAAATAAAGTGCACAAGCATATGAATAAAATGCATCAAGCAAACAATCATGCCATGATGAATGATGCACAATTTGCATGGCATTAAAGTAGCATGGCATGGGTGAGGTGTGGAATACAAGAATAAGTCATTTTATTGAGTTTTGACCCCAATTTAACCTCATATTAGTTGCTGTATACTTTATATTTATATGATGCATGCTTCAAATCAAAACAAGGAATGCATAAACAGAAAGGTCTCGTCGAGCTAATCATTTTAGACATATCATTTGTTAAATTTGGAGTTATAAATCAAAAGTTATTAATTATTTAAGACAAGAGGGCATTTTAATGTAATTTTAATTAACTTGGAAAATAAAGTGTTCAAAATATATTTTGAATGGCATATTTGAATTCCTAATATTTTTCTGATTTGAAAACATATATTACTTGTATTATTTGGGTTTATAAATTAAAAGTTATTTAAAAACAGATTTAAATTTGAATTAAATTTGAAAAAGGTTTGAATTAAACAGACATTCAGAAAAGCTTTTGTTACACGCACAGAACTTAGCCACAACCAATGACCAGTGGGGCCATGCTGACTGGGCGTCCACGCGCGCAGAAAAAACCCTCTGTCACTGCGACTGCTGCCAGACACAGAGAGTGACAGGTGGGGCCAGAGCCATGGACCCACACGCCTTGGCGGTGTGAGCTGCCACGCTGCTCGGCGGGGACCGCGGGTTCTTGGGTCTGAATCTCAGGAGCCTTTTTGCAAAAACGCCACGATGGCTGACCTGTGGGCCTAGAGGAGCGCGGGTTAGGAGTTAAAAGGTGCAGGGGTTTTACGCAAACGGCGCCTTGTGCTTCTTCTTCTGAAAACGTCATCGAGATCGATGCGAATCTGCGGGCGCAGCGCGGCGCGTGGGGCTCGAACACGTGACCTAGGGCGCGCGCGCAGAGGCGGAACCACTGCGGTGGCTTGGCGTTGTTGCCAGGGAGGCGGCTGGCGGATAGGTAGGGTTTCTGCACGACGCAGAAGCGAGCAGACGCTGCGCTCGCCGGCGCACAGAGCGTGCTCGGCACATCGTCCGGCGAGGCTAGGCCAGATCAGAGAGGCGGACCATGTCCAGGGGGTCAGGGAGCTCACCGAGGTGATGTTGGCGTGGTCGGATCGAGCAGGCGTCTGTGGGCGACGATGATCTGAGGCCGGCGAACTAGGGTTTCGGGTCGGCGTCGTGGTGTTCTTCGGCTCGGTCCTCCTCCTCCTCGGCAGCATGTTGGGCGGATCGAGGACCTCCTCGTCCTCCTCGATCACCTCCCGGTCGCTTGTAAATGCAGGTGAGGCAGGCCGATCGGCGAAGATGGCGGCGTTGGGGGGTAGGCAGTGGCGATGGAGAGAGGGAGAGCAGGCGCCTCGGCGGATCTGGAGAGCCAAAGGAGAGACGAGAGGGAGCAGATAGGGATGGGAGAGGCGTGGGTGCCGTGGGGAGTGGGGTAGATGGAAAAGGTGGCTCGGCCTCCTTTCCTCCTCCCTTCCTCACGTGCTCGGTCGGGGCAGGGCAAGGCAGGTGGGGTAGGGTGAGGCCAAGGGGTAGGCAGGGGAGGCTCGGGCTGGGGGTCCCCTAGGCAGAGAGAGAGAGCTAGAGAGAAAAAGGGGTGGCTCGGGTGGATGCTAGGGTTGGAAGTAGAGGAGGGTATGGCTCGGGTGAGGCTTAGCTAGGGTTGGGGCTGGATGGGCAGGGTGGCCAAGTGGGGCCAAGCTAGGGTAGGTCATGGTGGGGTGGCTCGGGTAGAGAGAGGAGAGATGAGGGAGGGTACTTACGGTTTGGTTTAGAATAGGTATAGATTAGGGTTTAAGAGAGAGGGGGTATGGTGATGATGAGGTAGGTGGTGGTTTAGGGCTTAGAGAGATAGATGGAGTGTTTCTTTGCCAAGATCAAGCATGCTCTAGACAAGCTCTAACAAGATCAAGTCAAGAAAAAGAGAGGGATGGGATGAGGTGGTGAGGGGTTTAAGCAAGATCAAAAGATCAAGCCCAAAAGAAAGGGATATAGATTGAGATGATCCACTCTAAAACAAATAAAATCCAAAAGACAAGCAAAAAGGTGGTACTTGCATGGGCCATGCATAAATAATTAATACCATGCTTATTTTGTGAAAACAAGATTATTTACATGGCATTATTCTTATGCATTCCAAAAGGTGGAGTAAGGCCTAAGCAAAAGAATTTGAAAGAAAGGTTCCAGATGGAGTAGATGGAGATGATCACATTGGATTATATTTGGGACTTGCTAGTGTGTATATTCCACTAGGTATTTAATAGTCCCATAATATTCTCACATGAGCATAAATCCATAATAATCCAAATGGAAGCTAGGAGAAAGGGTCCCACTCACAAGGCATGCAAAGGTGGCCATGTGGCTCTCATATATCAGTGGTGTGAAAACAACATGATGCTAAGATGAGAGCATGTGGAAAAAGAATTGGATCCATCCCAACCCACATGAGCTAGAGGTAAACTCAAATATGCAAAGCTCATATTTAGTTGGATGGTGGAATTATAAGGTGGTGAAAGAAAAGGTGGTGGAGTTAATAAAAGATATGCCCCCAACTCAACTTGGGCATTTACACAATATATCAAGAACCAAATACAATATCAAGAGGCAACTACAATTTGCAATGCATATGAGATAAGAACCAAATGGAAAAGGGTTTTATATGATGCTCAAATGCAAGGTGGCATGATGACATCAGCATGATATAATGATGATGCAACAATTATATATTTGAAGTAGCCATCTATAGACTAGGCTAGTAGCATTGCAATTGTTAGACAATTGGGATGCTACAACTCTCCCCCACTAAACAAGAATCTACTTGAGATTCCTAGGAAAAAGAAAACAACACAAAGAGAGGCGGGTGTTTGAACGAAGGTGACCCTCACGTTCCCAAGGTGATTAACAACTGAGTGGTGCAACCATTACACCTTGCCAAACTTGCTAGACTTGTTGCGAGTCTTGCGTTTTGCTAGAGAAACAACTGGTTAGAAGGGTTGAAGGATTGTCATGAGACAAGAAGGATAGGCTGGACATAGCTCCGGTTTTCCCGAGAAACAAGATAAAAGAATAGAACCACCTGTGAAAGAAAGGACAAGATGTTGTATCATGGATACAGAAAGACACACCCTTAAGATTAAAGATTTACCGATACTAGAGAGGATGAATCTTTGACTCGCCGGAAGAAAAAGAGCTAGATTGGAGAGGTTTTGAACCACTATGATAATAGCATCGTATCTCCTCTCGGATTTGAGAAATGAAGTATGGAAACAATATTGCCTTCAAACAATAGAGTCCCTTGATATCAACAGAAAGATTTAGTTAGACGTCATCGGATTAGATTCTGATTGCGCCGGTAAGACCCAAAGGATCACGCAATTGAGGTGCGCGGATATGACTTCCAGAGACGGATGTGAAGCCAGATCATGGTGGAATCCCGAGAAGCAAAGACTACGGAGGATATGGAGTTTGATGTAGAGATACTTATTGCTTTCTTTAGCCTTGAGGCTAACGCAATATATTTGCGGCTGATGGCACCAACCGTAATTGGCTTTACCACAGAAAAAGAATTGATGAAACAAAGAGAGAGATAGTTTCCTTTCCTCTTGTTTGGGGATGTAGAGCACCGGTAGAAAGACGAGGAACGAAAGGAGTTTGCGTTTGTTTCCACCATATAATTGAAGATTTTGCTCCACCTAGAATAGACAAACCACCAACAAGAGATTATTGATTACTTTCTTCGAGAGAGCACTCCGGAAAGACAAGGACGGAAGTAAAAGTATCGAGGGATAAAGGCCACTTCTAACTTCCGTGGAAGGAGTGAAATCACATAAATTCACCAATTCAATGTACAAGAGCGAATGATAAGAGTAGTGGTATGGTAGCTACTCCATCCCACACTCAAAGCATTACTCCGCACATGAATAGGAAAACTAAGCAACCCAACTACCGAAACAGACTGAAGGTATTGACAAGAATAGCTCATGGAACTCCGTAAGAAAACAAAGATTGATGCAAACGATTTGCCGGGTTCACAGATAGATAAAGATGATGATGTTGTCGTCATGTCGGAAGTAACCAGCCACCGGAAAGATATGAAGGAAGATCACGGAGACAACTGCAAGATTCCACAGATATAGAAAAAGATAGCACCACTTGAACGGAAGGAATACAAGATTTGTAAGGTCTTCATGGCCTCCGGTGGATTGAGCATAGACGATAGAACAGGAGGGTTTCCAGAGATTACTTAACGAGATAGAGGTGAAAAGAACTCCCTGTTGTTCTTGAAATGATTGAGAGAGATTTAGCGGTCTTGAGGTAAAACTTTAGCGAAACGATGCTGATAACTTGCCAACAAGGAAAACTCCGGGTTTGATTGAAGATGGAGGATGGAATTAACAATGGACTTGCTAATTCCAGAATTGAAGCAATCTATTTAGCAGAAGGACGTGGCCGAGATAGGCGACTTCAAGAAGCCAGAATTCACGCTTTGAGAACTTTGCACACAGACAGTGTTCTCGAAGCTTGAGAGAAAGAGACATAGATGATATTCCATGTTCTTCCATTGATATCGAATAGGTAAGCATATTATCAACATATACCACCATGGATTAACAAGATATTCCCAGAATATCAAGTTCAAGAGGCAGGAGAAACGAACAAATGCTCGAAACACTTTCTGAGCTCAACGCTCTTAGAAAGATCAATATTAAGAGCACGGGTTCGTGTTGAAGAAGATGCACTGGAAGAATAGATTATCTGGTCCTTCGGAAGAAAAAGAGATGTCACCTGATTCGCATTGTCGATCGGATCGCCGGTTACAAAGATAAAGAGATTTTGGATAAGGAACGATGATAGCTCATACCTCAAGCAAAACTACCATCTGTAATACTATAGTACTAAAAAGAATATAGCTTCTATGCAACATGCCAATCCCTGGATCGGTTCATTGGCTTACATAGAACATAGATGAAATAACAAAGTAATAATCCATGTATCATAAATAACAAAGATCCAGAAGATTCAATTATTATAATATTCGCTTAGCTCGAAGGCTAGCTTACACATTATTCAAGTAGCAACATAAATAAAGATAACTACTCCATCTTCAAATTGCCCACAAGGGAACAAGTGTCGAGTGGAGTACCGCGACCTATACGATCACTCGGAATCAGAATAACCTACAACATGAAACGTAGCAGCCCCGAAGGGTCAATACATGGAATGTATGGCAAGTAGCGCTAAGGTAAAAGAGACAATGCACCTAGCATCTACATGCTTATTTGGCTAGTGGAGCTTTGGCTAGCTTGCACTTTTCGAACACATTTATCCTACTTTCGTAAACCATTTGTTTCACATTAACCCATTAGGTTCACCCATCAAGTTTTAGTAATTAGGAAATAAGGATGAGTGAGAATATGTCATAGTCTCAAGATCAAGCAACTCAATCGTCCGTAACCGGGGACACGGCTAAGTACTTAGTTTTACACTCTACAGGGGTTTGTACACTTTATCCATATGACCTGGCCAACCCAGCTTGTACCACCACACTCATATTGTGTGATGATAGGGAGAAGACCAAGATGACACCTTTCGGGAAGCAGATCTCCAAACCCCACTGCGCACCGGTCCCAACCTACCATTCACTACATCTCTGGCTACGCTGGGCTCGGATCACCATGACCTACTAAGTCCAACCAGCCACCCATTTCTTACTTACACATGGTTGCACACGTAAGCTACTTTAACAAAGAGAACCAATCCTTCTCCGAACCCTGGGCGGCATTCTCCACCATTATCCACACTCCGTTGACAATCAAACCATTCCACCTAGGTAGTTCATTAACATTATGTTGTTTTAGTTTCAATAAACACATACTTCACCATATTGTGATTCCTTCCCCCGTCTTCACAGCAGGTCTAAGACATCTACTGAACGGGGCTCAACTACAAGGAATTCCTACCACAATATATAGGATATAGCATAGCATAGTAATCCCTACATGGTATCTACAGAAATACACTACACATGCATAGGAGAAAATAGTAGGACAAGGTATGAACAAAATAGCATCTAGTTGCCTTGGCGGTAGGAGTCGAGAGTACAATCCTCGCAGAAACAAGCGTTGCACTCGTCACAATCTACACGATACAAATTCAACACAAAAACAAACATACACAATCATAGACAAGTGCACAAAGGTATGCATGATAGCTTAATAAAGGTTTCAGTAACACTTTATGTTCTCTGATGTTTATACTTACTGAATGATGCATGGGAAAAAACCTTTAATGCATTGGAAACAAAACATGCAATTTGTTATTCCAATTAATAGGCCTTTAGGCAAAACACTAAGCCTCTACAACAAACAGGGTTGTAAAACATGGGCAAAAATACTGCTGGATGGACAATCCAAAATAAAGCTAGGGGCAATTGGAAACATGCAAAAAGGTGTTACAGATCTTTTTCTTTGATTTTTATAGTGCAAAAAGCCTTTAATTAATCTCAAACATATTCGTACAATAAAACTGCAATTTTAATTCAGAAATAGATTCTACACTTTCTTGTGATTCGAAAGACACCTTATTTGCAATTTTCTGATTAGTATTTATTTTCTTATAAATTTATTACTCCAAAAAGGGTATTAACCTATTTAAATAACTACAGCAAAACCTTACAGCAACTGTCTAAACTAATTGTACAATAATAAACTACCAGAGCTTGCCAACGACATATTATTTGCTATTTTTGGACTAGTAAATCTTTTCTTATGAATTTTTTAAGTTGTAATAGTTTTCTGCCCTTTTTATTAATTTTTTGAAAGCTGCGGGAATATTCCGATCGGTGGGTGGGTCAAATAGCGTGGCTCTGACTGGACCATTGACCGGTCAGCGGTCAACTGCGACGGTCAAGGACGATCCGGGCCGTTGGTTCTTGATCCAGCGGCGGGGAAGCAAAGCTTCAGGAGCTCACCAGCGCGTCATCGGCAGTGGGCGGCGGCGGCTCTCCGGCGTTCCCTGGCAGTAGCGAGATGGCTCACGGGGTGAGGCAGGAGGCGACGGTCTCGGGGGCAGGGTCGGCTCGGACTAGGGAGTGCTCGGGCGGCGGTGCTTGGCGGCTGGAGTGGCGCGACGGCGAAGTCTCCCGCGACATCGAGCGGTGGCTGGGGGGCGCTACAGAGGAACCGGGGATGGGTCAAAAAAAAGGCGGCGGCGCGCTGCGGAATTCCCGCGAAAGGAAGAGGGCACGGAGTCGGCTGTGAGCTTCTTACCAGCGGCAATGGCGGTGGCGGCGCGTCGAACTCCGGCGAGTAATTACCTCGTCGTGGCGTCGGAATAGAGGAGGTCTGGAAGGGGCTTTCGAAGAGGAGATCGAAAGCTTTAAGGGGCTGCGCTCGGTTGGGGCTGGGATGCGAATCCCTAACGGAAACGGCGGCTCCCGGGAGAATCGGCGGCGACGGTGGACTCCGGGTCGAGCACGATCAAGTCGTGCGGCTGACGGGTGGGCTCCACCTGTCGGTGTTACCGGGCGAGGCGGCTACTGGGCCGGCTACGTGCTGCACGCGGGCGGCGTGCGTGGCGGATAGCGCTGCGCTGCGGCTGCTGCTGGGCCCCGGGCGGGCCGCCGCGGCTGGGCCGGCTCGGCTGCCGCGGTGGGCTGCGCCGATTGTTTTTGTCTTTTCTTATTTTTTTGTTTTCTCTGAACTGTAAATGAACCTGAAAATCTGAATCTGTCTGAATTTCTGTCTGAAATTTTCTGCAACTTCTGAACTTTGGCCATAACTTTTGATCTACTACTCCAAACAGAGTGAAACAAATTTCCATAGGTTTGTATTAGAAAACTCTACGCACCTATGCATCTGGAATGTTTATATAGTTCCATTCTAGCATATGCAAGGTAAAATCCCTACTAGTCACCTATAAGCGATGAACATGCACTTGTGTGGTGTTTTAGCAAAAAGCTTTTAAAACTGAATTTTTGCAAAGATGAGCATGATGCAATGACATGTATGACATGCAGTACCAATTCTAATAATTGGGATGTGACAAGACTAACCCCCTTAAGATGAATCTCGTCCCTGAGATTCGTCGTGGCTAGCAAATAGGTGTGGATGGTCCTCTCGAAGGTCATCTTCTCGCTCCCAAGTGGCTTCATCTTCGGTGTGATGGATCCATTGCACCTTGCAAAACCTGATTGTCTTGCTGCGTGTAAACCTCTCCACTATTTCCAAGATCTTGACCGGCTTCTCCTCATAAGTCAAGTCGTTCTCCAGCTGAACCTCTTCTAGTGACACGGTGTCTCTCAATGGTGTATCCACCATCTCCGGATGGCACTTCTTCAGCTAGGACACATGGAACACGTCGTGAACAGCGGATAGAGCCTCTGGCATCTCCAACTGATACGCAACCTCTCCTTTGCGTGCTAGGACCTTATAGGGCCCTATAAACCGAGGTGCCAGCTTGCCCTTAATTCCAAATCTCTTAATTCCATGCAGAGGCAAAACTCTAAGGTAGGCTCGATCTCCAATCTCATACACCACTTCCTTGCGCTTAGCATCAGCATAGCTCTTCTGCCTTGATTGTGCTACCTTCATCCTGTCTCGAATCAAACTGACCTTCTCCTCAGCATCCTTCTCCGCTATGGTCCCATTGAGGTCTGCTATGGTTTGATCCCTACCAATGAGGGCTTGCTCCATTGTATTCACAGCGGTGTGCAGGGTTTCCATCTCATATCCTTGTAAATGCATGGTGCCCTGAAAATAATCCAGCGCCTCCTTTTGCTGCATCAGTTTCTCTTCCCTCTCCCAAGCTTTAATTTCCATGTCCTCTATATGCTTCTCATGGAATGGCATGTTGTTCCGGTTGCCTGCGGTAACCATCACGTTCCCGTCTTCATTCCTCTTTCCAAGTGCAAGGAAAGGTGAACCTGCTGGCAGGCGGTGCTGGTGAAGATAGCACAGGCGTGAAAATGCCGCATGCATGGCTGATTCCACTCCTTGCTCCCAGGTGAGGTACTTCTTGGTGTGGTTCAGGTTCCCAATGTCAGGCACGGTGGGATCTGCAAGAACAGTAGTGGTGATCTCCCACACGCGATCTCCAGGCACATATGCGTTCATCCTCCTCCCTTTGAACATCGGCATTAACATGTCCATCATCTGACAGAGCTCCACCAACTATCTTGCAAAGAGTCTTGGTGATTGGAACCCAACATGCTCAACTCTGGTGACGTATCCCATCTATCAATTGTAAAGAGGAAAGAGTGAGAACAGCAAAGGATAAGAATTTACTAGAATGAAGGCATAAGAATAAAGACAGAATGTAAAATAGACTTAAATAAATATGAGGCTTCCTATTCTATTCCTAGGTCATGATCATACAATCAACACACAGCTCTGATACCATCTGTAATACTATAGTACTAAAAAGAATATAGCTTCTATGCAACATGCCAATCCCTGGATCGGTTCATTGGCTTACATAGAACATAGATGAAATAACAAAGTAATAATCCATGTATCATAAATAACAAAGATCCAGAAGATTCAATTATTATAATATTCGCTTAGCTCGAAGGCTAGCTTACACATTATTCAAGTAGCAACATAAATAAAGATAACTACTCCATCTTCAAATTGCCCACAAGGGAACAAGTGTCGAGTGGAGTACCGCGACCTATACGATCACTCGGAATCAGAATAACCTACAACATGAAACGTAGCAGCCCCGAAGGGTCAATACATGGAATGTATGGCAAGTAGCGCTAAGGTAAAAGAGACAATGCACCTAGCATCTACATGCTTATTTGGCTAGTGGAGCTTTGGCTAGCTTGCACTTTTCGAACACATTTATCCTACTTTCGTAAACCATTTGTTTCACATTAACCCATTAGGTTCACCCATCAAGTTTTAGTAATTAGGAAATAAGGATGAGTGAGAATATGTCATAGTCTCAAGATCAAGCAACTCAATCGTCCGTAACCGGGGACACGGCTAAGTACTTAGTTTTACACTCTCTGGGTTTGTACACTTTATCCATATGACTGGCCAACCCAGCTTGTACCACCACACTCATATTGTGTGATGATAGGGAGAAGACCAAGATGACATCTTTCGGGAAGCAGATCTCCAAACCCCACTGCGCACCGGTCCCAACCTACCATTCACTACATCTCTGGCTACGCTGGGCTCGGATCACCATGACCTACTAAGTCCAACCAGCCACCCATTTCTTACTTACACATGGTTGCACACGTAAGCTACTTTAACAAAGAGAACCAATCCTTCTCCGAACCCTGGGCGGCATTCTCCACCATTATCCACACTCCGTTGACAATCAAACCATTCCACCTAGGTAGTTCATTAACATTATGTTGTTTTAGTTTCAATAAACACATACTTCACCATATTGTGATTCCTTCCCCCGTCTTCACAGCAGGTCTAATACATCTACTGAACGGGGCTCAACTACAAGGAATTCCTACCACAATATATAGGATATAGCATAGCATAGTAATCCCTACATGGTATCTACAGAAATACACTACACATGCATAGGAGAAAATAGTAGGACAAGGTATGAACAAAATATCATCTACTTGCCTTGGCGGTAGGAGTCGAGAGTACAATCCTCGCATAAACAAGCGTTGCACTCGTCACAATCTACACGATACAAATTCAATACATAAACAAACATACACAATCATAGACAAGTGCACAAAGGTATGCATGATAGCTTAATAAAGGTTTCAGTAACACTTTATGTTCTCTGATGTTTATACTTACTGAATGATGCATGGGAAAAAACCTTTAATGCAATGGAAACAAAACATGCAATTTGTTATTCCAATTAATAGGCCTTTAGGCAAAACACTAAGCCTCTGCAGCAAACAGGGTTGTAAAACCTGGGCAAAAATACTACTGTCTGGACAATCCAAATTAAAGCCAGGGGCAATTGGAAACACGCAAAAAGGTATTACAGATCTTTTAATGCAATTTTTATAGTGCAAATAGCATTTAATTAATCTCAAACATATTCATACAGTAAAACTGCAATTTTAATTCAGAAATAGGTTCTACACTTTCTTGTGATTCGAAAGACACCTTATTTGCAATTTTCTGATTAGTAGTTATTTTCTTATGAATTTATTACTCCAAAAAGGGTATTAACCTATTTAAATAACTACAGCAAAACCTTACAGCAACTGTCTAAACTAATTGTATAATAATAAACTACCAGAAAAGAGATTTCCAGCGACATATTATTTGCCATTTTTGGACTAGTAAATCTTTTCTTATGAATTTTTGAAGTTTTAATAGCTTTCTGCCCTTTTTATTAATTTTTCAAGAAATTGTGGGGAATATTCCTTTGTTGGTGGGTCAAGCCAACGTGTTGGCCCGGACCATTGACCGGTCAGCGGTCAACTGCGACGGTCAAGGACGATCCGGGCTGTTG
The DNA here is from genome assembly GCA_023614405.1 of Avena insularis. Classification (NCBI taxonomy): domain Eukaryota; kingdom Viridiplantae; phylum Streptophyta; class Magnoliopsida; order Poales; family Poaceae; genus Avena; species Avena insularis. The sequence continues at coordinate 388,609,240 of CM042696.1, forward strand.
GTTCTTGATCTAGCAGCGGGAAAGCAAAGCTTTAGGAGCTCACCGGTAATCGTCGGCGGTGGCGGCCTCGCATTCTGGCGGCGTGAGATGGCTCACGGGTGCGGCAGTCTCGAGGCAGGGTCGGCTCAGACTAGGGCATGCTTGGGTGGCGGTGCTTGGCGGCTGGAGCGGCATGACGGCGAAGTCTCCGGCGATGTCGAGCGGTGGCTCGAGGGCGCTGCAGAGGAACCGGGGATGGGTCAAAAAAAGGGCGGCGGTGCGCTGCGGTATTCCCGCGAAAGAAGAGGGTGTGGGGTCGGCTATGAGCTTCTTACCGGCGGTAATGGAGGTGGCGGCGCATCCAACTCCGGCGAGCAATTACCTCCTCGTGGCGGTGGAATAGAGGAGGTTTGGAAGGGGCTTTCGAAGAGGAGATTAAAAGCTTTAAGGGGCTACGCTCGGTTGGGGCTGGGATGCAAATCCCTAACAGAAACGGTGGCTCCCAGGAGAATTGGCAGCGACGGTGGACTATGGGTCGAGCACGATCGAGTCACGCGGCTGACGGGTGGGCTCCACCTGTCGGTGCTCTGCGAGGCGGCTTTGGGCCGGGCTACAGCTTGCCGCTGGCGGCGTATGTGGCGGATAAGCGTTGCGGCTCTTTGGGCCAGGCGGCCACCTGACTGGCCGTCTCGGCTACCGCGGTGGGCTGTGCCAATTTTTTTTCTTTTCTTATTTTTTTGTTTTCTCTGAACTGTAACTGAACCTGAAAATCTTAATCTGTCTGAAATTTTCTGCAACTTCTGAACTTTGGCCATAACTTTTGATCTACTACTCCAAACTGAGTGAAACAAATTGTCACAGGTTTGTATTGGAAAACTCTACGCACCTATGCATCTGGAATGTTTATATAGTGCCATTCTAGCTGATTCAGGGTAAAAACCCTACTAGTCACCTATAAGCGATGAACATGCACTTGTGTGGTGTTTTAGCAAAAAGCTTTTAAAACTGAATTTTTGCTAAGATGAACATGATGCAATGACATGTATGACATGCAATACCAATTCTAATAATTGGGATGTGACACTTAGGAAACCCTAGGTGGTTGTGTTTGTTCTAACTTGCTTGTTGTCGTTGTGGCAGATAGCCTTGTACTTGGAAGCCTCTGTTCCTTTGTGGAAGTTGATCCAAGCTTGTTATAAAGGCGTCGGTTCCCGCCTCGGAGGGTACCGATAGTGGGAAAGTGGGATAGGCCATTTGTGGCAGAAGTTCGCCAGAGAATAGGGTCGGGCCTTTGTGGCATGGTGGTCTTAGTACCGCCCACCCCTCCAACGCAGACGTACTTCTCCTAAAAAGGAAGGAACTATGGTGAATCAAAAATCGTGTCCCTGCGTGCTTCACTCTCGGTTACCTCTTTCCTCTTATTGTTCCTTTACTTGTGTTGTTCTTATAGCTAGATTGTCATTTAGGTAAATTCACCTTAGTTGCATATCTAGAGAATTTACCTTTGTGTCAAGCCTAAATTGAAAAGTAGTAAAATTTGGAGTAGCACCTATTCACCCCCCTAGGTGTCCATACGATCCATTTCACCGGCCCACTCCACATATCCACCTTGCCTCCTTTTTGCACCATAAGTTTCCCGGGTGGGCCGAATTGATCAAACTCTGCCACCGCCTCAACGCAATCCCCCGGGTGGGCCGGCACTGGGATGGCTCGGCCCACAATGGGACTCCTTAGGGCGACGCCAGCTTCACTACCTCGCCAGCTCCTCAACACTAGTTCCCACATCGCCTCGCTTCCTCGGCTGGCCGAATTACCCAGCCGGCCCACCAAGCTACCCGATGCCTTCCTTCCTCGGCATCAACATCACCCGCACTCCCGAGTTGCCTCGCCTCTACGCCACAACATCGACTGCACCGCCAATTCTTGGGTGGGCCGACGTAGGAGATTCGACCCACCCTGGGTTATGTTCACCGTCAGCCCATTAGAGACCCCTGTTGGGCCCTTTTTTCCCTAGTAGGCCAGGCCGACCCAGAAACACCCCTGGCCGACTCAGGGAGACCCTAGTTGGGCCTTCTGCCTGTGACCCGGCTGGGCCTTCTCCTTTGACCCGGCTAGGCTAAGGTTGACCTTTCTAGGCCTATCTCATGCCCTTGCTGGGCCTTAATCAGATGATTCGGTTAGACCTCTTCACCCTGGGAACTTGAGCCGACTCAATCCACCCAGATGCCCTCTTATTTCTCCCCCAGATGCTCCCCCAACCTCTACATCGACATACCATGAAGCCAGGTCAAGCTTTGCAGTCATGTGCCAGTCTTGGGACGCCCCTGGCTCAGTCTCACACATGCAGCATCGTTACATACGAGATTCTCCCGGGTTCTCAGGGATGCTCCCTCATAAGTCCAAGATGCTCTCGGTATCTCAAGAGATGCTACAGGATATGCTTCCTGGTTCTCAGGCTGAGATAAGACCATTGACTGAAGATGCCAAGGACAAATGCTACAGGACAAGCCAAAGGACAGACAAGACCGGACAAGGCTCATGCCTTGTTAGTTGACAAGACCCTAGTAGTCACACAAGGAACAATGCTAGTGGGTCATATATTGTCCCCTAGGATCCCCTTTATAAGGAGCACCACGGGATCAATCCAGAGAGACCCTTGGGGGCTCCTCACTTCTCTACTTCTAGTAGAACTTCTTCGTCTTCCTCTGGCTCTCCCAGAGAAGGCCGTTAGAGGCATAGAGAGCACAACTCAAGGAGCACTATTGTAGCTACAATAAATACCAAGTCATATAATATCTAGATGTAGGAATAGAGGGTTTATCTCACTAGGAGAGCCTCAAACCTAGGGATATTGTGTCTCTCTGTGTGTTCTTCCATGTGCGGTCTTCACTACATCATCCCTCCCCGGATTCCTCTAGTGTCCACGTGGCCCCAACTTAAGCATACCCCAGGCATCTATCGTGACACCACCACAACAGTTGGCACCCATCATGGGACTGATTAAAGGCGCTGGTTGGGTTTCCATCCAGACGGGACCATCTTCATCAACCTCTTCTTCACCATCAAGCAATAGCTTCTCCAACCTCATCACCAAGTGTAGTGTGAGTCCCAATTGACTCAACCAACAAGACATGACTCAACCTCAACCTCATCATCAAGTGTACTATAAGTATCAACTAACTCAACCGCCAACACGCACATGAGATAACCCTGAATGTCACTCGGGGGCTAACACCCTCTATCACTTAGTTGTTCACCCCGAGAAGGAGATGTCTTAACCCGGGGGCTAGCCAGCATATTGGTAGAATCACTTATAGATAGAAAAAGTATCTCGGAGACTCGGGTCATTATTTGACCTGGCATACCCATGCATAGAATTATTATTTAGAGTGGACATAGGATGTGTCACCTGTTATGACCTCACATATGTCAACTATTATATGTCTTTTAGCTATGTCTTCTACTACTATAGTATAACATTGGTTATATCAGCTTGTTGACTAACTGACTCATTTGAAATGACCTATGATTAGGAAACTTACCCCCAAGTCATCATAAATTCATCATATTATATCTTGGATTACTACTTGCCAGCATATATTATATCTCGGATTACTATCTGAATCAGTCTGCCAAGATATTATATCTTAGATTACTATATGAATTAGTTTGTCAGGTCATATTATATCTCGGGTCACTGTTTCTATCAGTCTGTTAGGTTATATTATATCTTGGATCACTGTTTATATCAGTTTGCCAGGTCATATTATATCTCGTATTACTACCTGGTAGCATATATTATATCTCGGATTACTATCTCAATCAGTTTGCCAGGTTATATTATATCTCGGATTACTATTTATATCAGTTTGCCAGGTTATATTATATCTCAGATCACTATTTATATCAGTTTGCCAGGTCATATTAATCGGATTACTACCTGCCAGCATGTATATATCTCGGATTACTGTTTAAATCAGTTTGCCAGGTTATTTTATATCTCGGATCATTGTTTATATCAGTTTATTAGCATATCGTAAATTCATCATATTATATCTCGTATTATATCTCGGATCACTATTTATATCAGTTTTATTAGCATGTCATAAATTCATCATATTATATCCCGGACCACTGTTTATGCCAGGTTAGTCGGCATATATCAGACCATATCTCAAATCACCGGTTATGTTAGTTTGTCAGGATATCATGGCATCATATCATATCCCAAATCATGATCAATATCAATTTGCCAATATCTCGTAGCATCAAACTACATCTCAAATCACCATTTATATCGATTTGCCAACATATCAAAAGGCTAGCATAAAAATAACTCAATTCATCACTCATCTCGGCACGACCGAATATCATCGACATCAATATCAAAATTCTATATATCTCTCTCACCAAATATCATGGGATCGACATATATGTCGGATGTGGACATATATGTCAGTTAGTGGATATATAAGTCAAATTATGGCACATATGTTAGATGGTGAGTCATATGACTCGGATTTTGGGTTAGATAACTCGGATTTGGGACATATGTCAGATGTTGAGTCATATAACTCGGATTTTGAGTTATATAACTCGGATATGGGACATATATTAGATGTTGAGTCATATAACTCAGATTTTGAGTTATGTAACTCGTATATGGGACATATGTCAGATGTGGAGTCATATAACTCGGATTTTGAGTTAAATAACTCGAATTTGGGACATATGTTAGATTTTGAGTCATATGACATGGATTTTGGGTTATATAACTCGGATTTGGACATATATGTCAGAATATTGACGAGTATGTCAAATTTTAACATATGTGTCAATTTGCCCAAAGAAGGCTATATGACCAAGTGCCCATGATGGCCATGAGTCAAATTTGCCCAAAGAAGGCTATATGACCAAGTGCCTTGATGGCCATTGTTGGGTATATACTTTCCAGATATCCTCACTGTGCCTCACTGACCAGGGTGGCACACTTTGGGTTAGAGCTTTGTTTCACAGGTGGTCCAGTTAGGGAGAAGAGACGGAGTCCATTATGGCTACGGGAAGGCCCAGAAGACTTACCGACATAGGCATGTAGTGTTACTTGTAGTTCAAGATGTACTCTGTAACCGACTCTTAGTCGTAGCCGGATAGGTCTCTCCTGTAAACCCTAGGCCAGGTATCTATATAAGTTGTCCTAGGGACCATCCTTTAGGGCACCCCACAATAGTCTACAATTTCAACTCGCACAGGAAAAACCCTTGTAATCCATATTCCGGTGTTGCCGTATTACTGGATTGCTAGGAGGAGTAGGATCCGTCCAAACCTGGTGGATTCAAACATGGGTAAACTTGTGTGCTCACTGTCCCGGAACACCATACGTCTCACACCCCTCTCTACCGGACGCCTCGAGGACCCCCTCATGGCGTACTTGTCATCAATCCGATGATAGTTGGCACCCACTGTGGGGCAAGTGAGCTTCGGATCTGCGTTCCGAGCGGAATCTGCAAGAATCAGAATCGGCAAGACAATCGCTGTTGGTCACATCCTCTACGCTAGCGATGTCCCTCTCATCGTTCTCGACGAGACCTGGATTCTGTCTAGGGAGGTCGTGACTACCTACACCATCATGTCTTTTTGTGAGATCGATGTTTACATCGGTTTCGCTGAACCTGCCCCACCAACCCCAGCGGTGATGATAGAAGCAGAAGAAGCTTCTGGGTCCACTTTGTCTGTGAAGGAAGCAGAGTTCCGGATCCCGGAAAACCCTAACCCTACCTAGTCTGCACCTGTTACGGAGATAGTGGAGAAAGCTGAGCCTGAAGCAGATCTTGCGGTGCAAGTCGAATCTGGAGTGGAGCTCCCTAGGGAGGCCGAATCCCAAATCGATCTCCCCGTCGAGGTCGAAATCTAGGAGGAGCAAGACAACAACTCTGATTCTGGCTCTGCCAACGCTGGAATGGATCAACCTTTCTTGAGGTACATGTTGAGGCGTATGATGCTACAAGACACCAGCGTGGATGAAATTCTCGAGACCATTAGACGTTTCGAGGAAGCCCACAAGGAAAGCCGCAACTACCTCAGGACGCACGCGTCGCACTTTGTCGGATATGTTGGATCCGTATCCGGCTCTGCTGATGCTGGAGACAACAAAGACTCAGTGCTGGAGGAAATCGGAACAAACACCGACTTACCGGCATCTTCGGATGATTCAATGACATCGGCAGATTTCCAAAAGTTCTCCGTGGAGTATGAAGAGGAGTACAACTCCAAAGCTGTAGAGGAAGGAGAAGCCATGGACGAAGGATCCGGAGAAAACTCTCCCAAATCGCAGGATGATATGGATCTTAGAGATAATCCCGATGTACAGATGTCCGAAAGTACTGATCAGAGCTTGACTCCAGGAAACGGACCCAAAGTTGTCTTTGCTACCGGCGCTGCCAAGAAGGCAAAGAAGAGGAACAAGAAGGAAACTCTGGCAAAAGACTCTCCTACTGAGGAGGTAGTTGCCAAAGAATATGGAGAAGACTCGGATGGAGCCCTAATCCCAGACGAGCCAAAAGAAACTCCGGTGGATGGGTACGTGGTTACCGCTGGTGCCTGTAAACTCATCGAAGATGTGTTAACTACGCCAATCCCTACTACTGCAGAGCTTACACCTATAGAATTGGAAGATAGGGCCCAAGCCCTAGAAGCGCGTCGCCAAGTACTCCTAGACGAGGCTAACAACCTCAAGGAAGATAAGAAGCGCATTGCATCTGCGGGGTAGTTCAACTCCCTATAGCATCAGAAGACCCGGAGCGGCCCCGTGCGGGCTAAAAAAATCTGGAAGTCCACAAGACCCTCTTCGAGGGAGAAAACGCCATCAAAGGAGAACTTTGGCTGGATAGCAAGGGAGATTTGGTATATGGAACACTAGTGGAAAACACTGTTGCAGCTCGAGATATCCTGGCAAACAACCCAAACCTAGATCAAGTTCGATTGGGCGTAAAGTTACTTACCAAGGGTTTGGAGCAACAGAAGGCCGCGAAATCCGGAAGCGGAAAACTGATCTCCAAATTCAACAATGTCGCACGGATCCGGCTTGGGATGACATTAGGACTCATCGGGACCAAGCACAGCATCATCGTCCCGACCGTCGGGAAGACAACTATTCGAGAACCGGATCTTCAAGGCAACGACACAGAGCTACATGTGACTGGAGTAACATTGCTCCAGCCATAGAGCGAGACGTAGTTGCAGCACTGGTTCCAAGACATCCTCCTCAGCGAGAGTCGAGAAATCGCAGGGAAGACGAAAAAGAGCAACGTCGGGAGGAGGACCGACAAAGGATGTCACCTCTTAGAAATACAAGCCGTTCGGCTGAACCTCATCACAATGGGGAAACGATGTATGAAGGAACGACGGACACCGTGCCGAGTCAAGCTGGCAGGGGGATCGTCATAATCAAGACCCTCCCTGAAACCAGAATAATGACGCTCCGGATGGAGGCCGGCACTTAGCCGGAAACAATCCACCTGCACCACCCTCCCTGCCAAGCAGCCATCATACCGGCTCTCGAGGAGGCCAAGGAGGGCATCATGGCAGAGGAGGTGGTGGCAGAAGCAGAAGTCCGGCTCCACGGCACCGCAGCCACAGCGAACAACCAAGACAACATTCTCTATCACCAAGGGACACGAGACACCAGATCAACTCTATCATAGAGGCACGACGCTACGAGAATGATGATATCTATGTGGGTCCAAAATGCTTCGGACCGCGCATTCGACAAACACACTTCCCAGAAGGATTTGATATCCCTCAAGGCACATCCAAGCCTACGACGGTGTGGCCCAGCCAGATACTTGGCTTCAGGATTTTTTCCAGGCTTGCTGCATCACCAAAGGCAGAAATATCTTGGTCGCGACCCGGTATCTCCCGCTTATGCTGAGGAAGACGACATGATCCTGGCTCAATGAACTTCCTGAGAACACCATTCACAACTGGTATGACATGCAAAGTGCGTTCTTTTAGAATTTCGAAGGCACATATCAGAGGCCCTATACAGTAGGAGACCTGCAGTGTTGCACCTAGAAAGCCGGAGAAATTTTCCGAGATTATCTCGGATGATGGATTGACACCAAGAACTCTTGTGAAGGAGTAAACGATCAAACTGCGATTGAAGCTTTCATTGTAGGACTCCCAATTGGTTTACTACATCACCGTTTGAAGTGCGACAAGGTCACTAATCTGGGAGAGATGATAGAGACAACAAGCAAGTATGCAGATGCCGACGATGATGCAGAGGGACTACTAAACATCCTGGTTGTACCACAGTTGGCAAAACAGCCAAAGCAACAAGCTCAGAAGCGCAAGAATACCTCGAAAGTAAATCCCAACGCGGAAACAGCAGTTTTCACTACTACTTTCGGGTCTAGAGGACGAGGTGGGCGCGGAGGCAGCCGCGGACGCGGTCGTGGGACGTCAAGAGTCCAAGGTAGAGGAGACCAGCAACCTGGCAAAACCTACTTCGGGGCCTACATTGCCAACAATCTGTGTGTGCATCACTTAGATGCCAATGGGGGCTTGTCCCACACAAATGCCGAGTGTCGTTTCAATGAAGACATCAAGAAAGACGAATCCACCGGCTATAGGGCCAAGTGAAAGAAGGGAAATAAGAATCCCGAAAAAGAAAAAGAGACCAAGGAAGATTCTGACATGGAGGAAGCAGAGCCTTCAAATCCCAAGTCGGATGGAAAGAAGAACTTCCCAACGAAGAAAGACACTTATGTCACTTTCCTTGGGTCTCAACCAGCTAAGGTCAAAAAGGCAGTTTTGCATGAACTCAACACAACTGTTCCGGCTGTCGCCCAATTTTTGGATTGGTCGGGAGTGACAATCACCTTTGACCGTGCTGATCATCCACCTAAGTGGCACATGCGAGGAAAGTACGCTTTAGTCATCAATCCACTTATTGACGGCTATCGTTTCTCCAAGACCCTCATGGACGGCGGCAGCAGCATCAACATCCTCTACATCGAAACGCTGCGTCGGATGAGAATCTCGGAAACTCAGCTGAATCACAGCTCTGTGATATTTCATGGAGTTGTCCCAGGAAGACAAGCAAATTCCCTAGGAGAGATCACTTTGGATGTTACTTTTGGAACTCCAAGGAACTACAGGACAGAAGCACTTTCCTTCGAAGTGGTCCCGTTCAAGAGCGCACATGCTATATTCAAACGGCCGGCTTACTGGGCTTTCATGGCTCGTTCGTGTTACATTTATAATATGATGAAAATTCCAGGTCCCAAGGGCGTGATCACCATCAGGGGAGACCTAACGAAAGCACGAGAGTGCAAGGATGGAAATGTCGCCTTTGCTAAAGCCGTACTGCACGCCCAGGAGTACTAGGAGATCAAGAAGACCATTGACCCGTCCGAGATGCCCGCGATGAAGAACGAAGTGACAAAGCCGACTCCGGAGTTCAAGGCATCAGAAGAGACGAAGACGACGTCGTTGAAGGATGATGACCCCTCCAAGGTGACCCAGATAGGTGTAGGTTTAGACCACGCATAGGAAAGCGTGCTCGTTGAGTTCCTCCGAGCAAATCAAGATATCTTCGCATGGCAGCCATCTGACATGACCGGAGTACCTAGGGAACTTGCCGACCACTCTCTAAATGTATACCCAAACGCTAAACCCGGCAAACAGTCCTTACGATGTTTCGGTGATGAAAAGGAACTAGCCTGGCTCGAGTTAGCCGGATTCATAGAAGAGGTCATCCACACTGAGTGGTCAGCCAATCCTGTAATGGTCCCTAAAAAGGACACCACTGATTTAAGAATGTGTGTTGATTATATTGCCTTAAACAAGGCTTGTCCCAAAGATCCGTTCGCTCTGCCTAGAATTGATCAAGTTATCAATTCTACGGCAAGCTTGGAACTCCATGTTTTCTCGACGCATATTCCGGTTATCACCAAATCTGGATGAAGGAATCAGACAAAGTCAAAACTTCATTCATAACCCCCTTCGAAACCTTCTGTTTCGTTACGATGCCCTTTGGGCTCAAAAACGCAGGAGCTACGTACCAGCGCACTATGCAGCATTGCCTCCAGGATCAAATCAGTCGCAATGTACATCATATGTGGATGACACAGCGGTGATGTCCAAAAAAAAGGAAACCTTAATTTCCGACTTGGAGGTAACGTTTGCCAATCTATGAAAATACAATATAATGCTTAATCCGAAGAAGTGTTTCTTTGTAATACCAGCCGGAAAATTGTTAGGCTACATCGTGTCTCAAAGAGGCATAGAGGTGGATCGAGGCAAAATTAAGGCTATACTCAATATTCTAGGCCGACTCGACTGAAGGACGTTCAGAGACTAACTAGTTGCATTGCTGCAGTCAGTCAGTTTGTAAGCCGGCTCGGTGAAAGAGCCGCCCCACTCTACAAGCTCCTGAAAAAGACCAAAAAACTTGTTTGGACTGATGAAGCTGAAGCTGCACTACAAGACCTAAAAGTAGTACTCTCGTCCGCTCCTATCCTTGCAGCATCAGAACCTCGCGAACTGATGTTGCTTTATCTTGCTGCGATAAACAAGGTCGTCAGTGTCGTCATGGTGGTGGAAAGACCAGAGGAAAAACATGAACACCTAGTGTAGTGTCCGACTTACTACCTCAGTGAAGTACTAACTGAATCAAAGCAGTGGTATCCGCACTATCAAAAGCTAGCTTACGGTGTGTTCTTCGCATCTAGGAAGTTACGGCATTACTTTCAGGAGCATCAAATTACCGTGGTGAGCACAGCTCCCATGAGAGACATAATTAACAACAGCGATGCCATAGGACGTGTCGCAAAATGGGGAATAGAGCTTTCAACTTTCAACATTGAGTACAAACCCCGTACAACAATCAAATCCCAAATCCTTGCTGACTTTGTCGCTGATTGGATAGAGACAATGAAAAATATGACCCTCCTAGAGTCGGAATACTATACCTTGCATTTTTACAGGTCTAAGGCGCTCGGGGGCTCGGGGCTGGCGTGGTGCTCAAATCACACCAAGGAGATAAGCTTTTCTATGTGTTGCAGATCCACTTCACAACAACAAACAACATTGTTGAATATGAAGCACTGCTGCATGGAATACGGATTGCTAAGGATATCGGCATTCGACGACTTATGTGTTATGGAGATTCAGATCTTGTTGCTCAACAAGTGTCGGATATCTGTAATGCAAATAAACACATGGCAGCATATAGGGTTGTCGTGGATGAACTATCTAAATCGTTCGAAGGGTTTGAGGTTCAACACATCATTCGAACAAAAAATGAGGAAGCAGATGCATTATCTCGAATAGGCTCTACACGGAAAAAGGTCCCGGGTGGCGATTTTTTAGAGCACCTCAAAGTTCCCTCTATAAAAGGAGTTGATGAGGAATATCCTACCAAATCTGACTCACCTTTAGTAGCAGTCCTAGATGTAATTTCTAGTTGGACTCAACCCTACCTTGATTTCTTGGTAGATGGAAAGTTACCCGAAGACGAGGTTCTGAGTCGGCAGATCATCCGACGAGCAAAAACCTATACAATAATAAGTGGTGAGCTCTATAAGCAGAGTGTATCTAGGGTCTTTCAGCGCTGCGTATCTCTAGAAGAAGGAGTGGAAATCCTGAGAAATCATGAAGGTGAATGCGGCCATCATGCTGCAACCAAATCTTTAGTGGCAAAAGCTTTCAGACATGGATTTTTCTGGCTTACAGCCAAGGCAGATGCCGAACGGCTGGTCAAGATGTGCAAATGCTGCCAAAAGTATGCCAAACAAGCTCATGTTCCGGCTGATCAGCTACGAACAATACCTATAACATGGCCTCTCGCGGTCTAGGGGGCTTGACATGGTAGGACTATTTAAACGGGCTCCAAGTGGATTTACTGACCTCTTTGTGATGGTGGATAAATTCACAAAATGGATTGAGGCTAAACCTATCACAAGCTGTGATGGAGCAATAGCCAGAAGATTTATCGAGGATGTTATAATCCGATACGGTTATCCGCATAGTATTATCACGGACAACGGGAGCAATTTCTCTATGGGAGAACTTGCCGAATTTTGCGACGAACAAAATATTCGGCTTGACATTGCATCAGTCGCACATCCACAAGCCAATAGACAAGTCGAAAGGGCAAATGGTTTAATCCTACAAGGCCTCAAACCAAGACTCAAAGCACCACTTCGTCGTGCTGCGGGGGCTTGGGCAGATGAACTACCATCTATGATATGGAGTTTAAGAACAACTACGAATAGGTCAACTAGATACACACCTTTCTTCTTCGTCTATGGCGCAGAAGCAGTTATTCCCAGTGATTTAATTCATACTTCTCCCTGAGTTGTTGCGTATATCAAAGAAGAAACCGAAATTTCTCGACAAAATGATCTTGATTTAATCGAAGAAGCTCGCGTCATTGCTGAGTAGAGATCAATAGCCTATCACCAGAAGTTACGCAAGTATCACAGCTAGAGAGTTAGAAAACGGCCTTTCAATAAGGGAGATTTGGTTCTCTGGCTTGTGCAAAAAAGAAAGCACAAACTTTCCCCTATATGGGAAGGGCACTTTTTAGTTACCCGAGTATTGCACAATGGTTCTTACTATCTAACTAATATGCGGCCAGTCACAGAAAGACCTACTACTAAGAAGAGAAAGAGAGCTGGAGGTAGTACAGACCCGGAAGAATTAGACAAACCGTGGAATATTGCTCAACTACGTCCCTTTTATTCTTAAAATTTCTTTCTTTGTAATCATATATGTATACATGTTCAATGAGAAATAAAGTATTGGTTGCCTCAATATTTTCTGAGAAGTTTTATATTACCATCTTATTTCCGAATGATCATGTCACAATCAAAAATCCTAGAATACTTGAAAGTACTTTATGCTCATGTTCGTTCTAGTTAGATTTCTGACTCTAAAAATACTACCTTTGGGTATAAATCTAAATTTTCTAGTCTATACTTGGGTTCTTTATCTGATTGCCAGATGCGGGAATTTTCCGAGTAATGAATTATTGGTACTAGAAGTCGGCTTTGTTTCTGAGTTTAAACTGGTTTAGCAATTGAGCTCCATTGCTCAGGAAAGTTTTCGTGTTGAAGGTTTGTCGGCTCACGAAAGGGATGAGGCGGAAAGCCAGATAAGCGATAAGTATAGGCAAAACAAAAGTGCTTATGTAAAAATTCCAGGCACAGCAAAATGAAGCCAAAATGATAAAAGGAAGTCAAAAGCATTAGTTCTTGCCAATCTTAGCACTAGCAAAAATATTACACTACTTATATACAATTCGATTGTTTTAGAATAACACATTATTTTTTCTGGTACTCTACGATGCAGGGGAAGAGGTAGGAGCTGCTGGCTCACTAGAGACATCGCATTCGCCTTGATATCTTTCCGAGACAGGCAAATTGGATTTGGTTTGCTCGTCGTCGGAGGACGAGGCGTTTCTACGTGAGTGAAGAAAGGAGTGTCGTAGCTGGTTAAATTAACTACGTGACATCCATAACCGAGGCAGGAGTCCATGATGGCCTTGATGTTCTGCTCCTTGACGTCTTCATCCATAGTTGAATAACCCCTGGTTACTTGCCAGATCTCCATCCTTCCATGGTCGCTCATAACCATGCTGAGGGCATTCTGCGGTCATGTTCGCAGATAGGACATGTTCGATCTGGATGAGTGGGCATCTCCTTTGCCTTATCTTGCACCTCAAAGGCAGACATTTTTTTCATGTTCGGAACTTTAAGAGCTTCACCAATATCCTCCAATGACTAGCGGAAATCATGAAGCAAGTCATCGACTTTGGTAAGCCGGCTGGTGTGAGACTCGGTGGAGGAAGAATCCAGCAAATTCAGAGGACATGTGTATATAAAATAAAGGTCAGAAAATATATTCGAACTCCTAGAGTCGGAAGAATGAAAAGTCAGTGGACAGGAAAAATACCAAAGATGACATCATCCACTTTGGTCTTTTCCACCCTAAGGCTCTGGAGTTCAACCCGGAGTGCTTGGGTGATATCCTTCTCCCTAGCCAACTCATCATTGAGATCCAAGATTTTCTTATCCTGGATTGTGATCTTTCAATCACGCTCTTCGGTGGCCATGTTAGACGACTCAAGAACGTTGGCAATGTTGCGCTCATGATCCGTCTTAAGTTCATTCAGCTCCCACCGTAAGTCGATGTTTTCCACCTCCAGGGTTTTGAAATTCTCGACCTCTTCAATCATTTTACATGACTATTTGACCAGTTCTGTAAGCAAAAGATAACAATCGAATAAGAAATTTGGCTATGAAAACAAAAAGAACAAGGATAAGGACTGAAATGATTACCTTCGGCCTCATCCTTGGAAATCTTCAGTTGGGCATTTTCAAGCCGGAGAGCTCTGATCTCTCTCCACTTATTGCAAATATTCTTTAATAATTCCTAGTTATAAGCATTAACTTTCTGTAAGTCAGAATAGTACCCAGAGTCAGAAGTCTACTAAAGACTCAGGCTAATATTTTAGCTAATATTAGCACGAGCCTTAGGGGCTACACTAGTTTGTTCTTTGGCATCCTATGAAAGCATAAATCCGGATTGTCTATCCAACTTCATGCTTGGGGCTAGAGGATATGATATGAAATAAAGAAAAAGAGTGAGTTGGAATTCTAACTTACATATTGTTCATGAGTAAGCTTGCTTAGACTCATGTTCACCTTAGTGGTAACCTTCTCGGTGAGAGTCAGCGGGATTATTGGCGGTGGCGGAGCCACACCAGCCTTAAGATTCTAATCACGAAGACAAACTTGGTCAAGAATCTCGGAGTACTTAACATCCTCGGCTTCTTGCGCCTCTTCCTCGATGGTGATGTTCCGGCTCTCCAAGCATTGCTGAGCCAGTTTCTGTATCTCTTCTGCAGTTTTCCGAGTAATGCCAAGTTTGGCGATACCCAGATTACTGAGAAGGTTATCGGCAAAAACCTCTGCCGAGGGATCATTACCCTTTGCGGGTTCACCCTTATCAGTTGCCGAGTCACCCATGGTGACGTCGGTCTGCGAACCAAGGTTCGCTTGCTCAGAATGCTGAGTCGGATCTTCTCAACACTTGGAGATGGAGTAACCTCCGGTGTTGTAGAAGTCTTTGGGATAGGAGTCGGAGGCGCTGCGGTAGGAGAAGTCAAATTTAACTTTGACTGGCGCAGGGGCTTCGACGAGGCACCTTTACCCTTGCCCTTGATGAGTTGTTTAGCTCTAAACAAGTGACAGAACAAGATCGTTACACTTCAGAAGGAATAAGAAATAAAATACAAAGACCTTGTGAGGAAAGTTACCTCTTCACAACGGTCACTTCCTTTGTGCCGATAGAAACAGTCTGAGTCTTACGCTTTCGGGTAAGTGTCTCCGGCAATGGAACTAATTCTACATCATCCTGAGAGAGCTCAGGAGGATATCCCTCAAGAGGAGAAAGCTCTGACTCGGGGAGGTCAGCAAGCTGAAAGAAAGATTACCTTAGTATTGCAAAAGATATAACAAAGTATGGATGAGCACATATTCGAGTAAACTACTAGAAACTTACTGGTGTCACAGGATCATCACATATCCAAGGAAAGTTCTAGGATCTTCCTCTCGATCTGCTCTCTGATCAACCATTTTATCTGGGACTCATAGTCCTTTTCTAAATAAGGTTTGGAGCAGATTCGAAGAGAGTCTGTATTACTCTTGGTGATTGAATGCATAATCCGATCACCATGATGTTGGAAAGGCTAGATCCGGCATGCCATCTAGCAATGGTTCAAGTCGGATCCTTTTAGACACTTGTGCTTCATCAGATATTCGATCTGCCTCTTGGCAAGAAGCAGATTGTTAGTGAGATCCGGAGTATATGCGTCCTAGGACTCTAGGGGCGTGGCGGCGCTATCAACGAAAACCGGCAAAGCAGTTGCTTTGCCGGGAGCCGGTCTGTCCTTATGGTAAACGAACATGGACGGCCACTTCTTCACTGACTCACTAGCCTTAATCCTAGGATATATTCGTTCTTTCCTAATAGAAAAGCTAAGAGTCCCGATAATGTAAGGATTATCGGCAGTGATGGAATTTCTCTGGGTATGGAAATAATACCGGAAAAGAAGAAGACTCGGCCTAATACCGAGATACCCCTCACACAAAGATGCATAAGCACTCATTTCTAAAAGTGAGTTTGGGGGAGATTGTGGAGTTGCACTCCATAATGATCTATAACCTCAGAAAAGAAATTTTAGGGAGGAAAACTCAAACCTCTGTCGAGGTGGGTGCCGAAGTGCACTCGCTCGTCGGTGTTGGGGGTGGGGATGGTTTGTCCAAAGCCGCTCTGCCAGTCTTCGGCATGGAGGAGGCCTTCCTTCTCGATGACGCGGAGCATGGCATCGTCAAGGGTACAGGGGATCCAAATCCCGTGGAAATTCTCTTTCTCCACCGTAGGAGCCGTCGCTGCTGTCGCCGCTGTGCCGGAAGACGAAGCCTCAACCATTTTTTGGGCATTGGTGACCTAGGATGGGCGGTGCTGTGGGATTTGGGGGAGGCAAAAGAGCCTTTTTGCAGGAAGCATCGAGAGGAAGGAGAAAGTACTAACACTAGTGAGGAAGAAGGAAGATATCTTGACCCCTTATATCCTTCACAGGTGCCAAGATTCATGCAAGACAAACAGTAACCGTGCCACACGTCGTGGAAGGAGTTGGGTAACCTCCTCGCGAGGATTACGCCACCTTGATATCCACGCACGCATTAAAATGATGCCTCGATTCCGCGAAAGGCGGACCCACCAACGGTCATGCTGATAGGAATGTATGTCAGTGATGTTCCTTGACCTTGACTGATGTCATGTTACGTCAGAGACCAAGTTCCGGCTTAGTGTGAATTTCAAGTTGGAAACCTGAATGATGTATTCATAGGTCCGGCTTATTTTTAAGATCCAGATCCTATCATTTCTTTTGAAGTTTTAGGAACCCTTCAAGATTCTACAATACAAAGATGGATCAAGCTAGACGATGATGAAATCTGACTCTGGATCTTGGGGGCTGCTGTTGGGGATATACTTTCCGGGTATCCTCATTGTGCCTCACTGACCAGGGTGTCCCACTTCGGGTTAGAGCTTTGCTTCACTGGCAGCCCAGTCAGGGAGAAGAGATGGAGTCTAGTCCGGCTACGAGAAGGCCCAGAAGACTTATCGACATAGGCATGTAGTGTTACTTATAGTTCAAGATGTACTCTATAACTGACTCTTAGTCGTAGCCGGATAGGTCTCTCCTGTAAACCCTAGGCCGGATATCTATATAACCCATCCTAGGGACCAGCCTTTAGGGCACCCCACAATAGTCTACAATCTCAACTCGCACAGGCGAAACCCTTGTAACCCATATTCCGGCTCTACCGTATTACTGGATTGCTAGCAGGAGTAGGATCCGTCCAAAGATGGCGGATTCGAACCTAGGTAAACTTGTGTGCTCACCATCCCGGAACACCGTACGTCTCACACCCCTCTCTTCTGCACGTCTCGAGGACCCCCTCATGGTGTACTTGTCATCAATCTGACGACAACCATGAGTCAAATTTGCCCAAATAAAGCTATATGACAAAGTGCCCATGATGGCCATGAGTCAGATTTGCCCAAATAAGGCTATATGACCAAGTGCCCATGATGTACATGAGTCAAATTTTCCTAGAGAAGGTTATATGACCAAGTGCCATGATGGCCATGATTCAGATTTGCCCAAAGAAGGCTATATGACCAAGTTCCCATGATGGCCATGAGTCAGATTTGCCTAAAGAAGGCTCTATGACCAAGTGCCCATGATGGCCATGAGTTAGATTTGCCCAAAGAAGGCTATATGACCAAGTTCCCATGATGGCCATGAGTCAAATTTGCCCAAAGAAGGCTATATGACCAAGTTCCCATGATGGCCATGAGCAAATTTGCCCAAAGAAGGCTATATCATAAGTGCTAATGATGGCCATGAGTCAATTTGCCCAATGAAAGCTATATGAAAAGTGCCCTTGATGGCCATGAGTTAATTCGCCCAATGAAGGCTATATGACAAGTTCCCATGATGGCCATGAGTCAATTCGCCCAATGAAGGCTATATGACAAGTGCCCATGATGGCCATGAGTCAAATTCGCCTAATGAAGGCTATATGACAAGTGCCCATGATGGCCATGAGTCAAATCCGCCCAATGAAGGCTATATGACAAGTGCCATGATGGCCATGAGTCAAATCCACCCAATGAAGGCTATATGATAAGTGCCCATGATACCCATGAGTCAAATTTGCCCAATTGAGGGCTATATGATGAATGCCCATGAAGGCCATGTATCAATTTTCCCAATGAAGGCTATATGTCAAATGTTGGGTCATATGACTCGGATTAGGATCATATGGCTTGGATTTGGATCATATAACTTGGATTTTGGGTCATATAACCCGGATGTGGGATATATACGTAGAATGTTGGGTCATATAACCCGGATTTCGGTCATATGACTTGGATTGTGAGTCATATGACTCGGATTTTGAGTCATATAACTCGGATTTTGGACAAATGTGTCAAATTATGACAAGTATGTCAAATTATGACACGTATGTCGGATTTTGACACATATGTCAAATTTGCCCAAAGAGGTTATATGACAGTGCCCATGAAGACCATATGTCAAATTTAAGCCTATTCAGACAAAGTATGATATCGGTACAACCCAAGTTAGATATATGTCGAATATGAGAATATGGACTGTATGTCAATAAACCACTCTGGGGGTATTTTAATATGAAGCCTATGCGTGACTCTATGAACATAGCCTCGGGGACTAGTGTCGGGGATATGACCCCGGGTACCCTAGAGTTGAGGTATCAAATGATTCAATGGAGCAATAAGTAACTGATGAGTGCATATTTGCATCATGTTTTATATTGTTATTTTGCATTGTAGATGTAGGATCTTGGTATTTTACGGCGCTCTTGTGCATATTTTATGTCTGTTTTCACCAGGATTAGGACAGATGATGGATACAATGGACACAATTCTTGAAGTAGTTGTACTAAGGAGAAAATTAGCCAAAAACAACGTAAATCACTTATTTGGGAAATATTAATAATACCAGAAGGAAACTCAAAGCAATCAAGGGAGACAGACGGTTTAACGACCAACTATATGGTGGGAATAAATTTTTCGGCCGTATAGTTCCCGCCGTATAGTTGGCGCCACCACCGCCTCCTCAAATAGTTTCGCCTTGTGCAACTGGATCAGGGAGACGACATACAGAACACCCAGAAATCGCAGAAACCTCACCTTCGAAAGGCATCTAGAGGGGGAACTCATCCATCGGGGGATCCACCTTCGTCCTGCACAGATCCAGGAGGCTAAGGCATCGATCTTCATCATCCACCGCTGCATCACCACCATCTCCATCCATCCCATCTACATCTTGTCTAGATCTTGTTGTAATTTCCGTACTCGTTGTGGATTTATACAAGTACTATTCATCTATGATAGATTCCATTATTATTGCCATGATGTTGATTGCCTCCATGTTTGAGTAGATCATTAGTTCTTGGGGAGATGGAGAAACCCTAGTATGAGATTGAAATAAGATAAAGTTTATTATGATATTCATCGTTGTGACCATGTGTTAGACTGTCTTCATCTTGATGTTGAGAGAAGTCGACCTCTCAATATTTGCCTCTCATGGGGTCTTGATGGAGGGAACTACTTGTTGGTAGACGGAGGTGTGTTAGCACTTACAGTGACTATAAAGTTGTTGGCACTCCTTACGTATCAACTTGGGAAACCGAGGAACTCACGGAACAATGTCCATGCCATGGGATACGTCCTACGGTATTACGTCCCTTAATAGCGCAGTAATTCGATTGATGTCGATTGCTTACTGTTCTGGTTATGAGGATGATGTGAGCAGCGGTTGCTGCCTATTTGTCCAAATACGGAGTTCCTCCCATACATACATAGTTGAGAATGTTTATAATAATAATCTTTACTTTAGCTCCTTATAATGCTAGTGGTGAATCCGCTACTCCCTGAGAATGTTTTTTCCCTATTAAAGTTCTAATCTCTCTTACATACGCGATACGTACATTCTCTATTTAGCTGTTTTACTTTACTTATTATTGCTCTTATATCAAAAACCCAAAAACACCTTTTTACACAATACTCGCATTACTAGTGTAATATTTATTTCAAGAGTTATTAGACTTCAGACTCCTTCTCCCTGTGGGATTGCTATCTTTATTCTGAAACTAGCTACAAACGATCTGTGCACTTGCAGTCATCAAGCTACTTTCTCGCGTTGTTGCTAGGGAGCTAAGAGTTGTAGGTCTTTTAGTTTTGCTTATTTATTTTTGTCTTGGTAAGTTTTGTTTTGAGTTACAGGTTTCCACCAACATGATGGAGTTTGAGCATATGACTAGTGCAAACCCACTCAACCACTTTGGGAAGCCCTATGATATTTATAGAAGAGACAACTCCAATGAGAAGACAAGGGGGTTTGAAATAAATCCTCTATTACTTGGTATTCTACGCAAGAAACAATTTACTGGAAATGAAGAAGATCCTGATCCATATGAGCATATTGCATGTTTCAAAGATATATGTGGCACTTTTCAATTCACGGGATATACTACGATTGAGGTCAAAGCAGCACAGGAAAAGAAGGAAGAGGAAAGTACTCCAGAAGTCTTGGAACATCTGGAAGAAACCAAAGATGAAGAGGTAACCAAGGAAGCAATTATGGCTATGTACGCGCATTGTCACATAGTTGAACTTGATGAAGAGACTTCCGTATTGGTTGAAGGTAAGACAAAGGTAAAAGATGTGGGTAAGCCTATTCTTCCCTGCATATTTTAAGAAACCTCGCATTATGGTTTATGTGATCTTAGCACCAAAGTTAATGTTATATCTTATGATTTGTATTTAGAAATAAAAGAAGAAATAGAACCGGCTACAATTGAAAACACTGATATGACAATTATGTTAGCCAATAAAAACCTTAGAATTCCAATGGGAGTAGTTGAAGATGCAACTGTCACAATTGGCAACAAAAAAATTCCTATCGATTTTGTAGTTGTTGATATGCCAGTTGACAATCTTTTCCCAATTATATTTGGAAGGAACTTTCTGAGTGATATAGGTGCCTATGTTGATTTTAAAAAGGAGATAGTTTCTCTTAAGCTTGGGGGAGTGGAAAATGAATTCCACTTTTCCAAATTTAAAGACAGGCCTCCACAAATACAAGAAGAAAAAGATAAAACTATCGAGGAAATGGCAGCTCTTTTCTTTAGTAATCAAGAAGAAGAAATAAATGAAGACTCAAATTATGAAGAAATAGTTATGGAGGACAAGTCCCTAGAAGAACTAGAAGATTAACTCGATTCACTTCCCACTATAGGGCCTCCAACTGATGAGGCTTTTGAAGAGCCAGAAAAGAGAGGGGACGAGGAATTACCACCCCCAGAATTGAAGACTCTACTAGATAATCTTAAATACAGGTTTTTAGATGATACAAATAAATTTCCTGTTATTATTAGTGCTAAACTTTCAGGAGAAGAAGAAGAACTCATGAAAATACTCAAGGAGCATCGCAAGGCCTTTGGGTACTCAATGGATGATTTGAAGGGCATCATTAGTCCCATGATAACCGTCCATCGAATATTCATGGAAGAAGGTGCTAAACTAGTTGCAGAATTTAATAGAAGATTGAAGCCTGAAATGAAAGAAGTGGTAAGGAAAGAAATTCTACGCCTACTGGACGCAGGTATAATCTATCTTGTTAAAGAAAGTAAATGGGTAAGTCATGTTCATTGTGTCCCTAAGAAAGGCAGTTTTACCGTTGTTCCTAATGAAAATAATGAATTGATACCTACTAGAACTATTGTTGGGCATAGGATGTGCATAGACTTCAGGAAATTGAATAAAGAAACTAGGAAAGATCACTATCCTTTACCATTCATAGATCAAACTTTAGAAAGGTTAGCGAACCACACTCATTTTTGCTACTTGGATGGATACTCTGTTTTTTCTCAAATAGATGTTCATCTAGATGACCAACTTAAAACAACTTTCTTTAGTCCTTATGGTTTACATGCTTACCGACATATGCCTTTTGGTTTATGTAATGCTCCAGCTACTTTTCAAAGATGGATGATTGTTACTTTCATGGATTTTATAGAACTGATAATGGAAGTATTTATGGATGACTTTTCTGTCTATGGAACTTCGTTTACTAGTTGCTTGGATAATCTCAAAAGAGTTTTGTAGCATTGCGAAGAAACCAATCTTGTTCTAAACTAGGAGAAGTGCCATTTTATGGTCAAAGAAGGTATAGTCCTTGGACATAAGGTATCAGGTAAGGGAATTGAAGTGGATAGAGCTAAGGTTGAGGCCATAGAGAGAATG
Organism: Avena insularis; assembly: GCA_023614405.1. Taxonomy (NCBI): domain Eukaryota; kingdom Viridiplantae; phylum Streptophyta; class Magnoliopsida; order Poales; family Poaceae; genus Avena; species Avena insularis. Next base: position 388,631,650 of record CM042696.1, read on the forward strand.
CCACAACCTATAGATATTAAGGGTATAAGAAGTTTCCTTGGTCATGTGGGTTTTTATAGAAGGTTCATTAGAAACTTCTTTTGAATATCTAAACCTTTGACTAACCTCCTGCAAAAGGAAGTAAGATTTAATTTTGATGATAAATGTCTTATAGCCTTTGATAAACTCAAGAATGCTTTATCCCGTGCTCCTATTATTAAACCTCCTATCTAGGATATGACTTTTGACTTAATATGTGAAGCTAGTGATGATGATGTAGGAGTAACTCTTGGACAACACATTGGTCGCAGATTTAATATTATACATCATGCTAGTAGAACTCTTAATGGTGCTCAAAAGAATTATCCTAAGGAAGAAAAGGAACTTTTCGCTGTATTGTTCTCTTGTGATAAATTTCGTTCTTATATAGTTGATGCAAAAAATGAGAATTCATATGGATCGTGATGGCTTAAAAGAACTCCTTGAGAGGAAAGACCATAAGCCAAGACTGATCCGTTGGATTCTTTTACTTGAAGAATTTGAGTTGCAGATTATGCACAGGCAGGAAATAAAGATGTTAAATGTAGTGTCCATGTTTGCCCAGCAAGATACCAATATTATTGAGAGGAACTTTAGTCCTGGTGATTTTTGTTTATGAGAATTATTCAATGAACTAAGGTCAATTCCTTCAAAAGAGAAGAAGTCTTTGTTATTAGAGGAGTTTTTCATCCCCGAATAAGTAAATGGTAAGATCAAGGTAAGTGTTCTTACTCCAATAAGTGATTTATATTCACAGATTTTACTCCTAAAATTTCTGCCTTCGAATTCCTTGTATTTTTCTGAAGTTTTTGAGGGTTTTTACCAACTATACGGGCGGAACTATATGACCAGAGAAGAAGATCCTGCCGTATATTTGGTCGTTAAACTCTATGTATCTTCTTTGCAAAATTGTTTTCGATGTCTAGAACTATACAGGTGGAACTATACGACCGGATGAAATAATTTCGGCCGTATAGTTGGTCGTTGAACTCTCAGACACTTTTAATTTTTGGTGTCTGTATCTATATGGTCGCAACTATACGACCGGAGCCAATATTTCAGCCGTATAGTTGGTCGTTAAACTACCAGACGTTTTTTGTTTGCCTTTTCATTTTAAACAATAAAAAACTATTATTGTCGGTTCTGAGTCGTAACTTAACCGACCTGGACTCGAGATATTTGGAAATATCTGCCCGGAACCAACTATACGGCCAGAGCTATACGGGCGCGTATAGTTGGTCGTTACACGGCAGGACTCTTCCAAATACATGATTTCTTTCCCTGTTTCGTTAAGATTCTTTTCTTGAGCGACAATACTGTCATTGTCTCTCACTCTACTCATAATCTCCAGGAACCAATCTAGCAATGCGCTATCTCGCCCTAGGCCGTGGAAAACCCTTGGGTCTCATTGCTCCTTCCCCCTTGGGTCTCGTCGCTCCTTCCAGGGACCGCTCTAGCATCCCACCCATGGAGGACGACGACGAGGGAGTGGAGAGGTTTAGCCCGAGATACAGGGAGTACATCGAGCCAAGCTTCTACAACAACGATTCTGGCGAAGATTGGAGTGACATCTACATCTGCCGTGATGTCTATGATCCACCTGAGATCAACTGGGCGGCGATGAAGAGAGCTCAAGAAGAGAGAGAAGATCGCAAGCCACATGGAAACGGGCGTGTCGAGACGATCAAGTTCATCACCATGGACCCCAGGCCACATAAGCGTAAGGAAATTCCTGACATTGGTGCAGGTGCTAGCAATGGAGCGACAGCGCCACTCTTGAATCCTACTATTGTTGCTCTTATGAGGGTGAAGCCTCAAGAAGAGTGGAAGAACGGTTTCTACTTCCTCAATCCATCAATCATGGATGAGGAAGAAGAAGTTGTTCCCAAGACTAAGGATCACGTACGAGCACTAGAGATATATTAGAAGCAGGAACTACTTCATCGCATCGAAGTCTATCACCGTCTCAAGGAGATAGAGAAGAAGGATGATCTCCTCCCATTGGTGACTAAGCTCGCAGATAGAGTGGACACGCTGCAATCTGATTTACGCAGATGCTACAGCCGCATCACCGCTCTGGAGGATACCAACAAGAAGCTACGCACTGAGGTGTTGCATGCCATGGTGCCACAGTGATCTACAATAATCACGGTATCAAATAATCGCAAGGGATTATTTGATCCCACCTGGCTTGATTCCAAGCTTGGAGAGATCTTTAAGACCTTGTAATCTATATTATAAGTTTTTATTACTATTTTCGCATTAGTTCAAACTAGAAATAAAGTTTGCATCATTAGAATTCCCTTTAGGAATAGTCGATCCCTTTTATGAAATTCTGAGTTTATTATTATATATGGAGCAATTTTGAGTTTGTGTTTGTCTTATTGGATATATGAATGGCTTGGGTATAATTTTACTTGCACTTAATGATAGCAATAGGAGTCTTCCACACCATTGGTATTAATAGAATATACAAAGATAATTTTATCAATATGTTATAAGTAGATGGTTTGATTTACAAAGAAAGAAAAATTATCTAATTTGTTGAGTTAAAAAGAAAACCTTGAACAAAGGAAAATAAAACCGTGTTATCAAAAATAGAGTGAGAACAAGTCGAGGTAGAATATTCAAGTCATAAAGATGCTTCATATACAATTGGAATTTGATAATTGAGATTGTTAAAACTTTGAATTCCTACATGAAGTGGAATGCATGGCTAGCTCCTTTGCACAGCACTTAAACAAAAGTGTGAGCATATATAAAAGAAAAGGAGAAGAAGAAAAAGAGTGAATGTGCAAAGAGCAAATAGGCATACACCACTATACTGTAGTATGACAAAGATACACTTTTGAGATTTTGAATCCCAAGTGAATATGTTAATCCTAAAACACTTGGGACTACCTCGCTAACTCATTCGGTTGAATCGGATACTTTTATATTATGTTGAGATTCATCTTTCGTGAACTATTGATCACTAAGGTGTGGAAGCCTCCTAATACTATTCAGATGGTTCGAGTAAGGTACTATTCATGAACTTATTCCTATGTATCATATATAATAAACACATGCTGCAACCACCTCATTTATTTTATTGACTCAGCTTCATGAATATGAGGATCACATCTATTAAGCTAAACTTGCTCGGGACGATCAAGAGTCTAAGCTTGGGGAAGTTGTTGAGTGCATATTTGCATCATGTTTTATATTGTTATTTTGCATTGTAGATGTAGGATCTTGGTATTTTACGGTGCTTCCGTGCATATTGTATGTCTATTTTCACCAGGATCGGGACAGATGATGGATACAATGGACACAATTCTTGAAGAAGTTCTACTGAGGAGAAAAGGAGCCAAAAACAACGTAAATCGCTTATTTGGGAAATATTAATAATACTAAAAGAAAACCTGAAGCAATCAAGGGAGACAAACGGTTTAACGACCAACTATACAGTGGGAATAAATTTTCCAACCGTATAGTTCCCACCGTATAGTTGGCGCCACCATCGCCTCCTCAAATAGTTTTGCCCCGTGCAACTAGATCAGGGAGACGACATACAGAACACCCAGAAATTGCAGAAACCTCACCTCTGGAAGGATCTAGAGGGGGAACTCGTCCACCGGGGATCCACCTTCGCCATGCATAGATCCGGGAGGCTAAGGCATCAATCTTCATCATCCACCGCTGCATCACCATGATCTCCATCCATCCCGTCTACATCTTATCTAGATCTTGTTGTAATTTCCGTACTCGTTGTGGATTTATACAAGTACTATTCATCTATGATAGATTCCATTGTTATTGCCATGATGTTGATTGCCTCCATGTCTGAGTAGATCATTAGTTCTTGGGGAGATGGAGAAACCATAGTATGAGATTGAAATAAGATAAAGTTTATTATGATATTCATCTTTGTGACCATGTGTTAGATTGTCTTCATCTTGATGTTGAGAGAAGTCGACCTCTCAATATTTGCCTCTCATGGGGTCTTGATGGAGGGAACTACTTGTTGGTAGATGGAGGTGTGTTAGCACTTACAGTGACTATAAAGCTGTTGGCATTCCTTAAGTATCAACTTGGGAAACCGAGGAAACTCATGGAACACTATCCATTCCATGGGATACGTCCTACGAGATTACGTCCCTTAATAGCGTAGTAATTCGATTGATGTCGATTGCTGACTGTTGTGGTTATGGGATGATGTGATCAGCTGTTGCTGCCTATTTGTCCAAATACGGAGTTCCTCTCACACATACATAGTTGAGAATGTTCATGATAATAATCTTTACTTTAGCTCATTATAATGCTAGTGGTGAATCCGCTACTCCCTAAGAATGCTTTTTCCCTATTGAAGTTCCAATCCCTCTTACATACACGATACTTACTTTCTGTATTCAGCTGTTTTACTTTACTTATTATTGCTCTTATATCAAAAACCCCAAAACACCTTTTTACACAATACTCGCATTTTATCTTGTCACTTAGAACTTTATTTAGCATTATTAGTGTAATATTTATTTCAAGAGTTATTAGACTTTAGACTCCTTCTTACTATGGGATCGATATCTTTATTTCGAAACTAGCTACAAACGATATGTGCACTTGCAGTCATTAGTAACTCAATAAAAGATGTGTGTAGAGAAAAGACATATGTGAGTGAAGATATGAGGTAATATAGAGAGGGATAAATAAAAAGAGGAGGAAGAATGTAGCTGGGCTGAATTAGACTAAACTCGGCCCCGTCTGGAGCCCCCAAGCCGAATTACCTCCCTCCCGGCCCACTCCACATCTCCACCTTGACTCGTTTTTGCACCAGAAGTTTCTCGGGTGGGCCGAATAGATCAAACTCCGCAACCACCTCAACTCAAACCCCTGGGTGGGCCACCACGGGCCTCCTCACCACGACGCCAGCTCCTCGACTCCAGTTACCACGTCGTCTTGCTTCCTCGGCTGGGCCAAATTACCCAGCCGTCCCACCAAGCTACCCGACGCCATTCTTCCCCGGCATCAACATCATCCTCACTCCCATGCTGCCTTGCCCCTACACCACAATGTCAACCGAGCCGCCAATTCCTGGGTGGGCGTACATAGGAGACTCGACCCACCCCAGGTTATCTTCATCGTCGCCCCATCAAAGACCCCGGTTGGGCCCTTTTCGCCCTAGCAGGCCAGGCCAACCCAGAAGCACCCCGGGCCGACTCAAGGAGACCCCATCTGGGCCTTCTACCTGTAACCCGGCCGGGCCTTCTCCTTTGACCCGGCTGGGCTAAGGGTTGACCCAGTTGGTCCTAATTCCTGACCCATGTGGGCCTTAATCATAAGATTCGGCTGGACCACGTCACCCTGGACACTTGGGCCGACTCAATCCACCCAGATGCCCTCTTATTTCTCCCCCAGGTGCTCCCCAACCTCTACATCGACATACCATGAAGCCAGGTCAAGCTCTTCAATCATGTGCCAGTCTTGGGACGCCCCTGGCTCATACTGGCACATGCAACATCCTTACATACGAGATGCTCCTAGGTTCTCAGGGATGCTCCATCGTAAGTCCAAGATGCTCTCGGTATCTCAGGAGATGCTATAGGATATGCTCCCTGGTTCTCAGGAAGAGATAAGACCAATGACTGAAGATGCCAAGGATAAAAACTCTACAGGACAAGCCAAAGGACAGATAAGACCTGACAAGGCCCATGCCTTGTTAGTTGGCAAGACCCTAGTATTGACATCAGGAACAGTGCTAGTGGGCCATATCTTGTCCCCTGGGCTCCCCTTTATAAGGAGCACTAGGGGGATCAATCCAGAGAGACCCATGGGGGATCCTCACTTCTCTGCTCGTAGTAGCACTTCTTCTTCTTCCTTTGGCTATCCCAAAGAAGGCCATTAGAGGCATAGAGAGCACAACTCAATGAGCACCATTGTAGATACAGTAAATACCAAGTCATATAAGATCTAGATGCAGGAGTAGAGATTTTATCTCACTAGGAGAGCCTCGAACCTGAGTATATCATGTCTCTCTGTGTTCTTTCATGTGCGATCTTCACTGCATCATCCCTCCCTGGATTCCTCTAGTGTCCATGTGGCCCCAACTTAAGCCTACCCCAGGCATCTGCCGTGACACCACCATGACAAGTTGTGTGATGGAAAGTGCAAGATTTTCATGTCGGATTCCATCGACGCATTTTTCTGCAAAGTAACATGAGAATATATGCTTTCATTTTCTTCAAAATCCATGTGTACAGTCCGATTTTGAAGAGTAGAAACTATTTTAGACTGAAATGCATGCCTTATATTTATAGTATTTAGTACTCCCTCTGTCTCAAAATCAATGACGTAGGTTTGTCTAGATTTGGATATATCTAGACACCTTTTAGTATCTAGATACATGCGAATCTAGATAAACTCAAGTCACTTATTTTGGGACAGAGAGTGTACTTGGTTTTTTACTATACATATGTATCTCTTTTTTTAAGCTATATGAGTTCTACTGCATTTTTAGCTACCAAAATTGGACCAGGTCACTTATTCTTGTCTTTTGTACATATTTACAAAAACAAGGTATAGTCTGGTGCAAGTCATATTTGAAAGATTCTGATCAAAGTACGAAGTTGTATATCAAAACAATCCTGAGAAATTTAAAGGTGAGTTCTATGGGAAAACCTTGAGATTTTCCATTTTAAATTTATCTCTATAACACTCATGTGATGCTACTTCTAAGTAGATGTAGATAATACAATTAATAGCTTGGTGACTTCTGCCCGGCGCCGCTAGAGTGGGTGAAGGGAGAGAGAGCACAGGAGAGGAGGAGATTGTGGTGGTTGGGCACAAGGGGAGGGGCACTAGTACAAAGGACTTCCATGGAGGCGCCTTATTATGATGCCAGCTGTGCAATCTTGGGAAAGGGCATTTAAATAACAATGTATTTGCTCCTGCTTAAACGTATGTATGTCAAGTGCCGAAATAGATGAACTGCTAAAGTCATTTGCATTTCCTAAATGCATATTACATAGCCATGGAGTTTCCATATGAATTTGTCTTGCCAACCTAATATTAAACCCAACACCATATTTTGATCGATTTTTCACATGTGCAGTTTCCGCTCAACAAGTTGTACTCAATAACTATCGAAGTGACATGCCAATTACCAATTTACCTATTGCAGCTTCTCAAATTCCACATACATCGCCCGAGATAGCTGTTGTTGTCAATGCAAGCTACAAGTTCTTTCTATATATGTGGGAATCAGCAATTTCCAAAGTAACTAGGCCTCCTTCGATGTTCTGGCAGTTGAGAACCGGTACCTACTTATGTTCCATCGAAAATTTATGATCCATCATCAAGACAATATGCCTTTTCATATGTAATCAACAATATTGACCAAGTAATCAATTAGTGTGTAAGTTTGAACCTATGTTATGATTCTTTCTAGATTGGTACTTGTACTTAAGAAGTTATGGTCGGAAACTCCGTATGGTCTTTTATGTTCTATGAAACTCGATATGTGATTCGAGCTTCTGTTTATGACTATGTTCTCTTCTAAAGTCATGTTGTTAAATCATAATCTTTGGTGTACCTCTCACAACTACACGTGATAATTTCCTTCTATTATTTGTTTATTCAAATTAGAACAGTGTGTGTATAGAAAGGAAACTTTTATCCAAGATTTCAAATTATTTTCCCTTCTTTGGTCTAATATACTTGAGAGATGAATGTATTTAGTTCTCAGACTGGTCAAGCTCTTCTATATATGATAAGGTCAACACTAAAATATAACTATATAATTTATCGCAAAAAAACCTATATCCAGTGGTTCATTGAGTCTAAGTCGTAGACAACAGGACCTAGAGAACAACATTTGTAAAGACCGCTTCATACCTTAAGCTATTAGCTCTAAAGTTAACTGATCTAACGCAAACAAAAGGTATGTATTCCTATTAGATATTACCTACAAGCCTCTCTTTGATGATGAGTTCATTTCCACCATAGATAAGTGATTCTCATCACATGATTTCAATGTGAAAAAAAGTACACTTTGCACTACATAAATGCCTCCTTAACTTCCCTTTAATTTGCAAATGCTCTAATCAAATAAGATCTAGATCACAGCTTCGGGTTGATGGCTCAAGATACGTCGAGCTCGTTGGGAACCCCAAGAGGAAGGTATGATGAGCACAGCAGCAAATTTCCCTCAGTTATGAAACCAAGGTTATCGAACCAGTAGGAGCAAGGAAACAACTCCAAGGTGTTGCTAATAACTTGGAATCCTACACAAGACAACCATAAAACTTTTCCCCAACTTACAGTGAGGTTGTCAATCTCACTGGTTTTGCTAAAAACAAAGGATTAAATGTATAGTGTGGAAGATAGTAATTGCTTGCAGAAAGTAAACAGTAAACGGTAAACAATAGATGATATATTAATGGTAAAAGAATGGACTGGGGTCCATAGTTTACTAGAGGTGTTTCTCCTTAAGATAAATAGCATGTTGGGTGAACAAATTACAGCGGGGCAATTGACAGATTGAGAAAGCATAACAATGCATATACTAGACATCTTGACTCCTATGAGATTTGATTGGGCATTACAACATTATACATAGACCGTAATCCAACTGCATCTATGACTAATAATCCACCTTTAGGTTATTATCCGAACCCCTTCCAGTATTAAGTTGCAAGCAACAGATAATTGCATTAAGCAAAGTGTGTAAAGTAAACAATACAATTGCCCCATGGACAAAGGATTGATGTTTTCTCCCTAGTAGCAATAGCACATGTACAACCTTAGAGATTTCTGTCACTTCCCCAAATTACTAGATGCATGAACCCACTATCAAGCATAAATACTCCCTCTTGGAGTTGCAAGCATCTACTTGGCCAAGATAGTTACTAACAACGGAGAGCATGCAAGATCACAAATAACATATACATGATAGAATCAATAATCAATCTGAAATAGTATCTCAATATCCATCGGATCCCGCAAACACAACATGTAAGATTACAAATAGATGATCTTGATCATGAATGGAGCTCACAAGATCTAAACATGATAGCACAAAGGAGGAGAACCAACCATCTAGCTACTACATGGACCCATAGTCCAAGGGTGAACTACTCACGCATCACTCCGAAGGCAGGCATGGTGATGAAGAAGGCCTCCAGGATGATCTCTCCCCTCTGGCAGGGTGCCGGGAAGAGCTTCGGATCCCCCCCCCCCAATCTAGGGATGGAGATGGCGGTGGCTACAGACTCTTTTGTGGATTTCTGATTGAGTGCTTAGCGTTTTTGTCCCGGGAGGCTTTTATAGGCGAAGGGGCAAGGTCGGTGGAGTACCAGGGGCCCACACCCCCTAGTGGCGCGCTTAGGGATGGCCGTGCCGCCACCAGGTGTGGATGCCATGGTGCGCCATTTCGTCTCCCCTGCGGACCCCGTGTTCCTTCTGGTAAAATATTGACTTTAGCTTTTGTCCTGTCAAATTCCGAGAATATTTCCCTACTAGCTTTTCTGAAACCAAAAACAGCAGAAAACAGGCAACTGGCACTGTGGCATCTTGTTAATAGGTTAGTTCCAGAAAATGTATAAAAATACCTCAAAGTGTGAACAAAACATAAGAAAGTAGATATAAAACAAGCATGGAACATCAAAAATTATAGATACGTTTACGACGTATCAAGCATCCCCAAGCTTAACTCCTGCTCGTCCTCAAGTAGGTAAGTGATAAAAATTTGAGGTGACATGCACCATCATAATCTTGATCAAGGTATTTGTAAAACATTGATAGCTGGGATCATAGTACTCTAACATAGACATGAAATATATAGTTCTAACAATAAGACATAGCAACTATGTTGTAACATGAAAAGGTACAAACAAAAGATCATGAATAACAATGCATTGAAAGACATTTGTTTGTTTCACATATAGAAAACATAATAAGAATGGTATTCAGCTTGTTCCTCATGGTATAGCAAAACATAAATGCATAGGACACCTTCAAAGTTCATAAGGGTGACTAGATACAAATAATTTAAGAACAAGCAATATCAAAGTTATGAATCAATCAAGTTTTGGGACAATGCACATTAAACTAAGAATGACCACTATGCTCTCTCAATTGGTGCATAAAGATAGAAGATGGAGACTCAACATAAAAGTAAAAAAGAAAGGCCCTTCACAAAGGGAAGCAGGGATTCAAGTCTCATAAAGAGCTTCCAAAAATTATGGTACTTATTAGCTTTAAGCTCTCATTTCCCCTATCATAAGCATCTTGAGGTGATTAAGGTTAAAGTGACACAAATATGAGGATATGCTTGACAAGTTATAAGTTGAAAATCTCATGCCCCTTGCTTACGAGTACTGAACCTTATGTTACTCAACTTTAGTCACAAGTAAGTTATTGTCATTGTAAGTACATGTATATCATAGAGAACCGCCAATGGGGTACCCCTTGCCCCATGACACAGGAGCTATCCCATATCAAAATGACAAGGCAACAGACAATGAGCATCTCAGCGATCTTTTTATTTGCTATTTGCATAGATTTTTATTGAGGATGCTTCACAGAATGCTCACTATGTTTATGTTGCAAGTTTCCACCATGATTAGGCATGGATTAGGCTAGTCGCCCAGGTGTTTCTCTAACACACATACAAACTCCATGAGCTTACAAGCTCCCCTTTTATTTCACATCGCCGGGATCCATAAACAAAAGAACATGATATCAACTGAATAATAAGTGCAATGTTGAAAGCGTTCCCCATGGTACATGGTTCTGCTAATTCACAACTTATAAAGCGCAAGCATATAAGCAACATAGATGGACACAATGGTTCAAGTTTATTAAGTGCAAGAAAGTAAAGTGTGCCATCAAGTTTGTGAGAGCTTTAATCACTAATTTTGACATAACAAGTTTAATTTGGAAGGTAGATAAAAACATGAATAAACTTGGAATGGTGTAACACACCATGCATAGGAATTTATAGTGGACCCTTTGGAATAACTTGGTTTCATTTGGAGTTGGATGCATGAGTGGAACTCATACTTGGTACATGTGGAGGCTAGCAAAAGACTAGGAGCATCCAACTAAGAGAGCAATAATGGCCATAATCATGCAAAGCGACAAAACATTATTAATTAAAGCATAAAGTGATATTACAAGTAAAAAACTAAATGATCATAGAGGCTAAGATGACTGGTATAGTCTTAACATGGTGTAAGCATGTGCCAAGTCAACCCAAATAAAGCATCAAAGGAGAATACCACAATGTTATGCTTTTGTATGCCAAAACAACACATGATTCTTTCAAGGCACATTAAACAATCTCAATTGTTTGGAACAAGTCATGCTACAGCAATAATTACTAAGCATAAAGTCAAAGTAACATCAAACATGATATGATAAAGTCTAGACCTGTAGGGGTTCCGCGTATGAAAACAATAAATTTTTACCCTACGCCCCTGAACCCCTGATGTTGCCAGGACCTATCTATTAGTAATATAGTAACGAGCGGGGCTTTTCGGGAACTTACCCTTGAAGACCGAAAAGCATTGTCAACGCTCAGGAGATCATCGTTGATGTAGACGAGCCGAAGCCGACCTCAAGGTTGTGATGAAGTCCTTATGCTCATGTAGCTCCAACGACTTGAGTGCCTCAAGTGTGACACCTCGCGGGGAGTTACACATGTCTGGTGCCTGACGATGACTCCTGCTTCCCGGATCCAGCAGCAGTTGTGGAAGTAGAGCTCCTAGATCCAAATCCCACAGCACGACGGTGCTCCGCGGTGAAGATATCTCTCGTCTGCGCAGTCCGAACTTGGGACCATGGTCACGAGAGAGAGAGAGAGAGAGAGAGAGAGAGAGAGAGAGAGAGAGAGAGAGAGAGAGAGAGAGAGAATATCAATTGGAGGTCTACCCAAAAGTGAGAAGACCTTTATTGAATATTGTGTGTATTTATCTGGCCAAATACCCCCACTATATATAGGGGGAGGGGAGATACTACCTCCCTCAAAGTCCCGGGGTGGGACTAAAGGAGAGGGAGAGGGGGGCGTTGCCGGCCAGCCCTAGTGGGCCCCACGCAGGGGGGCTTGGCCTAGCCGGCCACCCCCTTGCCCCTTCTCCCCTCTTTCCTTTCCCTAATGGGCCCTCTTCCCTCCAAAATTGGCCCATTAAGCCTTTTGACCATTTAATTGATTTTCTCTTTTATTAAAAAATTCTGAATAAATGATTAAATCAATATTGAACATTCATTCATATATTATTCAACCTCCGTGGCTATGGAACACCTTCCACCTCCACTCCGGACATCCTCCAGACTTACCGAAACCCTTCCGGTTTTCTCTCTTCTATTCTTTGGTGATTCTTCTGATCCTATAAACACTCTCTAAGCATCATCAAATCCTTAAGCGTGATACCCTATGGTTCGGGAACACTCCAGGCATGGTCGGGACACTCCCGGACCAATGATCGACAGAGGGACCTGGATGGCCATGTGACCCCTGTGCGTTCCATGAAGATCTTTCATCGTTTGAACCAGGACAGTCATGTCTTATTCCCTTTGTCTCTCGATACTTGCATTGCTCGAGATCTAATCAATGACATCACCATGTCGTGTTCAATCTCGTTACCGAACAATGCTACTTGACTTGTTCTGACAAGTGATATCCATGTGATGAAATCACATGCTGCGTAGCTATTGGATATGACCTCTCCTGAGTGGGCCCTTAAGTATCTTTCTGTCACGTGGATGGACAAATCCCGCTCTTGACATATATTGCCTCTACGGTTTCCTCTGAGTACATGAATACACCTTTATAACCACCATATTACCAGATGGCGCTTGATGCTATCTAAGCACTCTCGGGAGACAATGATTGATATAGCCTCACGGTCTAAGGAATAGTCTATGAGGATCCATTTCTAATCATCGTAACTTGAACTTTGTGACATGATCAGGTCACGATGTTTAGGTTGGGTATTGGTTCATCATCTCATTCTCAGAATAAGTTAACTCCATTTCCAATTGGCATAAATGCCACATGATCAGGAAACTTGATCATCTGTTGACCAATGAACCAGTGACTAGAGTTTCACTGGGAACCCCTGGTTGTTTGTATATCACACGTGTATTGATGTTTCCACTCAATACAGTTATAGCATGATATAAAAGTTAATCATAAACTATATGAAATATGGTAATAGTCCTTATCACTATTTGTCTCTAGGGCATATTTCCAACAGTCTCCCACTTTCACTAGTGTACAAATACATTAGTTGCATTTGTTCTTAATCATTGGCACCATATCCGGTACCCTGAATATGCTTGCTCATGGAAGAGGTTGAGTCTTGGGCATGTACTTTACAGTCCCAAATCCTTTGCAACTTACTAATGTCACCTTGATTAACATTAATACTTTGTCATCACATGATAACATCTGTGTATGCATCGTCACTATGGCAGCAAAACGAGGCCTGATTCCAGGAGCCTATAGTGACTTTAGATCAACCTAGAGGGCTTTCTCATGGGCACTGTTCCCTGGGACACATCATTCTACGTTAAAAGCGAATTAGCCCCGCCATAACATTATACAACACTTTATATGGTACCCTTATCTATTATTATAAATGTATTCATCGAAACACTAGTGCACTCCGTGCAACTTTCGATGTTTTTGTTCACCTCGCTTCCTACTTGACTTAATCGGTATTTATAGGAGTTTCCAACATATTCCCTTATAACATAACCCTTTATGCTTTAAGATATGTCATCCTTTATGGATTTGGAAAACATGTCTGCGGTTCTCTAACAGACACTACGGACAAACTTAGCTCAATGTTATGTGATTCAAACTTAATCACTTTTAAACGTTCCTTATTGGATCATATATTATGTTAAGTTATCATCATGGTTTTCTAAGATAGAACCTATGTCTCAACATAGTGGATGATGATCATCCTTTTCTTTCTTTCAACCATTGATGTTAAACTTAATACTATTCCTAATTTGAGTTATTAAGGACAAGTTCCTTAATTAACTTCTATTCTGAAACCCTTTTCAGAATCCCTTAAGGAATACTACATAATATCATAATACACCTATTATCAACTTCTACTCCTTATAAATCATTATTTATTGGTACTTGCGCTTTTATTCTTAACACACTTAAGAATCACTCCTATAAGCTCCTGCTCAAAATATGTTTCTAACATATTTGGGTATGAGTCACTACTCTTACTCAAACTATGTTCCTACATATTTGAATTTGAGACTTATATTGCTCCCACTCAAAAATATGTCATTCACATATTGTTTTAGGAAGACTTTTATAGCTCCCACTCAATTTTATGCAAATTGCATATCCACTCACTATTTTGAACAACTTCAAAATCCTTTGATCAAATATCAAACTTGGAGATTACTATGAGATACTAGTACTTTTACTAGTTTTAAATCCACTAGACATTTAGCACACTTGAATAAAATTCATTTGAATTCGTCCAATACTTGACAAATTGTGCTTTTTTCATTCACCCCCTTTTCCATTATGGCTTTGTAGTCATTTGGGAAAATCCAAGTAACTCCTTTACTTGTGAGATTCAGCAACGAATTTCTTTGTAATCAGAAGGGAATTTTGCTTTTAGGATTTCTCATAATTCTAGTTTACCATTATTTCCTTAGTAGTTCGTAGGTATGTCATATTCCAAGAATCATGACAAATGATTCACAAATGTCTCCATACAAGATATGGGTTACATTTTGAATCCTACTTCATGTAGTGAAAACACCAGTGGGGAAAACACAATGATCATTATCATTGATTCTTTACTTTATGAAGAGAATCGTTTAGGAACATTTTCCGTTGTGCTTCTCAACACTCTGATGCAGGGATTTGAATCCTCATCGTATTTCACACTATCTTCCATTTGCTTCATAATTGAGAAATATCACTAAATGCGAACTTTCTCAAAAATGTACCAAAATCCAAGCAATACAAATTTTGCTTCTCTTTTGATTTAGCTATTCAAAGTTTACAATGAATACTGTTCAAGGACTTATTTGCTATTGTTTTGGTTATATCGAATAACCCCAAAACTTTCACGACGATCCATACTAGATATGGAGCCGCTTTCACGAATTCAAATCGTTCACTATATGTTCTAATTGAGTGCTAACTATTTCTAACTAATGGTCTCTACATCTACACTACAACGATTTATTTGGCGCCATCTATTCACCCACTTTGATATCTAATATCATATTGTGATGCTTTGCATTTTGACATTTCAAAACACTTTGCATTTCACAATTACTTTTGTGCCATTCTTATAAAGTCGAGTTTCATTACTATTGATCAAATCGTACTAATTATATTCTCATTTATCTTTATACCCTTTGTTGATGAAACACATTGATCATATCAAATAGTTTCATACTCATGTTTCCTTTGGTAAACTTCTTTACACATTTAAACAATCATATAATGATAATTACTATTTTTGTTAAAACACAATACATCGATATGTATTTTCTTTCAACAATTCATTAAACACTTTGTATTCAAGTAATACACGGTGTTCAAGTCATTTTGCCGAACTTAGGCATGATTCATATGTGATGAGAAATCGACTGTCTTTTGAAGGGGGTCCGTAGCAGAAAACAAAAAAATTCCTACGTTGAACCCCAAAAACTGCCTAGGATCTATCTATGTAGTAATGCAGTAACGGCCAATGCATAGAGAATACATGCCCTTGTAGACCGTATGCGGTTAACATTCCGAGGGGAACATGGTTGATGTAGTCGTACTCGTAGCCGACCTCAAGGTCGCGAAGCTCCTCGCAGGTCACCCCTTGCTCCTTCTTCATCATGCAGCAGCTCCGGCTCACAACATTTAAGCGCCCCAAGTGTTGCGCCTCGTGTCTTCGTACACATCCGGTGCACGATGAGACCTCCGGCTCGCTGATCCCGCTGGGAGTGCGGAAGTTGCTATCCGGCTAGGAATCCCTGCAGCACAATGGCGTATTGCAGGTGTGCCTTGTTTGCACAGCCCAAACTTGGGGCCATGGTCACAAGGGCTAGAGAGAGAGAGGGAAGGAGGAAGTCAACCAAAGGACTTCTCCAAATATTGGGTGTGTTTATTCCCACCTATGGGCACCCCTTTATATAGGGGGAGGGGGTGTGCCCTCCCCTTTGGGTTTCCCATGTGGGACTAATCAAGGGCGAGGAGGAGGCGCATGGGCCTCATGGGCCAGCCGGCCAGGGGTGGGCCCCACCCCGCACACAACCCTAGGCTGGCCAGGTGGGCCCCCTTAAGGCGCCTGGGCCTTGGCCCTTTGGCCCTTGGCCCTTCCCTCCTTCGGTTTTCCCTCATGGGCCCTTTTCCCTAGGAAGTTTGGCCCATTAGTGGAATACCCCTTCAAATTAGATTTTAATATTATATTTAATATTAATTACATTAATTAATATGTAAATACATATTACAAAATCCGTCTTGACCCAAAATACCTTTCGGTTCCCTTTCGATTTCCTCCGAACAACTTCGGATCTTTTTGCGGAACAATTCCGGCTTTCTCTTTCTCTACTGTGATTCCGTCTTACGAATGATCGCTCCCATCGTACCCTTAAGTGTATCCTCTCATGGCTTGGGAATGCTCTAGACATGATCTGTATCAACGATCAACAGAGGGACCAGGGATATCCATGTGACGTCTATGCATTCCTGATGACAATGTCGTTTGAACCGCTAAATGTAGCATCCAATTCCTTTTGTTTCTTGATACGACTTGTTCGAGATCCGATCATTGGTATCACATACCTTGTTCAATCTCGTTAACAACAAGTTATGTTTTCTTGTTACCGTGATATTACATCCCCATGACTGAGTCACATGTTGCAACATTTATGGATGGAATCTTACCAAGCCGGCCGTATGTATCTTTACCCATCATGTGGGTGAACAAATCCCGGTCTTGTAGTCACATATCATCAATTGTTCCTTTGGAATACCCAACGTACACCTTTATGGCCACTATATTACCAGATGATGGTTGATGCAGTCAAAGCAGCCTTGGGAAACAGTGAGTAATATGAGCTCACGGTCTAAGGAAAAGGAGTCTAGGTATAGCTGTTGCAACAATGAACTATATGACTTGATCGTGTTGCAATCCTTCAAGGAATGTCCATCACATCATTCTCTAATGATATGACCCTGTTGTCAATTGGCATAAATGCCCATGATCTTGAAACCCAGATCATCCTCATGACCAACGAACTAGTATGAATAGAGGCTACTAGGGACTTGGTTGTTTCATACCACACCTGTACCAATGTTTCAATTTGGCACAGTTATAGCACAATATAAAACTATTATAAACTAATTGAGATATGACAATAAAAACCTATTTATTATTTTCCTCTAGGGCATATCTCCTTCAGTCTCCCACTTGCACTAGAGTACAAATAATCCAGCTCGCATTTTACTCATATAAACCGTATACCATATGCGTTTACAGATCATGCTTGCTCATGGGAAACGTCATGTCCATGTTCAGTTTTACCAGATCATTATGTATTTTGTATATCGTTAATGTCTTCCTAATTTTGACATTCACACCATTATCGTATAATGGGTCGAAGTATTTGTTTGGCGACAAAGTGGGACTTTGTTTCTAGTGTTTATAATGATGGTTGTTTCACTGTTGTCATCTAAACTTCGAAACACACTTTGCTATCCTTTGTGTGTATACTATAGTCATGGCAGCAGAACGAGGCCAGATTCCAGGAGCTTACAGTGACTTTAGATCAACCTCGAGGGCTTTCTCATGGGCACTGGGCCCTGGGACACATCATTCTATGTTAAAAGCAAACTAGCCCCACCATAACATTATACATCACATCATATGGAGCCTTTATACTTCTGTACCTATGTAGATCCTAGTGCATGGAATGCAACTATGCCACTTACTTTGCTTCTTGCCATTAAAGTACAAACTTAATTCTGGTTCAGTGATCAACTCAGGAATCACTTAAAGACACATTCTTACAGTTAAGACTTTGTCCTACCAACCAGAACCTCCGGGTCACCTTACGTCGAGTATACAACATGGTTATATGGAAGAACCTATGACTGAGGCATAGGAGATGCAACGCATCTCTTTCTTTCAACCATAGTTGCAATACTAACTCAATGCTTCATATAGTAAGAACTTCTTTCTTACCTTGTTCCATTCTGAGTTACTTCAGAATCTTCCTTAGGACATTCTAAACATCTTTCAGATTCAAGTCCAGGAAGCATTCGACATTTAGTGTTTATTAAACTTACCAATCTATCTCGATAGATCTTATTGTTTAATAACTTCAACTTCATCCTTATTTATCTAACTTAAATATTATTAACACCAATCACATCATTCACATATGTCGTCCACATATCCCAGAATGATTTCACGCTCCCACTCAAATATGACATTCATGTTTAAGATCTAGGGATTTCACTTAGCTCCCACTCAAATATGACATTCATGTTTGAGATCCAGGG
Organism: Avena insularis; assembly: GCA_023614405.1. NCBI lineage: Eukaryota > Viridiplantae > Streptophyta > Magnoliopsida > Poales > Poaceae > Avena > Avena insularis. The sequence continues at coordinate 388,650,194 of CM042696.1, forward strand.
ATTTCTATTAGCTCCCACTCAAATATGACATTCATGTTTGAGATCCAGGGATTTCACTTAGCTCCCACTCAAAATATGTCAGCTACATATTATGAATTAGCCAAGCTGATTTGCTCCCACTCAAATCTAGGTCCTCTCGGTAATCTTGGACATTCCAAAATTCTTTGATCATCATCAATCTGAGAATTCCAATTACGAGACGTCAATATCCATATATTTCTAGTGTAAATCCAAAAGACTTAAGCATCACTACTTTTGTAGTCAAACTCCTTGAATTTGTCCAAACTTGTGAAAAATCGAGTTTTTTGTCATTCATTAAGCTTCATTTCCTTCTTATGACTTTGCAGTCATTCAGAAATATCAAGTAAACTTCTTTACTTTAATAAGATCAAGTAACATGTTACTTTGCAATCTTAAATGTAACTTAATATAGGATTTTATGATTCCTAGTCATTTCTCGCACTCAGGTCCATCACGCTTCTTTGTAATTCATAGGTATGTCTTGTTCAAAACATGACAAGTGAATCAATAATATAATTCCACAAACTTGTAGAATATATAGTTGAATCCTACTTTCTTTAGTAAAAGTATTCACTGAAACTTTATGATCATTATCATTGGTTTCTCCTCTATTTGCAGAGTTTGGATTCACGAAACAAATTCTGCTGCGCCACTCAACAATTCGGAGGTAAGGTCAAATACCTTGTTTTAATCTTTTACTTTCTTCCACCTGTATCTTCATCAAGACACGTCAACTTTGGACAACAATAGGTTTTCCCCTTTGTGGAAGATGCATTCATAGCTCACTAAGAATGCTTTACAAAGACTTGTTTATTCGCCACGACTTCGACTTATCGAAATCTCCAGAAACTCGAACTTGCCATAACACTTATGGTGTTGTTTCCACAAATCTTTTAGATGTTCCTTTGTATTTCAAATGAGTGTTTGCTTATTTTGATCTTTAACTCAAAACAATAACTATAACCCCTATAAGAGATGATATTATACCATATGTATCTTAATACATAATGATTATGATGTTTAGATATTTCAACACAGTTTGAATTCATCCAATTATCATAATTTGTGAAACATCTTTCACAAGTCCCTTTTATGCTAAACTTAACTTGAATACTTCAATCGTGTTGATCAAATCGAAGAGACTTCGTATTCTCGTTAATTTCAATATCCTCTTATTGTTGTGAACTCATTTGCACAATTCAAATCATTTTGAACTCATGTTTCATTAAGTAAATACGCTTATTCACTTAAGTCCATAATAAATAATTTCCACTACTTGTTGAAAATACGATACATCACTATGTATAAGATTCAACATATCTTTGCATATCACCGTTTTACCAGAATACGGAGTTTAGTCATTCTGCCCAAGAGGCATGGTTTTGCAAAGTCTCTAGATTAAGCATCTAGGACTGATAACCCACAAGTATAGGGGATCGTGTGTAGCCTTTTCGATAAGTAAGAGTGTCGAACCCAACGAGGAGCTAAAGGTAGGATAAATATTCTCTCAAGTTCTATCAACCACTGATACAACTCTACACACACTAAATGTTTGCATTATCTAGGAAATAAAACTAGAGCAACAATACGAGTAATAGAGATAGCTTTGCATGATAATAAATAACAAGAAAGTAAAGCTAGTTGTTGCAGCAATAAAATACACTAAACTAACATAACCATGAGTATGGAATAGTGGTGGTCATTGTGGTGGCTTTGTCCAAGTTTAAATAGCGAATAGATCGGGTTCATTGTCTTCGATGCAGTTTTCTATGTGGGAGAGGCTAAATATACATGCGCTTCACTACTTGGAATTACATGTACTATATGATTGGATTGTTAGCAAACATCCGTAAGTACTAATCAATGCATTAAGGTTTCCCCAACCATATCCTTAAGTTTAATGGTCCTCTTACTGCCATACGTGCAACGTTCCGGTTCACGTCCTCAGGTTTCTGTCACTCTGGCAGAACTTCCCCCCTTCCTCTTACACATACTACAAACCCTATGATGTTTAATCCATGCGCGCACAAATATAATGGACACCAAAGGACGCTACCATATCAACATACAACTCTAATGAACCAAATACGTTCAACCATTCAATCTAAGAACAAAGAAACTATGCAAATATGACATAGATCATAGGATTATAACTTATAGCATCAAACACCAAGTTTACATAGGACGGTACAGAGGTGTGTGGGAGGATGAACCACTGTATACTAGGAGGATTAGGTGATGGAGATGGCGGTGAAGATGGTGAAGAGGGCGGCGGTGGCACCGGCGGTGGCACGGTGGACTCCTTCCCCGCCGCCGGTGTCATGGGGGAGCACCACCCCTTAGCCCCCTTCTTTCATGGCTTCTTGGGAGCCCTCCCCCATGGAGATGGGATCCATGGGGGAGGCAAAAACGTGGCTTTGGTGGCTGCAAATTCGTGGGTGGAGATGCCCTCAGCGAATTAGATTTCATCCCTTTATATAGCTTCTCGGATTCCTGTCACCCCATCTTGGGCTGCAGTAAATCGGGCCTAAAAGGCCCGTACGGACTCGGAATCAGCTAAATTTTATGTCCAAAATGTTTTTCGCAAAATTTTCAATAACTTTGTAGTTGAAGAGTTTTCCGTTTGACGCCGTCTTCGACCCGAAATGTGACCATCTTCAAAAAGAGTTTTGAGACAGATTTCTGGAAAAATCCCAATTTGACTCCAACAAGGTTTCCACTTGTATTCTTGGTAATTCCTACACATCAAAGTGTAAAACAAGAACATTGTGCACTTTTGCAAATATTAGTAGGTTAGTCCAAATAAATCATAAACTTTATACAAAAAGGAGTGTCAAAAGCATATTATTAGCATAAACCATCAAAAATTATAGATACGTTATGGACGTATCAACATCCCCAAGCTTAGTTCCTACTCGTTCTCAAGTAGGTAAACGATCAAAACAATATAATTTTTGAGGTGACATGCAGACAACACAATCTTGATCATCATTATTGTAAAAGTATTGATATCTAGGATTAAGGTACTCTAAACATGAATCATGAAAGATAGAGTTCTAACAATAAGACATAGCAACTATGTTGTAACATGAAAAGGCACAAACAAAAGATTCATGAATAACAATGCTTTGCAAGAAGTTTATTTGTTTCACATAAAGAAAGCATATTGAGAATGGTATTCATCTTGTCCCTCATAGAGTAGCAAAACATAAATGCATAGGACACCTTCAAAGTTCATAAGGGTGACTAGATACAAATAGTTTAGGAACAAGCAATATCAAAGTTATGCATCAATCAACAAGTCTTGGGACAATACACATAGAACTAAGAATGATAACTATGCTCTCTTAATTGGTGCATAAAGATAGAAGGTGGAGACTCAATATAAAAGTGGAAGAAAGGCCTTCATAGAAGGAAGCAGGGATTCAAGTCTAATAAAGAGCTTCCAAAAATTATGGTACTTATTAGCTTTCAGCTCTCATTGCCCCTAGCTTCCAAAAATTATGGTACTTATTAGCTTTCAGCTCTCATTGCCCCTATCATACGCATCTTGAAGTGATTAAGGTTAAAGTGAACAAACTATGGAGTATATGCTTGACAAAGTATAAGTTCGAAATCTCATGTCCCTTGAATACGAGGGTCACTCCTCATGCTACTCAAGTTTAGTTACCGGTAAGTTCTTGTCATAGTAAGTATATGTGTATCATAGAGAACCGCCAATGGGGTACCCCTTGCCCAATGATACGGAAGAATCCCCATATCAAAATGACAAGGCAAGCAGACAACGAGCATCTCAGCAATCTTCTTATTTACCATGGGAAAATGGTGCTTTTTTCTCTCTTTCCTCTTTTCTCATCTTTTTTTCTTTTTTCTCAATCTCTATCTCTTTTTTATAAGAAGAATACTTCATAGATTGCTCATTATGGTTACGCTGTAAGTTTCCGCCATGATTAGGCATAGATCAGACCGGTGGCCTAGGCGTTTCTCTAACACACATACATAACTCCATGGACTTACAAGCTCCCCTTTCATTTCACACCGACGACATCCATAGACAAAAGGGCATGATATCAACTAGGTACAATGTACAAGTGCAATGTTGAAAGCGTTCCCCATGACAGCATGGTTCTGCTAATCCCCAACATATAAGTGCAAGCATATACAACATAGATGACACAATGGTTCAAGTTTATTAGGGGCAAGAAAATTAAAGTGTGCCATCAAGTTCGTGAGAGCTTTAATCACTAGTTTTCTCATAACAAGTTTAATTCGGAGGTAGATAAAAGCATGAATATACTTGGAATAGCAAATGCTAATAGGTAGGTATCATGGACTCTTTGGGATAACTTGGTTTGTTTAGAGTTGGATGCATGAGTGTAACTCATACTTGGTTATGGAGGCTAGCAAAAGACTAGGAGCGACCAACTAAAAGAGCAATAATGGCCATAATCATGCAAAGTGACAAAACATCATTAATTAAAGCATAAAGTGATATTACAAGTCAAAAACTAAAGGATCATAAAGGCTATGGTGACTTGGGATAGTCATAACATGGTGTGAGCATGCGCCAAGTCAACCCAAATAAAGCATCAAAAGAGAATACCACAATACTATGCTTTAATATGCTAAAACAACACATGATTCTTTCAAGGCACATTAAGCAATCTCAATTGTTTATAACATGTCATGCTACAGCAAAAATCACTAAGCATAAATCCAAAACAATATCAAGCATGACATGACAAAGCATAGGCCAGCGTAAAAAAACGAGCTCCTTTTACCACTTAAGCATGAACTTTTCCTACTCTTTTCCAATCCAAACCACACATATTTGAAAACTAATGTATGAAAGAGGGGGTCCAACCAATTTATTCAAGCAAACTAAGCAAACCAAAACCAAAAACGAAAACGAAGACGCTCCAAGAACAACACAATTGTGCATGAAACAATAAAAATGAAGTGTTTGGAAGAACCTGAGATTTTTATTGATGAAGAAGGGGATGCCTTGGGCATCCCCAAGCTTTTACGCTTGTAATTCTTGGATATTTCTTGGGGTGACACGGGGCGCCATCCCCAAGCTTGATCTTTAGTCTATTCTTCATCTCATTACATCATTCTTTCCTTAACACGTGAAATTTTTCCTTCATACAAAACTTCACATAATCTTCATTAGCAACATTAGTGTACTCAAGATAATAAGTCTTTGGGTCTAGTTTCAACACCAATAAAACTTCCATTAAAACACAAGCTACTATAGCACTTACCTTAAAAAGCTCAGTTCCCCAAAGAGAACCCAAAAAGGAATCAACAAGAAGCAAATGCAAATAATGGCAGAAATCTGTCAAAACAGACCAGTAGATAGAAACCAATTTTTTCGAAGACCTTCTGTTGCTCAAATAGAAACGTGTTGAACTAACGAAAGTTGGATAACAACCTGGGTCAGAAGCACAAAAAATTATAGCTCAAACCGACGTACATAGATTTTACACGAATTTTTACAGCGAAGCACAAAAATCTTTTTTGGGACAACAACTTTTCCAAGCATTACTTCTCTCTCATTAGAGGTTACTCTTGGCAAAAAAAGCAAATAAAAAGGATAAGGAGAGGTTATTACTAAAGCAATAACTTCCAAGACTCAACTAAAATGTTTGGGTTATCTCCCAATAAATACTTTTCTTTAACGCCTTTAAGTTAGGCATAGGAGCAAGATTCAAGTATTTTCAAATGAATAAGCATTAAGATCAATACCAGAAATATCTTTCTTTTTCAAGGCTTCATGCATTCCTACAAGTTTTCAACTGAAAAGCTTCCATGGAAAGATTTGTTTTGGTTTCATTGGCATGAACACAAGTGTTCAAGGTCGACCCCCACTTAACCATTACTCATCTTTCCAATCACTTTCCTTTTTGAAAATGTTTTTAGGCAACAAGTACAACTAATTTTTTTGTAATTCGCATTCCCTATCCATAATAAGATAGATAACAAATTAAAACTGAAAGTAAAACCTACTTAGAGATAAAGCAAACAAGTGCACACAAAAATATTCACCCACACGCTATTGCTCCCCGGCAACGGCGCCAGAAAAGGTCTTGATAACCCACAAGTATAGGGGATCGTGTGTAGCCTTTTCGATAAGTAAGAGTGTCGAACCCAACGAGGAGCTAAAGGTAGGATAAATATTCTCTCAAGTTCTATCAACCACTGATACAACTCTACGCACACTAAATGTTTGCATTATCTAGGAAATAAAACTAGAGCAACAATACGAGTAATAGAGATAGCTTTGCATGATAATAAATAACAAGAAAGTAAAGCTAGTTGCTGCAGCAATAAAATACACTAAACTAACATAACCATGAGTGTGCAATAGTGGTGGTAATTGTGGTGGCTTTGTCCAAGTTTAAATAGCGAATAGATCGAGTTCATTGTCTTCGATGCAGTTTTTTATGTGGGAGAGGCTAAATATACATGCGCTTCACACTTGGAATTACATGTACTATATGATTGGATTGTTAGCAAACATCCGTAAGTACTAATCAATGCATTAAGGTTTCCCCAATCATAGCCTTAAGTTTAATGGTCCTCTTACTCCCATACGTGTAACGTTTCGGTTCGCGTCCTCAGGTTTCTGTCACTCCGGCAGAACTTCCCCCTTCCTCTTACACATACTACAAACCCTATGATGTTTAATCCATGCGCGCACAAATATAATGGACACCAAAGGACTGTACCATATCAACATACAACTCTAATAAACCAAAGGCGTTCAACCATTCAATCTAAGAACAAAGAAACTACGCAAATATGACATAGATCATAGTATTATAACTTATAGCATCAAACACCATGTTTACATAGGACGGTACAGAGGTGTGTGGGAGGATGAACCACTGTATACTAGGAGGATTAGGTGATGTAGATGTCGATGAAGATGGTGAAGAGGGCGGCAACGGCGGTGGGAGCAGGGGGACTCCTTCCCCGCCGCCGGTATCATGGGGGAGCACCTCCCCTTAGCCCCCTTCCTTCATGACTTTTTGGGAGCCCTCCCCCATGGAGATGGGATCCATGGGGGAGGCAAAAACGTGGCTTTGGTGTCTGCAAATTCATGGGTGGAGATGCCCTCGGCAAATTAGGTTTCCTCCCTTTATATAGCTTCTCGGATTCCCGTCACCCTATCTTGGGTTGCAGTAAATCGGGCCTAAAATGTCCATTCGGGCACGGAATCAGCTAAATTTTATGTCCAGAACGTTTGTCGTGAAATTTCCAACAACTTTTTAGTTGAAGAGTTTTCCGTTTGACACTGTCTTCAACCCGAAATGTGACCATCTTCAAAAAGAGTTTTGAGACAGATTTCTTGAAAAATCCCAGTTTGACTCCAACAAGGTTTCCACCTGTATTCTTGGTAATTCCTACACATCAAAGTATAAAACAAGAACATTGTGCACTTTTGCAACTATTAGTAGGTTAGTCCAAATAAATCATAAACTGTATATAAAAAGGAGTGTCAAAAGCATATTATTAGCATAAAACCATCAAAAATTATAGATACGTTATGGACGTATCAAGGACCCCGATCTTCATAAAGAACATGCAATAACCAAAATGACTTAAACTATAGTGTCATTTCATTATTAAATTTTGGATATCTTTTAGCATTCTAATCCTCTTATAAATGTTTAAACCATTATCATTAACATAGTGATGAGAATAACTTATTTATAATCATAATGTGACCATAAGGTATTGTTCATAAGAATAGTACAATCTGGCTTGTAACTTGTTCATATGAATAATCGTCTCGCCAAAAGCAAGACACACAAACAGGGATTACAAATTTATATTCAAGTCCAATAATCCAAATGACAATCTTTGAGGGAAGAGGTGATGTCGGCCATCAACTGTTTTGCTCGCCGTCATCAAGTCACGCTACCTCAAAAACAGCAATTCTCAAGCAGATCCTCCTGTTTTCACAAAACGGGACAAGTATCAAATACTTTGCAAACTGTAACGAGTTTTGTAAGAACCACATTTATAATTTTATATATCTTACATATACCTTTTCATCCATGACCTCCATTTGTAATCAAGCCCTTCTAAGAGTTCTCAACTCTAATGCAAGATCGCTAAGTGTTTTTCCAAATAATCTCTTTTCATCCATGATGGAGGAAAACCCATCCAATGGCTCATACTCTATGAGCCTTATTCTGTAGAATACAAAATGTAGCCCAACTCTCCACCGAATGGAGAATGGCTTATTGGATGATTATGGGGAAAACACAAATATTCCGGAGTCATCGAATTATCTCCTAATGGTTATTGTATTAAGAAGAGAAGATCACCTTTTACGAGGATATCCCTCAGGTGTGGGTATTAATCTATGAAGTCGGACCCTTTTGCTAAGTTTCAAATTAAGCAATATATTCCCATGGTCACAAAGGACCTCAATGGGATAGGCCATGATCTAATAAGATATTTGCAAACAGACATCTAGACTAAGTTTATAATAAGAGATCAATTTATAATTGGTCTCCACTAAAATTGTTATCCCCTGGAAGATTTTAGTGATCACATGATCCCTATCCTCTGCACCTCCCCCGATCGTCACGGTGATCAGTGCAGCATCAAAGGTAGACATTCAATAATGCCAATCACATCATCCATGTGACTCATGCTCGATCTTTCGATTTCTTGTGTTCTGAGGCCATGTCTGCACATGCTAGGCTCGCCAAATCTAACTTGTGTGTATTCACTGTGCAACATGGCTTACACCCACTGTATGTGAACGTAGATATGTCTGACCCCTACTCACCACAGGGCGCCTCATAACGAAGAACTTTCTTGGTGGTGCACACACAAGGGGAACACGGAACATTGGAATTCAATAGGGATTATCTTATTTGCTACCGTTGAGTATCTTAATACTAGCACATAATAAGATGTAAAACAGATATCAACATCATATGTATAATATGATATGATATTGTCCTTCTTGTTGTGCCTTGATCTCCATCGAGCGCTCCGGCATGATCTCCATCTTGCCCTTGGTTTGACGCCAAGTCCATGACGCCTCCACAAGGTCGTCCATCGGAATGATGACTATTACTATACTACTTAGTAACGGAAAAGTAAACTACTTTACCTTCATAACGACAAATACCATATCAAATCACATGCCCCTGCAAAATAAAGTTAGACGCCTCTACTTTATCTATTGCAAGTTTTACGTGGTTGTTAGGGCTTTCACAATAGAACCGTTTCTAATCTACGAACTTTCCAACCACAACATAGATCCAACAGTTGTCTCTATTACACCCCTTTCGGGGCCCTCCGTTGTAAATGCTATATCAACTATTGAATGAGAGACAGGCACCCGCTTGCCACTTATACGGTACAAGCCGTATGTTGAGCGTGGAACCAGTCTCGCGTATGAATACGCGTAAGGTCGGTCCGGGCCGCTTCATCAAACAATACCGCGATATAAACAAGTACACGTTAGAGGGTAACAACTAAGGGATCAATGCCCGCACAATACTTGTGTGTACTGGCCGTACAACACTCTACACATAGATCGGCTCTAATACCACTGAAGGGGATCCGCAGCAGAAAAAAAAAATTCCTATGTTGAACCCCAAAAACTGCCTAGGATCTATCTATGTAGTAATGCGTAGCGCCAATGCGTAGAGAATACATACCCTTAGACCATACGCGGTTAACATTCCAAGGGAGCGTGGTTGATGTAGTCGTACTCGTGGCCGACCTCAAGGTCACGAAGCTCCTCATGAGTCACCTTGCTCCTTCTTCATCGTGCGTAGCTCGGCTCATGACATTTAAGCGCCCCAAGTGTTGCCTCGTGTCTTCGTACACATCCGGTGCGATGAGACCTCCGACTCCTCGATCCCGGGAGTGTGGAAGTTGATATCCGGCTAGGAATCCACAGCTTCTGTGGCGTCTTGAGTGTGCCTTGTTCACATAGCCCAAACTTGGGGCCATGGTCACAAGGGATAGAGAGAGAGGGAAGGAGGAAGTCAACCAAAGGACTTCTCCAAATATTGGGTGTGTTTATTCCCACCTATGGGCACCCATTTATATAGGGGAAGGGGGTGTGCCCTCCCCTTTGGGTTTCCCATGTGGGACTAATCAAGGGAGAGGGGGGAGGCGCATGGGCTAGCCGGCCAGGGGTGGGCCCCACCCCGCGCACAGCCCTAGGCTGGCCGGGTGGGCCCCTTGAGGTGCCTGGGCCTTAGCCCTTTGGCCATTGGCCCTTTCCTCCTTCGGTTTTCCCTCATGGGCCCTTTTCCCTAGGAAGTTTGGCCCATTAGTGGAATACCCCTTCAAATTAGATTTTAATATAATATTTAATATTAATTACATTAATTAATATGTAAATACACATTACAAAATCTGTCTTGACCCGAAACACCTTTCGATTCCTTTTCGATTTCCTCTGAACGACTTCGGATCTTTCTGCGGAACAATTCCGGCTTTCTCTTTCTCTACTGTTATTCCGTCTTACGAATGATCGCTCTCATCGTACCCTTAAGTGTATCCTCTCACGGCTCGGGAATGCTCTAGACATGATTTGTATCAATGATCAACAGAGGGACCAGGGATATCCATGTGACCCCTATGCATTCCTGATGATAATGTCGTTTGAACCGCTAAATGTAGGATCCAATTCCTTTTGTTTCTTGATACGACTTGTCCGAGATCCGATCATTGGTATCACATACCTTGTTCAATCTCGTTAACAACAAGTTATGTTTTCTTGTTACCGTGATATTACATCCTCGTGACCCAGTCACATGTTGCAACATTTATGGATGTAATCTCACCAAGCCGGTTGTATGTATCTTTACCCGTCATGTGGGTGAGCAAATCCTAGTCTTGCAATCACATGTCATCAACTGTTCCTTTGGAATACCCAACGTACACCTTTATGGACACCGTATTACCAGATGACGGTTGATGCAGTTAAAGCAGCCTCGGGAAACAGTGAGTAATATGAGCTCATGGTCTAAGGAAAAGGAGTCTAGGTATAGTTGTTGCAACAATGAACTATATGACTTGATCATGTTGCAATCCTTCGAGGAATGTCCATCACATCACTCTCCAATGATATGACCCCGTTGTCAATTGGCATAAATGCCCATGATCTTGAAACCCAGATCATCCTCATGACCAACGAACTAGTATGAATAGAGGCTAATAGGGACTTGGTTGTTTCATACCACACCTGTACCAATGTTTCTATTTGGCACAATTATAGCACAATATAAAACTATTATAAACTAATTGAGATATGGTAATAAAAACCTATTTATTATTTTCCTCTAGGGCATATCTCCTTCATCTTTCACATATTATCAATAACTTTGAATTCAAACAATGGTTTCATTCATTAATGAACATATCATTAAGTTGGGTATTTTTCAAGGCGTTTCAATATTTTACAAATGTTCATGCATTATCAATCAGTTTCATAACAACCAGGACAATTCACATATAATCAAACAAGATATGAACACAAGTAGAAATCATTCATAAAAGTGGAACAACTGTTTGTTACAAACTCATATGAATAACCGTCTCAAAAAATGTGAGACACACTAAAGAAGTTCACAATATTTTGATTACAATAACTATCCAAAACATAAACTAAGTGATAAATGTTGAGGGAGATTGTCGTTGGCCATCATCATCATGCTCGCCATCAACACGCAACGTCACCTCCTCTCCAGCAAGCACCTCTCATGCAGAAGGACCTGTTTTCAGTAAAACAGAACAAGTATCAAATATACTTAACACTACAAATGTGTTTGCAAGATTATAACATTTATAAAATTGTATATCAAATATATACCTTTGTCATTGATGAC